>JAOANR010000001.1:53756932-54356932 GCA_030278955.1 Hygrophila difformis | reverse complement strand
CACCCTTCTTTTCAGATGCTGCACGCGTGCTACCGCTACAGCGCGATCGTATACGGCTTGCAAATCGGGGTAGTGTACCCCCGCGATCACTTCGCGCACAGACAGGTTCAGTCCCATCTCGAACTTCTGTGCCTTTTCCGCATCAGTAGGCACTAGCATTGGTGCGAACCTCACCAGCTCCTTGAAGCGTGTGTAGTATTCTTGCACCGTTTGGCTCCCTTGCTTCAGTGACAGGAATTCTTCGTACATGGCAGCTTTGGTACTCAAGGGATAGAATCGATCCCTGAGTAGTTCCATCATCTCCATCCACGAGTAAGGCTCATCATCTTCAGTCAGTTTGGCTTGCGTTGCTTGCCACCAGTCATCAGCTTCGCCTCCCAAGTAGTATGAAGCGACATGTACCCTCTCTCCTTCCGGACATTTGACCGCTCCCAGCAGCTTGTCAAAAGTCCGGATCCATTCCTCCAATTTAGCTGGATCCTCCTCACCAGCATAGTGGGGCGGCTGGTAGGGATTCACGATCGCCAGGTAGTTAGGGCGAGCTTGGGCCGGAGGTACCGCCGCAGCTTGACCCTGGTTGACTTGCGCATTTCCGAGCGCAATCAACACTTCCTCTATCGTCCTAAGACGATCGCCCACATTGTTCGGTGCGGGGGCGTCCTGCGCACCTTGGGGTTGTTCCTCATCAGGTTGAATTGGTTCAGTGACGTTTGGTGGTGTTTCAGTAGGTGTTTCAGTGGTGGTTTGGGGAGCGGGTTGGGTTCTGCCTCTTCCTCTTCCTCTGGGTGCCATTCTGGTACAAACATGATAGATTAGGGCTGGTGAATTTAGCATATAGTCTAAGCAATTTCTATGAATGTATATGTGTGTAGTAATTTAGCACGTGGTGCTTTGTTCGGATTAAGAAGCATACGGCGCCTCGGGGGTTTTATTTTAAAGTTTCCCTTTCGATTTTGAAAAAAAAATAAATAAACCGGCCATTTTATTTCCTCAAAAGAAATTTTAGTACAAAAGTAGAAATATTTTTCTAGCAAAACAATGTCTAACAATAGAATCTCTAGTGCCTCATGACGTCTCCCGGTGGGGTAGCAGGATCTTCCTCCTCCGAACTCGGCGGTAGTAGGTCGTCAAAGATAGTGTTTAAGTCTTGCCCGTGGGCATCGATGTATTCCTTTAGTATTAAGTTTTGTGTAGTGAGGGTTTGGACTTGGCGCTCGAGTTGGTTTATGCGGTGATGATCCGCCTCTCTCAAGTTGCCCATGTGGCGTAAATCGGCCTCCAATTGAGCCATACGGTACTTCATTTGCTCTAGGGTTTGGTGGGAATCGAGATGTACACTCATCATCCTGACCATCAACTGCATCATGTCCGGACTAGCCATCTAGCGCAAGCAAGAGATCTAAGTTAATATTCGCCAAGATTCTAAGTTCAACTCGCCAAGATTCTAGGTTCGAGTTTCCAAGATTCTAAGTTCAAGTTTCGCCAAGATGCTAAGTTCAAGTTTCGCCAAGATTCTAAGTTCAAGTCTCCAAGATTCTAAGTTCATAGCAGAGATGCAACATGCATATGCAAATGATATTTCCCCCCAACAATAATTTAATGCACCATATATATATATTTTTCCCATGGGTTTTAAAAAAAATTTCTCCATGGAAATAATAATTTAAAATTTAAAATAATAGTCAAAATATTAATAGTAGTTTAAAAATAATAATGGTTTAAAAATAATAGTTTAAAAATAGCCGGGCTCTGATACCAACTTGTAACACCCCGGTTTTTGGTCACCCAGTTCGGGATGTCACCGCCACATCTCCCTAGTAAGACACTGTTTCTCCGAGCTTACTAAAGAGATGCAAGGCTAGGTATTGCAGTATTTAAAACATTTAAAGCACTCAAAATAGCCCATGCAATATAATTCGAAAATAATAATAGCATAGCGCAGCGGAAATATTTAGTTTAGTACAGTATCGCAGCGGAAAATATAAAAAGGGCCGACATGGCCAAAACGCGGGTTAAACAGGCCCGTTCATAATATAGTCTAAGTATGAAATTTAAAAGCAAAATAACAATCCCCAAAATCCCATGCATGATTCGTGCTCACACATGCTCATTCCACATATTCTGTAAAGAAAGGAATAAAAATGGTTTTGGTCAGCAAAATTGCTGAGTAAGTTAACACATGCATGATCGTAGGGTTTAAAAGCCATAAATTTAGTAATTTAACAAAAGCATGATAATAACATAATATTTAGTTTCATCTAATCCATATCCAATAGCATAATTTATCTCAGGCTCTGTTTAATAACACATATCACATGGTTCAAGATAATAACCATAATTTAAATAAAGCATCTAAATAATTTAATTGGACAACAACATAGTTTAATCTAATTTAATTTAATTTAGAATCCCCATTACATTCCCGATTTGGTATTTCAAAGTTTCACGATAGCATCGCGATATCAACAAGTTCAGCCGGTAGCCCGGCGGCCGCAACCGTATCAGCCATACCCAGTACCACTCCGGAGCCTCGGGAAACCCATACGGATATTCACGAGAGTGTTGGCTCTAAGTTTCGCCGTTTAGGCAATCCATATCTCAAATTTAGCGCGCGGGGTCACCATCGTCCATTACGGCACGAAGTGAATCGTTAGGGGGCACCCTGCAGAGCACTCACCCCTAATTTTAATTTATCAAGTTTGTAAGGGGATTTGGTTTTTAAAATCTGCCTTCCATTGTATTAATTTAGAAATAATATCTCAATTCGTTTCAACCCTAAAGGTTAATTCCACGTTTCAACAAGATTTCAAGATTTCGTTTCGGTAAATCACAGTTTACTCCAAAATTCGTCTAAAATCAGATTTAATTCCAAAAATTCCAAAATTTCAAATCTGACTCGAAAACATCAAGATCTACAACTTTTGTGTTTTAACTTTTTCAATCCGAGATACCTAAGTAGGTCAAAATCGCCAATTTTTGCATAAGAAGAAATCTGTCCGAGTTTAATGCACCACAGTTTAAAGATTTCAAATTCTACCATATCAATTCAACTCCAAATTTAATGAAATTTGACAGGGATCATCTTAAGACATTTATCTACAACTTTCATGTTTGGCCAAAGATCTAAAACAGCCTAGATCCTATGTCAAAAACGTGATCAAAATCATTCCTAAGTTCTGTCCAAGATTTCGAGATCTAGAATCAAACAGTTCGGTTTCAACGGGTTTTCACATATCAAATCAACTCCAAAAATTTCCAAATTTTTACAGTAGCTAGGTCTAAGTCTTAGGAACGTTTTTCATGTTTTAAGGTTTTCCGTTTGAGTTCGTTTTAAGGGACGGAAAAATTCACCAAATCTGTTGCGTCGGTAGAAAAACAAAAGTGGACAGATTTATGGTTCTTGTTGAATCTTTTAGGTTTCGAATGTTTTAAAATCTCCCAAAACCATGTAAGGTTAACTTACAGTGTCTATGAACGTCGGGGATGTCTAGTTCGGAGGCGTGGCTTCCAGATCACCGTTTCTCCTCTCCGTTCGTCGGGTTCTACGATCTAGATTCGATACGGGGTGTAGAAAGAAAAGAACCGAAGTTAGAATCCGTTTTCGGATTGAAACGTGAAAAGATTTATTGGACTAGAGCTTACCACAACGTTTGGAGACCTTGGATTTTCGTCCAAAGCTGCTGCCTCCGTTTGGTGCTTTCCGTCGACTCCGAATTTAGGGTTTCGAACGTATAGAAGATTGTAGGGTTTTGTAAACTTGTTTGGGGCTCCCAAGGGGCTTATTTATAGAATTCTCAATCCCTAGGGCATCCACAACCGACCTAAAGGTCTGGAGTCGAGAGATGTTCAACCGAAAGTCGAAAAATCCGCGTTCGGGCTAGAGATTCACGCAACAAACGAATCTGTGGGGTGGCGCGGCCGTGGCGCGCTGAACCACCTTCACCGCGCGGCCACCGCGCCGACTTCGCCGGGACTTCGGTCCGGGCGGGTCGTGCGATCCGTCGTGCTTTTCCGCCTCTCTTTCGGGTTTCTATCCCTTTATGCTCCCGAATTCCGATTTCCGGGGTATATTCGGGTTCATACTTTCTCTCTAATTTTATTCTCAGTCTAATTGGATGTTTTGGACTCGAATACTCGAGTTCATTAGTGTCGGGTTTTGGTGTACCATTTATCCATCCTTTTTGTTGAATTAAATTCCTTTAATTCCTTTTTAAGTAAAAATCTCATTTCTCATTTCCTTATCTTTATTTATTTCTTTTATTTGCTGGATTTGTTTATTTATTTATAGTATTTATTTTATTTATTATTTATTTATTTAATTATTGTTTTATTTTATGTTGGAAAATTCTCGGGTATTACAGCTTGTCCATTTCCTTGTGGGTAATATGGTGACGAATTCACAATTTTTATTCCGTATTCATCTGCAATGGCCTTGACTTTTTCTCCCACAAATACAGTTCCTCTATCTGTTAGAATCGTCTGTGGGATCCCAAATCTATAAATCAATTGTCTCTTGATAAACTCGATCACCTCTTCTTGTGAAATACTGACATACGCCTGAGCTTCGGCCCATTTCGTGAAGTAATCTGTTGCCACTAGCACGAACTCATGTCTTTTAGACGAAGAGGGATGAACTTTTCCTATGATGTCCATGGCCCATCCTCGAAACGGCCATGGTTTGATCATTATGTGTAATTCTTCGGCCGGTAACTTCTGAATCGGCCCATGTTTCTGACATTCGCTGCATCCTCTCGCATATTTTTCACAATCAATACCCATATTCGGCCAATAATATCCCAGCCGAATAATACTCCACTTCATCGATTTTCCTGCCCGATGTGCGCCACATATTCCTTCATGAACCTCTCCCATCACCCTTCTGGCATCTTCTTCTCCGACACATCTGAGCAATATTCCATCAATAGCACGCTTGAATAATAATCCTCCTATTATGACGTAATCCTTCGCTTTCCGCTTTTCAGCTGGATTAGCCTCCGAAGGATCTTCTAATGTCTGTGCTATCTTCTTTATCCATTCGGCCTTCTCTGTTTCGGCCAAATGTACTTCCACATTTCCTGCTATCGGCATCAGCCGATATCTAGCAGCGTGTTGAGCTAATTCATTGGCTACTTCGTTCTTCTCCCTTGGGATATATTCAATATATACCTCATCGAATTCTTCTAACAAATTAACCGCTTCTTCGTACAATCTAATGAACTGAGAACTCTTAACCGAAAAATCGCCTAATAATTGCTGAACAACTACTTGTGAGTCCCCTCTGATAATGATTGCTTTGACTCCTTCTTCTATCAACCGTTGTAATCCCGAAATCAACGCTTTGTATTCTGCTTGGTTATTCGTATATGACTCTGGCAATTGCACGAAATACTTGTATACCTTGCCCTCCGGTGTTTGTAGGGTAAATCCTGCTCCGACTCCTGAAGCGGCTTTAGAACCATCAAACATCATCACCCATAGTTGCAAGTATACAATTCCTATCTCATCGACTTCTTTCGGCCGATCTTGATGATCGATGTCATCGGTCATCGGATGTATCGCATGATCAGCCAGAAAATCTGCTACAATCTGTCCTTTCATGGCCCTCAAAGGTTGATATCTCAAATCGTATGCATTTAATTTCATGGCCCATTTGGCCATTCTTCGGCTTCTGACCGGATCATTCATCATAATCTTGACTATGTCAACCGAAGCCACCACTATCACTTGCCTCGGTTGAATATAATACTCTAATTTCTGGCATGCATGATAAAGACTTAAACATAATTTATGAATCGGCGAGTACCTTACTTCGGCGTCCCTTAGGATTCGGCTTAGATAGTAAATCGCCCGGTCCCTTCCTTCATCGTCTTCTTGTGCCAATAATGCTCCAATAGATTCTTCGGCCGCTGCTATATACAACTTCAATGGCCGTCCTAAAATCGGAGGAACCAACACAGGTGGATTCATCAAATCCTGTTTCAACTGTTCGAAGGCTTTTTGTTGGTCGACTCCCCATTTGAACTCCTCTTCCTTCTTCAACCTCAATAAATCGGTTAGTGGTTTCGACTTTCCAGCCGCATTTGCTAAGAATCGTCTCAGGAAACCGATCTTTCCAAGAAATTTCTGTAAACTCTTCTTATCATGTGGAGGTTTGGCTTCTTGAATGGCCCTGGTCTTGTTCGCATCAACTTCTATACCTTTGTTATGTACCAGGAACCCGAGAAAATTTCCTGCCTGTACTCCGAAAGCACACTTGGCTGGATTCATCTTGACTCCGTGCAGCCTCATCCTCATGAACACCTTTCGCAAATCGTTCAAGTGGCTTTCGATATCTTTGGATCTGACCATGATGTCGTCGATATAAACTTCAATACAATCCCCTATGAGGTCATGGAAAACATAGTTCATGGCTCTCTGGTATGTAGCTCCTGCATTCTTCAGTCCGAACGGCATCACTACCCATTCCTATATCCCTATAGCACCAGGGCACCGAAATGCAGTTTTGTGAATATCTTCTTCGGCCATAAAAATTTGGTTATATCCTGAATATCCATCCATGAAGGACAACATTCCCTGTTTTGCGGCCGAATCAATCAACAAGTCAACAATAGGCATCATATACTCATCTTTTGGAGTGGCTATATTAAGATTCCTGAAGTCAATACAAACTCTCAATTTTCCATTCTTCTTTATTACAGGAACAATATTTGATAACCATTCTACATATTTAGCTGGCCTAACAAACCCGGCCGCTAACAGTTTCTCTATTTCTTCTTTTATTTTTGGGACTATTTCGGGCGCTGCCCTCCTGGCCGGCTGTTTGTGCGGCCTGAACCCTTCTTTAATTGGCAATATATGTTCCACAATTGACCGCTCCAATCCTGGCATTTCTGTATAGTCCCATGCGAAACAATCTTTAAATTCGATCAGCACTTCCTTAAATCGGCTTGTAACTTGCTGGTCCAAATTCGCACTCAAAGGGATCTCCCTCGGGTGTTCCTCTGTACCAACGTTGATCATCTTCAGTGGATCTTGCGCTCTGAAGTCTGGTGTTCTTTTTGGAATAGAATCTATGAGTTCGCTCCAATTTGCTTTTCCCTCCGAAGACGCGAGTTCGGCCGATTCGAACTCGATCGCTTGCTTCGGTTGTGGATTCATCATTTACTTTCTTCATCAAGTGGCTGTACATCGGCCTGATATCTGATCTCAAACCCCAAGTCTGTCCAATCGCACTCAACAACCTGCGGGTACCTCTCCCCAACCACTGCTAAGAATGGTTGTATGGGCTCTTCATATAGCACCGCATCAATTCGGCCGGCTGAGTTGACTGGGAACGGAGGTTGATCACCATCTACTTCTTCCACAGTGCCATCCTTTTTCCAGAACCATACTTTCTGGTGAAGCGTTGATGGCAAACATCGGGATGTATGAATCCAGCATCGGCCCAGTAGGGCCGCATACGGGACTTCTGCATCTACCACAAAAAATATGGTCGGAATCGAGATCGTTCCGACTGTTACATCCACTAGAATACATCCTTCAGCCGCAGTTTGAGCTCCCACAAAACTCATTACCTTCATTCTCGTAGGGAGTAAATCTTCCTTCGAACGGCCTATCTTTGTCAATGTGGATAACGGCATGATATTAACAGTGGCTCCACCGTCGATAAACATTCTTCTGAGTGGTCTCCCATTGACCCAACCTCTGACGTATAAAGGCCTCACATGCTGAGACATTTTCGCAGTTGGAGGCAAAATCGTGCCAGGTTGAGCTTCTGGAACAAATGCTTTATATCCTTCTTCAATTGATTTCTCTATTTCGGCTTCCGGCCGAAATACCTCAAGTTTATCGAAACAAAAATCCACTATAGGTTCTTCCTCACCATAGTATTCCCCTTCCTTTTGACAGAAAACCACAGCTGGTTCAGAATCCGACCAGTATTCCTCCTTTTCTTCTGTGGTTACCGTCACCATATTCGCGCTAGATCCAAAGTCGAACTTAAACTGCCCGATAGGGAGTGAATCGCTATTCGGGATGATAGTTGTCTTTGGTTTCCATTCTCTGGTTCGGACTGGTCTAGGCTTCCATTCTTCTTTCGATTTCGGCTGCTCACTTTCAGCCTTTATCTGAGTTGTTTTCGGCCGAAATTCGGTCTTATTTTTCATTCGATCGCGTTCTTCTTTCGGCTGCTTCTCTTTCCTCCCTTCGGCTGTCTTCATCCTAGTCGAAAATACTTTATCCAGAATTCTTCCTTCGTCCGAAGAACAATCATCTGGAAAGTCTCCTTCCATGTGCATCGTCTCATACTCCTCTTCTTCATATGCAGCAGCTGCTTTAAGCCGTTGCATTCTTCGTTTGTAAGTCCGATAGGATCCCTTCCCCTTTGGGACCTTCTTGTCTTCTGCCCTCCAGGCTGCATTTTCAAATCGGTGTTGGCCGAAATGCCTTGCCTTCGGGGAGTTTTGCACCCATTGGCCCACCTGAGTATTTGTTGGTGGCCTTCTGAACCTCTTCATTTTTGGGGAAACAGCTTCTTCAGGGACAGTAATCTGGATTACTGTCTTCCCATTTCTTTTATCAGCTGTTAGCTTCATCTCAGAATCCCAACCGTTGGTTATGATCTTTAAGGTTGGCCTTTCACTTACGTTCTTGACTTCCCCTTCTGAATATTTGTCCGATTGCTTAATCCATTCCTTAATCTCATAACCTCCCAATCGGTCGAGCACATCCGAAGTCTTTTCCTTCTCCTTCCCCTTCTGTGGTGATCCTAACCTTTTCCATACTCTTGTCTTCTTCTGAGCCGATGGCTGACTCCCAAGCCTATCGTGCACAGAACTTTTACTGGACGATGGTCGGTCTCCCAATCGATCGTGTACAGATCTATTTTGATCAGGATGTACCATTACCATGTTCGCAGCAGGAAATGGATTCTTATCTATTGCCATGAGTCTATCCGGGAACTTCAATTTCCCATCATCTACATGCTTTTGGATCAGCTTTCTGAAGTGTCCACAAACTGCTGTAGAGTGCGTGGCTGATCCATGGAATCTACACCACCCTGCTTCCAATTGCTCCTTGGTAGGCTGCGGATGATTCGCCTTAAACTCCAATAGCCCATTTTTCTGGCAATAATCAAATATCTCATCCATCTGAGATAAATCGAACGAATAAAACCTTTGAGACTCATCTCTGGCCTCTCCTTCTTTTTCCTTGCCTCTGACTGGCCGAAGAGCTGGACAAGTCATCGGTTTTTTTATTACTAATTCAGCTCTTGCTATTTCGGCTAAGGCAGGAACGTCATCTACGTTGTATTCTTCTTTACTTTCGCATCTATCCAAAGACTCTGCGAAAGAAGCAGCTGATTGGATAGGTTGCGATCTTCCACTCTGACTTCGGCTCGACTTGAAAGCCGCTTGTTCTGCTAAATAAGTTTCCATCCTTATAGCTTCGGCCGTAAGTTCGGCTATAGTTCTTGGTCTAGTAACCATCAACCTATCTTTGATGGCAAACTTCAAATTCTGCTTCAAGATTTGAATATACTCATGCTCCGGTAGCATTGTCTTCAGTTGAGCCTTTACTGCATAAAATCTCTCGATGAACTCAGTAACCGATTCTGTCGCCTTCTGTTTAGTTGACGTAAGGTCAACAACCGATATTTCCGGACTAGTATTATAAAATCGGTCATGAAATAACCGCTCCATTTCGGCCCAAGTATTGACCGATCCTGCTGGCAAATTAATGTACCATTCGAATGCTGGGCCCGTGAGCGATAAACTAAACAATATTAGCTTATGGAAGTCGTTTTGAGCGATCCTGGTGCATTGAGCCGTAAATCGGCCAATATGTTCGATCGTAGATCGACCGACTTCCCCTGAAAATGTGTTGAAATCGGGAACCTTCACTCCTCTAGGCAGTGGATATTGCTCTTCAATATAATCCGGATAAGGCTTCCGGTACATCGGCCGATTCTCCTGGCCGATGAGATTCCCAAACTGTGTGCGAATAATCTCAGCAATAAGCTCTCTATCAACCAACTGTGGCGGATTTAGTTGTTGCGGCACATATTGCTGTTGTACCACTGGAATAGGCGGTTGCACCGCCGGTTGATGCGGTTGATTCTGTTGGTGATCAAATCTCAATGGTGGAGGAGCAAAAGGACGAGGTCCTTGCCCTCCAAGCGGCCGGTAGGCCTGCTGCTGGAAATTATGGGGAGTTTGCATCGCAGGTGGCTGATTCTGTGCCATCTGTGCTTGCTGCGTTCCCGTCGGATACGTACTCCATGCCAATTCGGCTCTAAGTAACGCTGGCATTGCTGCCAGGATGTTGCCTTCTATTTGCCGGACCGAATTGGTAACCGCCGCTTCTACCATAAATTGGACTTGATCACGGAACCGCGGGGTTAAATCGTCATTTGAGAACTCTTGGTGGTGGAAGCTTGAAGGTCCGGGGAATCCGGGGGGGAATTCTCCGTCTGCAGTGCGCTCTTCCTGGATCGGCGGCAAATCAGTCCTCACCGCCGTGTTAACTGCTGAAGTTGCTTGTGTCTCAAACGTCATTTTGAGTCCCACTGGGCGTGTCACTGTTTGGCTTGGGTTGAGCCAAGGACCTTTTTCTCCTCAAGGGAGGCTATCGGAAAAGGATCAAACCGATTACGGGTCCGGATTAACAATAATGCGCCCACAATTGACTGAATCTTCTTTGAACAGATCAAAAACAACAAGATACAATGGAGAATCTACCTGTTGTTAAGAAACAACGGCGGAATTCACCAAGAACAAGGAACCAAACTACCAGTTGCTAAGAAACAACGGTGGATTTGGAAAAGGTAACCGCTACAAACTAAGCTAGATTCTAAGGAAAGTTGTAAAGGAAAGCTGTAAAGAAAGCAGTAAAGATAACAATGAATTAAATTTGATAAAAGGAATTTGGGGGTTGGATTGATCTCCCTGATTTTGTGTGTGTCGACCCCTATTTATAGCCGGGGCTGGAGTAACCGCTCTCCGGCCGATCCTTCTGAGCCGAATTCTCTCTTTCTTCATTTTGGTTATTTTGGTTTCGGCTGTTCCCTTCCTATTTCGGCCGAAATCTCTATCAGTCTCGGTTCCCTTCCTTCGACTTTTACTATGGACTATCGGCCTTACTGATCTTAAGCCCATCTTCCTCTGGAACTCTCTCTTCTGGCCCATATCTTATGGCCCAATAGCTCTTCGCGGCCCATCATTTCGTATGCCCCCAACACAGGCTCAAATATTTAATCTCATGAAATTTACTTGTAATATTATAGTATTATTATATTGACTTGCCCGTTACTGCGACTTGATTTTTGTTTTTTCCATGCATTAGTATAATCTTTTAGCTTAAAACTATTAGGATATTAGGTATATCCTTTTTATGGATGATGTTAGGTGCCGAATACGGAGATCAATCTCCACCATTTATCTATTTTAAATTTCAATGGTTCAGATTAATTCAAATGATAAAATAGTAAATTTGCAAAACACAATTTATACATTTTCAGAGACATGATATACATTTAAGTGATATGTGTATACCACTTCAGCGATATTTGGCTCGGGATTCCAAAAGCAGCTCTCCGTACATTTTCCTTGAAAGTTTATTGTCCTCAAATGGTGTTCCCTAGTCACTGAAATAGTGTTGCCATTGTCGCTGAAACGCTCTTGCAATGTTGATGTGTTTTGTTACTAAAATTGACTATTAATGTGTTATGACATTTATACCATTTTTAATCTACAATCGTAGAATGTTTTGAAATGGCCATGATTTCATGTTTTGATGTGATGTAGTTTTGCCCACAGATCCGTAACCGTTACCCCTTTTTATATCATTTGGTATCATATTTACATATTCTTGCTTTGGTATGTTTTAGTTACTTTTGTCATATTTAAAATGGTATAAAATATTCTAGATGTTTAAATCCACCTCGCCAATAAACTCAATTGGGCATGAGCGGTACAAGTTCAATTAATCCTAAAATTGGCATCCAATTTGAGAACTTAGCAATGGGTAGAATGGAAGGGGCGGATAACGTTTGGTTGTGAAATGTACGTAATTCATATTTTTTTGGTATGTATATGAGGCCTTTATATTTTTTTAAAAAATTGCAAAGCGAACAACTTTACTATTAATTGCAAAGGAAAAGTGGAATAAATTGGAGCAAGCGGCTTGTGAAGGAATTACAGTCCTTGATTAATATTTTTGAGTAATCTACATAAATTATTCGGAGATAAGCATTAGTTGTGTATATATGGTCCTCCGGTGTGTACGTCGTTGCACTGCAAATTAATTAACAATTTTGGTGAGAAGCCAAACATATCGCTATAATATCGATGGACCATGCAGTATTATATTATATTATATTATATGAGCCCCTCATCATGCCACTTGCAACTTGCAACTATGCAACCATTATTACTATATTCGGAATCGGGTGTACTGTATTACAGCCAAAGCTATACTATCTCTATATAAACAAATCTACACTTGTGCAAATAACGTTAAACAACATTATTCAACATCTATCCATGCCCGACCTATATGCCACACAAGACGGGAAAAAATAAAAAAATCTTAACTATATATTCATGAATAAGCAACACACGTGTTGAATGAATTAAGAAAATTAAACAAACCAATATACTGTTTCCAAATTACAATTTCTTGACAGTTAGTTATTTTCGATAATTTATTTTGTTTTATTTTTCTTTAAAAAATATACATATTCAATATAGGTGTATGCATATAGTTGAACCGTGCATCATGCAGATAGTAACTAGTTTAAGGCTCAATTTAAGCATTATATTAAATGTTAATTAGTATTATGGGAATTCAAACTAATTGGAATTTTGAACCGCTTAAAGCGCCTTCATATATAGCTTGAGGATTGGTGATGTGTGCTGCTATTCAGAATGCTTAGAGGCCCTTGGGTAACGAAGCATGGAATAGGTGGGGATTATTGGCTTGGCCTGTGCTTCTGAATATCTTTAATTGAATGTCTCAACTTCCTAGGATTCGATGGTTTCATCTTTTGAGGGAAGGTAACTCGATCGTTGCTGTCGTGGCTAAGCGAGGAGCGAGCTCGCCTCAGTTTTTCACGACATGAGCTTATCCCCCATATGATCTTCGACCAATTCTTGCAATGGACACGGAGGGGTTTGGTACCCTCGATTTTGTTTTTTTTTTATGGTGTGTGTGTTTTTTCTCTTTTGGTTTCGTGCTGCCTCTCCCTCCATTTGCTTTATGCATGTGCATCTCCGGTTATTCCAAAAAAAAAGTTAGTGTGCAAATAGGGTAAAGCAGAAGAATGTAATGTACTCAACCCTAAACCCTAAACCCTAAACCCCAAATTTACGGCACCATTTTGGCATTTTTTCCCGCATTAGTGTGTCTGTGTAATGTGTATGGTCCTCCGCTGTACTGTCCTCACAATGCAAATGGAATTAATAAATGTGATGAGAAGCCAAACATATCGTTGTAGAGCCACCTATGATCATGCAGTGTATGAGCCCCTCATGCAACTTTCAATATTTTACTTATATACAATTTGTCTAATCACGTAGGTTTATAATACTAATTTTTTTTTTCAAATTTTACTTATATATAATTTGAGTTATTAATATTTAAAAATGTATTTTGGACTGCATGAAACGCAGAAAGAGTGCATTTAAAAGAGAACAGAGGAAGTATAAGCTAATCAACTGGGGAATAAGGTCAAAACTTAGATACTGAGACAAAATTTAGTTGATTTCTCAAAAGGATCGAGATAAAAATTGAAAAAGAAAGAACAAAACTTTTTTTTTAAAAAAAAAAAAAAAACATAACTGAAATTGAGGTATTTTTTTCGAACACATTGAATACTGCCTAATTTCCTATATGTAATCCACACATTAAGAAACCTAAATGTAGAAAGATATCAAATTCATTGTCATTAGCATCGGGAATTCCAGAATCTAACAAATCAAAACAAATTTGGAACGAAAACCAAATTTCTTAAAGCTCATTCAAGAATCCCTGAATCTTATGAAGACTATGTTATCAAGAGAAATAGTGGCAACATAAATTCATTGTGGTTTTTCTGAACTGAAAAAAAAAGAAAAAGAAAAGTCATAAACTTAAAATTCAAGGTTATGAAGACTATTAAGTACTATTTAATAATTTAGTGGCAGAATTGACTATCTAACCCAATATTTTAAATTTGAGAAAACATGTTTAGTACTACTATTCAAATTAAAGTCAGTGGAGAGCGGATTATCATTCATCATTGATGGAAGAATTAATAGAATAATAACTGAAAAAAGAATAAAGATTCATTCTTATTTAACAGATCAATTGAACACTGTAAAGATAATTTTGTGAAACTAACACTACAAGAAAATCGCCCGTAGGCAACGAAAGGGGGCGAGGAACAAAATTTTCCTCGCCCCCAGGCGAGGACATAGGCGACGAAAGTATTATGTCGTCGCCTATAAATTTTTTATTTTTGAAATAATTTTTTTTCTTAACATTAGTGAGGATTGAGGTGAGAAAAGCCTTTTTCCTCGCCGGTAGAACGAGGAATGGAGCGATGAATTTTTATTCCTCGCCCAGGGAAATAAATTTAACCCTAACCCGCGCCCAACACATCCGATCCCGCTCTTACCAAAAAACACATCCTGCTCTTTCCTTCAAAGCTTTCTCCGGCTATCCGCCCATTTGGAGATCGATATGCCTTGCCCTTTCCATGGAAGCCAATGTTGTAGATTTTTCGTTTCCATCATCTCTTCCTCTTTCTCCCTCCTCATATCTTTTCCTTCGAAGCTCTCTGCACCCACTGGAGATCGATTTGTCTCACCGAAATCCCTCGTCATACACCCCCAGAAATTAGTTGCTTTTCGGTGACATCGGGGTTAGGCTTACGGATCTTACAATGAGTTTTTTCTGCTGTAGCAATGGCAAGAAGGGCTTGAAGATGGCGAGAAGGGCTTGAAGATGGCGGCAGGGGTCTTTGGCAGAGGAGGCGTCGTGCGGCGGTGGTGTGACTGTGAGACGTCCTACGAAAGCAACAGATACTGGGGGATTACGACGGTAGTGGTGAAGAACGGGTCGGCTTTAGGGTTTGCGATTCTTCTTTAAAATAATTCTTACAATTGTAAATTTAAATGTTTGTTGCTTGAAGATTGTTGTGGACCGAGGTTAGTTAAGATTAAATTGGATCAGCATTTAAAAATTAGCAGTTGAGATCTGGTTTGATGGAACTTGTAGTGATTGCGGTGTAAGTCCGACCTGATCATGTTTATCTTATTTTGTATGATTGCATATTTATCTTATTTTGTATGATTGCTTGGCTGGTCTGTGGCCTGTGGCCTGTAGGTGTGTGTGACTAACTAGTGTAATGGAAACATTCAAATTGCAGAAGCTGGTTAAGAATAATTTATCCAGTTCCAGTTTTGGTTCTACTGGGAAATACCAAGTATCTATTCTGGATCGAAGTAGATTGGCATTTTCATTTTGTACTAAATTCAATCTTGCTAGAAATCCATGGTCCTAGTTATGACAGTTCATGTTCTCCTCTTGTCAATATAACATGTTGCTCAACACATGTCGAATGCTGATTAGGTGGATTCATTTATGTTCATTAATTAAATATTGCAGCATTTTTCATTAATGTTGATGGGTAGTGACAACTGACAACACGTGGATGGGGAAGAAGCCACTGAGAAGGGCCAGAGGGATGTCAGATGCTCTCTCTATTGCAACAAATCTGCGTTTCCATGTCTCCCTTCCACTTTCTCAGGTCTTGTATTATACTCACTTACACTACTACTCCCCATCTCGCACAATGTTGTTTGTTAATTTGCTTGATCTAGTGTTGCCTGAAATTTTGCTGTTGAGCCCTACCTGAAATGGTGTTAAGTGTAACACTTTCACTAATTTAAAGCAAACTTTTAGGAACAATTATTGCATCCTCATTGATCGATAAGCAAGGAAGGAAGAGTCTTCTAGTTGCAAGTGTTGCAGGAATGGTATGTCTAATTACCCATGCTATCTGAATTTATTCTATTGAAGCCTCTATAATGAGAGTTAGCTATGCAAAGAATCTACTGATTCAAGTCCATGGATGAACTATATTTGAATTAAATATGTTTTGAGTGTAATGTTTATTACTCCATAGATAATTATTTTCAAGTGTTTTAGTCATATTTTCAAGGGTGCATCTATATTGCTGCTTTCCTTGACCTTCACTTGAAAGGCTATGGCACCATATTTATGAACAATTGCATATATGTGGCTACATCTATGTTCATAGGACTGGCGCATCTTTCGTTTATATATGGTGAACCAGTGGAATGTACTGGCCTCTAATCCATAGATGAAACTTTATTGCATTTATGATTTTGATGTTAGATCTGTAGGTATTTGTGATTTATGATATATTGATATCAAATGAAACATGACAGATTTTCTTCAAGAATTTCCACTAAATTCACAACTAAAAAATTTCAGATTTCTTTCTAAGACAATGGACAAATTTTTTTGAGATAGCCCAACTGGAAAAGAAGATGATGGCTGAAATAACACGCCCTGAACGAGTACTTTCCTTGCTTCTATAGGCTGGTATGTGAGACGATGCTCCATATTAAACTTTTACATGAACTAGTGTGGTTAGTAGGTTTTGTACTATTCTGATCCTTTGTCCTTATTAATTGTCCTGCATTTTCAAGTTGGCCTCCAGATTTCTCTTTTGTACGTTTCTTACTAGAGCAATGTGGTTAATAGCTCTTTTATGCATTATCAGTTACTTGAATTTATTTTTGGTATCTTTCTTTATGAAGCTGGAAAGTATAGGATGCACTTTTATGCTTTGTGTTTTTGAAAGGAGCATCTATATCAATCAGAGACGATGAAGAGAATTTGGCATGTTGTCCATGATGTTGATTGCTTATTTAGATATCTACACAGTGAAGTTAGTGATGCTCTTGCGAATTATTTTCAGGCTACCCACTATACAACAGGAGGTGCAACCTGCAACAGAGAAAACTATTATATACGGGCCTGTATCTTCTTATATGGGGAGAAGCTGCAAATTTAAGATACATGGCTGAGTGTCTTTGCTATATCTATCATCATGTAAGCTTTCTAAGCTGAGATGAGGTTTTTTTTCTTCTTGCATTTGGGGAGAAGCTGCAAATTTAATATTCATGCCTGAGTGTCTTTGCTATATATCATCATTTAAGATTCTATAATGATGAAATTAATTAAAGGGAACGAGGATATTCAAAACGTAACTTAAAACCCCCTATGCTTTGAGTTTCTGGTCTGATGTGCAAATCATGTGTATAAATTAGTTTAGTGCTTGGATAATGGTGGCGACAAAATGTTTAATTTGGTATTGGCATTGGATCGATGCAACTGTGAATAGTTTATTTCTGACATGTTTCCTTTCTTGCCAGTGACTTATATTTTTATTTTTATTTTTAAGATGGCTTTTGAACTTTATGGTATGCTTGCTGGAAATGTGAGTCCGATGACTGGAGAAAATGTGAAACCAGCCTATGGTGGAGAGGAAGCAGCTTTCCTAAAGGAAGTTGTAACTCCAATTTATGAAGTGATAGCTGGGGTAAAGCAAAATAGAAAAATCGAAGCACTCACAGTGGAGAAATTATGATGATCTGAATGAGTACTTCTGGTAATATGCTTATCATCGACTTGATAAAGGTGCTCAATCTTTACCTTTTCTCTAATACCACTACATACTGCTGCAGGTCCGTAGATTGTTTTCGGTTAGGTTGGCCGATGCGAGTTGATGTGACCTGTTCGGGACTCGAAGATTGGAGAATGGTGTGCATCTCTGAGTGGATTGAGCTTAAGCAAATGCATGGGCTACATTGGTGAAGGACTATGCTCCCTTGTCACCAAGCACAGAGGAATTAAGGAAACTTCACATCATATGCTTCTGGAACTCATGATGGAAATATTTGGCTATTGATTAGGAGTCCTTTGGCTGTTGATTTTGGGAATCCTTCGACTGTTGAAGCACTGCTGCATTCGATCTCCATCTAAGGAAGATTTTTGCTTTGATTGTAGTTGAATATGACTATATATATGAAGAGTACTTTCATATATACTCTTGTTATTTAGAATACTTTCATGTATACACAACTATTGTATATATGTATATATTCCAAATTCTTGTATATCACATTTGCAGGATATAAAAAATGATTTGTGGATAATTGCATTACGTCTGAATGTAGCAAAATTACAAATTTGGATGTAGATTGGTATTAGGAAAAAATAATTTTTTTTTTTAAAAAAAACATTGTGGGAGGCGAGGACATAGTTGAGGAAATGCTTTTTTTCTCACCTTTTTCCTCGCCTTCTTTGTCTCCCATTTCCTCGCCTACGTCCTCACCTATGTCCTCGACCATTTCGTCGCCCCCATCCTCGCCTCTGTCCTCGCTTATGTCCTCGCCCCCTAGCGAGGAAATGCTCGACTAACTACGGAAGCCGACAAGTCTCTAGGCGACGACCATGTTTCGTCAACTATGTCATCGCCTTCCGGCATAGGCGAGGACTTAGGCGAGGAAACAGTGTCCTCGCCTTCCAACAATTTTTTTGTAGTGTAATGTAGATAATGTAAAAATTACACTAACATTTTGGATGTTTGGGAGTCAGCAAATTTAGTAGCAGATAGCAGATTCGGAGAGAGAATTGTGAGAGAATATGCTCACTCAATCCGCTATATGCTGGTAAATCTACCAACAACCAAACACTCTCATTATGTAACTTAAAGAATACAAAATTACTATTATGTTCATAAGTATTTGTATTTTGAGACATAAGAGAAATGAAAACAGTATATATATGTATATGTTCATTTTTTTTTTTGAGGAATAATATGCTTCATTCAAAGCAGAACCAAACTACAATATTCCATAGACTCCAACCCGTACACACGCACTACATGACATTACTACCTCTCACTTACCCCATCTAAGGACAAAAGTAGACATGTCCATTCCAGAACCAGATTCTCGTTTAGTAGTGTTGCGGAAGTGTACCCAAATTAGCCAAATGCAGCAAAATAAATAGACACAGAGAATTTACGTGGTTCGGTCAAATCGACCTACATCCACAGGCAAAAGGAGAAACAAATTTACTATGAGGGGAAATATTACAAAAGGGTTTGGACAATAATTTCCGGACCCACAAAACCCACTCAACAAATGTAGACTCTCACAAAAGAAAAGCCTACCAAAACACACTCACTCTCTGGGCTAAAACTACCCACTAAATTGAAGAAGCAGAGAAAGCTTTGAGCTGTGAGCTCCTTTGCTGCTGCTTACTTCGTTTGTGTTGGTGTGTTTGAAGTGAGGGATGGCAATGCCTTTTATAGGCAAATGCAGGGGGTGACATTAAAGAGGCAGCCGTCCAACCCACAACTCCCAACCACATCATAATTAATGTACCACCTAATAATAATTAATGCACCACCTAACAAATCTCCACCTTGGTGCATTTCAAGTAAAGTTTGAATACTGAGTAGGCTCCACCTTGATCTTAAACTTCTCCCGACAACAAATGTACCTAAATCATGCACACAAATGTGCCAAACGGTACTCCAACTCTTCTTTTGCCTTCAAATTTCCCATCAGGGAAAACAAAATGCCTCGAAGAGGCAATCAGCAGCTCAAAACATTTAGCAAGTCCAAGCAATGTCGAAACTTGCTATGAGGTACTGGCTTAGTGAACACATCTGCAGGCTTATCTGCCGTAGCAATCTTCTGCACTTTGATCCTCGATTCTGATCTCAGAAAATGATATCTCACGTCAATGTGTTTGGTTCTCTCATGATGAACATGATTCTTAGCCAAACATATTGCACTGAGGCTATCACAATACACAACTGCTTGATCTTGATGTAGACCAAGATCGCCAACCAGTCCTTTTAACCAAATTCCCTCTTTGGCAGCCTCTGTCAACGCCATGTATTCTGCCTCCGTGGTAGACAGTGTTACTGTAGCCTGCAAAGTTGCTTTCCAACTAATGACAGAGCCTCCAAGAGTGAAAACATAACCAGTCATTGATCTCCTGCTATCCACATCTCCAGCATAATCAGAATCAGAATACCCAACCACCGAACACTGCAAGTTGCCTCCATAAATGAGACCAACATCAGATGTACCTCTCAAGTAGCGAAAAATTCGCTTCACAGCAAGCCAATGCTCTTTTCCCGGGTTCGCCATGAATCGGCTAACCACGCTGACTGCCTGTGCCAAATCAGGTCTAGTGCACACCATGGCATACATCAAACTGCCCACTGCACTAGAATATGGAACCTTTGCCATATACTCCTTCTCAGCTTCAGATTTAGGTGCAAAGGTAGCTGAGAGTTGTGTATTAGTAGCACATGGAGTATTCAAAGGTTTCGCCGAAGACATTCCAAACTTTGACAGAACTTTCTGGATGTAGCTTTTCTGTGACAAGAAAAGCTTCTTCTGATCTCTATCTCGATAGATCTCCATCCCCAGAATTTTCTGCGCTGCACCCAAATCCTTCATGTCGAACTCTGCACTCAGTAGACCTTTCAATTTCTGAATATCGGCCTTGTTCCGTGCAGCAATGAGCATGTCATCTACATACAGAAGCAAGTAGATGTTCGAACCATCTTCTAACTTGTTGTGATATACACAACAATCATATGGACTTCTGTTGTAGCCAAGCTCAACCATATAGCTATCAAATCTTTTATACCACTGTCTCGGGGATTGCTTCAGACCATATAATGGTCTCTTCAATTTGCAAACATGGTTTTCTTTTCCTGGTACAAGAAAGCCTTCAGGCTGAGACATATAGATCTCCTCCTCCAATTCCCCATGAAGAAAGGCTGTCTTCACATCTAGTTGTTCGAGCTCCAGATCCTGATGCGCTACCATAGCCAACAGGACACGAATGGAAGTGTGCCTGACCACAGGTGAGAAAATCTCGTTGTAATCAACTCCTTCCCTCTTAGTAAATCCTCTAGCAACTAGTCTGGCTTTGTATCGTATGCCCTCAGCTGGTGAAACACCTTTCTTTCTTTTGAAGATTCATTTGCAAGTAACAATCTTCCTTTCAGGTGGTTGTTTGACTAGCTCCCAAGTGTCGTTCTTATGTAACGACTCCATTTCATCTCCCATTGCAGCAAGCCACTGTACAGACTCGCCACATGATACGGCTTCTTTGTAAGTGGAGGGCTCAGAATAATTCAAATCTTCAGCTGTTTGTAGAGCATAGCAGACGAAATCTTGATATCTGCTAGGAGGTTGGACTCCCACCCTTCTAGCACGATCATAAGCAATTCCTTGCTTCGGCAAATCAGCTGAACTCGATGGTAGGTTGGTTTCAGGTGGTTCAACTTCGGTTGATTGATTGGAATCCAAGTGCACTTCCTGCTCTTGCTCAACCTCTCGTTGTTCATCTGAATCATCAGGTGAAAGTTGAAGCTCCACCTTACTGTCAGCACCCGAATTTTCTGAGACATTCACCACCTTCGTAGGCATACTGAGGATAGAATTCTCGTCAAACACCACACTTCTGCTCAAGATAACTCTTTTCTCAGAGGGTGACCAAATTCTGAATCCTTTGACTCCATCTCCATACCCTACGAAAACGCCCTTCTTTGCTCTGGGCTCCAGTTTCCCCTCGCTTACGTGATAATAAGCCGCACATCCAAAAGATTTCAAATTCGAGTAATCATAGGAATTACCCGACCAAACCTCATAAGGAATCCGACAATCAATTCCAGTATGAGGTCCCCGATTGATCAGAAAGGAAGCAGTGTTAACTGCTTCTGCCCAAAAGCTCCTTGGCAATCCAGAATTTGAGAGCATGCAGCGTGCCCTCTCCAAAAGCGTCTGATTCATACGCTCTGCCACTCCATTCTGCTGTGGAGTGTTCCTGACTGTGATGCCATGCAATTCCATTGTTCTTGCAGAACTCATTGAATTCCCTCGAACAGAATTCAAAACCATTATCAGTTCGAAGCCTTTTAATCTTCTTGTTGGTCTGGTACTCTACCAATGCCTTCCACTGCTTGAATTTCAAGAAAGCTTCGCCCTTTTCCTTCATCATGATTACCCAAGTCATCCTTGAATAATCATCGATAATGGATAAGAAGTATCTGCCGCCTCCAAGCGACTCAACTCGTGAAGGACCCCAACAGTCAGAATGAATGTAATCCAACGTCGATTTTGTTATGTGAGTTGCCTTTCCAAATTTGGTACGATGTAATTTACCAAATGTGCAGTGCTCACAGAACCCGAACTCAGCTAACTTGTGACCTTCAAGAAGACCACGACTTGACAGGATCTGCATTCCCCTCTGACTCATATGCCCAAGTCTAATAAGCCATAGCTTGGACATATCAGAAGTATCAGCAACAGCAGCTACAGAATCTACTACAGTAGATCCCTGCACAACATACAAAGATCCATGCAAGACTCCTTTCAAAACCACGGACGATCCCTTCATGATGTAGAGTTCTCCATGCTCCCCTTCGTATCTGAAACCCTTATTGTCAAGGACTCTTAAGGATATCAGATTCTTCTTCAGCTTTGGAACATGTTTGACATCGTGCAGAGTTGCAATTTCACCTGCATGTGTTCTAAGCTTGATGGAACCAATCCCAGCTGTCTTACAGACAGAATCATTTGCCATAAAAACATTTCCTCCATCGACTGGTTCGTAGCTCGAAAACCACTTTTTGTTAGGACACATGTGGTATGATGCTCCAGAATCAAGAACCCATACATCATCTTGCGATGGTTGCACGCTTGTGACCAAAGCCAAATGATCCTCTGGATCTGTATCGCCGTTGACCGCAACAGAGACAGACTCCTGTTGCGTTCCCTGTTGTTGCTTCTTCATCATCTTGGGACACTGGGTCTTCCAATGTCCTTTCTCTTTACAATAATTGCATACATCACCTGGCTTGGGACCTTTAACAAAAGACTTTTTCTTCTTTCGTTTTACAAATTTTCCATGTCCCTTGCCACTGCTAACAACGAGCCCAGCAGCCTGATCTTCTACATTACTCGAAGATGCCTTATGGCGCAATTCCCTACTGTGCAGAGCAGCACGTACATCTTCTAAACTGACAGTATCTTTACCAACTATAAATGACTGTACAAAATTTTCAAATGATAGTGGTAAAGATACTAATAATATCAATGCAGCATCTTCGTCCTCGATAACGACATCAATATTACGCAACTCCAGCAAGATAGTGTTTAATCTATCGAGATGGTCTCGAAGAGATGTACCTTCCTGCATCCGTAGGCTGAACAAACGTTGCTTTAATAGCAACTTGTTGGTTAAAGACTTAGTCATGTAAAGACTTTCGAGTTTTAACCACAGACCAGACGCCTTTGTTTCCGCCGCAACTTCGGTAATAACATCATCTGCTAGGCACAATAAGATGGTTGAATGAGCCTTCTCCTCCAGGCTCACCATCTCAGCATTATCTGGATCTACCTTTTCCTTCAGTGGAGCCCACAGGCCTTGTTGCTTTAACAAAGCCTGCATTTTAATTTGCCAAAGACTAAAACTATTCCTCCCCGTGAACTTGTCAACCTTAATATTTATGGCCGACATTTTGCTAACAAGAGGCACAAACAAATCTCACAAAAGGGTAGCTTAACCGAGATGCGTTTCTGATGTGGAAGATCAGATTAACTGCGACCACAGAGCATACTACGCAATCAGCGCTCTGATACCAGTTTGTTGCGGAAGTGTACCCAAATTAGCCAAATGCAGCAAAATAAACAGACACAGAGAATTTACGTGGTTCGGTCAAATCGACCTACATCCACAGGCAAAAGGAGAAACAAATTTACTATGAGGGGAAATATTACAAAAGGGTTTGGACAATAATTTCCGGACCCACAAAACCCACTCAACAAATGTAGACTCTCACAAAAGAAAAACCTACCAAAACACACTCACTCTCTGGGCTAAAACTACCCACTAAATTGAAGAAGCAGAGAAAGCTTTGAGCTGTGAGCTCCTTTGCTGCTGCTTACTTCGTTTGTGTTGGTGTGTTTGAAGTGAGGGATGGCACTGCCTTTTATAGGCAAATGCAGGGGGTGACATTAAAGAGGCAGCCGTCCAACCCACAACTCCCAACCACATCATAATTAATGTACCACCTAACAATAATTAATGCACCACCTAACAAGTAGAGGACAAAAACCACAGCCTAAATATATTTAGACTTCAAATAAACCAAAACCAATCCTTCTCATCCTCTCATGCAGCCACGTCATGGAGGAACCAGCCTAAAACAAAAGCAACACTCCCTAAAACCACCCATCGCCTGTAGCCCCCCTTCACTTTGCTTTCCAAGGTCACCAAACTTCTCTAGCACCATTATGAACATATATGTATATGTTCATAATAGTACTACTATTATGTTCATATGAAATATGGAAGAAATTATCTAGAATAATTGTTACCAAAATTTTAAAAGTCAAACTAAATTAAAAATTAGCCATATGTGAATGCAATTCACCCAATTTAACTGTCAATTCTTGAGCATGGGGAATATGTTAATTGTTAATATCAAAATTATAATTATATTTATACTTATAATTTAAAAAAAATTCAATAATGATTTTTATTTATCTTATGTAGTTTATTAAAACTATTTTATGTTAATAATTATATTTAAAAATTAAACATGATACTAAAAGTTAAAATTAAAATATGATTATATTTTTATAACGGATTTAATTTCTTATTAATTATATATAGTTTGATAAATTAACGGAATTATAGTTATTATTAATTAATTTTTTAATTTATTATATTGATGGAGGTTAATATTTCAGGCACATGCCAAAAAGTATTTAGGATTTATTATATAGATAGATATTCGAAATCGGGTGTACAGTACAGCCAAAACCTATATCTCTATATTCACCAAGTAAATGTACACTTGTGCAAATAACGTTAAACAACATTCTTTATCATCTATCCGATCCATGCCCGACCTAAATGCCACACAAGACATAAAAATTCTTTTATATTCAAGTAAAGCACATGTTGAATGAATTAAGAAAATTAAACAAACCAATATAATTTTGTTTTTGGGTGAAGAGTGATGTATCAGCGTCGGCAAAAGAAAAAGAAACCAATATATATTGTTTCCAAATAAACTTGATTATATACAAAATAATTTTTAACAGTCATTTACATTTGATAATTTATTTATTTTTTAAAATTTTTTATCTTATTCATTTTATGAAAAATATAAATTCAATGTAGGTGTATATGTCGATGTATGTAATTGAAGTGTGCATCATAGAGATGGTAACTAACTAGTTTAAGTCTAAATTCGAACATTATATTAAGTTTTAAGTATAATGACGGAACTCAAAAATGGAATTCGGAACAACTTAAAGCGCGTTGATCTCTCTGGGATTGGTTATGCGTCACTGGTTACCCAAAAAAAAAAAAAAAAGATAGCTAGTGTGTAGAGGGTAAATAGAAGTATGTACTGACGAGCAATCTTAAATGTTAATTGAATGAGGTGATGGCGTGCTGAACCGATGAGGTGTGCGTGATGGGTGCTTATGAGGTGCGTGCTAGGTATTTTGTTGGAAATAATAATGTAGAGAATTTTAACAATAAAAGTATTATTTTAAGATTTGAATGAATCCAAAATTTAGTTGTTGGTTGAGATTTATTGTTGATAGTTAGATTTGTTTTGTGCACCAATAAAATAGGGCACTCTCTATGTAATTTGTAGAAGACGAGTTTTATCTAGAATAAAAATATTTTGAGTCTTCTCCTTTCTCCCATTCATTTTTTAATTTTCCAACATTTGGTATAAAAATATTTTGTATGTTGATTGTGATGACGAAGAAGAGGGTGATAATACTCCTAGATGAAAAAGTGCTTCAATAGTGGGAGAGAAGTGCTCCTACACAAGAATGAGGAGAGATGATGTCCTGGATCGTTAAGAGATGGTGCTTCACAAGTTGAAGGTTGAAAAGATAGTGCTTCAACAAGTTGATTGAGAAAGTGCATCAACAAGATTCGTGAAAAACAAGGTGGTTGGAGAGAGAATGCGTCAACAAGCTGATGAGATGGTGCATCAACAAGTTCACAAAGTTGCTGAAAAGACGTGCTTCAGAGTTTGTTTGGTGAGAAGTGCACCGAGATAATACAGAGATTTTGAAGAGATGTACTCCAATGAAATGAATTATAATATTTTCTAAAATCTCTACATTAAGGGAGAATTTGTTGGAAATAATAATATAGATAATTTTTTTTTAAAAAAAAAGTATTATATTAAAATTTGAATGAGTCCAAGATTTAGTTGTTGGTTGAGATTTATTTGATAGTTAGATTTGTTTTGTGCACCTATAAAATACGGCATATACATAGCACCAGTTGATTCAGCTACCAAACCAAATACTTGAATAAGAATTACCTAAATAAGCTGATATTTATATAGCTTCAATTGTTATGGTCCTAGAAGAATGTCGAAAAGGGGAACTTGCAACATTCACGCCAAATAATATATTATTGATAATAATATATAAACCAAATTGGTAATTAAAATAAAAATTTACTCCCTCCGTCTCATTTGTATTTGTCCCATATTACTCCCTCCCTCCGTCCCAATTGGTAATTAAAATAAAAATATTACTGTTCATTGATTAACTTTGGCATAATGTTATCATAATTATATAAACGACAAATGTAGTCAAGTATGGTCTTGTTGAATTTGTCTAATTGTGTAGTTTTACAAAAAGTTTTTTTATAATTTTTACTTATATACATTTTTTGATATTAACTGTTAAACAAATGTATTGGACTGTGTCTCCAAAAGTTTTTGAGATATTTCAAATGGGACTGATGAGTAAAATTTATTAATTTAATTTGTAATAATATAATGAAAGTGGAGGGCAGCGGTTTTGTCAATACTGATAAACTTTTATACTGTCAATTGGTATTATATACTACTCTTTATGAAATTAATTGTTATAATTTTATTTGGTTCTTCTGTTCCATTTGGGCTTTTTGTCAATTGTCATATCTTGTGGGCGTAGTGTACTGTATATGGCTAGGTTTTTCTATATATATACACCTTCAAAACAACTATTACATGCATTCATCAGAAAATAAATCCTACATAAGTACAGAAAATAAATCCTATATTGTTAAAAACTATGGCTCCCATATTGCCTCTCTTCATCATAGCACTCTCATCCAATATTTTTGGTTATACTATATACTAATCTCTCTTTAGTTTCAGTTTCATTGTTTACTCATTTTGTTCGTGGACTGTCAACAATATATTTATGTACTTACTTTATAAATTAAAGAATTTCTTGGTTAACAAATACTAATTTAGATGTTGTTGTTGTGATTATATTGTACTCATCAGGGGCACAATCAGCCATATTCACGTTCAAAAACAACTGCAAATTCGACATCTGGCCAGCAACCGTAACCAGCTACAGTTCATCCATCCTCACAGGATACAAACTCGCCCCACAGGCTTCCCAAAACCTAACCGTCAGCCCGCAATGGTCGGGGACGGTCTGGGCCCGAACCCAATGCGCGGGCACTCCCCTGACCTGCAAAACAGGGGACTGCGCCACGGGGGTAGTCGAATGCAACGGCCAATATGGTAAGCCGCCAGCGTCCCAGGTGGAGTTCATCCTTGAAGGGACCATCGACAAGGATATCTATTACATCGACCTGTCCATCGGCGGCTTCAACATCCCGGTGTCCGTGCGGCCCGCCGGCATTGGATGCCAGGAAGTCAAATGTGCTGCTGACATAAACGCCGTGTGCCCGACTGAACTGGCCGTGAAAGGATCAACGGGATCTACCATCGGGTGTCGCAGCGCGTGTGAGGCGCTGATGGCGCCGCAGTACTGTTGTAAGGGAGTGTACGGCACTCGGACAACGTGCAAGCCGACGAATTACTCGACAATATTCAAGAATGCGTGCCCGCAGGTGTTTAGCTATCCTTATGATGATGAAGCCACCAGCACCTTTAAATGCCCCAAGGGTGGGAATTATGCCATTACTTTTTGCCCTGTTTAATTAAGCATAATTAGTAGTAGTAGTAGTACGTAGTACTACACGACTATCTTGTGTTGTAATAATAAAAGCACAGCTATATCTACCAAGTTCGATCTATCTGTGCTACAGGTTTAATCATTATGGGTTGAAGTGTTGAACTTTCCATTTATTCTCATATAATGTCCTGCCATGTGCATTGTGTAAGAAAGCTATGCTACAACAAAATCACTATTTTGTAATTAATATAAATTGCAGTTCTTTTTGTCGTTTATTATTTTCATTCAAATTGCAACAATTTTTTTTTTTAAAGTATAAAACTATTTCAAAGATAATTTGATATAATTTATGGACCATTGAAATACAATTAAATTATTTAAATTCAACATAATAAAAAAAGAAGAGTTTCATATAATCATAAGTGTCTATTTTAAATTTTAGGCTACGAAAAAAATGAAAAAAAAATAATTAAATGGTGCCACTGCTTTTTCATTATTTATCCAATTTGGTGCGAATCTGCTAATTGTCTCCTATTTGATACCATAAGTACTAATTGTCTCCAAAATTGTACCAAGTGAATTATAATGATAGTCAAACCCTATTAATTACACCCATATTTGACGATGCGTTGACATTTTTGTATGTATGTTATCTTTATTTGAAGTGGTTCAGTCTTTCTTTTAATGCCAAGTGTGGAAACAACAATCCTCGTGTTTTGTGTTTATGATACATGTTACTCCCTCCGTACCTTTAAACCTATCCATTTTCATTTTCAACACTTTTCATTCATCAACATTGACCTAATATTATCGCAATTATATAAGAAAGTTATAGTCAAGTTTGGTCTTGTTAGATTCGTCTGATCATGTAATCTTATAATATGTATATTTTACATAATTTTTACATACGTAGGTTTAATATATTAACTGATAAACAAATGTATTGAACGACGTGTCCAAGAGTTCCGATATAGAAATAATGTGACAGAGGAGTTTGAGAAGAATAACTTTTCATAGGTTGTCACCCTCCTTTCAAATTTCTTCATTTATTTGTTGAATTGTAAAGGACCGGATGCCGACATTGTTACCTTAAAATTTCATAGTTATGGTAAAATAGTGAATGGAGAACATATATATATATATATTTCTGCGCGTGCCACAAATTTATGACATATTCCAAAGGCTCAGCAACAAAAGATGAAGAGAAAGGCTTGATGGTCGTTAAATAAATAATTAATGATTTAAACAAAATCAGAGGGCTACTTAATTAATTGTCACTTGGGATGTGGACTAGGATAATTTGGTCAAGTTCCTGTACTCCCAACTGGTTGGTGGTTCGATTCCCCACCCATCCCCCATCCCTCACGTTTCTCTCTTTCTAATTTGTGTGCTATGTGCTCTGGCCACTTATTTTATAGCCTCTCTGTTCAGAAAAAGAAAAAATCATTTTAATTTATGATATGTCCTTGCAATGCAAATATTCGTTCTTCTGGTTCGTTATTCTTAGCCTCAATCAATTTAGAGAGAGGTCCAATGAAAGAGGACTATAAGTAACTGTTTTAATAATTTTTTGTCAGAACCCAAACATATATATGGATAATACTAGTGATTCCAGCTGTGCGATGCACAGCGTATTTCGGGCGTACAAATGCCCATGGAGAGAAAAGGAATAATTATGGGTGAGCGCACATTGTTTCTTTATATGATACTTATTATGTTAAGAAAAGTTTATTTATAGATATAGCTAATATTCTATTTGAATGTTTAATCAACACAATTCTCATTCTTCAAAGTTAGTCATTCTTCAATCTATAGAACATCAAATATAAGTGACATTTGTTGAGGCAAAGTAACATCAGAGCTACAAGCAATCAATCAAAAGTGATACAAGATTTCTTAATGAATATAAGAACATCAAATATATTTGTAGTTAGACACGGCTGTTGCATACATTTGAGGAATGGATGCCACAACTCCAGAAGCATCTTGGTTACTGCAAAGTTTGAAGACAAGCAACCATCAATACTGTTCATTAGCCCAAAGCAAATTTGATGACAAAGCTATATATATTGGTGAGCGATGTACTGATTAAGTGCATAAACAAGGTATTTTATACAACAATTATGCCAACCTGTGCGTCTAAAATTCTTGAGCATATCCGTAGCTTTGGTACAAAGCATTTGATGTCCTTTGATTGGAGCGCTCCTAGATCAATCTCTGCATATCCATGCTGCATGGGACGAAAGTGGGGTTAGAGGATGAAGTGAAGGGAACAAACCAGGCAGCATGTGTGGCGTTATATAAATTGTTTGTTCTTGGTATTTTTCCCACAGGAAAAGAAGCTCAAGTGCAATACTTCTGAAGTGTTTCATTTTCTGGCCAATCAGCATAATAACAAAAAGAATCTCAATTCAAGAAGCATACAGGCTGGATGGTCACAGCTTGCTTAAACATAAATGGCTAACTTTGTCAACATGCAGTTGTGTGTGTTGGCATGCTGATATAACTGCTTGCAACTCGACCTTGAAAATAGTTGCACATATTAAATATGTAAGGAAATTGCAGAAATTGAAAATTTCAAAGCAAGCATTCACTAAAAGCATTGTACACAGATAAGAAGTAAGAACCTGAATCCAAACTAATTTTACCTCTTTCACAACAATAAAATGGAAACAAGAAAAATGGAGAGAACAACATATAAAATATTGACAATTTTGACTGGCATGTAGCTTCTATACAAAACTATAAAGTCTGACCACTATCAATGAGCAGCAAGCAAGAACACATAAAATGCTTCTTTTGATGTTTTGTTTTAAAAAAAATAGAAAATTAAATAAAAATTCTCTCCCTCGTCCCACTTTCCACACTCCCCTTTCAAACATTTTATTTTACCGAATATAGAAAAGTGAAACTTATTTTAAAACAATTATTCAAAAAAAGTGGGGTGTATGATTTACATGATTACAAGCTACACAGTGACATTCTGATCCTGTTACGGGCATACTTGGGACTTCGATTTGTAGGATCCTCTACCCATTGCTGATTACTAACTTGACATATCTGCAACACCAGGAAATAATTTCACAGATTCTTTGTGAAGATTGAAGAATGAAAGATGAATAAAAATTTTAGTATCTGAGTCTTCTTCTAAATAAGTGGGTAGAAGCTCATTAACTAAGTTTCCAAACAAGGCATCAAACGAAAAGTCAACCTGCAGGATACACTCAAAGACATTGCAGATTGAATTAGTTGCATAAGTGAAAGACATTTTGTGATTACACAAGCATTTACATAAGTGTTTAAGTCTCACCTTAAAGTCATCAATGTTTAGAACAAGAGGATATGAGTCAGTTGATTGAGACTTGGAAACTTTGAACATCAAAATAACAAGAAGCAGCTAGCCTTTGACAACCTGTGGAGCTCCAGAACCTAATGAGTAAATCTCGTTATTGCTAAATGTATTAGTTGCATAAGTGAAAGACATTTTGTGCTTACAGAAGCATTTACGTAAGTGTTTAAGTCTTACCTTAATGTCATCAATGTTTAGAACAAGAGGATAAGAGTCGGTTGATTGAGACTTGGAAACTTTGAACATCAAAATAACAAGAAGCAGCTAGCCTTTGACAACCTGTGGAGCTTCAGAACCTAATGAGTAAATCTCGTTATTGCTAAATATATTAGTTGCATAAGTGAAAGACATTTTGTGCTTACACAAGCATTTACATAAGTGTTTAAGTCTCACCTTAAAGTCATCAATGTTTAGAACAAGAGGATATGAGTCGGTTGATTGAGACTTGGAAACTTTGAACATCAAAATAACAAGAAGCAGCTAGCCTTTGACAACCTGTGGAGCTCCAGAACCTAATGAGTAAATCTCGTTATTGCTAAATGTCTGAAATAAAATAGGATGAAAACAATGAATGTTGAAAAAGATTCAAAATTCAAATTATTATGGAATATGCACAGATAAATTCAAACTCCTTCAACGAAAACCAACAAAATCTCCATAAAGCATTTCCCAATTGAACTAAATTACTGTGCCGGTAAACAATTCCAAACTCCTCCAAACGTCCCCGACAGGCAACTGAATTCAACTGAAATTTTTGTTACACTTCTTGCAACATTCTCCATATGGTGAGAAATCAAGTTTGAGCACACTGTAGTATTAGTGATAAAATAAACTATAGAAATTTACATTGACCACCTAGCAGTTAGGAATCCAATACTTTTTTTGAGTGAATCATATTTCAGTACAACACCCAAGGGGCTTGCACATGGAAAAACAAAACTACAGCAGGAAAAAAAAATATTCATTCCTATTGGAAGATAAAGAGTAGAATAATGTAAACATGTACTTCCACAAAGATGTGAAAATACACAAATTCATTGGTTGTTAGGGTAGGCAGTTAGAGAGATATGGCTGCAGATAAGATTGCAAAATAATAATATAGTGCAGCCAACTGCCATTATGATTCATCCAAATAATATAAACTGAGCTACCCCCAAAGAGTCCCAACCCGGCATTCAAAAAAATATTTCAGATTAAGGAAGTAATAAGTGACATAGGGTTTCAGTAATAAGTTTGCTTAATCTAGAAATATGGAAGGTTTTCCTTGGATAAATTACCTCAACTCTATATCGCCATGACTCTGCAGCATTGTGAATAAGTGGAGACAATGGAGCAATAAATTTAGAATCCTCCTCGTCATTTTCACCCAAAACTGATTTTATCTCTTCAAAAATTTCCAACTCCTCAGGAGACACCTACTCCAGAAGCGGAAATAAAAGAGCGAGTATGTGAGATATCTATAAAGACAACACTGACTTCAATATTACAAGATATTTTTCAACATAGAATACAATTTCATGAACAAAAATATATACTAAGTGATGAGTTGTGTCAAGGCTAGAACTATGAATCAACAATCTTACAAGAGAGACTGCTGTGTCAGTATTATATCCCCTTCCAGTACGTCCAATCTGGTGCACATAGCCTGCAACAGTTTTAGGCATATCAAAGTTCACCACCTGATGAAGATAACAAGAAACATATGTGCGGAATAAACCAGTCTTTATTGACTAAAACTACACATTCGTTAAAATCAAAGATGTAGAAATAAAAGAATGCAAGAATAAAGAAAATGCAGTAGGCTGAAAATTCAACCAACAGATAACATAATGAGGTGCCAGCAGTAAACGAAACATAAAAATGGAAAGCAGAAATGGAGAGAAACAAGTTTAACTGGCATGTAAAGAGTACTCTTAGCCTAAGAGACTCAGGGACTGAATAGATTGAAGGCTACGGGTAGCTGTGAACGATTTTCTGAGATTAATTTAGTTGCAACTTGGATACACGGAGGAATGGTTCAACTTTCATCCCACTATTACAAGGCCTCACCTGACCTCACAATGTTAACTTCCAAAACATATCAAATAATATAAGACGGTTGTGCATGCTCATACCTTGCTAGTTGACTGCCCATAACCTGAATAATCATACCTATCCAAAAAGAAATTGAAATCTAAACAATTCAGCTTCTTCATCATTAGACCTGCCTATACGATAGTCTATAAATTCATATTGCACATAGCATCAATCTGTCAGGTTTAAGTTATTACTGTAAAATTTAGCAGCCACAATCATCCATAGAACAACAATTTACAGCTCAATCAAAAGGTCTATCCACTTTCGGCGAAGAACTTTCAGATTGCTAAACAAATAAAGATACTTAAAACATCGTAATAAAACCCTAAAATTTGGCACATCAAATCCCCTTAAATATGAAAGAAAAGCGGAAATCAATTAGCATTTCAGAAATCATACCCCAACAGATCGACTCTGAGATGATGGCTGAGTTCACCGAACAGATCGTACATTTGCCCTAGATCAGCAGCGTTGCCGTGCGATTACAGCAACGTCAGCTTAGCCGCCGGATTCCTCACGTACACCGCCACGATCTCCGTCCCTCTCTTCGTCTTCACCTTCAAAACGTCGACATTCTCCTTCTCTGCCACCTCCGTCATCCTCATCCTCCCCGTCGATTCACCCTCCTCGACCACGTACGACGGCAGAAAAAAATGCGAACTTGGCCGCCATCGACGACGTCACCGCACCCATCTCGCTCCAAACAAACCACAGACGGCTAGTACCGAAAAACAGAAATTCAAATGCCGAAAAATTAAATTATCCATCCCTCCAATGAAAGTAATCACTCCCAAAGACTCCGACTTTGGGCGTTACAAATGGACGAGGTACTTAATCCGGAGTTCAATTATTGACTGTTGGGGTGGATAACGGGAATTTGTGGCAGATGTTGGGTGGGTACTGATGTGTGGGCTGAACAAGGAAGCAAAGGGACGAAATGGACGAGGGATTTCCGGCGGCAAAAGTGAATGACGGGTAGGATTTCCAGCAATACGCGGAAGTGTATGGCAAAAGAAATTCAATGGATCGCCGAAGATGGGGTAGGGTTCGCGAGAGCTGTGGCAAGACGAAAGAGGGATTTGAGAGAAATAAGCGGGATTTGAGAGATGGGAACGTGGGAGGGCGGGATCGATCTTGGGATGTTGGGATAAAATGAAGTCAAGATGAAGCAGGGATCCTGATCCAACGGTTACAATCAAAATTGAATTCGAATCGGACGGGTAGGAATCAAATTGGGCTTGGAAAGATTTTTTTCTTCTTCTCTTATAATATATAGATATATACAAAAAATAGCCTAAAAATATATATTTAGCATATGCCCCACCACCCTTTCCTACGGCGATGTGCATGATGGACCATGCAAGGAGAATATCCGTATAGTATATGAGGCCGGCATGCAAATAACTCTATATCTCTATCTCTGTATAAACAAATGTCTACTAGTGCAAATAAAGTGAAACATATAGTAAATAATAAAACAATCTTCATGCCATTCATATGTCGACGGTTGATATTGTGTCATCAACCCTACCAAATTGTTTGTCGGTGCAGCCGCTGGTAGGGAGCTGGCGCGACAGCTGCTGATTCGGCTGTTGGTTCAGCGCAAGCGGCCCACCCACGGCAACATTTGGTACTTCTTTCTGAAACTCCTCATCTTTATTGGGGTCTTGCGAAGACAATCCCCTTCAAAGTAGATTTTGTCGCACTTAGCATACTCATACAGACCTCCAAGGACGGAACTACATGGGGGCTTGGGGGTGCCGCCGGCCCCCGAGTTCGAAATTTGCCTATTAAATTTTTAATAGTTATATTTATTTTAGCTACATTAGAAATTCATTTTATATAATTCCGCCCTCCAAACTCAAACATTGACATTAATATTCTATATAATCGTGTGAATTTAATTATATTAGAAATCTTTTTTCGGTAATATAGGGAGAAGAAGAGGAAAAAGAAGGCAATATGTTTCTTTGTTATTGAGCTTCAGCTTTTTTAGCATAGGCTTATATATTCTTTAAAGATATAAACTTAAATAGAGAGTGACATCATTAGGGATCCCAAAAAATGAAAATCAATTAATAGTTATCCTATGAAAATTAAAGATGAAATAAAGCAAAGTCATTTAGTTGCATCCTCACCCCGCCTTAGACACTCTGCGTCCGCCACTGCAGACACCTCTAAAAATAAGGGAGAATGAATAAGGGTTTGGAAACGAATTATGGCAGTACAATAATCATGTCATACAATAGTTATAGTAATATTACAGAAGCAGAGTACTAATCACTCATAAATGTTTAATCAAAATTAGCCTATGCATATTCTTTTAATTACTAATATTGTTGTTGTACCACAAATTTTGTAGAGGAATAAGAGCTCTTTTGATTGACGAAGGTAAAGAGATTACAGAGACCCTCATAATGAAACTTTGCGAGAATCTAACAAATACTGTAAATGAAAGAAAAGTTACAGAAAGAAAAGACAATACAGAAACTGAAAGAAAAATTAAATGCGTCTCTGTGGAGTTTTTGATGTGTCCTGCAAAATGAGCCCACTCCTGGCATTTGTAAGCGAAACTCCTCATATGCGGTTGACACCACGATCTTCCATTCAACTGCCTGGATTGACTCCGTTTGTTATCCTGATTACCGTGAATTAATCTCATTGCAGGCTGGGCTCAACAATTTAGGCCACTGCGTATTGGGCCTTCAATTTGTGGGCCAAATAATTATCGGGTTAACAGATGCCCCCCTCGCGCAATTTGTCTGCTAGGGTATCTCAAGACAGATTTGCGCGTTTGACCTAGGCCTGACCCATTAAGTCATTATAAAAAGATACCAAAGTCTCTAGTGCTCATTTTTTTCTTTTTTCCTTTCGAATCCTCCTTTCCTCTGTCAATCACTCGAATAGCTTATTCGAGCCTTGTCGAACAAAATCAACGCTCGGGCTACGCATCCACGCCCTCGGAAGCTCGTTTTCGTCGATCCGCATACGAGCCGTGTCTGGGCATCCCTGGCCGCCACCTTGATTGCGCCAGCCGCCGCATTGCCTGGCCGTCGTCGAGGCCTCCTTAGCCACCACCTGCGTACGCTAGACCACCACCGTGCGTGTCTGAGTTGTTGTCCGCGTGTGTGGGGCAGCTTCAATCGCGTCGTCTTGGCCGCCCTGAAGAACACGCCAGCCGCCACCAAGAAGACGTTGGTCGCCACTTGCGCTTCTCCAGCCGCCACTCAAGCTCGTTCGGCTTCGGCTGCCATCACCTCGATCCGGGCCGCCACGGATCACCCCCCCCCCCCAGCCGCCATCGAGGGGCCTCTAGCCGCCAGCATGCGCGAAGAAGCAGCCGCCATGAAGTCTGCTCAGCCGCCACCTAAGGAGCTTCGGCCGCCTCTTGTGATGGCCTCCCAGGTTAGTGTCTTGCTTCCCCGCTATTCAATTCTGCTAGTGTAACACCCCGATTTTTGGTCACCCAGGTCGGGATGTCACCGCCACACCTCCCTAGTAAGACACGGTTTCTCCGAGCTTGCTAAAGAGATGCAATGCTAGGTATTGCAGTATTTAAAACATTTAAATTATTCAAAATAGCCCATACAATATAATTCGAAAATAATAATATCATAGCGCAGCGGAAATAATTGTTTTAGTATAGTATCGCAGCGGAAAGTATAAATAGGGCCGACATGGCCAAAACACGGGTTAAACAGGCCCGTTCATAATATAGTCTAAAGTACGAATTTAAAAGCAAAATAATATTTCCCAAAAACCCCATGCATGGTTCGTGCTCACACATGCTCATCCCACATACTCTGTAAGAAAAGGAATAAAAATGGTTTGGGTCAGCACAACTTGCTGAGTAAGTTAACACATGCATGATCGCAGGGTTTTAAAGCCCTAAATTTAATAATTTAATAAAAGCATGATAATAGCATAATATTCAATTTAATCTAATCAACTATCCAATAGCATAATATATTTCAGAGCTTTATTTACCAACACATCTCGCATGAATCAAAATAAAAGCCATAATTTAAATAAAGCCTTCAAGTAATTTAATTGGACACAAGCATAATTTAATCTAAATTAATTAATTTAATATCCTCATTACATCCCAGATTCGGTATTTCAAAGTTTCACGATAGCATCGCGATATCAACAAGTTTAGCCGGTAGCCCGGCGGCCGCAACCGTATCAGCCATACCTAATACCACTCCGGAGCCTCGGGAAACCCATGTGGATATTCTCGAGAGTGTAGGCTCTATATTTCGCCGTTTTGGCAATATCATATCTCAAGTTTAGCGCGCGGGGTCACCATCGTCCTTTAAGGCACGAAGTGAATCGTTAGGGGGCACCATGCAGAGTACTCACCCCTAATTTTAATTTATCAAGTTTGTAAGGGGATTTAATTTTAAAAATCTGATCTCAATTATCTTTATTTAAAAATAGTATCTCAACTCATTTCAAACCTAAAGGTTAATTCCATGTTTCAACAAGATTTCAAGATTTTGTTTCCGGTAAACCACAGTTTACTCTAAAATTCGTCTAAAATCAGATTTAATTCCAAAAATTCCAAAATTTAACGACTGACTCAGAAACGTCGAGATCTACAACATTCGTGTTTTAACTTTTTCAATCCGAGTTACCGAAATAGGTCAAAAACACTAATTTTCACAGAACCACAAATCTGTCTGAATTTTATATGTCACAGTCTAAAGATTTCGAATTCCACCAGAGTAATTCAACTCCAAATTAGATGAAATTTTACAGAGACCATCTTAAGACAGTTATCTACAACTTTCATGTTCATCCAAAGGTCTAAGTCGGTCTGGAACCTATGTCAAAAACGTGATCAAGATCGGACCTAAGTTCTGTCAAGAATTTCAAGATCTAGATTCAAGCAGTTCGGTTTCGGTTGGTTTTCGCATATCAAATCGTCTCTAAAAATTCTAAAAAATTTACAGTAGATATAACTAAGCCTTAGGAACGTTTTTCGTGTTTTAAGTTTTTCCGTTTGAAGTCGTTTTAAGGTTCGGAAAAATTAGACAAAACTGTTGCGCCGTTAGAAATCACGTGTTGACAGATTTACGAATTAAGTTTCTAGATTTAAATATTTTAAACACTCCCAAAACCGTGTAAGCGTTAACTTACTGATTTGTGAACGTCCGGGATGTCAATTTCGGAGGCGTGGCTTCCAGATCACCGTTTCTCCTCTCCGTTCGTCGGGTTCTACGTTCTAGATCCAATTCAAGGTGTAGAGAGAAAAGAAACGAGGTTAGAATCCGTTTTCGGATTGAAACGTGAAAGGATTTATCGGTCTAGAGCTTACCACAACGTTGGAGATCTTCCGGAATCGTCCAAACAGCCGCTGCCTCCGTTTGGTGCCTCCGTTGACTCCGGGATTTCGACTCTTGTGTATAGAGAGTATCGTAGGGTTTTGAAAAAGAGTTTAGGCTTCCGAGGGGGTTTATTTATAGATGTCTAAGTCCTAGGGCGTCCAAAATCTGACCCTAAGGGTCTTGAGTCGAGATACGTTCAACCGAAAGTCGAAAAATCCGCGTTCGGGCGAGAGATTCACGCAACGGGCGAATCTGTCGTGTGGCGCGGGGTTGGCGCGCCTTTTGCCCCTTTAGCGCGCGGACAGCGTGCGGCTTGCGCCTGGACTCCGGTCCGGGCGGGTCGTGCGATCCGTCGTGCTTTTCCGCCTCTCTTTCGGGTTTCTATCCCTCTATGCTCTCGGATTCCAATTTCCGGACTCTCTTCGGGTTCCTATTTCGTGTCGTTATTTCTTTCGGATCGACTGTTACGTTTTGGCTCGAATTCTCGAGTTCATTTATATCGGGCACACGGAAACCCGATAATTGATTAAATCACCCTTTTACTTTACTTAGTTCTTTAATTTCATTTCCCATTTCGTCTATATTTATTTCTTCTATATTTATTTATTTATTATATTTGTTTATTTGATTATTTATTATATTTATTTATTTATTTATTGTATTTATTTATTTATTTATGTTGTAAAATTCTCGGGTATTACAGTCTACCCTCCTTAAGAATCAACTTCGTCCTCGAAGTTGTGTTTCAGCTTTTCCCGTGCTAAGGTCCTTTGTTTATTTTATTATTTTGTGACTGAACTTAGAATTAAGACTTCTAAGCTGCCTACGTACCCGGGGAGGGATCAAGCCATAACGTAGTTCAAAAGTTTACAAAAGTGCACGAAAATAGGTGGTATGACATCCTCTCCCCCTTAAGATTGCAGTTATGTCCCCATAACTGTGTCGGTATCGGTTTGGAACAATGTCGGGTAGCGTTCTCTCATGTCGGATTCTACTTCCCAAGTTGCCGTCTCACTTTCGTGGTTTGACCAAAGAACCTTGATCATTTTGACAGTTTTGTTCCTCGTTACTCGTTCCTTAGTGTCGAGAATACGCACTGGGACTTCTTCATAAGTCAAATCCTCATCGAGCTCAATTATCTCCGGTTGAAGTACATGTGTCGGGTCCGGCACAAACTTCTTTAGTTGTGAGACATGGAAGACATTATGAACTCGGTCTAATTGTGGCGGTAAAGCCAGTCGGTAAGCTAGAGTTCCGACTCGTTCTAGAATTTCGTAAGGTCCTATATATCGAGGACTTAACTTTCCTCGTTTGCCAAAGCGCATCACCCCCTTCATGGGTGATATCCTTAGCATGACCCTATCTCCCACTTGAAATTCTAGGTCTCGTCGTCTCACGTCGGCGTAACTCTTTTGACGGTATTGTGCGGCTTTCATTTTTCCTTGTATAGCTTTAATTTGTTGAGCCATGTCTTCGATAAGTTGTGGTCCCACCACCACGGACTTACCGATTTCTTCCCAGCTCAACGGGCTTCGGCATTTTCGTCCATACAATGCCTCGAAAGGTGCCATGCCGATGCTAGCATGGTAGCTATTATTATAGGAAAACTCAATTAAGGGTAAATGAGATTCCCAATTCCCTTTGAATTCCAACACACATGCTCTCAGCATGTCTTCTAGTGTTTGGATTGTCCTCTCGGTTTGTCCATCCGTCATCGGGTGGAATGCGGTGCTCATTTTGATTTGAGTACCGAGAGCTTTTTGTAACTCCGTCCAAAAATGAGAGACAAATCTACTGTCTCTATCGGAAATGATATCATGTGGTACTCCATGTCGTCGTACCACATTATCAATGACCCGCGCGATAATAATAAAAATAAAAAAATTACGAATTTAAATAGGGCCGACATGGCCAAAACACGGGTTAAACAGGCCCGTTCATAATATAGTCTAAAGTACGAATTTAAAAGCAAAATAATATTTCCCAAAAACCCCATGCATGGTTCGTGCTCACACATGCTCATCCCACATACTCTGTAAGAAAAGGAATAAAAATGGTTTGGGTCAGCACAACTTGCTGAGTAAGTTAACACATGCATGATCGCAGGGTTTTAAAGCCCTAAATTTAATAATTTAATAAAAGCATGATAATAGCATATAATTCAATTTAATCTAATCAACTATCCAATAGCATAATATATTTCAGAGTTTTATTTAACAACACATCTCGCATGAATTAAAATAAAATCCATAATTTAAATAAAGCCTTCAAATAATTTAATTGGACACAAGCATAATTTAATCTAAATTAATTTAATTTAATATCCCCATTACATCCCAGATTCGGTATTTCAAAGTTTCACGATAGCATCGCGATATCAACAAGTTTAGCCGCGAGCACGGCGGCCGCAACCGTATCAGCCATACCCAGTACCACTCCTGAGCCTCGGGAAACCCATGTGGATATTCTCGAGAGTGTAGGCTCTATATTTCGCCGTTTTGGCAATATCATATCTCAAGTTTAGCGCGCGGGGTCACCATCGTCCATTAAGGCACGAAGTGAATCGTTAGGGGGCACCCTGCAGAGCACTCACCCCTAATTTTAATTTATCAAGTTTGTAAGGGGATTTAATTTTAAAAATCTGATCTCAATTATCTTTATTTAAAAATAGTATCTCAACTCATTTCAACCCTAAAGGTTAATTCCATGTTTCAACAAGATTTCAAGATTTTGTTTCCGGTAAACCACAGTTTACTCTAAAATTCGTCTAAAATAAGATTTAATTCCAAAAATTCCAAAATTTCACGACTGACTCAGAAACGTCGAGATCTACAACTTTCGTGTTTTAACTTTTTCATTCCGAGATACCAAAATAGGTCAAAAACACTAATTTTCACAGAACCACAAATCTGTCCGAATTTTATATGTCACAGTCTAAAGATTTCGAATTCCACCATAGTAATTCAACTCCAAATTTGATGAAATTTTACAGAGACCATCTTAAGACAGTTATCTACAACTTTCATGTTCGTCCAAAGATCTAAGTCGGTATGGAACCTATGTCAAAAACGTGATCAAGATCGGACCTAAGTTCTGTCAAGAATTTAAAGATCTAGATTCAAGCAGTTCGGTTTCGGTTGGTTTTCGCATAACAAATCGTCTCTAAAAATTCTCAAAAATTTACAGTAGATAGATCTAAGCCTTAGGCACGTTTTTTGTGTTTTAAGTTTTTCCGTTTGAAGTCGTTTTAAGGTTCGGAAAAATTAGACAAAACTGTTGCGCCTTTAGAAATCACATGTTGACAGATTTACGAATTAAGTTTCTAGATTTAAATATTTTAAACACTCCCAAAACCGTGTAAGCGTTAACTTACTGATTTGTGAACGTCCGGGGTGTCTATTTCGGAGGCGTGGCTTCCAGATCACCGTTTCTCCTCTCCGTTCGTCGGGTTCTACGTTCTAGATCCAATTCAAGGTGTAGAGAGAAAAGAAACGAGGTTAGAATCCGTTTTCGAATTGAAACGTGAAAGGATTTATCGGTCTAGAGCTTACCACAACATTGGAGATCTTCCGGATTCGTCCAAACAGCCGCTGCCTCCGTTTGGTGCCTCCGTTGACTCCGGGATTTCGACTCTTGTGTATAGAGAGTATCGTAGGGTTTTGAAAAAGAGTTTAGGCTTCCGAGGGGGTTTATTTATAGATGTCTAAGTCCTAGGGTGTCCAAAATCGGACCCTAAGGGTCTTGAGTCGAGATACGTTCAACCGAAAGTCGAAAAATCCGCGTTCGGGCGAGAGATTCACGCAACGGGCGAATCTGTCGTGTGGCGCGGGGTTGGCGCGCCTTTTGCCCCATTAGCGCGCGGACAGTGCGCGGCTTGCGCCTGGACTCCGGTCCGGGCGGGTCGTGCGATCCGTCGTGCTTTTCCGCCTCTCTTTCGAGTTTCTATCCCTCTATGCTCTCGGATTCCAATTTCCGGACTCTCTTCGGGTTCCTATTTCGTGTCGTTATTTCTTTCGGATCGACTGTTACGTTTTGGCTCGAATTCTCGAGTTCATTTATATCGGGCACACGGAAACCCGATAATTGATTAAATCACCCTTTTACTTTACTTAATTTCTTTAATTTCATTTCCCATTTCGTCTATATTTATTTCTTCTATATTTATTTATTTATTATATTTGTTTATTTGTTTATTTATTATATTTATATATTTATTTATTGTATTTATTTATTTATTTATGTTGTAAAATTCTCGGGTATTACAGTCTACCCTCCTTAAGAATCAACTTCGTCCTCGAAGTTGTGTTTCAGCTTTTCCCGTGCTAAGGTCCTTTGTTTATTTTATTATTTTGTGACTGAACTTAGAATTAAGACTTCTAAGCTGCCTACGTACCCGGTGAGGGATCAAGCCATAACGTAGTTCAAAAGTTTACAAAAGGGCACGAAAATAGGTGGTATGACATCCTCTCCCCCTTAAGATTGCAGTTATGTCCCCATAACTGTGTCGGTATCGGTTTGGAACAATGACGGGTAGCGTTCTCTCATGTCGGATTCTACTTCCCAAGTTGCCGTCTCACTTTCGTGGTTTGACCAAAGAACCTTGATCATTTTGACAGTTTTGTTCCTCGTTACTCGTTCCTTAGTGTCGAGAATACGCACTGGGACTTCTTCATAAGTCAAATCCTCATCGAGCTCAATTATCTCCGGTTGAAGTACATGTGTCGGGTCCGGAACATACTTCTTTAGTTGTGAGACATGGAAGACATTATGAACTCGGTCTAATTGTGGCGGTAAAGCCAGTCGGTAAGCTAGAGTTCCGACTCGTTCTAGAATTTCGTAAGGTCCTATATATCGAGGACTTAACTTTCCTCGTTTGCCAAAGCGCATCACCCCCTTCATGGGTGATATCCTTAGCATGACCCTATCTCCCACTTGAAATTCTAGGTCTCGTCGTCTCACGTCGGCGTAACTCTTTTGACGGTCTTGTGCGGCTTTCATTTTTCCTTGTATAGCTTTAATTTGTTGAGCCATGTCTTCGATAAGTTGTGGTCCCACCACCACGGACTTACCGATTTCTTCCCAGCTCAACGGGCTTCGGCATTTTCGTCCATACAATGCCTCGAAAGGTGCCATGCCGATGCTAGCATGGTAGCTATTATTATAGGAAAACTCAATTAAGGGTAAATGAGATTCCCAATTCCCTTTGAATTCCAACACACATGCTCTCAGCATGTCTTCTAGTGTTTGGATTGTCCTCTCAGTTTGTCCATCCGTCATCGGGTGGAATGCGGTGCTCATTTTGATTTGAGTACCGAGAGCTTTTTGTAACTCTGTCCAAAAATGAGAGACAAATCTACTGTCTCTATCGGAAATGATATCATGTGGTACTCCATGTCGTCGTACCACATTATCAATGTAGGCTCGGGCCAATTGGTCCATAGTCCACGTGTCTTTCATTGGAATAAATATTGCCGTCTTTGTTAGCCTATCCACAATCACCCAAATTTTGTTCATGCCTTTAGGTGATCGAGGTAATCCCGAGACAAAGTCCATCGAGATGCTATCCCACTTCCAACTTGGAATCTCTAGTGGTTGCATCAGTCCTAAGGGTTCATGTCGCACTGCCTTAACCTTTTGGCAGGTGAGACATTTCGCCACGAAATTTGCCACTTCCTTCTTCATTCCCGGCCACCAATAGATCTTCTTCAGATTCTTGTATAGCTTGTCACCTCCGGGATGTACGGAATATGGCGTGTTGTGCCCTTCCTGCATCAACATTTGCTTCAACTCGGCACATTTAAGGGGCACGCACCATCTCCCTTTAAAACGGATGCTTCCATCCTCGTGGACAGCAAATCCTATTGCCTTTCCTTCGGAAATATACCCTTTTATCTTTTCGAGTTTCGGGTCGCCCGGTTGGGCGAGTCGAATCTCGTCCAATATTGGAGTTTCTACGACCATGGCATTGATCCTTTCTCTCACTGTGCCAGGATGCACAAGTTCTAACTCCAACCTTGCTAACTCCATGTACAATGCCGGCGGAATTTCCGACTTAGGGCATTGGCTACCACATTCGCCTTCCCTTCGTGGTATGCTATCTCTAAATCGTAGTCTTTTATAAGTTCCAACCACCTTCGCTGTCTCAAATTCAACTCCTTCTGAGTGAATATATATTTCAAGCTCTTGTGGTCGGTGAACATTCGACACTTCCGCCCATAAAGATAATGTCTCCATATCTTTAGAGCGAAAACGACCGCTGCCAACTCCAGGTCATGTGTCGGATAATTCTCCTCGTGAGGTTTTAGTTGGCGCGATGCATACGCTACGACTCTCGAGTCTTGCATCAAGACACAACCCAAACCTTCCTTCGAAGCATCGCTATAAACTTCGAAGTCACCATTTTCCGATGGTAGTGTTAATACGGGTGTGGTTGTGAGTCGTTTCTTAAGTTCTTGAAACGCAGTCTCACACGCTTCGGTCCACTCGTATTTTGCGAGGCAGCGGAGGGGAAAAATAAGAAGAAAATCGAAATAATAATAAAAATAAAAAAATTAATTTTCGTGACCCGCGCGGGGTCCGCGCGCTAAAGTGGGGTTCAGCGCGCGAGGTCCGCGCGGTCACAGCAGGGTGTGTAAATTGGGCTCGCGCCCCGCGCGAGCCATTTCACGCCTTTCTCTTCCGAAATTCCGCCCAACTTCCTCTCAATTTCGTTCTTCCGTGCTCAGATTCTTCCGGTTTCGACTTCGATTTCTCTTTGTAAGGTGTGTATCTCCTATTTTCACTTGCCAATTTCAATTTTTATGCCTTGATTTGTTAGAATTTGGGTGAATTGTGAAATTAGGGTTTTGGCATGTAAATTGGGATTTGTAATTTTCGGCTTAATTCTTGCGAATTAGTGAGTTTATATAGTACTTTAGTGCCATTTCTATTGTTTAAGAAGTATTGGTGTGATATATATTTGCCTAAATTGTGGGATTTCTTGTTAGAATTTGGATTTTTGGGGAAAATATGAAGTTTTCGATTTTGTCGGTATTGTTGGTATGAAAGTGGGTGCATTAGTATTGTTTGTTGATACTTTGTGATTATGGGGCGTTGTTTAAGTAATTGTTTGGTTTTGTGGTTAATTGCCATGTATTTACAAGCAAATTCTGAACTTAATTTATTGCGCCCATAAGGTGTCCGACGAAATGCCACAATGGGTTTTTGAATTTGTTTGGGCACATTCCTTGTTTTGATTCTCTTCCAATATGTTTTGATAAACTATTGGGTCTGAAACCCTATTAGATTTTCCCCGTTGGAACTCTATATTTATGATGTCCTTATGTATTTTTGCTTGTGAATTAATGTGTCGAAAACTAGCCTTACCATTGTTATTGGGTGTTCGCAGGATGTTGCTTTTCCTGTGGTTCATCTTGGCATTCCTTATGGTCCTTCTGGGGGCCAAGAGACGGGCTACTCGACGTGATGCAGCCGGCCCTAGCACTGCCGCTCCGGTGATGCCGGATAGTGACGACAGTGACGACAGTGAGTCCGAGGAGGACGAGGAGCGGGTGCCGAGGCTCAGGGATCTCCCTGACGAGGTGCGTCCTCACAGGCATGATAGGTTCCGTTTCTCGACGATGGCCGCCCAGGACTTCTATTTCGACGAGCTTCATCGAAAGAGGGCTTATGTCCCCGAGCGAGGCTTGTTCCCCGATCATATGGGTGATGACCGGATCAGTGTAGTTTTGGGGCATCTCCAGTGGACCGGTCTTGCACGTCATCCTGAGGGCGTTGCCTCCGGCTATCTAGCCATGGAGGTTATCGCCAACATCAGCGGTCTTGGGGTAGACGACGACCTTTCTCGAGTCTGGGTTCGTGGTCGCTACTTAGACTTCAGTGCTCGGGCGATCAACATCTATTTCGGCCTTCCAGATGATGGCGCGTTCCGACCACAGCCAGAGGGTCGGGTTTATGCTCCTGCCTGGGGTGTCTTGTGTACCGAGGTACCTCCGCGGACTGGGTACCCTCACGAGCTGCGACTGACGTCTTTGGATGCTCCTTGGCGTGTACTCGCTCAGCTTTGGTTAGGACGCATCCGGCCGATCACCCGGAGTCATATCGTCATAGATCATGTCTTTGAGACTATTAGCTTTATCGCACGGGGGCGGTCGGGTAAATGTTGGCGTTTGCATTGCGGATAACCTGAGGGGTTTACGACGGGGGCGAGGGAGCAGGGTGATCACTCACACACACCTCATTTGTGGGCTATGCGCTGCCCAGGGGATCCACACGTCTCCCGAGACGGACCCCTATCCTTTAGCTCCAGGTGAGCACTACCGTATTCCGTCTTATGCCGCCCGGCGCAGCACTTTGCGTCGTGGAGTGCCTCGGGCTATACTGCGCCCGCAGCCTGAGGATGGTGGTTTGATCTTAGTTGTTCCTCCAGAGCGGCCACCTCCTCCTCCTGTGGTTCCACAGCAGGGTGTGGTTCCACCGCAGGGTCAGGACATGGCGCAGATGCTCCAGATGATGCAGGATATGCGTGTCAGTATGGATGTCGGGTTTGCAGCTGGGCAGGCTCGCTACGACGCCTTGGATGCTAGGATGGATCTCTATCAGGATCGTATGGACACGCTCACTGTGAGACAGGCGGAGCAGCAGGCCACCTTGACGGACATGTACGCCTACATGCGTCAGATGGATGACTACATGCGTCGCCAGTTCCCTCCTCCTGATCAGTGACTTTATGTTTCCCGTTTTATGTTTTATCTAGACTCGTGTCAGAAGCGGTTGGTTTTGTATTTCCCATTTGTGTTTTCAGTTAGACTCGGTTTGGTATTTCTCTTAAGATGTAGTACTGTGACGTTCCTAGGATTCTGTGTATGTCTCTATTATGCACTGTATGGTTTGATGCATCGTGTGCTTTTACGATCCCAAGTTTGTTGTTGTTATTTTTTTTTATGTTTTTTTTCCGGACAGTCTGTCCAGGTTTTTTTTTCGGGCTAAGGATTTCAAAAAAAAAAAAAAATAAAATCAACTTGCATTTTATTCCTTTACAAGAAATTTAATACAAGTAATAGGATGCGCAAAATAAATGTACTATCTAAGACAAAGTATCTAAATGATCTCTGCATCCTCCGGCAGAGTAGTGGAATCTTCCATTGGATCATCCTCATCAGAGACTTGGCCGGTACCCAAGGGTCCATGAAACACGGGGGATGGTGGATCGACGGCCTCCGAAACTAGTTCCGGTGACTCCTCCAGATGGCTCCCCCCTGGGGCTCGGGTTCGGCGACGGCTGGACCATGTGGGGCCGGAGTCCAAGGGTTCCGTAGCGTCCATGGATAAGGACGGATGGGCTCTCTACTGGGGGTGTTGGGCTTCGTGGTCCCATCAACTGGTCTTCCACCGGGCTATATGGTACTACTATGTCAGTGAGGTCAAGCAGGTCCGTCCCTAGATCCTCGACTCTATCTATCACAGCATCGCTCCGTTCTGTGAGTTTTTGCACTTGAGTTTCTAAGTCTTTTATGCGATCTTGACCAGCGGCTCTCAAGTTCAGGAAATGCTGGAGGTCAGCTTCCCTTAGGTCTCCCATTTGGTGCAGATTTGCCTCCAAGTGAGCTATACGATTTTTCATTTGTTGTATGGTTTGTTGGGTGTCAAGGTGAGCGTTCATCATGTTGAACATCAACTGCATCATGTCTTGACTAGCCATCTAGCGCAAGCAAGAGATCTAAGTTAATAATCGCCAAGATTCTAAGTTAAATTCGACAAGATTCTAAGTTCAAGTTTGGCCACGATTCTAAGTTCAATTCGCCAAGATTCTAAGTTCAATTCACCAAGATTCTAAGTTCATAGAAGAGATGCAATATGCAAATGCAAATGATGATTCCCCCCAAAAATAATTTAATGTACCATATACATATATATATTTTTTCCATGGGTTTTAAACATAAAAATTTTCCACGGAAATAATATTTTAAAATTTAAGATAATAGTCAAAATATTAATAGTAGTTTAAAAATAATAAGGGTTTAAAATTAATAGTTTAAAATAGCCGGGCTCTGATACCAACTTGTAACACCCCGATTTTTGCTCACCCAGGTCGGGATGTCACCGCCACATCCCCTAGTAAGACACGGTTTCTCCGAGCTTGCTAAAGAGATGCAAGGCTAGGTATTGCAGTATTTAAAACATTTAAATCATTCAAAATAGCCCATACAATATAATTCGAAAATAATAATATCATAGCGCAGCGGAAATAATTGTTTTAGTATAGTATCGCAGCGGAAAGTATAAATAGGGCCGACATGGCCAAAACACGGGTTAAACAGGCCCGTTCATAATATAGTCTAAAGTACGAATTTAAAAGCAAAATAATATTTGCCAAAAACCCCATGCATGGTTCGTGCTCACACATGCTCATCCCACATACTCTGTAAGAAAATGAATAAAAATGGTTTGGGTCAGCACAACTTGCTGAGTAAGTTAACACATACATGATCGCAGGGTTTTAAAGCCCTAAATTTAATAATTTAATAAAAGCATGATAATAGCATAATATTCAATTTAATCTAATCAACTATCCAATGGCATAATATATTTCAGAGTTTTATTTAACAACACATCTCGCATGAATTAAAATAAAAGCCATAATTTAAATAAAGCCTTCAAATAATTTAGTTGGACACAAGCATAATTTTATCTAAATTAATTTAATTTAATATCCCCATTACATCCCAGATTCGGTATTTCAAAGTTTCACGATAGCATCGCGATATCAACAAGTTTAGCCGCTAGCCCGGCGGCCGCAACCGTATCAGCCATACCAGTACCACTCCGGAGCCTCGGGAAATCCATGTGGATATTCTCGAGAGTGTAGGCTCTATATTTCGCCGTTTTGGCAATATCATATCTCAAGTTTAGCGCGCGGGGTCACCATCGTCCATTAAGGCACGAAGTGAATCGTTAGGGGGCACCCTGCAGAGCACTCACCCCTAATTTTAATTTATCAAGTTTGTAAGGGGATTTAATTTTAAAAATCTGATCTCAATTATCTTTATTTAAAAATAGTATCTCACCTCATTTCAACCCTAAAGGTTAATTCCATGTTTCAACAAGATTTCAAGATTTTGTTTCCGGTAAACCACAGTTTACTCTAAAATTCGTCTAAAATAAGATTTAATTCCAAAAATTCCAAACTTTCACGACTGACTCAGAAACGTCGAGATCTACAACTTTCGTGTTTTAACGTTTTCATTCCGAGATACCGAAATAGGTCAAAAACACTAATTTTCACAGAACCACAAATCTGTCCGAATTTTATATGTCACAGTCTAAAGATTTCGAATTCGACCATAGTAATTCAACTCCAAATTTGATGAAATTTTACAGAAACCATCTTAAGACAGTTATCTACAACTTTCATGTTCGTCCAAAGATCTAAGTCGGTCTGGAACCTATGTCAAAAACGTGATCAAGATCGGACCTAAGTTCTGTCAAGAATTTCAAGATCTAGATTCAAGCAGTTCGGTTTCGGTTGGTTTTCGCATATCAAATCGTCTCTAAAAATTCTCAAAAATTTACAGTAGATAGATCTGAGCCTTAGAAACGTTTTTTGTGTTTTACGTTTTTCCGTTTGAAGTAGTTTGAAGGTTTGGAAAAATTAGACAAAACTGTTGCGCCGTTAGAAAGCACATGTTGACAGATTTACGAATTAAGTTTCTAGATTTAAATATTTTAAACACTCCCAAAACCGTGTAAGCGTTAACTTACTGATTTGTGAACGTCCGGGATGTCTATTTCGGAGGCGTGGCTTCCAGATCACCGTTTCTCCTCTCCGTTCGTCGGGTTCTACGTTCTAGATCCAATTCAAGGTGTAGAGAGAAAAGAAACGAGGTTAGAATCCGTTTTCGGATTGAAACGTGAAAGGATTTATCGGTCTAGAGCTTACCACAACATTGGAGATCTTCCGAATTCGTCCAAACAGCCGCTGCCTCCGTTTGGTGCCTCCGTTGACTCCGGGATTTCGACTCTTGTGTATAGAGAGTATCGTAGGGTTTTGAAAAAGAGTTTAGGCTTCCGAGGGGGTTTATTTATAGATGTCTAAGTCCTAGGGCGTCCAAAATCTGACCCTAAGGGTCTTGAGTCGAGATACGTTCAACCGAAAGTCGAAAAATCCGCGTTCGGGCGAGAGATTGTCGCAACGGGCGAATTTGTTGTGTGGCGCGGGGTTGGCGCGCCTTTTGCCCCTTTAGCGCACGGACAGCGCGCGGCTTGCGCCTGGACTCCGGTCCGGGCGGGTCGTGCGATCCGTCGTGCTTTTCCACCTCTCTTTCGGGTTTCTATCCCTCTATGCTATCGGATTCCAATTTCCTGACTCTCTTCGGGTTCCTATTTCGTGTCGTTATTTCTTTCGGATCGACTGTTACGTTTTGGCTCGAATTCTCGAGTTCATTTATATCGGGCACACGGAAACCCGATAATTGATTAAATCACCCTTTTACTTTACTTAATTTCTTTAATTTCATTTCCCATTTCGTCTATATTTATTTCTTCTATATTTATTTATTTATTATATTTGTTTATTTGTTTATTTATTATATTTATTTATTTATTTATTGTATTTATTTATTTATTTATGTTGTAAAATTCTCGGGTATTACAGTTTACCCTCCTTAGGAATCAACTTCGTCCTCGAAGTTGTGTTTCAGCTTTTCCCGTGCTAAGGTCCTTTGTTTATTTTATTATTTTGTGACTGAACTTAGAATCAAGACTTCTAAGCTGCCTACGTACCCGGTGAGGGATCAAGCCATAACGTAGTTCAAAAGTTTACAAAAGTGCACGAAAATAGGTGGTATGACATCCTCTCCCCCTTAAGATTGCAGTTATGTCCCCATAACTGTGTCGGTATCGGTTTGGAACAATGACGGGTAGCGTTCTCTCATGTCGGATTCTACTTCCCAAGTTGCCGTCTCACTTTCGGGGTTTGACCAAAGAACCTTGATCATTTTGACAGTTTTGTTCCTGGTTACTCGTTCCTTAGTGTCGAGAATACGCACTGGGACTTCTTCATAAGTCAAATCCTCATCGAGCTCAATTATCTCCGGTTGAAGTACATGTGTCGGGTCCGGCACATACTTCTTTAGTTGTGAGACATGGAAGACATTATGAACTCGGTCTAATTGTGGCGGTAAAGCCAGTCGGTAAGCTAGAGTTCCGACTCGTTCTAGAATTTCGTAAGGTCCTATATATCGAGGACTTAACTTTCCTCGTTCGCCAAAGCGCATCACCCCCTTCATGGGTGATATCCTTAGCATGACCCTATCTCCCACTTGAAATTCTAGGTCTCGTCGTCTCACGTCGGCATAACTCTTTTGACGGTCTTGTGCGGCTTTCATTTTTCCTTGAATAACTTTAATTTGTTGAGCCATATCTTCGATAAGTTGTGGTCCCACCACCACGGACTTACCGTTTTCTTCCCAGCTCAACGGGCTTCGGCATTTTCGTCCATACAATGCCTCGAAAGGTGCCATGCCGATGCTAGCATGGTAGCTATTATTATAGGAAAACTCAATGAAGGGTAAATGAGATTCCCAATTCCCTTTGAATTCCAACACACATGCTCTCAGCATGTCTTCTAGTGTTTGGATTGTCCTCTCGGTTTGTCCATCCGTCATCGGGTGGAATGCGGTGCTCATTTTGATTTGAGTACCGAGAGCTTTTTGTAACTCCGTCCAAAAATGAGAGACAAATCTACTGTCTCTATCGGAAATGATATCATGTGGTACTCCATGTCGTCGTACCACATTATCAATGTAGGCTCGGGCCAATTGGTCCATAGTCCACGTGTCTTTCATTGGGATAAATATTGCCGTCTTTGTTAGCCTATCCACAATCACCCAAATTTTGTTCATGCCTTTAGCTGATCGAGGTAATCCCGAGACAAAGTCCATCTAGATGCTATCCCATTTCCAACTTGGAATCTCTAGTGGTTGCATCAGTCCTAAGGGTTCATGTCGCACTGCCTTAATCTTTTGGCAGGTGAGACATTTCGCCACGAAATTTGCCACTTCCTTCTTAATTCCCGGCCACCAATAGATCTTCTTCAGATCTTTGTATAGCTTGTCACCTCCGGGATGTACGGAATATGGCGTGTTTTGCCCTTCCTCCATCAACCTTTGCTTCAACTCGGCACATTTAAGGGGCACGCACCATCTCCCTTTAAAACGGATGCTTCCATCCTCGTGGACAGCAAATCCTATTGCCTTTTCTTCGGCAATATACCCTTTTATCTTTTCGAGTTTCGGATCGCCCGGTTGGGCGAGTCGAATCTCGTCCAATATTGGAGTTTCTACGACCATGGCATTGATCCTTTCTCTCACTGTGCCAGGATGCACAAGTTCTAACTCCAACCTTGCTAACTCCATGTACAATGCCGGCGGAATTACCAACGAGTTCGTCACGTGTTGGGTTTTCCGACTTAGGGCATCGGCTACCACATTCGCCTTCCCTTCGTGGTATGCTATCTCTAAATCGTAGTCTTTTATAAGTTCCAACCACCTTCGCTGTCTCAAATTCAACTCCTTCTGAGTGAATATATATTTCAAGCTCTTGTGGTCGGTGAACATTCGACACTTCCGCCCATAAAGATAATGTCTCCATATCTTTAGAGCGAAAACGACCGCTGCCAACTCCAGGTCATGTGTCGGATAATTCTCCTCGTGAGGTTTTAGTTGGCGCGATGCATACGCTACGACTCTCGAGTCTTGCATCAAGACACAACCCAAACCTTCCTTCGAAGCATCGCTATAAACTTCGAAGTCACCATTTTCCGATGGTAGTGTTAATACGAGTTTGGTTGTGAGTCGTTTCTTAAGTTCTTGAAACACAGTCTCACACGCTTCGCTCCACACGTATTTTGCGAGGCAGCGGAGGGGAAAAATAAGAAGAAAATCGAAATAATAATAAAAATAAAAAAATTAATTTTCGTGACCTGCGCGGGGTCCGCGCGCTAAGGTGGGTTTCAGCGCGCGGGGTCCGCGCGGTCACAGCAGGGTGTGTAGGCGCGAGCCATTTCACCCCTTTCTCTTCCGAAATTCCTCCCAACTTCCTCTCAATTTCGTTCTTCCATGCTCAGATTCTTCCGGTTTCGACTTCGATTTCTCTTTGTAAGGTGTGTATCTCCTATTTTCACTTGCCAATTTCAATTTTTATGCTTTGATTTGTTAGAATTTGGGTGAATTATGAAATTAGGGTTTTGGCATGTAAATTGGGATTTGTAATTTTCGGCTTAATTCTTGCGAATTAGTGAGTTTATATAGTACTTTAGTGCCATTTCTATTGTTTAGAAAGTATTGGTGTGATATATATATGCCTAAATTGTGGGATTTCTTGTTAGAATTTGGATTTTTGGGGAAAATATGAAGTTTTCGATTTTGTCGGTATTGTTGGTAAGAAAGTGGGTGCATTAGTATTGTTTGTTGATACTTTGTGATTATGGGACGTTGTTTAAGTAATTGTTTGGTTTTGTGGTTAATTGCCATGTATTTACAAGCAAATTTTGAACTTAATTTATTGCGCCCACAAGGTGTCCGACGAAATGCCACAATGGGTTTTTGAATTTGTTTGGGCACATTCCTTGGTTTGATTCTCTTCCAATATGTATTGATAAACTATTGGGTCTGAAACCCTATTAGATTTTCCCCGTTGGAACTCTATATTTATGATGTCCTTATGTATTTTTGCTTGTGAATTAATGTGTCGAAAACTAGCCTTACCATTGTTATTGGGTGTTCGCAGGATGTTGCTTTTCCTGTGGTTCATCTTGGCGTTCCTTATGGTCCTTCCGGGGGCCAAGAGACGGGCTACTCGACGTGATGCAGCCGGCCCTAGCACTGCCGCTCCGGTGATGCCGGATAGTGACGACAGTGAGTCCGAGGAGGACGAGGAGCGGGTGCCGAGGCTCAGGGATCTCTCTGACGAGGTGCGTCCTCACCGGCATCATAGGTTCCGTTTCTCGACGATGGCCGCCCAGGACTTCTATTTCGACGAGCTTCGTCGAAAGAGGGCTTATGTCCCCGAGCGAGGCTTGTTCCCCGATCATATGGGTGATGACCGGATCAGTGCAGTTTTGGGGCATCTCCAGTGGACCGGTCCTGCACGTCATCCTGAGGGCGTTGCCTCCGGCTATCTAGCCATGGAGGTTATCGCCAACATCAGCGGTCTTGGGGTAGACGACGACCTTTCTCGAGTCTGGGTTCGTGGTCGCTACTTAGACTTCAGTGCTCGGGCGATCAACATCTATTTCGGCCTTCCAGATGATGGCGCGTTCCGACCACAGCCAGAGGGTCGGGTTTATGCTCCTGCCTGGGGTGTCTTGTGTACCGAGGTACCTCCGCGGACTGGGTACCCTCACGAGCTGCGATTGACGTCTTTGGATGCTCCTTGGCGTGTACTCGCTCAGCTTTGGTTAGGACGCATCCGGCCGATCACCCGAAGTCATATCGTCATAGATCATGTCTTTGAGACTATTTGCTTTATCGCACGGGGGCGGTCGGGTAAATGTTGGCGCTTGCATTGCGGATAACCTGAGGGGTTTACGACGGGGGCGAGGGAGCAGGGTGATCACTCACGCACACCTCATTTGTGGGCTTTGCGCTGCCCAGGGGATCCGCACGTCTCCCGAGACGGACCCCTATCCTCTAGCTCCAGGTGAGCACTACCGTATTCCGTCTTATGCCGCCCGGCGCAGCACTTTGCGTCGTGGAGCGCCTCGGGCTATACTGCGCCCGCAGCCTGAGGATGGTGGTTTGATCTTAGTTGTTCCTCCAGAGCGGCCATCTCCTCCTCCTGTGGTTCCACAGCAGGGTGTGGTTCCACCGCAGGGTCAGGACATGGCGCAGATGCTCCAGATGATGCAGGAGATGCGTGTCAGTATGGATGCCGGGTTTGCAGCTGGGCAGGCTCGCTACGACGCTTTGGATGCTAGGATGGATCTCTATTAGGATCGTATGGACACGCTCACTGTGAGACAGGCGGAGCAGCAGGCCACCTTGACGGACATGTACGCCTACATGCGTCAGATGGATGATTACATGCGTCGCCAGTTCCCTCCTCCTGATCAGTGACTTTATGTTTCCCGTTTTATGTTTTATCTAAACTCGTGTCAGAAGCGGCTGGTTTAGTATTTCCCATTTGTGTTTTCAGTTAGACTCGATTTGGTATTTCTCTTAAGATGTAGTACTGTGACGTTCCTAGGATTCTGTGTATGTGTCTGTTATGCACTGTATGGTTTGATGAATCGTGTGCTTTTATGATCCCAAGTTAGTTGTTTTTTTTTTCCGGACAGTCTGTCCAGGTTTTTTTTTTTTTTCGGGCTAAGGATTTCAAAAATAAAAAATAAAATCAACTTGCATTTTATTCCTTTACAAGAAATTTAATACAAGTAATAGGATGCGCAAAATAAATGTACTATCTAAGACAAAGTATCTAAATGATCTATGCATCCTCCGGCAGAGTAGTGGAATCTTCCATTGGATCATCCTCATCAGAGACTTGGCCGGTACCCAAGGGTCCATGAAACACGGGGGATGGTGGATCGACGGCCTCCGAAACTGGTTCCGGTGACTCCTCGAGATGGCTCCCCCTGGGGCTCGGGTTCGGCTACGGCCGGACCATGTGGGGCCAGAGTCCAAGGGTTCCGTAGCGTCCATGGATAAGGCCGGATGGGCTCTCTACTGGGGGTGTTGGGCTTCGTGGTCCCATCAAATGGTCTTCCACCGGGCTATATGGTACTACTATGTGAGTGAGGTCAAGCAGGTCCGTCCCTAGATCCTCGACTCTATCTATCACAGCATCGCTCCGTTCTGTAGGTTTTTGCACTTGAGTTTCTAAGTCTTTTATGCGATCTTGATCAGCGGCTCTCAAGTTCAGGAAATGCTGGAGGTCAGCTTCCCTTAGGTCTCCCATTTGGTGCAGATTTGCCTCCAAGTGAGCTATACGATTTTTCATTTGTTGTATGGTTTGTTGGGTGTCAAGGTGAGCGTTCATCATGTTGATCATCAACTGCATCATGTCTTGACTAGCCATCTAGCGCAAGCAAGAGATCTAAGTTAATAATCGCCAAGATTCTAAGTTAAATTCGACAAGATTCTAAGTTCAAGTTTGGCCACGATTCTAAGTTCAATTCGCCAAGATTCTAAGTTCAATTCGCCAAGATTCTAAGTTCATAGAAGAGATGCAATATGCAAATGCAAATGATGATTCCCCCCAAAAATAATTTAATGTACCATATACATATATATATTTTTTTCCATGGGTTTTAAACATAAAAATTTTCCATGGAAATAATACTTTAAAATTTAAAATAATAGTCAAAATATTAATAGTAGTTTAAAAATAATAAGGGTTTAAAATTAATAGTTTAAAATAGCCGGGCTCTGATACCAACTTGTAACACCCCGATTTTTGGTCACCCAGGTCGGGATGTCACCGCCACATCTCCCTAGTAAGACAGGGTTTCTCCGAGCTTGCTAAAGAGATGCAAGGCTAGGTATTGCAGTATTTAAAACATTTAAATCATTCAAAATAGCCCATACAATATAATTCGAAAATAATAATATCATAGCGCAGCGGAAATAATTGTTTTAGTATAGTATCGCAGCGGAAAGTATAAATAGGGCCGACATGGCCAAAACACGGGTTAAACAGGCCCGTTCATAATATAGTCTAAAGTAAGAATTTAAAAGCAAAATAATATTTCCCAAAAACCCCATGCATGGTTCGTGCTCACACATGCTCATCCCACATACTCTGTAAGAAAAGGAATAAAAATGGTTTGGGTCAGCACAACTTGCTGAGTAAGTTAACACATGCATGATCGCAGGGTTTTAAAGCCCTAAATTTAATAATTTAATAAAAGCATGATAATAGCATAATATTCAATTTAATCTAATCAACTATCCAATAGCATAATATATTTCAGAGTTTTATTTAACAACACATCTCGTATGAATTAAAATAAAAGCCATAATTTAAATAAAGCCTTCAAATAATTTAATTGGACACAAGCATAATTTAATCTAAATTAATTTAATTTAATATCCCCATTACATCCCAGATTCGGTATTTCAAAGTTTCACGATAGCATCGCGATATCAACAAGTTTAGCCGCTAGCCCGGCGGCCGCAACCGTATCAGCCATACCCAGTACCACTCTGGAGCCTCGGGAAACCCATGTGGATATTCTCGAGGTTGTAGGCTCTATATTTCGCCGTTTTGGCAATATCATATCTCAAGTTTAGCGCGCGGGGTCACCATCGTCCATTAAGGCACGAAGTGAATCGTTAGGGGGCACCCTGCAGAGCACTCACCCCTAATTTTAATTTATCAAGTTTGTAAGGGGATTTAATTTTAAAATTTTGATCTCAATTATCTTTATTTAAAAATAGTATCTCTACTCATTTCAACCCTAAAGGTTAATTCCATGTTTCAACAAGATTTCAAGATTTTGTTTCCGGTAAACCATAGTTTACTCTAAAATTCGTCTAAAATACGATTTAATTCCAAAAATTCCAAAATTTAACGACTGACTCAGAAACATCGAGATCTACAACTTTCGTGTTTTAACTTTTTCATTCCGAGATTACGAAATAGGTCAAAAACACTAATTTTCACAGAACCACAAATCTGTCCGAATTTTATATGTCACAGTCTAAAGATTTCGAATTCCACCATAGTAATTCAACTCCAAATTTGATGAAATTTTACAGAGACCATCTTAAGACAGTTATCTACAACTTTCATGTTCGTCCAAAGATCTAAGTCGGTCTGGAACCTATGTCAAAAACGTGATCAAGATCGGACCTAAGTTCTGTCAAGAATTTCAAGATCTAGATTCAAGCAGTTCGGTTTCGGTTGGTTTTTGCATATCAAATCGTCTCTAAAAATTCTCAAAAATTTACAGTAGATAGATCTAAGCCTTAGGAACGTTTTTTGTGTTTTAAGTTTTTCCGTTTGAAGTCGTTTTAAGGTTCGGAAAAATTAGACAAAACTATTGCGCCGTTAGAAATCACATGTTGACAGATTTACGAATTAAGTTTCTAGATTTAAATATTTTAAACACTCCCAAAACCGTGTAAGCGTTAACTTACTGATTTGTGAACGTCCGGGATGTCTATTTCGGAGGCGTGGCTTCCAGATCACCGTTTCTCCTCTCCGTTCGTCGGGTTCTACGTTCTAGATCCAATTCAAGGTGTAGAGAGAAAAGAAACGAGGTTAGAATCCGTTTTCGGATTGAAACGTGAAAGGATTTATCGGTCTAGAGCTTACCACAACATTGGGGATCTTCCGGATTCGTCCAAACAGCCGCTGCCTCCGTTTGGTGCCTCCGTTGACTCCGGGATTTCGACTCTTGTGTATAGAGAGTATCGTAGGGTTTTGAAAAAGAGTTTAGGCTTCCGAGGGGGTTTATTTATAGATGTCTAAGTCCTAGGGCGTCCAAAATCTGACCCTAAGGGTCTTGAGTCGAGATACGTTCAACCGAAAGTCGAAAAATCCGCGTTCGGGCGAGAGATTCACGCAACGGGCGAATCAGTCGTGTGGCGCGGGGTTGGCGCGCCTTTTGCCCCTTTAGCGCGCGGACAGCGCGCGGCTTGCGCCTGGACTCCGGTCCGGGCGGGTCGTGCGATCCGTCGTGCTTTTCCGCCTCTCTTTCGGGTTTCTATCCCTCTATGCTCTCGGATTCCGATTTCCGGACTCTCTTCGGGTTCCTATTTCGTGTCGTTATTTCTTTCGGATCGACTGTTACGTTTTGGCTCGAATTCTCGAGTTCATTTATATCGGGCACACGGAAACCCGATAATTGATTAAATCACCCTTTTACTTTACTTAATTTCTTTAATTTCATTTCCCATTTCGTCTATATTTATTTCTTCTATATTTATTTATTTATTATATTTGTTTATTTGTTTATTTATTATATTTATTTATTTATTTATTGTATTTATTTATTTATTTATGTTGTAAAATTCTCGGGTATTACAGTTTACCCTCCTTAAGAATCAACTTCGTCCTCGAAGTTGTGTTTCAGCTTTTCCCGTGCTAAGGTCCTTTGTTTATTTTATTATTTTGTGACTGAACTTAGAATTAAGACTTCTAAGCTGCCTACGTACCCGGTGAGGGATCAAGCCATAACGTAGTTCAAAAGTTTACAAAAGTGCACGAAAATAGGTGGTATGACATCCTCTCCCCCTTAAGATTGCAGTTATGTCCCCATAACTGTGTCGGTATCGGTTTGGAACAATGACGGGTAGCGTTCTCTCATGTCGGATTCTACTTCCCAAGTTGTCGTCTCACTTTCGTGGTTTGACCAAAGAACCTTGATCATTTTGATAGTTTTGTTCCTCGTTACTCGTTCCTTAGTGTCGAGAATACGCACTGGGACTTCTTCATAAGTCAAATCCTCATCGAGCTCAATTATCTCCGGTTGAAGTACATGTGTCGGGTCCGGCACATACTTCTTTAGTTGTGAGACATGGAAGACATTATGAACTCGGTCTAATTGTGGCGGTAAAGCCAGTCGGTAAGCTAGAGTTCCGACTCGTTCTAGAATTTCGTAAGGTCCTATATATCGAGGACTTAACTTTCCTCGTTCGCCAAAGCGCATCACCCCCTTTATGGGTGATATCCTTAGCATGACCCTATCTCCCACTTGAAATTCTAGGTCTCATCGTCTCACGTCGGCGTAACTCTTTTGACGGTCTTGTGCGGCTTTCATTTTTCCTTGAATAGCTTTAATTTGTTGAGCCATGTCTTCGATAAGTTGTGGTCCCACCACCACGGACTTACCGTTTTCTTCCCAGCTCAACGGGCTTCGGCATTTTCGTCCATACAATGCCTCGAAAGGTGTCATGCCGATGCTAGCATGGTAGCTATTATTATAGGAAAACTCAATTAAGGGTAAATGAGATTCCCAATTCCCTTTGAATTCCAACACACATGCTCTCAGCATGTCTTCTAGTGTTTGGATTGTCCTCTCGGTTTGTCCATCCGTCATCGGGTGGAATGCGGTGCTCATTTTGATTTGAGTACCGAGAGCTTTTTGTAACTCCGTCCAAAAATGAGAGACAAATCTACTGTCTCTATCGGAAATGATATCATGTGGTACTCCATGTCGTCGTACCACATTATCAATGTAGGCTCGGGCCAATTGGTCCATAGTCCACGTGTCTTTCATTGGGATAAATATTGCCGTCTTTGTTAGCCTATCCACAATCGCCCAAATTTTGTTCATGCCTTTAGGTGATCGAGGTAATCCCGAGACAAAGTCCATCGAGATGCTATCCCACTTCCAACTTGGAATCTCTAGTGGTTGCATCAGTCCTAAGGGTTCATGTCGCACTGCCTTAACCTTTTGGCAGGTGAGACATTTCGCCACGAAATTTGCCACTTCCTTCTTCATTCCCGGCCACCAATAGATCTTCTTCAGATCTTTGTATAGCTTGTCACCTCCGGGATGTACGGAATATGGCGTGTTTTGCCCTTCCTCCATCAACCTTTGCTTCAACTCGGCACATTTAAGGGGCACGCACCATCTCCCTTTAAAACGGATGCTTCCATCCTCGTGGACAGCAAATCCTATTGCCTTTCCTTCGGCAATATACCCTTTTATCTTTTCGAGTTTCGGGTCGCCCGGTTGGGCGAGTCGAATCTCGTCCAATATTGGAGTTTCTACGACCATGGCATTGATCCTTTCTCTCACTGTGCCAGGATGCACAAGTTCTAACTCCAACCTAGCTAACTCCATGTACAATGCCGGCGGAATTACACGAGTTCGTCACGTGTTGGGTTTTCCGACTTAGGGCATCGGCTACCACATTCGCCTTCCCTTCGTGGTATGGTATATCTAAATCGCAGTCTTTTATAAGTTCCAACCACCTTCGCTGTCTCAAATTCAACTCCTTCTGAGTGAATATATATTTCAAGCTCTTGTGGTCGGTGAACATTCGACACTTCCGCCCATAAAGATAATGTCTCCATATCTTTAGAGCGAAAACGACCGCTGCCAACTCCAGGTCATGTGTCGGATAATTCTCCTCGTGAGGTTTTAGTTGGCGCGATGCATACGCTACGACTCTCGATTCTTGCATCAAGACACAACCCAAACCTTCCTTCGAAGCATCGCTATAAACTTCGAAGTCACCATTTTCCGATGGTAGTGTTAATACGGGTGTGGTTGTGAGTCGTTTCTTAAGTTCTTGAAACGCAGTCTCACACGCTTTGATCCACTCGTATTTTGCGAGGCAGCGGAGGGGAAAAATAAGAAGAAAATCGAAATAATAATAAAAATAAAAAAATTAATTTTCGTGACCCGCGCGGGGTCCGCGCGCTAAGGTGGGGTTCAGCGCGCGGGGTCCGCGCGGTCACAGCAGGGTGTGTAAATTGGGCTCGCGCCCCGCGCGAGCCATTTCACCCCTTTCTCTTCCGAAATTCCTCCCAACTTCCTCTCAATTTCGTTCTTCCGTGCTCAGATTCTTCCGGTTTCGACTTGGATTTCTCTTTGTAAGGTGTGTATCTCCTATTTTCACTTGCCAATTTCAATTTTTATGCCTTGATTTGTTAGAATTTGGTTGAATTGTGAAATTAGGGTTTTGGCATGTAAATTGGGATTTGTAATTTCCGGCTTAATTCTTGCGAATTAGTGAGTTTATATAGTACTTTAGTGCCATTTCTATTGTTTAGAAAGTTTTGGTGTGATATATATATGCCTGAATTGTGGGATTTCTTGTTAGAATTTGGATTTTTGGGGAAAATATGAAGTTTTCGATTTTGTCGGTATTGTTGGTATGAAAGTGGATGCATTAGTATTGTTTGTTGATACTTTGTGATTATGGGGCGTTGTTTAAGTAATTGTTTGGTGTTGTGGTTAATTGCCATGTATTTACAAGCAAATTTTGAACTTAATTTATTGCGCCCATAAGGTGTCCGACGAAATGCCACAATGGGTTTTTGAATTTGTTTGGGTACATTCCTTGTTTTGATTCTCTTCCAATATGTATTGATAAACTATTGGGTCTGAAACCCTATTAGATTTTCCCCGTTGGAACTCTATATTTATGATGTCCTTATGTATTTTTTCTTGTGAATTAATGTGTCGAAAACTAGCCTTACCATTGTTATTGGGTGTTCGCAGGATGTTGCTTTTCCTGTGGTTCATCTTGGCATTCCTTATGGTCCTTCTGGGGGCCAAGGGACGGGCTACTCGACGTGATGCAGCCGGCCCTAGCACTGCCGCTCCGGTGATGCCGGATAGTGACGACAGTGACGACAGTGAGTCCGAGGAGGACGAGGAGCGGGTGCCGAGGCTCAGGGATCTCCCTGACGAGGTGCGTCCTCACCGGCAAGATAGGTTCCGTTTCTCGACGATGGCCGCCCAGGACTTCTATTTCGACGAGCTTCGTCGAAAGAGGGCTTATGTCCCCGAGCGAGGCTTGTTCCCCGATCATATGGGTGATGACCGGATCAGTGTAGTTTTGGGGCATCTCCAGTGGACCGGTCTTGCACGTCATCCTGAGGGCGTTGCCTCCGGCTATCTAGCCATGGAGGTTATCGCCAACATCAGCGTTCTTGGGGTAGACGACGACCTTTCTCGAGTCTGGGTTCGTGGTCGCTACTTAGACTTCAGTGCTCGGGCGATCAACATCTATTTCGGCCTTCCAGATGATGGCGCGTTCCGACCACAGCCAGAGGGTCGGGTTTATGCTCCTGCCTGGGGTGTCTTGTGTACCGAGGTACCTCCGCGGACTGGGTACCCTCACGAGCTGCGACTGACGCCTTTGGATGCTCCTTGGCGTGTACTCGCTCAGCTTTGGTTAGGACGGATCCGACCGATCACCCGGAGTCATATCGTCATAGATCATGTCTTTGAGACTATTTGCTTTATCGCACGGGGGCGGTCGGGTAAATATTGGCGCTTGCATTGCGGATAACCTGAGGGGTTTACGACGGGGGCGAGGGAGCAGGGTGATCACTCACGCACACCTCATTTGTGGGCTATGCGCTGCCCAGGGGATCCGCACGTCTCCCAAGACGGACCCCTATCCTCTAGCTCCAGGTGAGCACTACCATATTCCGTCTTATGCCGCCCGGCGCAGCACTTTGCGTCGTGGAGCGCCTCGGGCTATACTGCGCCCGCAGCCTGAGGATGGTGGTTTGATCTTAGTTGTTCCTCCAGAGCGGCCACCTCCTCCTCCTGTGGTTCCACAGCAGGGTGTGGTTCTACCGCAGGGTCAGGACATGGCGCAGATGCTCCAGATGATGCAGGAGATGCGTGTCAGTATGGATGCCGGGTTTGCAGCTGGGCAGGCTCGCTACGACGCCTTGGATGCTATGATGGATCTCTATCAGGATCGTATGGACACGCTCACTGAGACAGGCGGAGCAGCAGGCCACCTTGACGGACATGTACGCCTACATGCGTCAGATGGATGATTACATGCGTCGCCAGTTCCCTCCTCCTGATCATTGACTTTATGTTTCCCGTTTTATGTTTTATCTAGACTCGTGTCAGAAGCGGCTGGTTTAGTATTTCCCATTTGTGTTTTCAGTTAGACTCGGTTTGGTATTTCTCTTAAGATGTAGTAATGTGACGTTCCAAGGATTCTGTGTATGTCTCTGTTATGCACTGTATGGTTTGATGCATCGTGTGCTTTTATGATCCCAAGTTTGTTGTTTTTTTTTTTTCCGGACATTCTGTCCAGGTTTTTTTTTCGGGCTAAGGATTTCAAAAATAAAAAACAAAATCAACTTGCATTTTATTCCTTTACAAGAAATTTAATACAAGTAATAGGATGCGCAAAATAAATGTACTATCTAAGACAAAGTATCTAAATGATCTCTGCATCCTCCGGCAGAGTAGTGGAATCTTCCATTGGATCATCCTCATCAGAGACTTGGCCGGTACCCAAGGGTCCATGAAACACGGGGGATGGTGGATCGACGGCCTCCGAAACTGGTTCCGGTGACTCCTCCAGATGGCTCCCCCTGGGGCTCGGGTTCGGCGACGGTCGGATCATGTGGGGCCAGAGTCAAAGGGTTCCGTAGCGTCCACGGATAAGGCCGGATGGGCTCTCTACTGGGGGTGTTGGGCTTCGTGGTCCCATCAAATGGTCTTCCACCGGGCTATATGGTACTACTATGTAAGTGAGGTCAAGCAGGTCCGTCCCTAGATCCTCGACTCTATCTATCACAGCATCGCTCCGTTCTGTGAGTTTTTGCACTTGAGTTTCTAAGTCTTTTATGCGATCTTGATCAGCGGCTCTCAAGTTCATGAAATGCTGGAGGTCAGCTTCCCTTAGGTCTCCCATTTGGTGCAGATTTGCCTCCAAGTGAGCTATACGATTTTTCATTTGTTGTATGGTTTGTTGGGTGTCAAGGTGAGCGTTCATCATGTTGATCATCAACTGCATCATGTCTTGACTAGCCATCTAGCGCAAGCAAGAGATCTAAGTTAATAATCGCCAAGATTCTAAGTTAAATTCGACAAGATTCTAAGTTCAAGTTTGGCCACGATTCTAAGTTCAATTCGCCAAGATTCTAAGTTCAATTCGCCAAGATTCTAAGTTCATAGAAGAGATGCAATATGCAAATGCAAATGATAATTCCCCCCAAAAATAATTTAATGTACCATATACATATATATTTTTTTCCATGGGTTTTAAACATAAAAATTTTCCATGGAAATAATACTTTAAAATTTAAAATAATAGTCAAAATATTAATAGTAGTTTAAAAATAATATGGGTTTAAAATTAATAGTTTAAAATAGCCGGGCTCTGATACCAACTTGTAACACCCCGATTTTTGGTCACCCAGGTCGGGATGTCACCGCCACATCTCCCTAGTAAGACACGGTTTCTCCGAGCTTGCTAAAGAGATGCAAGGCTAGGTATTGCAGTATTTAAAACATTTAAATCATTCAAAATAGCCCATACAATATAATTCGAAAATAATAATATCATAGCGCAGCGGAAATAATTGTTTTAGTATAGTATCGCAGCGGAAAGTATAAATAGGGCCGACATGGCCAAAACACGGGTTAAACAGGCCCGTTCATAATATAGTCTAAAGTACGAATTTAAAAGCAAAATAATATTTCCCAAAAACCCCATGCATGGTTCGTGCTCACACATGCTCATCCCACATACTCTGTAAGAAAAGGAATAAAAATGGTTTGGGTCAGCACAACTTGCTGAGTAAGTTAACACATGCATGATCGCAGGGTTTTAAAGCCGTAAATTTAATAATTTAATAAAAGCATGATAATAGCATAATATTCAATTTAATCTAATCAACTATCCAATAGCATAATATATTTTAGAGCTTTATTTAACAACACATCTCGCATGAATTAAAATAAAAGCCATAATTTAAATAAAGTCTTCAAGTAATTTAATTGGACACAAGCATAATTTAATCTAAATTAATTTAATTTAATATCCCCATTACATCCCAGATTCGGTATTTCAAAGTTTCACGATAGCATCGCGATATCAACAAGTTTAGCCGGTAGCCCGGCGGCCGCAACCGTATCAGCCATACCCAGTACCACTCCGGAGCCTCGGAAAACCCATGTGGATATTCTCGAGAGTGTAGGCTCTATATTTCGCCGTTTTGGCAATATCATATCTCAAGTTTAGAGCGCGGGGTCACCATCGTCCATTAAGGCACGAAGTGAATCAATAGGGTGCACCCTGCAGAGCACTCACCCCTAATTTTAATTTATCAAGTTTGTAAGGGGATTTAATTTTAAAAATCTGATCTCAATTATCTTTATTTAAAAATAGTATCTCAACTCATTTCAACCCTAAAGGTTAATTCCATGTTTCAACAAGATTTCAGGATTTTGTTTCCAGTAAACCACAGTTTACTCTAAAATTCGTCTAAAATCAGATTTAATTCCAAAAATTCCAAAATTTCACGATTGACTCAGAAACATCGAGATCTACAACTTTCGTGTTTTAACTTTTTCAATCCGAGATACCCAAATAGGTCAAAAACACTAATTTTCACAGAACCACTAATCTGTCCGAATTTTATATGTCACAGTCTAAAGATTTCGAATTCCACCATAGTAATTCAACTCCAAATTTGATGCAATTTTACAGAGACCATCTTAAGACAGTTATCTACAACTTTCATGTTCGTCCAAAGATCTAAGTCGGTCTGGAACCTATGTCAAAAACGTGATCAAGATCGGACCTAAGTTCTGTCAAGAATTTCAAGATCTAGATTCAAGCAGTTCGGTTTCGGTTGGTTTTTGCATAACAAATCGTCTCTAAAAATTCTAAAAAATTTACAGTAGATAGATCTAAGCCTTAGGAACGTTTTTTGTGTTTTACGTTTTTCCGTTTGAAGTCGTTTTAAGGTTCGGAAAAATTAGACAAAACTGTTGCGCCGTTAGAAATCACATGTTGACAGATTTTCGAATTAAGTTTCTAGATTTAAATATTTTAAACACTCCCAAAACCGTGTAAGCGTTAACTTACTGATTTGTGAACGTCCGGGATATCTATTTTGGAGGCATGGCTTCCAGATCACCGTTTTTTCCTCTCCGTTCGTCGGGTTCTACGTTCTAGATCCAATTCAAGGTGTAGAGAGAAAAGAAACGATGTTAGAATCCGTTTTCGGATTGAAACGTGAAAGGATTTATCGGTCTAGAGCCTACCACAACGTTGGAGATCTTCCGAATTCGTCCAAACAGCCTCTGCCTCCGTTTGGTGCCTCCGTTGACTCCGGGATTTCGATTCTTGTGTATAGAGAGTATCGTAGGGTTTTGAAAAAGAGTTTAGGCTTCCGAGGGGGTTTATTTATAGATGTCTAAGTCCTAGGGCGTCTAAAATCTGACCCTAAGGGTCTTGAGTCGAGATACGTTCAACCGAAAGTCGAAAAATCCGCGTTCGGGCGAGAGATTCACGCAACGGGCGAATCTGTCGTGTGGCGCGGGGTTGGCGCGCCTTTTGCACCTTTAGCGCGCGGACAGCGTGCGGCTTGCTCCTGGACTCCGGTCCGGGCGGGTCGTGCGATCCGTCGTGCTTTTTCGCCTCTCTTTCGGGTTTCTATCCCTCTATGCTCTCGGATTCCAATTTCCGGACTCTCTTCGGGTTGCTATTTCGTGTCGTTATTTCTTTCGGATCGACTGTTACGTTTGGCTCGAATTCTCGAGTTCATTTATATCGGGCACACGGAAACCCGATAATTGATTAAATCACCCTTTTACTTTACTTAATTTCTTTAATTTCATTTCCCATTTCGTCTATATTTATTTCTTCTATATTTATTTATTTATTATATTTGTTTATTTGTTTATTTATTATATTTATTTATTTATTTATTGTATTTATTTATTTATTTATGTTGTAAAATTTTCGAGTATTACAGCTAGTTGTCACATCATCGATCCATATGCCTCATTGTTAACATACTATTGTATTATTTGTTATTTGATGGTTTAAGATCACCAAACCATGTTTTTCCTTTATCTTGTATTACTATGTTGTATGATGACTTAAGACTTGTGAAATCTTCAATCCGTGCTTTAACTTGATATTTCTTGGTTGCCTCATCACTTAGAACTTAGTAGACAAACCTAGATACCTCACGGTGTAATATTAGGTTGCTTTGATGACTTAGGATTTAGCAACACAACTTATACTACCCGTTGGAGCCACAACCCCAGGCCGCCATTGACTCAACCGCCATTCCAGGCCCCATGGCCGCCACCCAAGGTACTCCGGCCGCCATGAATAGGCCTTCAGCCGCCATCATGTGAATGTTGGCCGTCAATGTCGCTGTGACCACCCATGTTCGGTTCGTCTCTTGCCTACTTGCTTTCGTTAGCTATATTGATGATCAAACCACATTTTCCTTCGACTACCCATTACTATGTTATTATACGACTTAAAATTCAATACCTTATCGATCCGTGTTTTTCCCTATCCGCATTCATGACGTAGGGTTTAGTAGAACACGTATGTTATCGCTTATTATTCATTGAATTAGGACTTGACAACACGGCCTACACCTTCTGCGTCCTCACTGTCCAGAGCCGCCACCCAAGAGGCATTAGCCGCCATCCCTTCACTCTCAGCCGCCACTGGACAGCCTTCGGGCACCTTTGCTTCATGCTCGACCACTATTCAGGTTTGTCTTATTGCATGATGCTTTCTTTGCTTATTTTATCCCATCAACATGCTTCATGACATAAGTTTTGATGGGATTCCCCCATACAGGCAGCCGCTTCACAAGCCCAGGCTGCCACTGAGAGGCCCTCAGCCGCCACTTTGCAGCCCTTTGGCACTGTTGCTCCGCATTCAGCCATTGCTCAAGTTTGTTTCGACGCATAGTATTTCCTTTCTTGTTTTATCCATCTAAGCTTTTTTAAACACCATCCATACGCTTCAAAACTTAATGAAATCATCCTACAGGCTGCCTCTTTGCAAACCCGGCCCGCCAAAACACAGCCTTTTAACACTGTTGCATGGAAGGAACCTCGATCTTCATTGCCAGACTCGGCCGCCACCTTGAGGGTATCAGCCGCCACACTTGGAGTGTCAGCCGCCACATCAGGGGTGCAAGTCGCCACTGTGTCACTCACAGGCTCATCTGGTTTCGCAGCCTTGTCCTCTCGCACCTCGGCTTTTCAGGTTTGATTGAAATCCTTTGGCATTCAATCTTCTTTTACTTAATGTGGTTCCCAATGGATCGAGGATTTACTCATACTTTGCAATGTAGGATTTGGCGAGCTCCACTGTACCAGCCGCCACCTTACAGCCCCGAGCTTCCGTTGTACAGCCATCGGATGTTGTGGCCTCGACATTGACTGCCCCTACGGGGACGTCAGCCAGCACCAATGAGCTGCCAAACACTGTACTCAGGCTGAAAGCAGCCGCTCTGGCACCAACTGCACCTCAGCATGGTCGAACCCTCATTCGCATACCTGGCTTCACTCATCGTGTCCTGGCTTCCCAGGTTACCATATGACTTTCTCTAACTATTTATTTCGTTTGATTGATCTCCTCATAATAACCTCTTATCCATCTCTTTTAATGATGCAGGAGATAGAGGACCTCCCTTCATCTGACGATGAGGCCTATGACTTCACTTGTGAGGAACCGGTGCATGTCCTCCGCCCTTTTTATCGTACCGGCGAGCATGGAGCGACTGCCCATGACTTTTTGTCTTGCTCGTGTCCCATTACTCAAGCGGCTTTCACTGGGGCCTTTATCTCCCACACTAAGATCATTCTGTCTCATCAGTCGGGTGCTACAAAGTCAGTTTCCAAGCGCAAGAAGAAAACCCCGAAGATTCAGACCGAAAGGAACAGCACGGAGCGGTATATTGACTGGGCCCACAGGATGCGGAGATCATATTCTAAAGAATGGGATAAATGGGGAATCACAGACGCTATCCTTTTGTCCATCAAGCCCATCGCACTCGACCATCGTCTGCTATACTACCTCATGGGCTTCTGGAATTCTTCAGTCAACGCCTTCCAGCTTCCCTGTGGTTTCGTAGGTCCCACCCTCTTGGATATTATGATGATTACGGGACTGTCTGTGGTTGGCTTGGAATTGACACATTCTATTGGTGCTGAGAACTCTCATCTTGGTGACACAATCTGTCCTGCAGGCAAAGAATCCAAACGGTACTCAGCTTTCATCGACCACAATAGAGTGAATGGACCTCCTGCACGCAATGATCATGTTGCATTCCTTTTGATGTGCTTCAGCCTATTCATTTTTTGTTCTAGTGCCCGGACCGTGCTACGTACTGCTTTGCCCTATATTCAGGCCATTGTAGATAGTGACGCCAACGATACTTTGGCGATTGGCTCATACCTTCTTGCTACTTTGTTCAGTGGCATGTCAAAAGTAGCCAGTTTGCTTGCAAAAGGAACGGATCCTGCCAGGCAGGCTTCAGGACCTATATGGTTTATGCAGCTATGGATTCAGATGTACTTCCCACGCCTGTTTCGTGGTGTGGCTCGCCCTCACCCGAAAGATTGCAGGCCGGACACACCATTGGGTTTTCCTCTAGCTGATCAGTTTGTAAAAATTCATGAAGGCAAGCTGTTAGACAAAGACGGACTGCAGATCGTGCGCTGGCTCCTAGATTATAGGCCGGGTCACCTTGGTTTGTTCCCCTACGACCGGCGGGATACACTCTTGGCTGAGCTCATATGTTCTCCTTCTGCTCCGGACGCAAACTTTGGCGAGGACACATGGAATATCGCCTTAAAGCCGCATCTACTCTTGAGTGGTCTTCGGCAGAATGACAAGTCCAACCCTCTCAACGCTGAGCCTTGTTGTCCTCATCTACTAGCTTGTCAGTTCGGATGCCGACTTGGCCTCCCACGTGGAGTAGAGTGGCTACCAGAGGCTCGAGATTGACTGACACAGATCTCTATGCTATACTCGCGCTGTTAGTTCACCTGCCGGATTCATCTTATCTGCCCTTCACTCCTTCTGGGACACTTGCTACTCAGTTTATGGCTTGGTGGACACCGTACATCACCTCGCTCTTACCGACTACTGAGAGCCTTGCACAGCGCTTCTGTAATACCCGAGAATTTTGCAACATAAAACAATAATTAAATAAATAAACAATAAATAAAATAAATACTATAAATAAATAAATTCAGCAAATAAATAAATAAAGATAAGGAAATGAGAAATGAGGTTTAACTTAAAAAGGAATTAAAGGAATTTTATTAAATAAAAAGAATTATTAAAGATAAATAAATTGTACACCGAAACCCGACACTAATGAACTCGAGAATTCGGGTCCAAACATGCAATTAGACCCGAGTAAAATTTAGAGAGGAAATAGAAACCCGAAGATACCCCGAAAATCAGAATTCGGGAGCATAGGGGGATAGAAGTCCGAAAGAGAGGAGGAAAGGCACGACGGATCGCACGACCCGCCCGGACCGAAGTCCAGGAGAGTGCCGCGTGGTGGCCACGCGGTAAAGGTGGAAAGGCCGCGCCACGACCGCGCCGAGCGACAGATTCGCCGGTTGCGAGATTCACTCGCCCGAATCCGGATTTTCCGACTTTGGTTGAACACCTTTCGGCTCAAGACTCTTAGAGGCAGACCTTGGACGTCCCTATAGATCCGGAAGTCATCGGAGGCACCAAAACCGAGCGGGGACTGCCGTGGACGAGTTCGGATCTCTTCTAATGTTGTGGTAAGCTAGATCCGTTCATCCATCTCATTTTCAATTTAAAAACGAAACCCTAACTCTCTTCTTTTTATTTCTACACCCCGAATCAGATCTAGAACGCAGAACCGGACGAACGGAGAGGATAAACGGTGGACTGGAAGCCACGCTTTCGAAATAGACAATCCTGGACGTCTACGAATCTGTAAGTTAATACTTACATGGTTTTGGGAGTAACTAAAACATTTAAACCTAAAAGTTTAAACAAGAATTCGAAAATCTGTCAACGTATGATTTTTACCGGCGCAACAGTTTTGTCGAATTTTTCTGAACCTTAAAACATCTCGAATGGAAAAACTTAAAACACGAAAAACGTTCCTAAGGCTTAGATCTATATCCTGTAAAATTTTCAGAATTTTTAGAGACTTTTTGATATCTGAAATCCACCCGAAACCGAACTGCTTTGAGATTGGTTCTTGAAATCTGGACAGAACTTAGGTTCGAACTTGATGACGTTTTTGACATTAGATCTAGACCGATTTAGATCTTTAGCCGAACATGAAAGTTGTAGAAAAATGTCTTAAGAAGGTCTCTGTAAAATTTCATTACGTTTGGAGTTGATTTGCTATGGTAGATCTTGATAATCTTGAACTGCTGTATACGAAACTCGGACAGATTAATGCTTCTACGAAAATTGATGTATTTGACCTATTTTGGTATCTCGGATTGAAAAAGTTAAAACATAAATGTTGTTCATCTCGATGTTTCTGAGTGAGTGGTAAAATTTCAGAATTTTTGGAATTAAACTCCATTTTTAATAAATTTTAGAGTAAACTGTGGTTGACCGAGTCATATCTTGAAATCTTGTTGAAACGGTGGAACTGGCATTTAAGGTTTAAATGAGTAGAAGACTCTTTGAAATAAACACATGAAATCTGAAATTTAGGAAATCCCCTTTACAAACTTGATCTTTAAAATTAGGGGGTGAGTGCTCTGCAGGGTGCCCTCCTAACGATTCACTTCGTGCCTTTATGGACGATGGTGACCCGCGCGAAATTTTTGAGATATGTTGCCAAAACGGCGTGAGATATATGGCCTACACTCTCGTGAATATCCTTATGGGTTTCCCGAGGCTCCGGAGTGGTACTGGGTATGGCAGATACGGTTGCGGCCGCCGGGCTACCGGCTAAACTTGTTGATATCGCGATGAAATCGTGAAATACTTGAAATACTAAATCTTGGGAGTAATGGGGATAGTTAAATATTTATTTGTTGTCTTTTAAATTAATAAATGCTTTATTTAAATTAATTATTGTGTTTTTTCAAATTATGCTAAATGTACTATTGGTTAGTGTCATGATTTAATTATGAGAATTGGTTATATTATTAAATGAAATTATTTATGATTATTATCATGCTTTTATGTAATTATTAAATTAATGGCTTGTAAACCCTACGATCATGCATGTGTTAACTTACTCAGCAAGTTGTGCTGACCAAACCATTTATTTTCCTTTTCCCTTACAGAGTATGTGGAACAAACATGAGCACGTTCATGCATGGAGGAACTTATATTTTGCGAAACTTAATATTTAAATTCTTGCATTAGACAATAGAATAAACGGGCCTGTTTAATCCGTGTTTTGACCATGTCGGTCGTATTTACATTTCCGCTGCAATATTATACTTAAATACTATTTCCGCTGCGTTATGATATTATTATTTTCGAGACTATATTGTATGGGCTGTTTGCAAATATTTTAAATATTTTTAAATACTGAAATACCTAGCCTTGCATCTCTTTAATAAGCCGGAGAAACCGTGTCTTACTAGGGAGGTGTGGCGGTGACATCCTGACCTGGGTGACCAAAAACCGGGGTGTTACAGCTTCGGAGATGCATCTTCACAGAGAGTTCCTGACACCGCAGGACAGTCCTCATCTAGGCATCCGGCTCGCCCGCCGTCTGATCCGACTCCTAGTGCTCGCGGTGCTGCTATATGGTCAGCTCCCATGCCTGCGTCTCATAGTGCTGTCTCAAAGAAGTCGGCTGTGCCTCATCCGTCTCGCAAATGCCATAGAGGTATGCTTTTGAATTATTTCACATGTGTTCTCATAACTTCCTCTATTGTCGTCTAACACCTATAAACTTTTACAGATTCCTCCCCTAGACCTCGTGGGGCATCCGCCGGTAGTAGTTCGAGCTCTTTAGCTCGTGATGGAGAAACTGAAGGTGGTACCACTGATGGCACTGAAGATCGTGATGACGACGAGGATGAGTACGCGGTTTCAAATGAGGATGAGGACCAGATGGGCGATGCTGGCGCTGGAGATGATGCTCGCATGGAGACAGACTCAGTTGACCCTGACGAAGATGGTGGCCATGTGAACATGGCCGATGACGAGGTTGAGCATGATGACCACGCAGGTGATCGTGTTGGCGCTGTCTATGATGATACTGTAGACGAGCTGCAGGCTCGTGCCGACTACATCTTCACTCATGGTGTGGATGTTCGCTTGCTTTTATCTTGATAGCTTATGGTAACATTATTTTTGCTTTCAGGTCCAAGTGGATCCATCTCTCCCTCAGGCTAATGACATCCCCACAGCTAGCTTAGTCAGCCTCGAGCGGGTATCTCAGGTATTTCTTGATTATGTCATTTTTAACTTCACTTAGTTCCAAGAATAAAGCGAATTATCACGACCTCTTCCTCCAGATCCCTTCGGATCAAGTGGATCATCCGCCTTCTCCTCAGACCACGCGTCATACCTCTGCAGTCAGTTTGCACCCCATGTTGGCCTCTCAGGTACGTCTTAGCCACACACTATCTCCATTCTCTTTGTTTATTTCCATCTTGCTTGACAATATGTACTAAAGAAACGTTTGCTTGTTTCTCCCATAGACCACCACTGGTCAAGCGCCACCTTCAGTAGTAGACCCTTCTGCACCTTCAGCTGGTTTAGTTGACCGCGCACCGACTCCTCAGGTATTATTTATCCTCATCATTATGGTTAGCTCTTAATGTTGCAATACTAACATAATCTCATTTGTAGGTGCCCCCGGTTCATCCTACAGGTCTTGTGACATCGAGCACCCGCACTCCTATCAGTAGCGACATTACCTCGGCATGCGAGGCGTTTGACCGCCTTCTCTCATCCCAGATCGGCCCACTTACTTATTGCTATCCGCTCGGTCTCCACCTTTGTTGAGGATGCCGACATTCAGGACTTTTTAGATCTCATCTCCGAGTTGTCTATATCCTTCCCTGGTTACAGGAGTGCTGCAGACCAGTCTGCCCAGGACTTGACACTCATTGACGATCTTGAGTCACGACACCGTGAGACTCTATCCCAGTTGGAGGCGATTCGCCCTCAGCGTTAGCAGTTGTCTGACACTCGTGCAGCTCAAGAAAGCCAAAAATCCCAGCTGAAGGATACCATCACTCAAGCAGAGCGCGACATCCAGGAGTCGGAGTGAGACATTGCAGAGGTAGAGCGTATTATTGCAGACAAGAGACGTACTATTGCAGAGCGGAGACGCACCATTCAGGAGGCCACGGATGGGCTCACTTCCCTCGAGTCTAGGTTGACTGAAATATCCACGCAGGTTGCTGCTTTGCAGACCGCTCATGACCGCTTAGTCGCAGACCATCATGACTTATCAGCCGAGTTGTCAAAGGGTCTTCGACCCCGGGCAGACGCTCGAGCTCGTGTTGCCGCCACCGCTCTACGTCGTATGATCGACACCCTTGGGCGCACACGCGATCGTTGGACAGCCATGCGTCGTCGCATACTTGGTGGTGGGACGCTGCCTCCTTCTCTGTAGCTTAGGATTTTGCACTGTGTTTTTCATTCGGTACATTTTTTGGGTCAGCCCACCGGCCTTGTGGTGGGAAACTTTTAGTCTTTTCATTTTCCCTTAGCACATTTTTTGCTAAATTTGGTCGATCATACGACCACTTTTGTCTTGATGCATTTATGTTTTTTTTCCTTTACTCAGATTCCCAAACTGATGGATAATACATTTTGAGATATTTTGCTTTGATGCTCGGTTTATGCTCTTGTCCATCAATGTCCATCAATTTGTATGCACCATTTAACAACCTCTGAGTAACGATGAATGGTCCCTCCCAGTTTGGAGACCACTTTCCAGTCTCATTATCACGCACCCCTGAAGGTAAAATCACCTTCCACACTAGATCCCCTTCGCTGAAAACATTGCCTCGAACCTTCTTGTCATAATACCTCGCAATTTTGGCTTTATGACGTCGGATATTCTCCAAGGCTAGAAGCTTGTCACCATCCGCCATCTCCAATTCTTGCAGCATGGCCTCTTCATACTTAGTTAATTCTAAGTGATGTTGCTGGGCCACCCTCAGCGACGGAACCATGATCTCTAGAAGTAAGACAGCGTCATACCCATACGTCAAGTAGTATGGTGTGAATCCAGTGGTGGTAGACTTACAATTTCTATAAGCCCACAGGACCTCTGATAAGGCCTCATGCCACTTCCTTGGCTTCTCTCCGACTGCCTTCTTGATCATTCTTACCAGGATCTTGTTAGTAGCCTCGGCTTGACCATTCTCTAGGGGGTAGTGTGGAGTAGAATGATAGATGCGAATCCCAAATTGCTTAGCGAAAGCCATAAACTTCTCACCTGTGAATACTGTCCCTTGATCGGCAGTGATCATTTGAGGGATTCCAAATCGATGTATCACCTCAATCACAAATTTAATAACATCGCCTTGATCCATCTTCTTCATTGGCCACGCTTCCACCCACTTGGTAAAATAATCAGTGGCCACAAGTATGAACGCATGGTTCTTAGATGAAGGCGGATGAATTTTCCCAATGATGTCCATCCCCCAGCCATGGAATGGCCAAGGCTTGATGACTGAATGCAATTCTTCCGCCGGTACCCTTTGGACTGGGTCGTGCTTCTGGCAAGCCTCGCAGCCACGAGCATAAGTTATACAATCTTCCATGATGGTCGGCCAGAAATATCCATGGCGGTGGATACTCCATCTCATGCTAGGTCACGTACGATGAGAGCCACATATTCCCTCATGAACTTCTCCCATCACTAGCTTAGCTTCCTCAGGACCAATGCACTTGAGCAACAATCCGTCGAGTGCCCTTCGGAACAACTCACCATCAAGCAATGTATACCGTAAGGCTTTTACCTTCATTGAGCTATCTCCTCCGGATGATGAGTTCTCAAGGTATTGTATAATATCCGTCCTCCAATCACTAACTGGATTTTGAGCTCGGCCTTCTTCTTGGTTTTCAGATCCATCGGTGATGACGGCAACGCATGCTGCCCCCCTAGGGCACCAAGTTTGCCAGCCTGAAGCAAACTGTGCAGCCTCGATGGCTTCCTGATTTTGGTCTCTAGGCACATGATTGATCGTCACATCCGAAAATTCTCCTAACAATTCGAGTGCAGTTTCATAGCACTTAATCAACCTCAGACTTTTGCACTCATATTCTCCTGTTAATTGCTTTAAGATGACCTGAGAGTCTCCAAAAATTACAATGGACCTTGCACCCTTCATCAATGCTGTCTCCAGGCCAAATATCAAGGCCTCATACTCAGCTTGATTGTTAGTTGTACCAGGCTCCAACTCCCGAGCCAGCTTCCAGTGTTCCCCACGAGGACTAGTAATTGTAATACCGGCCCCTGAGCCGCTGCTTGCGCAAGACCCATCGAAAGTCAACTCCCAAGGTTCAAACCCTATGAATGATTCTTCGGGTTCTTCTGGCAATGTTACTGAAGGATGCTGAGCCAAGAAGTCCGCTAAGGCTTGCCCCTTGACCGCCTTCTGAGGAATGTGCACGAGAGTAAAAGGACTAATTTTCATAGCCACTTAGCCTGGCGGCCTTTCAGGGCTGGTTTCTGCAACAATGTCTTGACCAAATCGAATGGAGCCAACACATGGACTCTTCGCGGTAACATGTAGTGTTCCAACTTGTTGCAAGAGTACACCAACGCGTAGCATAGCTTCTCTAAGGCTATGTACCTCACTTCTAGACCTTGCAATTTCTTGCTAAGGTAATAAATGGCTTTTTCCTTGCCATTCTCATCATCTTGTGCGAGCAAACATCCAATGGACTCCTCGGCGGCTGACACATACAACTTCAATGGTACCTCAGGCCTAGGTGGCATCAATACTAGAGGATTGGCCAACACTCCTTTAATCTCTTCAAAGGCCGCTTGATGTTCAGCCGTCCAATTGAATATCTCGTTTTTCCTTCCCTTGAGCAAGGTGGTGAACGCTTTCATCTTCCCCGCAGCGTTGGCAATGAATCTTCTTAAAAAATTGATCTTGCCCATTAATGACTGTAGCTCATTCAAGTTTGACGGTTCACGAGCTTCCAAGATGGCCTTGGCTTTATTCTTATCAACCTCGATGCCTCTCTCATGTACCAGGAAGCCTAAAACGTTCCCAGCCGCCACTCTAAAGGCACACTTACCGGGGTTAATTTTCAGCCCTCGCTGCCTCATCCTGACGAAAGCCTGCTCAAGGTGGTCCAAGCGTTGGCCAAATTCACATGACTTAACAACAATATCGTCGATGTATACTTCAAGTATATGGCCAATTAAATCATGAAAGATCATATTCATGGCCCTTTGGTAGGTTGCCCTAGCATTCTTTAAACCAAACGGCATCATTACCCATTCGAAGATGCCAATTGGTCCTGGACAACGAAACGTTGTTTTGTGTACATCATTTTGAAAAATAAATATTTGATTGTATCTAGAATAACCATCCATTAATGATAAAAATTTGTGGCCGGCGGCCGCATCAACAAGCATGTCGGCCATTGACATTACATATTCATCCTTGGGCGTAGCCAAGATTAAATTTCTAAAGTCAATACAGACTCTCAGTTGACCATTCTTCTTTACAACAGGTACAATACTTGCAAGCCATTCTACATAACGACAACTTCTAATGTAACCTGCTCTAAGAAGCTTCTCAATCTCAGCCTTTATTTTTGGGATGGTATCTGGATCAAACCGTCTAGGCGGCTGCTTGTGAGGTCTGAACTCGGGGTGAGTAGGCATCTTGTGTTCCACGAGTTCTCTTGAAAGTCATGGCATGTTAGTGTACTGCCACGCAAAACAATCCTTATACTGCTGAATCAGCTCCACTAATTGGCGCCGCTCACCCTCAGGCAGGGATGCACTTATCTTTGTCAGCTTCCGTTCTGCATCTGTCCCGAGATTGATATCCACTAGTGGTTCCTTCGCCTCTGGACTAGGCAATGTCCGCTTCATAGGGGATGGCCACTCAGATGGCCGGCTGTCAATCAGGCTTTTAGACTTGTCCTCAGCATCCATCATCATCTCAGTGGTGACCAAACGCTGTAACAAGTCTTTATAGATGTCCTGGCTGCTCATGTTGAAGAACTTGATACATCTTGTCGGATGTCCGCTGAATGTAGCTTGAAGCCGCTGGGTGTAAAGTCGATGGACTCTAAGTCCACATCAACACCAATGAGAGCTGAAGCAGGCTGAATATCTTTTAAGTAAAAGATAGTCTCATCATTATTGTTGTCTGGCCCTACGAAGGGTTGAGGGTCTGGCTCCACCAACTCTATGTGGTTACTGTCCCAGATGAGTAGTTGTTGGTGCAAGATGGATGGCACACACTCTTCCATATGGATCCAATCGCGTCCCAACAATGCCGAGTAGCAAGTCTTCGACTTCACCACAAAGAAGGCTACTTTAACAGTTTTAGACCCCACGGTGACATCCGCCATTATGAATCCTGCAGGTTAGGTCACTTCTCCAACGAAACTACACATCCTCACCCTGGTGGGGATCAGATCCCTCTCACTTTTCCCAAGCTTCTTCAGAGTCGACATCGGCATCACATTTGCCGCTGCCCCATTGTCAACAAATATCCTGCTGAAAGGACGTCCGTCAATGTGGGCCTTGACATACAAGGGTTTCAGCTGTCTTGTCTGAGACACCTCTGGTTTGGCGAATTGGGCGAGAGCTGGTCTCTGAGCAGACTGGCCACCTAAGTCTTCGAGGAGACATCTGGTTGGGTGAGATAACTCCGCGATAATTTCATCCATCTCTTCAATCAATCTAGCAAATGGTGGCCCTTCTTCATCCCAAATTTCAGATTCAGCATCGCTAACCTGTTCATCTGCAGCTAGCCCTACAACTTGCATAGGCATAACAGGGTCTACTGGATCCTCTCCTTGTTCATATTCGAAGCCTGCTTCCTTAAGTTCATCCTCAAGGTCTTCCCAGAAAGTGTCTAGATTAGTTTCCTCGTCAAGATCCATATCACCCAACCCGCTAATATTGTCCGGGATGATACTTAAGGCGCCAATCCCTACCTTAGGCTCCTCTAGGTTGGCCTCCATGGCAGCTTCCACTTCTTTAGGAGTGACTCCACCGGAGCTCACTCGAGCAGCCTCGTTGGTCGGTTTTACCTCAGGTGAAACTTTTGACAATTTCCCAATATATGAGTATTTTCTGAAAAATAATAATCCCGGTTTAATTTTATTTAATGAAACCAAATTATGATGATGGAGTTGGGATTAGGGATATGTTTATAGGTTGTCACGTTTTTATATACTCATGTAGGAAACTATGGCCCGAAAGCGCACGGTGTCAAAAATTGCAGTAATTTATAGTAAGACCGGATCGTTCACTGGAAGATGTGCGACGGAAGCAGGTCCCACGCCATTTTACAAGATTTTCAAATCGGTTACTCGATTCATAGTGGACTCAAGCTAACATCTAATTGACATAATTTAAACTACACTATAAAAGCAGATGAAATTATTCTACAAAGTGGATAACTCTAGGCTATAGAGCAATTAAATCTGGGTCTAGAAAGCGACTAAAATTATCCTATGGAAGCGGTAAAAATTATTCTAAGAAAGCTGTAAATCTATGCTATACTAGCTATGAAGCTGTTTCAAAGATTGACAGAAGGGACAGAGAGAGAATAATGAAGATTGGACAAGATTCAGATAAAGCATAATTAAACTTCCATTTTTTTATACACATATCTTTGTTTGGGATAATCCTGTCAGATAGCTAGTTCTCATGCTCTCAGTACTATGTTACCTTTAATAGACAGGTACTTACAGTGTGAGTTTACATGTTCTTAAGACCACAAATTCTAAGATACCACATATTCATAACTGCCCCAGCCAGGGCGCGTTATTTCATCTGTGGTGGACAAGCAACACCTGACAAATAATTAGTTGAAGTGCCAAGTACTGCTATCATTCCCCTTGTCACACCCAAAGTCTGAAAATAAGCCTGAACTATCCCTTACTCTCAGTCCTAGTAGCAGTTAGAAGATCTAGCGATGCTTCCGAGTGACCTCTATAAAAGCGTTTAAAAGAAAGCGGTAAAGAAAACATTAAAGAAAGCATTTAAAATCCTATCACTCGGGAGTTTCAAAAGCTTCGTACTGGTAGTAAATGAAAGCCCCCAGTCAGGATGACCAGATGTGGATCAAGATTCCCTGTTCTCGGTGAACCGCTTGCAGTGTTCACTTCTTTCCGGGTGATTATGAGATTCAAGCTAATGAAACAAACTAATAGATTAGTTCGTTCCGGATGCACTCACTCAGGACTCAAAAATTAGGCTTTGGCAGAAGAGGATAGCAGTTGAAAGGAACTCAATCCTATCTTAGAAAATAACAAAGGCCTACGTATTGTTCCTCTAGAATTACCTTATCACACTATATTTGAATCCAAGTGGATCCCATCTCGGTGTGACAGTTAAGACTAAATTCCCAATACATAGCAATTTCGGAAAATAATTGATGTTTGAAAATCATTCCCTAAACAGGTACTAGACCCTCAATTAAAACACAGATCCTTTCAGTCTAGGTGAGTCCTAATCGCTGACTCTGCTTCTAATTTCCCAAAATCAACCCTTGACAGAATATGAACTATTAATAACTGAGGAATTTATCCTTTACTTAGATCCGGATTTTATGAATGAATTTTTGTTGGAAAATTAATATGCAATATCTGTTTAAATCTAGACTTCTAATATCCAAGGGAAGGATCCCAAAATATTATAGACCACATTAATTACATCATATTAACATGCATACGGATATATAGAAGTGTAAAATTAATTAACCCAAAATATAATGGTGGGTTTAGACAGAACGTGGGACACAAATATGAGGAAACCGTGAGGCAAAAATTCGGGCAGAATAATCAGGTGGACTGCAAACATCTGCTATCCAATTTCCCAATTACTCGGATGGAATGAATTTAGACAGCAGAATCCCTATAATGGCAGTGTTGCTAGCAGTTGGGCTTCTACTGTCCGCGAATTCAGATAAAAACATACATGTTTCCTCTATGCAATACTCATCAGCTAATATTGACAGATATTAGCTGACTCATATTACAGATTAGAATTTGGGTTTGGAAATTAAGATAAGGAAAATAAAAACTGTATTTGGACAGTAATTAACTGAGTGGCTACTTTATTTCCCGGTGAAAGGACCGTTCGCCTGACCTCGTTAATTATTATCCAAACCATGCAAAATAACAAACAGTAGTCAATACACAGACTACGGGCTACTTCATTTCCCGGTGAGGGGACCGTTCTCCAATATTATTCTGTGATATCTTTTATTGTTCATCCACACATCACGAAAAAGACAAAATAAATAAAATAAATAACTAAAATAAAAGAGGGTGCCTTGTATGAGAGACATTGGTTTTGTAATACCCGAGAATTTTCCAACATAAAATAAAACAATAATTAAATAAATAAACAATAAATACAATAAATAAATGAATCCAACAAATGAAGAAATAAATAAAGATAAGGAAATGAGAAATGAGATTTTAACTTAAAAAGGAATTAAAGGAATTTAATTAAATAAAAAGAATTATTAAAGGTAAATAAATTGTGCACCAAAACCCAACACTAATGAACTCGAGGATTCGAGTCCAAAACATCCAATTAGACCCGAGTGAAAATTTAGAGAGAAAGTAGAAACCCGAAGATACCCCGGGAATCGGAATTCGGGAGCATAGAGGGATAGAAACCCGAAAGAGAGGCGGAAAAGCACGACGGATCGCACGACCCGCCCGGACCGAAGTCCAGGCGAGTGTCACGCGGTGGCCGCGCGGTCGAAGGAGGAAGAGCGCGCCACGACCGCGCCACACGACAGATTCACCCGTTGCGTGAATCTCTCGCCCGAACGCGGATTTTTCGACTTTCGGTTGAACATCTCTCGACCCAAGACCCTTAGGTCAGATGTTGGACGCCCTAGGACTTGGGAAATCTATAAATAAACCCCTTGGGAGCCCCGAACAAGTTTACAAAACCCTACAACCTTCTACCCATTCGAAACCCTAAATCCGGAGTCGTCGGAGGCACGAAACCAAGACGAACGCTGTTGGACGAATTTTTCTACAGACCTCCATAGTCGTGGTAAGTCTCGATCCAATCTTTATTCAATAAACGATTCGAAAACGAATCCTAATCATCTCCTTTTTCTTTCTACACCCCGTATTGGATCTAGATCGTAGAACCCGACGAACGGAGAGGAGAAAAGGTGGACGGGAAGCCACGCCTTCGAATAGACGGTCCCGGACGTTCATAAACTCTGTAAGTTAACTCTTACATGGTTTTGGGATGAATTAAAACATTCAAAACTAAAAGATTAACAAGAAATCGAAAACTGTCAATTTATACTTTCTACCGACGCAATAGATTTGATGAATTTTTCCGAACCTTAAAAAGAATTCAGACAGAGAAACTTAAAACACGAAAAACGTTCCTAAGACTTAGATATAGCTACTGTAAATTTTTGAGAATTTTTGGAGTCCATTTAATATGTGAAAACCCACCAAACCGAACTGTTTGAATCTAGATCTTGAAATCTTGGACAGAACTTAGGAATGATCTTGATTGCATTTTTGACATAGGATCTAGACTGTTTTAGATCTTTGGCCGAACATGAAGGTCGTAGATAATTGTCTTAAGATGATCTCTGTCAAATTTCATTAAATTTGGAGTTGAATTGATATGGTAGAATTCGAAATCTTTAAACTGTGACACATTAAACTCGAACAGAATTGTTCTTATGCGAAAATTGGTGATTTTGACCTACTTAGGTATCTCGGATTGAAAAAGTTAAAACACGAAAGTTTTAGATCTTGACGTTGCTGAGTCAGACATGAAATTTTGGAATTTTTAGAATTAAATCTGATTTTTGAAGAATTTTGGAGTAAACTGTGGTTTACCGGAAACAAAATCTTGAAATCTTGTTGAAATATGGAATTAACCTTTAGGGTTGAAACGAGTTGAGATATTATTTTTAAATAAATACAATTGAAGTCAGATTTTAAAAATTAAATCCCCTTACAAACTTGATAAATTAAAATTAGGGGTGAGTGCTCTGCAGGGTGCCCCCTAACGATTCACTTCGTGCCGTAATGGACGATTGTGACCCCGCGCGCTAAACTTGAAATGTGATATTGCCAAAACGGCGAAATATAGAGCCTACACTCTCGTGAATATCCGTATGGGTTTCCCGAGGCTCCGGAGTGGTACTGGGTATGGCCGATACGGTTGCGGCCGGCGGGGTACCGGCTAAACTTGTTGACATCGCGATGCTATCGAGAAACTTTGAAATACCAAATCGGGGATGTAATGGGGATTTTAAATTAAATTAAATTAGATTAAATTATGTTGTTGTCCAATTAAATTATTTAAATGCTTTATTTAAATTATGGCTTTTGTCTTAAACCATGCGATATATGTTATTAAATAGAGCTATGCTATTGGATAGTTGATTAGATGAAATTAAATATTATGTTATTATCATGCTTTTAGTAAGTTATTCAATTAATGGCTTCTAAACCCTACGATCATGCATGTGTTAACTTACTCAGCAAATTTGCTGACCAAAACCATTTTTATCCCTTTTCTTACAGAGTATGTGGAATGAGCATGTGTGAGCACGAATCATGCATGGGATTTTGGGGACGTTATTTTGCTTTTAAATTCGTACTTTAGACTATATTATGAACGGGCCTGTTTAACCCGTGTTTTGGCCATGTCGGCCCTATTTAAATTTTCCGCTGCGATACTATAATAAAACAATTATTTCCGCTTTATTTTTGAATTATATTGTACGGGCTATTTTGAATGATTTAAATGTTTTAAATACTGCAATACCTAGCCTTGCATCTCTTTAGTAAGCTCGGAGAAACCGTGTCTTACTAGGGGGATGTGGCGGTGACACCCCGACCTGGGTGACCAAAAACTGGGGTGTTACAAGTTGGTATCAGAGCCCGGCTATTTTTAAAACTATTATTTTTAAACCATTACTATTTTTAAACTATTATTAATATTTTGACTATTATTTTAAATATTAAAGTATTATTTCCATGGAAAATTTTTATTTTAAACCCCATGGAAAAAATATATATATATATTGCATTAAATTATTATTGGGGGGAAATATCATTTGCATTTGCATGTTGCATCTCTGTTATGAACTTAGAATCTTGGCGAAACTTGGACTTAGAATCTTGGAAACTCGAACTTAGAATCCTGGAAACTTGAACATAGAATTTTGGAAACTTGAACTTAGAATCTTGGCGAATTGAACTTAGAATCTTGGCGAATTGAACCTAGAATCTTGGCGAATATTAACTTAGATCTCTTGCTTGCGCTAGATGGCTAGTCAAGACATGATGCGGTGGATGATCAAGATGATGAACGCCCACCTTGACACCCAACAAACCATACAACAAATGAAAAATCGTATAGCTCACTTGGAGGCAAATCTGCACCAAATGGGAGATTTAAGGGAAGCTGACCTCCAGCACTTCCTGAACTTGAGAGCCGCTGATCAAGATCGCATAAAAGACTTAGAAACTCAAGTGCAAAAACTCATCGAACGGAGCGATGCTGTGATAGATAGAGTCGAGGATCTAGGGACGGACCTGCTTGACCTCACTGATATAGTAGTACCATATAGTCCTGTGGAAGACCACTTGATGAGACCACGAAGCCCAACACCCCCAGTGGAGAGCCCATCCGGCCTTATCCATGGACGTTACGGAACCCTTGGGCTCTGGCCCCACATGGTCCGCCCATCGCCAAACCCGAGCCCCGTGGAGAACCATCTGGAGGAGACACCGGACCCAGTTCCGGAAGTCGTCGATCCACCATCCCCAGTGTTTCATGGACCCTTGGGCACCGGCCAGGTCTCTGATGAGGATGATCCTATGGAAGACCCCGCTACTCTGCCAGAGGACGCAGAGATCTTTTAGATACTTTATCTTAGATAGTACATTTATTTTGCGCATCCTATTACTTGTATTAAGTTTCTTTTGAAGGAATGAAATGCAAGTTGATTTTTTTGAAATTCTTCAGCCCAAAATTTATCGAAAAAAAAAAACCGGCACAGTTCTACCGCATTTACTCTAAACGATAACAGTCAAATCAGACAACAAGGATACAACGGGAACATAAACTGCGAAACATAATCAGCAAGATCATCCTTGTACAGTCCATAAGAAAACAACTAAATAAAACACTACTACAGCAAGCCTATATGGAGACGCAGAAACGAAGGATCACTGGTTGGGAGGCAGGAACTGACGACGCATATACTCGTCCATCTGAGGTAGGCATACATGTCGGTCATGGAGGCCTGCTGCTCCAGCTGTCTCGTAGTGATCGTATCCATGCGAGCCTGGTATAGATCCATCCTGGCATCCAGAGCGTCGTAGCGAGCCTGCCCGGCTGCAAACCCAGCGTCCATACGAGCAAACCCCGCATCCATACTAAGCTGCATACCCTGTAGCATCTGAACTATATGCGGCATCTCCGCACCCTGCTGGGGAACCACGGGAGGCGGAGGTGGCTGCTCAGGAGGGACAACTAGAATCAAACCATCACCGTTGGGCTCCGGGCGAAGGACAGCCGGAGGAGCCCCACGTCGGAGAGCACTGCGTCGAGGGGCGTAGGTAGGGATACGGTAGTAGCCGCCCGCGGATAGCTCGTAAGGATCCGTCTCTGGTGACGTACGGATCCTCTGAGCGTGGCACACATGCCGCAAATAAGATGAACGTGGGTAATCACCCTGCTCCCTCGTCCTCGGCGTATACCCCTCAGGTTGTCCGCGATACAAGCCCCAACGTTCACCCTACCACCTCGGGCGAGAAAGCAGATGGTCTCGTAGACGTGGTCTATAACAATATGGCTCCGGGTGATCGGCCGGACACGGCCTAACCATATCTGAGCAAGCTCGCGCCACGGAGAGTCCATCGTCGTCAACCGCAGCTCATGATCATGCTCGAGCTGAGGAGCCATCAAGGTACATAACACACCCCACGCAGGCGGGGGTATACGACCCTCAGGCTGTGGCCGGAATACGCCGTCGTCAGGAAGGCCGAAGTAGACGTTGATCGCCCGAGCACTGAATCTAGATGGCGACCCCGAACCCAGACTCGAGACAAGTCGCTGTTCTCCCCGAGACCGCCAATGTTGGCGATGACCTCCATAACTAAATACCCAGAAGCGATGCCCTCGGGATGGCGCGCAAGTCCAGTCCACTGAAGAAGACCCAAAACTGGACTAACCCTGTCGTCGTCCATATGGCGAGGATACATGCCTCTCTCCGGGACATAAGACCTGTTCCGACGAAGCTCGTCGAAATAGAACTCCTGAGAGGCCATAGTAGCAAACTGATACCTGTCGTGTCGATGGGGACGCACCTCGTCGGGAAGACCCTTGAGCTTAGGGCCCCGCTGCTTCTCGTCCTCCTCGGACTCGCTCTCATCAAAATCAGACATTGCCGGAGCGGCAGTGCTAGGACCAGCCTCATCGCGCTGAGCAACTCGTCTCCTGGTCCTCGGGGGACACATGAGTGACGCCAAAACAACCCACAGAAAAAGCAGCATCCTGCAGATATCCAACCAATACCAAATGTAAGGATAAATCCTACACGGCGATTACATTAAGCATAATCTAGAGAACACAAGAACATGAAGTGTGAGCTCTAACACGAGCAATCAAGAAGATAACCAAATCAAGACTATGTCTAGAAAAGTCCCAAACTTCTTTGGGACATTTCGTCAAACACGTGGAGTGCGCAATAAATCAAGACCAAAGTTTACTTGTAAACACATGGGGAACGCCCCCAAATCAAAACAATTGCTTGGGCAATAACTCATCATCATAATAGGGCACAAAACAACGACAACGAACTCATCCGCATGTCCACAATACCAATACAAATCGGGAAATTCATGCTTTCCATAAAGTATGGGATCTAGTAAAAACTTCCTCAAACTAGGCATACATTGTTGCACAAATACTTCCTAATCAACAAAAATAACAAGAAGTATCGCCCAAACTCGCTAATTGCACAAGTTAAGTCTAAAAACAACAAACCCCCAATTCTTGTCCCTAAACCCTAATTTTTAAATTCACCCAAAGATTAAGTCTAAACAAGGCATAAAATCTGAAATTGACAAGTAGAAGTAGTAGACGCATACCTTGCAAGGGAAAATCGAAGCCGGGAATGAGAGAATCGGGGAATGGGAGAACGAATTTGAGAGAAAACTAGAAGAAGCCTCGGAAGTGGAAATGGGGCGGAATGGCTCGCGCTCCGCGCGAGCCCTTTTGTTCGAACTGCCATGGCCGCGCGGTCGCCGCGCGCCACCGCGCGGGCACCGCGCGAGCCTCGAAAATTGTTTTTTTTTTTAATTTACCTTCTACTGTTTACTCGATCCGCTATACGACAAATTGTCCAAATGTGAGTTCTGGCTGAAAGAAGTGGCATTTCTCGGACACATAGTATCCGCTGATGGAGTATCAGTGGATCCGGCAAAAGTTTCTGCCGTGACGGAGTGGGCAACTCCGAAGAGTCCAACGGAAATAAGGAGTTTCCTTGGATTAGCCGGGTATTATAGACGATTTGTGAAGGACTTTTCAAGAATTGCACGTCCTTTGACCCAGCTACTGAAGAAAGGAGCAAAATACGAGTGGACCGAAGCGTGTGAGACTGCGTTTCAAGAGCTGAAGAAACGACTCACAACCACACCCGTATTAACATTACCATCAGAGAATGGTGACTTCGAAGTTTACAGCGATGCTTCGAAGGAAGGTTTAGGTTGTGTCTTGATGCAAGACTCAAGAGTCGTAGCCTATGCATCACGCCAACTAAAACCTCACGAGGAAAATTATCCGACCCACGACCTGGAGTTGGCAGCGGTCGTTTTCGCTCTAAAGATATGGAGACATTATCTTTATGGGCGGAAGTGTCGAATGTTCACCGACCACAAGAGCTTGAAATATATATTCACTCAGAAGGAGTTGAATTTGAGACAGCGAAGGTGGTTGGAACTTATTAAAGACTACGATTTAGAGATAGCATACCACGAGGGGAAGGCGAATGTGGTAGCCGATGCCCTAAGTCGGAAAACCCAACACGTGACAAACTCGTTGGTAATTCCGCCGGATTGTATATGGAGATGGCAAGATTGGAGTTAGAACTTGTGCATCCTGGCACAGTGAGAGAAACGGTCAATGCCATGGTCGTAGAAACTCCAATATTGGACGAGATTCGACTCGCTCAACCGGGCGACCCGAAACTCGAGAAAATAAAAGGGTATATTGCCGAAGGAAGGGCAATAGGATTTGCTGTCCATGAGGATGGAAGAATCCATTTTAAAGGGAGATGGTGTGTGCCTCTTAAATGTGCCGAGTTGAAACAAAGGTTGATGGAGGAAGGGCACAACACGCCATATTCCGTACATCCCGGAGGTGACAAGCTATACAAAGATCTGAAGAACATCTATTGGTGGCCGGGAATGAAGAAGGAAGTGGCGAACTTCGTGGCGAGATGTCTCACCTGCCAAAAGGTTAAGGCAGTGCGACATAAACCCTTAGGATTGATGCAACCACTAGAGATTCCAAGTTGGAAGTGGGATAGCATCTCAATGGACTTTGTCTCGGGATTACCACGATCACCCAAAGGCATGAACAAGATTTGGGTGATTGTGGATAGGCTAACAAAGACAGCCATATTTATCCCAATGAAAGACACGTGGACTATGGACCAATTGGCCCGAGCCTACATTGATAATGTGGTACGACGACATGGAGTACCACATGATATCATTTCCGATAGAGACAGTAGATTTGTGTCTCATTTCTGGACGGAATTACAAAAAGCTCTCGGTACTCAAATCAAAATGAGCACCGCATTCCACCCGATGATGGATGGACAAATCGAGAGAACAATCCAAATACTAGAAGACATGCTGAGAGCATGTGTGTTGGATTTCAAAGGAAATTGGGAATCTCATTTACCCTTGATTGAGTTTTCCTATAATAATAGCCACCATGCTAGCATCGGCATGGCACCTTTCGAGGCGTTGTATGGACGAAAGTGCCGAAGCCCGTTGAGCTGGGAAGAAAACGATAAGTCCGTGGTAGTGGGACCACAACTTATCGAAGACATGGCTCAACAAGTCAAAGTGATTCAAGGGAAGATGAAAGCCGCACAAGACCGTCAAAAGAGTTATGCCGACGTGAGACGACGAGACCTAGAATTTCAAGTGGGAGATAGAGTCATGCTAAAGATATCACCCATGAAGGGGGTGATGCGCTTTGGCAAGCGAGGGAAGTTAAGTCCTCGATATATAGGACCTTACGAAATTCTAGAACGAGTCGGAACTCTAGCCTACCGATTGGCTTTACCGCCACACTTAGATAGAGTTCATAATGTCTTTCATGTCTCGCAACTAAAGAAGTATGTGCCGGACCCGACACATGTACTTCAACCGGAGATAATTGAGCTCGATGAAGACTTGACTTACGAAGAAGTCCCAGTGCGTATTCTCGATACTAAGGAACGAGTAACGAGGAACAAAACCGTCAAAATGATCAAGGTTCTTTGGTCAAACCACGAAAGTGAGACGGCAACTTGGGAAGTAGAATCCGACATGAGAGAACGATACCCGACATTGTTCCAAACCGATATCTACACAGTTATGGGGACATAACGGTAATCTTAAGGGGGAGAGGATGTCATACCACCTATTTTTCGTGTACTTTTGTAAACTGTTGAACTACGTTATGGCTTGATCCCTTTACCGGGTACGTAGGCAGCTTAGAAGTTTTAATTCTAAGTTGAGTCACAACATAATAAAAGAAACACAAGACCTTAGCACGAGAAAAGCCGAAACACAACTTCGAGGACGAAGTTGATTCTTAAGGAGGGTAGACTGTAATACCCGAGAATTTTCCAACATAAAATAAAACAATAATTAAATAAATAAACAATAAATACAATAAATAAATGAATCCAGGAAATAAAGAAATAAATAAAGATAAGGAAATAAGAAATGATATTTTAACTTAAAAAGGAATTAAAGGAATTTAATTAAATAAAAAGAATTATTAAAGGTAAATAAATTGTACACCAAAACCCGACACTAATGAACTCGAGGATTCGAGTCCAAAACATCCAATTAGACCCGAGTGAAAATTTAGAGAGAAAGTAGAAACCCGAAGATACACTGGGAATCGGAATTCGGGAGCATAGAGGGATAGAAACCCGAAAGAGAGGCGGAAAAGCACGACGGATCGCACGACCCGCCCGGACTGAAGTCCAGGCGAGTGTCGCGCGGTGGCCGCGCGGTCGAAGGAGGAAGAGCGCGCCACGACCGCGCCACACCACAGATTCACCCGTTGCGTGAATCTCTCGCCCGAACGCGGATTTTTCGACTTTCAGTTGAACATCTCTCGACCCAAGACCCTTAGGTCAGATGTTGGACGCCCTAGGACTTGGGAAATCTATAAATAAACCCCTTGGGAGCCCCGAACAAGTTTACAAAACCCTACAACCTTCTACCCATTCGAAACCCTAAATCCGAAGTCGTCGGAGGCACGAAACCAAGACGAACGCTGTTGGACGAATTTTTCTACAGACCTCCATAGTCGTGGTAAGTCTCGATCCAATCTTTCTTCAATAAACGATTCGAAAACGAATCCTAATCATCTCCTTTTTCTTTCTACACCCCGTATTGGATCTAGATCGTAGAACCCGACGAACGGAGAGGAGAAAAGGTGGACGGGAAGCCACGCCTTCGAATAGACGGTCCCGGACGTTCATAAACTCTGTAAGTTAACTCTTACATGGTTTTGGGATGAATTAAAACATTCAAAACTAAAAGATTAACAAGAAATCGAAAATCTGTCAATTTATACTTTCTACCGACGCAATAGATTTGATGAATTTTTCCGAACCTTAAAACGAATTCAAACGGAGAAACTTAAAACAAGAAAAACGTTCCTAAGACTTAGATCTAGCTACTGCAAATTTTTGAGGATTTTTGGAGTCGATTTGATATGTGAAAACCCACCGAACCGAACTGTTTGAATCTAGATCTTGAAATCTTGGACAGAACTTAGGAATGATCTTGATTGCGTTTTTGACATAGGATCTAGACTGTTTTAGATCTTTGGTCGAACATGAAAGTCGTAAATAATTGTTTTAAGATGATCTCTGTCAAATTTCATTAAATTTGGAGTTGAATTGATATGGTAGAATTCGAAATCTTTAAACTGTGACACATTAAACTCGGACAGAATTGTTCTTATGCGAAAATTGGTGATTTTGACCTACTTAGGTATCTCGGATTGAAAAAGTTAAAACACGAAAGTTGTAGATCTTGACGTTGCTGAGTAAGATATGAAATTTTGGAATTTTTAGAATTAAATCTGATTTTTGAAGAATTTTGGAGTAAACTGTGGTTTACCGGAAACAAAATCTTGAAATCTTGTTGAAACATGGAATTAACCTTTAGGGTTGAAACGAGTTGAGATATTATTTTTAAATAAATACAATTGAAGTCAGATTTTAAAAATTAAATCCCCTTACAAACTTGATAAATTAAAATTAGGTGTGAGTGCTCTGCAGGGTGCCCCCTAATGATTCACTTCGTGCCGTAATGGACGATGGTGACCTCGCGCGCTAAACTTGAAATGTGATATTGCCAAAACGGCGAAATATAGAGCCTACACTCTCGTGAATATCCGTATGGGTTTCCCGAGGCTCCGGAGTGGTACTGGGTATGCTGATACGGTTGCAGCCGCCGGGCTACCGGCTAAACTTGTTGACATCGCGATGCTATCGTGAAACTTTGAAATACCAAATCGGGGATGTAATGGGGATTTTAAATTAAATTAAATTAGATTAAATTATGTTGTTGTCCAATTAAATTATTTAAATGCTTTATTTAAATTACGGCTTTTGTCTTAAACCATGCGATATGTGTTATTAAATAGAGCCCTGAGATAAATTATGCTATTGGATAGTTGATTAGATGAAATTAAATATTATGTTATTATCATGCTTTTAGTAAGTTATTCAATTAATGGCTTCTAAACCCTACGACCATGCATGTGTTAACTTACTCAGCAAATTTGCTGACCAAAACCATTTTTATCCCTTTTCTTACAGAGTATGTGGAATGAGCATGTGTGAGCACGAATCATGCATGAGATTTTGGGGGATGTTATTTTGCTTTTAAATTCGTACTTTAGACTATATTATGAACGGGCCTGTTTAACCCGTGTTTTGGCCATGTCGGCTCTATTTAAATTTTCCGCTGCGATACTATACTAAAACAATTATTTCCGCTTTATTTTTGAATTATATTGTACGGGCTATTTTGAATGATTTAAATGTTTTAAATACTGCAATACCTAGCCTTGCATCTCTTTAGTAAGCTCGGAGAAACCGTGTCTTACTAGGGGGATGTGGCGTTGACACCCCGACCTGGGTGACCAAAAACCGGGGTGTTACAGGTTTCTCATGCAAGGTTATGGAATTAATCCATAATTAATGCTTAAATAGTCCTTCATACCGTAATTAATTATAGTCCGGATTATCTGCTTAAGGCATTAAGGTTTTGTTTATAGAAAAATATTTTAGTGAGAATTGAACAAAGCCCTTTATTCATGGTAATTATTGATTTTAATTATTGCTAATTATAATCAGTAATTAATGACTTAAGAGTTCAATTAATTAATGGTCAGATATGGAGAAACATAAAATTTTGGCAAGAGGGTGCCATGCATCTCGTGACACAAAATTGCGTCATGAACCGTGGGTTCATGACGGGAGGATCACGACATGAGGGGTGAAAGAATAAAAGAATTTGGTTTTTGGGTTTTCCCGGTCCTTAAACCAATTGCCAGTCGCCAAACGTGGTCTAGCGACTGGGGTTTGAGAACTAGGGGTCGAGAAGATAGAATTTTGGTAATTTAATAAAGGGATGAGGATTCAATCGTGATACCAGAAATTGTGTCGCGAACCGAGGTCCGCGACATGGGTATCGCGACTGGTGAATTTTAGAAATTTTTGCATGATAACGGCCTCATGTCTCTAGATCAAAAATTGTGTCGCGAGATGTGGTCTCGCGACAGGAGTCTGGCGACACGAAATTTTCTGAAAATATCTTATTCGGGTCCCCAGTCGCGAAACTCAAAAGTGTGTCGCGAGACGTGGTCTCGCGACAGGATGGTCTAGCGACTGGGGTTTTCAAAATTTTGCTAAGGCATAATTTTCTGTCTCGAGACATAAGAAGTGTGTCGCGAACCGTGGGTCCGTGATAGGATCTCGCGACAGGAGCCATATGAGTGCAAATACGAGGATTTGGTCCTCAGTCGCTAAGCAAGAAATTGTGTCGTGAACCGTGGGTTCACGGTTCACGACAGGATTGCCTCACGACTTAGGGGTTAAAATTATAAGACAGATGTCGCTAGGCACCCATGTCGCGAAACAGCCTTCCTGTCGCTAGACGTGGTCTCGCGACAGGAAGAGGTTAGCGACATGGATGTGGTTCAGGACACAAGTCAGGAAAAGGAACAGTAGCATGCATTGTACGTGATCTTACCCCATTTCAGATCAAAAAGCTATTCTAACCCAAAATAACTAAACAGAATTTGAATCTAATAAGAACATGCTTGAACAAAAACATAAATCTAATTAAAACAGTATTTAAAATAAAGCATGATCCTAACTAGGGTTTGACCACACATCACACATGAACATAATCCAAGAAAATAAGAACAATAAGCGTAAGAATAGAGAAAATAAAGGTCAAATGACCCAAGATAAATTGAAAGCAGTAGAATCCATGGGTGGTGAGACCCATTTCATGGTTTTGGGACACCTCTTGATGAATGCTTTCCCATTTTATTAATGGGTTTGTTAATACCCATCATTTTGGATATTACAAACCCTAAAAACTAAAGATTCATAACAAAAATAAAACTGTAACATTGGCTACCTAGACTATTTAAAGGAAGAAACAACATTAAAATAAACTAATATAAGCTAAACTAGTGCATAGATTAAATAATACAAAGAAAATAAACCTAAACTAAGAACTACCTAGAGAGAATTCTTGATTCTGTGTCTTCAAGAAATGAAATTCTAACCTCCTAGCACAAGGGGGTCACCTCATATTTACAGAAGTGAAACCCTAGGCCCATGGACCTTGGTCTGAGGCCCATTGTGTCGCAAGACATCACACACATCACAGCCTGTGCCGCGAAATCACGCGATGTGGCGCGAAACGAGGCTGCATGGCGCAAAGCTTCACGACTGGGTCTTGGTCTTGCCTTCTGTGCCGCTAAACATACCCCTGTCGCGAGACCATGGTTCACGCCACGGGTCTAGCGACAGGAGTCTAGGGACGCAGTTTCTTCTTCATCTGCATCTGTGGCGCGAGACCATCCCGTGTCGCTATACCCGTTGCGCGAAGCACGGTCTAGCCTTCTCTTCAGTTGGGTTTTTGTGTCGCTAGACACCCCCCTATCGCGAGACCATGTTTCTCGACAGGGGTCTAGCGACTGGCATGCTCCGGACACTGATTAGTTAGGCCAGATGGGCCGAATTTGCAATTTTTTGTGGGCTTTTCTTCTTTTCCCATCTTTTTGTATTTTGTTGGGCTATTTTATTCTTTTGCCCATCTTTTCCATTCCTTTTTCTCTTCTTTTCTTTTTCTCATGTTTTTGGATTTTTCTAACATAAATGTGTAATAAAATTACATATTTATATATTTTTCATACCAGCTTATTATTTTTATAATTATGCATAAATCAGTCCAATTCAACTGCTTTCTTATTTAATAGAAGACCGGAATGCGATCAAATACCCGTTTCAGACACGGAAATGGATTGAAAATAATGGACATTTCTGGCCATTATCAACATCCTCACATTTAATATTGATCGTCCCCGAGCAGTCAGAGTCAATGTTCCTTGGAACACGGACTCTACATATTCAATTCATTTTCGTGGCTTCATAAATTACCTTCTTTTTGGATTGGGATAAGACAATCAAAAACTACAAGTATTAAATTCCCTTGATTGCAGTGTTTAATGAAATGATACTTGCTCACTAAATCGGGCCTACAAATCAAACATTATTGTCAACGCTTCATGAATATCATGTTTGAAAAATGCAAGGATTAAAAATTAGAATTAGGGTATGACATGAACATGATTAAAGAAACTGAGCCTCACATATAGTAGAATCGGAAAGTTCACTCATTCCCAAATGGGTTTCATCATTGAACACTCATAATTAAATTTAATTAAATTATCCCATATGCTTGCAATTAGACCAACTCGCCACCAGCTCATTTCCTCAAATCGAGATCCCGAGGTCTTATTTAAGGGTTATAATGGGGCATACGGTTGTAACGTTTGGTAGGAAAGGGAAATTATTGGGCTAAGAAGTGGCAAGAGATTATTCTATCATAACTTGGCATTTTTATTTAGAATTTATGATCATCAATTATTTCTCTCTTTTTCTATAGCTTTTCTTTTCCTATTGCATGACATTAGACTAAGTCTAATTTGCTTTGTCATTTGCAATATTATTTTTGTTGAAATGAACTCAACACACATTTTTTTTTGAATCGAGGTATAACATACCGATTTATATGTTTTTGATGATCCTAAATTTAATGCCTTGATAGAATTAATCCTTGTCCGCTTGGGTTGAATATTTTGGTCTTTTTATAAGGGTAAGGAAAATATAGTGAGTTTCAAGAAAAATTAGACTTATAGGCTCAAATTGGTTAATCCTAAAGGGAAAATATTTTTGGGTTTGGATTTCAAACGAAGGCCAAAAATTGGGTTTTTCTAAGTGCCTCGATCATATGCTCGATTTCGGGAATATGACATGGTCTTGAATCGGTCCCAGTTGCAAGTTCTAGTTTCCTTTAATCAAATTGATTCACACATCAAAGAAAATAAATGAGTAAAAGTGACTCATGGCTCAAACCTCACAAGCTTGGATTGATTCATTTCATACAATATTCTCAAATTTAATCAAAGCTTAATTGTAACAATTTACTCAATCAAAATTTTCAACATGAAGATTTATTACCCAAAAAGATGATCGCATCATTAAATTTTTATAGCTCAAAACCTTAGGAATTCATTTCATGCATGTCTTCCATTATATTATCCCAATTTAAAAGTTTGAAAATTTAATTACAAGCCTAAATTCAACATGTGAATTTAGAGCAGGTTTATGCATACTTTTGCTGGTTATTTAATTTAAAGCATCAAAGAGGCACTACTGACATACTGAGTATGTCAACAGCATATTTTTGGCCTGACAGTCACTTATTCATCTCGGACTGTACAACCATCTTTTCAAAATAAATTGTTTGGACTGCAAAATTCCTTTTTTTTTTGAAAGCAATAATACATCAATTACAAGAGATTTCAATGCAGTAGGATCGAGCTTGCACAAGTGATATGAAATTCTCTTTATGATGTTTACGATTACACTTAAAAAGAAAAATAAAATATTAAGGCCTCAATCTTCCTTCAGCAGCATCATCAATGGAAGAAGATTCTGTATAAGTGGACAAAGTTTGTTAAGTCACAGGGTAAGCAATAGGTGCCTAGTTCTTCTAGGCCTGCTCGGATCCTTGGACAGTAGACCCTGGGTTCCTGGTCTCTGAATTAATCAGGGGTGTCCTCGCTCTCCATTAGCCATGAAATGGTGTTGGTGGTGGTTAATATCAGAACTGACCTGTCTGTTGCCATTTCTTCTTTCATTTTTACCCCCTGAAGAACTAGACCCTCGTCCTGTTTGCTTAACAACATTAGTCCCCTTACGAAAATTAATGCTCTGTGGTTATCCTCGATTCCTTATTTCAGCAGCTCGCAAGCTTTCTCCTCGTCCTTAAGCACAACGAATGCTTGCAACGCCGGTTGGAGCTGGAGGTTGTGATTTTCTGCTTCCACACATCTTTGCAGGAGTTCTTCCTTTTGCCTTTTTACTCCCTGTTGCCTAACCTTTACAATGGTGGTCTCCAACTCGCATCTCTTGTAAACGATGGAGAGATCCCCTGCGGCCCTGTGTTTTCTGCACGTTCCCTTGACAGTAAACACTTTCTTGATGTCATCCTCTCCTATTCGGGAGAGGATTTCTCCTAAAAGCTCAAGCGGTAGGTCCAAAGTTTGGTCCTTTCTTGCAATTGATTTGGGACCAAGAAAATGTTGCCCCACGGGTTCTCGGCCTTCGAAGAGGATGAGGATGCCATTGCGAGGGTTTTCGTGAGAATCGGACAGAGTTTCGCCTGAAATGGTGGTCAGAAAAGCGCGAAGGACACTGTGGTGTGCTTCAGGAAGAAGGGTTTTGGGAATTTTGAAACTGGTGAAGTGTCGAGTAAAATGGGGAAGAAGAAGAGGGGAAGGGTATTAATACGAATGGGCCCAGTCGCGGAACCCTTGCCCATGTCACAGAACTGGGTTTCACGACTAGGGTCTAGCGCCATTAGAGGTGTCGCTAGACTGGAAGCGAGTCGCGAGGCCATATCTCGCGACTCGGGGTATCGCGACAGGATTAAAAAAAGAAGCTGGGGTCAAGTGTGAACTGTGTCGCGGAACTGGGAGCTATCCGCTAGACGTAGTGTAACACCCGAGAAAAACAAATTCAAATTGTTTTGAACTACGTCATGACTTGATCCCTTCACAGGGTACGTAGGCAGCTTAGAACTAAATTCTAAGTTCAGTCACAAAATAAATCACAAATTAAATCACAAAACGAATCACAAGATCAATCACAAATACGTTAGGAGGAATTGGAACTAATTTAACAAGACTAATTAGGGCACGGAAATGTTACGAGCGTTAATCCCGAACTCGTAACAAGTCTAAGGTAGAGATTTCGAACCGGAAACGACCCGAGAAGTCGAGCCAACACGTAGAGGATAAAGAAACCGATAGAGGAAAAGAAGAAAAGACCCGACGGACCACGCGGACTGCCACACCGGCCGGTCCGGCCGGCCCGCGCGAGCCGCGCGCCACCGCGCGGCCACCGCGCGGGAGGTGGAGACGCGTCTCCAGGATTGGTCGCACGTGCTCCGCGCGGGCAAAGCTATAGGTGCGCGTCACCAGCGCGCCAGAGGTGCAGAAGGTGTAAACTTTCCTTCTATGGCGATTTTCTTGCCAAAAATCCGACCTCAATCGGTGGCAAGTCGATCACAACAATTGGGAAGGGCATAAGATCAGATTTGGGCGCCCCCTCCCCATAATTTTCAGAAAACTAAACCCTAAACACTCCCAATCTTCCTCTCCAAGTCAAAACTCCTCCGACTTCACTTTCCGGCGAGTATTCCGGCGACGACGAGGCAAACGGGACAAAGCCTCTACCCTCTAGAACCTTGGTAAGTAGTGTTACAGTGTTTGAATTGTCCATAAGCTTTAACAAACTCGAAATCTAACCATTTTCCTTTGCTACGATTTCACGTCGGGGAACGAACAAAAAGCGATCGGAGAAGTTGGCCGTTCGTCGCGACCTTAGGACGTCCGGAAACCCTTTACAGCGACCCCATTCTCTAACTAAGTAAGTTAAGACCTTACTCACCAATTCTTGTGGTTTATTGTTGTTTACAACTTAAGATCTAGACCCGTAACAAAAATCGTTTTCAAAAACCCTATTTTCGTCCAATTTCAAAAACTCGCCTAAAACTCGACCTTCGGGAATTCAAACCGAAAACTTTTCAACATAGATTTTGTTCCTAAGACTCTAATCTGCCTTTTGTCCAAATTTCAGCCATTGACATAAAGATTTGCTATTCCAAATCGCGCCGTAAACTTTCTGTGATAAAACCGAACGTTCGAATTGTTGACAGATTTACTTACTCGACTTGATGCATGTTTTTCACCCGTTTTTAGAATGATTCAACTTTGAATTTCTGAACAAAATTTGTAGATAATTGTGTCTAGATTATGCATATAAAATTCATGAATTTGGGAGTTCATTTGATATGTCAAACGGACAATTTTCAGAACCTGTTTTAAATTATCATTTGAGTCCGCGCGTATGCAGCGTGTTGTAGTCAATTTTTGAACATCTAAAATTCATTATTTCCAAAATCTTAAAGCATGAAAGTTGTTCATTAATGTGTTGTGTATCTCCTGTAAAAATTTCGGACCAATTGGCTTTGAAATGAATTTTTAATCGGCGTCGCACGAAACTGTGACGAAATCAGTTCTTGGGACAGAAATTATCTTTTGCAAAGAACTCGAAATTTGACTCACTTCGAAACCTTAATTCCAAAAACTTAAAACATGAAAGTTGTTCGTGTGTGTGTTTCTGAGCTACTGTGTAAATTTCAGAATTTTTGGTGTAAAGATGAATTTTTAATCATGAAAGGCGTAAACTGCGTCGTATCGGATTTTTCGAACTTGAGAAAACTCGAACTACGAATCGCGATATCGAATATTTTGATAACAATGAAATACGAACTTTCAAAAAATCCTGTTCACTAGGCTGAGCCGATCTTCATGCTATCATTATCTTTGAGACTGCCTCATTAGTGGTCTCCTTACTATCTGAGATTGCCTCGTTAGTGATCTCGCGCGCTGTGTTTTGGATCGCCTCGTTAGTGGTCCTACTATCTTTGAGACTGTCTCGTTAGTGGTCTCCCATTATTTGGACAGCCTCGTTAGTGGTCGTACGTTTGAGATTGCCTCGTTAGTGATCTCCCGGTATGGTGTCCTCTTCTTAGTTTGCGAGATAAAATATAAAAGACTTGTGTGAGTGTTTAATTATGCTTAAATCTTATTTACCATGTTTTTAAATTATGCATTTAAATTACGTTCTTAAATTATGCTTTTAAATTACGCTTTTAAATTAAGTCCTTTAATTATGTATCCTCGTCTTGAATAAATTAAATCATGTTTTTCCGCTGCGAATAAACTATGGATTTTTAAATTAATGCATGAAAAGTGTAATCTTTAGTTTAAACACATGTAACCCCTTAAATTGTTTAGTTAGGGATTAACTTACTCGGTATATTTTTATACTGATAAACCGTTGTCATTTTTCTTTTACAGAGTATGTCGAGTGACGCATGCACATGCACTTGGGGGGAAACAATTATGAACATTTTCAATTTCTGCATCGTACTACTGTTTTACCGGGTCTGTTAAACCCGAGGTTTTGGCCGTGTTGGCCGTGATTACTTTTCCGATGCATTTACTCTGTTTCACGCATGATGATTTTTACTCCCGTATTTTGAATTAAGTATTATTAATTTCCGGACTCAATTGTTGAAATGTTTTTAAATCTTTTACGTACCCATAAGCCTTGCATTTCCTTAGTGAGCTCGGGAAGCCGTGTCTTGCTAGGGAGATGTGGCGGTGACATCCCGGCATGGGTTATCAAATCCGGGGTGTTACAAGTTGGTATCAGAGCCCGGAATTTTTTTTTAAGCTACTACTATTATTTTAAACCCAAGTATTATTTTTAAAGTTATTATTTTTGACTACTAGTTTTATTTTTTAGCCCAGAATTTTAGCCAAAGAAATATTAAATTTTTGGTCCACTATAGAGGCCCCACTTTTATTCCTACCCATACAGTAAATTTATTTTAAATACATGGATAAATTAAAATTTTTAATAGGAAAAGGGGGACTTGCACTTGCATACTGCATATGCATATTTCACATATATTTAAATTTCTGCTTATCTTAACCTTGCTTGAAATATGTCTAACTCTAACCTCCCTTGTTGACATTAGATGGCCGTACCCAACGCGAACATGACCAATCTGATGATGAAACTAACCAACGCATACCTCGAGTCCCAACAGCATATCAATCACTTCAAGGCTCGAGTGGGGCATCTAGAGAGTAACGTGGCCTATTTGAGACATCTTAGGGAAGCTGACCATCATGAAATAACCCAACTCAAGGCCAAGTCGCCGAACTCCAAACCCAAGTGGTTACCCTGCAAAACAAGGATAACGAACTGATGATGCGAATAGGACACTTAGGAGCGGAGCTGCTGGGCCTAGAGGCTGACATATTTCCTCCAAGCCCGAGCCCGTTGGGGACACCCATCCCCATTGACGTATCCAGCGACGAGGACGATCCCATCGAGGATGTACCTGCCTATTCACTCTAGACTTAGAGATCCATACTGATGCACTATTATTATTTCCGTTTCGAATGCTTGTAACCCAAACAAAATTATTTCTTGAGTAATAAAAATACAAGCCTTTATATACAAGCCTATTTAAATTTATTCCATACATTTTATTAAATTCTTTAACTACCTTGATCAAATAAGGGAACATCCAACCCCCCCCCCCACAAAAAAAAAACCCTAAACCCTAGACCCTAAGAAAAAAAAAAGAGAGTAGGGGGTAGAGAACAACCCCCAACAACAACAAACAGTACACTAAGTTCCAGCAACCCCTACTAACAGATCCCAATAGATTAATACGTATTAATACCATTCTTTATTTAATAAAATTTATTCCCTTACAAGCAGTTATTTATTTAATATACATTTAAATTTTTCCGTGTATACCTTATCACATTATTTCACCTAATTCCCTTGAAGCGGCTTAGTCCCACAACGATGCAAGTGTTATTGAGCAACCCACACACATATAGATGCGATAAGAAGGTAACAGTAAATCTAGAACGTCTCGAACCATAAACTAGGCAGAACAATTGAACTATGTTTCTAAACAGCAACAAACAATTAACACAAGTAAAACACGTAGCTAAGCAATAACACAACGGAAATATAAACCATAAATCCCAGTCAGCAGCAACATCCTCATAAGGAGGAAACTAAACAAAATACGTCTTATGCAAAACCTAAATGAAAACGCGAATACGAATGAAAACATCACTGATCGGGAGGCGGAAACTGCCGACGCATGTAGTCGTCCATCTGCCGCATATAGGCATACATGTCGGACATAGTGGCCTGCTGCTGAGCCTGGCTCGTAGCGGACGAGTCCATACGGGCCTGGTAGAAGTCCAATCTAGCGTCTATGGCATCATAACGAGCCTGCCCAGCTGCAAACCCGGCATCCATGCCGACCCGCATCTCCTGCATCATCTGCAGCATCTGAGCCATCTCCTAGCCCTTAGGCGCCACTGCAGGAGGTGGAACTACTGGAGGAGGGGGTGGCTGCTCCGGTGGTACGACCAGAATCAAGCCGCCATCATCAGGCCGCGGACGAAGTACAGCCCGGGGAAATCCACGACGTAAGGCGCTACGCCGGGCAGCGTAAGTCGGGATACGGTAGCAACTGCCCGCTACCAGATCGTACGGATCTGTCTCTGGTGTCGTGCGAATCCCCTGCGCCGCGCACAAGCCACAAATGAGGTGAATATGGGTAATCACCCTACTCCCCCGTCCTCTCCGCATACCCCGCAAGTTGTCCTCAATACAAGCTCCCACATTCACCCTACCGCCTCGCGTGATAAAGCAAATGGTCACATAGACGTGATCCAGGACGATATGGCTCCGGGTAATCGGCCGGACGCGCCCTAACCATATTTGGGCAAGCTCTCGCCAAGGGGAGTCCATCGTCGTCAAACGCAGCTCATGATCGTGCTCGAGCTGAGGAGGCACCACGGTGCATAAAACATCCCACACAGGAGCAAGAACACGTCCCTCAGGCTGTGGGCGGAATGCGCCATCGTCAGGCAAGCCAAAATAGACATTGATCGCCCGAGCACTGAAGTCGAGATAGCGACCACGAACCCATACCCGAGATAGGTCGTCACCCTCCCCAAGACCGCCAATGTTGGCGATAACCTCCATAGCCAGGTAACCGGAGGCAACGCCCTCGGGATGACGTGCAAGTCCAGTCCACTGCAAGTACTTCAAGACCGCACTGACCCTGTCATCGCCCAAATGATCAGGATATATGCCTCTCTCGGGGGCATAAGCCCTGTTTCGACGAAGCTCGTCGAAATAAAAGTCCTCGGCAGCCCTCGTCCTAAACTGAAACCTGTCGTGCCGGTTAGGACGCACCTCGTCAGGGAGACCCCTGAGTCTCGGCCTCCTCTGACTCGCTCCCATCAAAATCAGGCATCGCCGGAGCGGCAGTGCTGGGGCCAGCCTCATCAGTAACCCGTCTCCTGGTCCTCGGCGGACACATGAGAGACGCTAAAACAACCCACAAAAAGAGCAACATCCTGCAAATCATCCAATACCAATTATAAGACTAAATTCCACACAAAACTCAAGCAGAAATACGTAAGGGACATCAATACAGACTCCCAACGTGAGTATTCCATAAGAACACCAAATCCTATTGTTTGCTAAGACCAAACAGGAGGTAATCTAGACAAATGATATGCTCAAACTAATTCCCAAAACCTTTGTGGCATTTCGTCGAACGCGTTATGTGCGCAATAAACCAAAACCTAAGTACTAACAAACACACGGGAGTTGCCCACAAAACGAAACAATCGCTCAAATAACAACACATCATTTGCTTACGGCACCAAACAATAAAGAAATGAGCTAATAATCACACCCCAATAGCAACCAAAAATCAAAAACTTCCTAGTCTTCCTAAAGAATTAAATCCAACAAGAAGTTGCCAAAAATATAAACACATTGTGGCACAATCACAAGCAAGGCAACAAGAGTAACATCAATTATCACATATGACTGCTAATTTGCACTAATCAAGCCTAAAACTAACTAAACCCCAAAATTTCTCCAAAACCCTAGAATCCAAGACATGTCACAAAATCGAACACATCATGGCATATAAATTGAAATTAGTGAGTGGGTTTAGTAGATTCATACCTTGGTAAGTGAAATTGAAGCCGAAATCAAGTGAACGGGAAGGTAAGTCGCCGGATTGAGAGAGAATTGGGGGTGTGGTCTCGAATGGGAAATGGGGGAAGTGGCTCGCGCGGAGCGCGAGCCCTATTTTCTCAAACTGATGCAGTCGCGCGCTCGCCGCACGCTGAGGCATCATACCGCGCTGCCACCGCGCGGGTCACGGAGGGAGTATTATTTTTCCGATTTTGCTTAATCTCTTTTACTTTACACCACTCACTTAACCCGAGTATACATTGATTGTGAGGTACGACGACATGGGGTATCACCCGACATCATTCCTGACAAAGACAGTAGAATTGCCTCGCATCTTCTTTTTGCAAGACTACAGAAAACCCTCGGGACAAAAATACATAGGGACCATAAGAAATCCTATAAAGACGGAAAGGACGACGTGGGAGTTGGAGGCCGACATGAAACAACGTTACCCTACCCTCTTCCAAGATGAACCGGCCACAGTATGGGGACATAACTGTATTCTTAAGGGGGGGAGGATGTAACACCCGAGAAAAATAAATTCAAATTGTTTTGAACTACGTCATGACTTGATCCCTTCACAGGGTACGTAGGCAGCTTAGAACTAAATTCTAAGTTCAGTCACAAAATAAATCACAAATTAAATCACAAAACAAATCACAAGATTAATCACAAAAACGTTAGGAGGAATTGGAACTAATTTAACTAGACTAATTAGGGCACGGAAATGTTACGAGCGTTAAGCCCGAACTCATAACAAGTCTAAGGTAGAGATTTCGAACCGGAAACGACCCGAGAAGTCGAGCCAACACGTAGAGGATAAAGAAACCGATAGAGGAAAAGAAGAAAAGACCCGACGGACCACACGGCCCGCCGAACCGGCCGGCCCACGCTCGCCGCGCGGCCACCGCGCGGGAGGTGGAGACGCGTCTCCAGGATTGGTTGCGCGTGCTCCGCGCGGGCAAAGCTATAGGTGCGCGTCACCAGCGCGCCAGAGGTGCAGAAGGTGTAAACTTTCCTTCTATGGCGATTTTCTTGCCAAAAATCCGACCTCAATCGGTGGCAAGTCGATCACAACAATAGGGAAGGGCATAAGATCAGATTTGGGCGCCCCCTCCCCATAATTTTCAGAAAACTAAACCCTAAACACTCCCAATCTTCCTCTCCAAGTCAAAACTCCTCCGACTTCACTTTCCGGTGAGTATTCCGGCGACGACGAGGCAAACGGGACAAAGCCTCTACCCTCTAGAACCTTGGTAAGTAGTATTACAGTGTTTGAATCGTCCATAAGCTTTAACAAACTCGAAATCTAACCATTTTCCTTTGCTACGATTTCACGTCGGGGAACGAACAAAAAGCGGTCGGAGAAGTTGGCCGTTCATCGCGACCTTAGGACGTCCGGAAACCCTTTACAGCGACCCTATTCTCTAACTAAGTAAGTTAAGACCTTACTCACCAATTCTTGTGGTTTATTGTTGTTTAAAACTTAAGATCTAGACCCGTAACAAAAATCGGTTTTAAAAAACCCTATTTTCGTCCAATTTCAAAAACTCGCCTAAAACTCGACCTTCGGGAATTCAAACCGAAAACTTTTCAACATAGATTTTGTTTCTAAGACTCTAATCAACCTTTTGTCCAAATTTCAGCCATTCACATAAAGATTTGCTATTCCAAATCACGCCGTAAACTTTCTGTGATAAAACCGAACATTTGAATTGTTGACAGATTTACTTACTCGACTTGATGCATGTTTTTCACCCGTTTTTAGAATGATTCAACTTTGAATTTCTAAACAAACGTTGTAGATAATTGTGTCAAGATTATGCATATAAAATTTCATGAATTTTGGAGTTCATTTGATATGTCAAACGGACGATTTTCAGAACCTGTTTTAAACCATCTTTTGAGTCCACGCGTATGCAGCGTGTTGTAGTCGATTTTTGAACATCTAAAATTCATTATTTCCAAACTCTTAAAACATTAAAGTTGTTCATTAATGTGTTTTGTGTCTCCTATAAAAACTTCAGACCAATTGGCTTTGAAATGAATTTTTAATCGGCGTCGCACGAAACTGTGACGAAATCAGTTCTTGGGACAGAAATTATCTTTTGCAAAGAACTCGAAATTTGACTCACTTCGAAACCTTAATTCCAAAAACTTAAAACATGAAAGTTGTTCGTGTGTGTGTTTCTAAGCTACTGTGTAAATTCCAGAATTTTTGGTGTAAAGATGAATTTTTAAACATGAAAGGCGTAAACTGCGTCGAATCGGATTTTTCGAACTTGAGAAAACTCGAACTACGAAACGCGATATCGAATATTTTGATAACAATGAAATACGAACTTTCAAAAAATCATGTTCACTAGGCTGAGCCGATCTTCATGCTATCATTATCTTTGAGACTGCCTCGTTAGTGGTCTCCTTACTATCTGAGATTGCCTCGTTAGTGATCTCGCGCGCTGTGTTTTGGATCGCCTCGTTAGTGGTCCTACTATCTTTGAGACTGCCTCGTTAGTGGTCTCCCATTATTTGGACTGCCTCGTTAGTGGTCCTACGTTTGAGATTGCCTCGTTAGTGATCTACCGGTATGGTGTCCTCTTCTTAGTTTGCGGGATAAAATATAAAAGACTTGTGTGAGTGTTTAATTATGCTTAAATCTTATTTACCAAGTTTTTAAATTATGCATTTAAATTACGTTCTTAAATTATGCTTTTAAATTACGCTTTTAAATTAAGTCCTTTAATTATGTATCCTCGTCTTGAATAAATTAAATCATGTTTTTCCGCTGCGAATAAACTATGGATTTTTTAATTAATGCATGAAAAGTGTAATCTTTAGTTTAAACACATGTAACCCCTTAAATTGTTTAGTTAGGGATAAACTTACTCGGTATATTTTTATACTGATAAACCGTTGTCATTTTTCTTTTACAGAGTATGTCGAGTGACGCATGCACATGCACTTGGGGGGAAACATTTATGAACATTTTCAATTTCTGCATCGTACTACTGTTTTACCGGGTCTGTTAAACCCGAGGTTTTGGCCGTGTTGGCCGTGATTACTTTTCCACTGCATTTACTCAGTTTCACGCATGATGATTTTTACTCCCGTATTTTGAATTAAGTATTATTAATTTCCGGACTCAATTGTTGAAATGTTTTTAAATCTTTTACGTACCCATAAGCCTTGCATTTCCTTAGTGAGCTCGGGAAGCCGTGTCTTGCTAGGGAGATGTGGCGGTGACACCCGGCCTGGGTTATCAAATCCGGGGTGTTACACGTAGTCTCGCGACATGGGTTCGTTTCGCGACAGGGATACAAGAAAGGGGGGTTTAGGAACCGTGTCGCTATCCTCCTCCCTGTCGTGAGACCAGGTTTCGCGACATGGGAGGGGTTTCGCGACACAGAATTTGAATTTTCAAATTTTTATGGACTGGGCCTGAGTGTGATACTCGGCCTGAGTCCATTTTATTTGTTTTGGATCTGAATAAACTCAGTCCAAATAAATTCAAAATACTGGGCTGGAAATTAAAATAATTCATTTGCTTAAAATAGGTTGGATCAATTCTATTTATTCGTGAAATTTATTCCGGATTTTAAATTGTTTTAATTTTCGAGAATATTTTTTTAAGTTCATGGAATTAATCCAACCGGGAACCTGATTTTCCGTGCTACTTTCCTGCTCCTTCTTTTTGGTGGTTCTGGAATTTCTGCAAGACAGATAAATAAACCATATTAGATTTTCTCCAAATATCAACATCCTCACAATTAGAGTCTTAGTACTCTAAATGTTTAATTGATTTTTGGATACTTTCTTATTTTAAATAAACAGTGTATATATGAAATGAAATTTTTATATTTAATGTTGTTTTTATTAAGTGTAAGCCGGGTCCGCCACTGCTTGGCTCTCTTTTTCCGGATCGAACTGTCCGATGTACTCTTTCAACCGTTGTCCATTCACCACCAGATTTCCTTTGTCAGTTCGGATCCTGACTGCACCGCTCTCAAATACCTCCAACACTTCATATGGCCCTTCCCATCTGGATCTCAGCTTTCCGGGGAACAGCTTCAACCTAGAATTGAACAGTAAAACGTTTTGGCCAACATAAAAATGTTTGGGTTTAATCCGGCGATCTGCAACTTCTGGGTCCGCTCTTTATAGATCCGTGAGCTTTCATAAGCCTGCACTCGTATTTCCTCAATTTCATTGAGGTCCAACTTACGCTTGCCCTGAGCAACTCTTGGATCGAAATTAAGCGTTTTAACGGCCCAGTAAGCTTTATGCTCTAACTCTACGGGCAAATGACAAGCTTTTTCGAAGATCAGCCTGTAAGGAGACATCCCAATGGGAGTCTTATATGCAGTACGATATGCCCATAGAGCATCATAAAGCTTACGTGCCCAATCCTTACGGGTTATTCCAACTGTGGCTTCGAGTATATGTTTGATCTCGAAATTTGATACCTCGACTTGACCACTAGTTTGGGGATGATAAGGCGGGCCTATCTTATGGAGGATTCCATTTTTACTCATTAAAGTTTCAAAAGCTTTATTAACAAAGTGTGTTCCTCCATCAGATATTACCACCCTAGGCATGCCAAATCTACTGAAAATGTTGTTCTTGAGGAACTTGATGACTTGGCTACCATCATTGGTCGGTAATGCGACCGCCTCGACCCACTTGGACACGTAATCGACAGCTACCAAGATATAGTAGTTTCCACCTGACGGTGGAAATGGTCCCATAAAGTCAATACCACTTACATCAAAAATCTCAAGTGTGAGAATTCCTTTCTGAGGCATCTCATCCCTCTTGGAAAGATTTCACAATCTTTGGCATCTGTCGCAGGCTTTTACAAACACCTTGCCGTCCTCATAAATAGTAGGCCAGAAGAAGCCACACTCGAGTACCTTGTGGGCAGTTCGAGTGGGACCGTGGTAATCTCCATATTCAAATTCGTGGCATTTCTTGGTGATTTGGTAAGCCTCAGACTCAGTCACACATCGTCTGATCATTGAATCAGCGCAGTGTTTGAACAAGAAGGGATCTTCCCAAAAGTAGTTTACTACTTCTTTGAAGAATTTTGCCCTTTTGTATTTTTGTTGGAATGGTGGAATTATCCCACACGCTAAAAAGTTAGCAATGTCGGAGAACCATGGACACGCTTGGTCATGCAAATGCAGTGCGAACAACTGCTCATCCGGGAACTATTCATTAACGGGTTTTTCATTTTTATCATTTTCTAGTCGATATAAGTGGTCAGCAACACCATTATCTCGACCTCGCCTATCTTTTATTACGATGTCAAACTCTTGCAGCAACAGCACCCACCTGATTAAACGAGGCTTTGCGTCTTGCTTTCTGAACAAGTATCTAAGTGCACTGTGGTCAGTGTATACCATAGTCTTTGTACCAATAAGATACTGTCTGAACTTGTCAAACGCAAAGACTACAGCATACATCTCTTTTTCTGTAGTGTAGTTTATTTGGGCTTCATTCAAGGTATGACTTGCATAATGAATTATGTAATGTCTCCCATCCTTATGTTGCCCTAAAACTGCTCCCACTGCATGACCACTTGCATCACACATCACCTCGAATGGCAGTGACCAATCGGGTGGTTGCACAATTGGAGCAGAGGCTAACATCGTTTTGAGCGTGTCAAAGGCTTGGACACACGCTTCATTTATTACAAAGGAATTTTCTTTACAAAGCAGGTTAGTGAGCGACTTGGCAATTTTAGAGAAATCCTTAATGAACCTCCGGTAAAAACCGGCATGCCCTAGGAAGCTCCTAACCGATTTTATTGAATCGGGGAGAGGGAGATTGGAAATGATGCCGGATCGACCTCGATGCCTGCACGTGAGATGCGGTGACCTAACACTATGCCCTCAGTGACCATAAAATGGCACTTTTCCCAGTTTAAAACCAAGTTAGTGTCCTCACATCTCTTTAAAATCTTAGCAGGATTGGTCAAAAATTCTTCAAACGTATCTCCATATACAGAGAAGTCATACATGAAGACTTCTATGCATTTTTCGATAAATTCAGAAAATATAGACATCATGCATTGTTGAAAAGTAGCGGGTGCATTGCAAAGACCAAATGGCATGCGCCTATAGGCAAAAGTGCCACAAGGGCAAGTAAAAGTTGTTTTCTCATGGTCTTCGCTAGAAATGAAAATCTGGTTGTAACCCGAATATCCATCAAGAAAACAATAAAAATCTCTCCCTGCCAACCTCTCAAGCATCTGATCAATAAATGGCAATGGAAAATGGTCTTTGCGGGTGGCCTCATTCAGCTTCCGGTAGTCGATGCAAACTCTCCATCCGGTCACTGGCCTTGTTGCGACCTCTTCTCCTTGCTCGTTTCTGGTTATGCACATCCCTCCTCGTTTTGGTACGACCTGCACTGTGCTAACCCATTTGCTGTCAGATATAGGATAGATTATACCAGCATCTAAGAGCTTGATAACTTCTTTCCTTACCACTTCTTGCATGAGGGTGTTCAAGCGCCTTTGGGGTTGACGGAAGGGTTTATACTCTTCTTCCATTAAAATCCTGTGCATGCAAATAGAAGGGCTTATTCCTTTTACATCAGAAATGGTCCAACCTATTGCACGTACATATTTCTTAAGAACAACCACTAGAGCATTTTCCAGCTCTTGGGAGAGCTTAGCCGAAATAATCACAGGTAATTTTTTATGTTCTGCGAGAAACGCATACGTGAGATGCTCCGGTAATGTTTTAAGTTCAAGCTCTGGTGGGCATTCAATGGAAGGGAGCAGTTTGCGAGAAATGGATAGTGAGAGATCAGATTTACCTTCGGGACCCTGCGTCAGTACATGGCCCACTTCCTCCTCTTCGGTGCCATCGTTCCCTTGTGCAGTGAAATCAGCACTGTCGTATGCTTCAAGGTCCCCGGATTCGGGATCCTCAAATTGGACGGCGCTGCACTGTTCCTTTGGCTCAGCACCGGCAGGCTTCAGTACTTGCTTTGATAGTTCATTCAGGATCATTTCATCATCATCGTATCCAAAGTCACGCTCTCTCTCCTCACTTCTAACTATTACATTGTCAAACGAAAAACAAGAACTGTCATTTGGGAATTTCTGTAATTGTGCCATGTCGAAGACGACCTCATCTCCATCCACCCGGAGCGTCACCTTTCCAGATTTGGCATCGATCAAGGCTCCGCCTGTGGCCAAGAATGGCCTGCCTAAAATGAGAGGCATGTCGGAGTCCTCCTCGATGTCCAAAATGATGAAGTCCACTGGAAATGGAGTACTGCCAGCTTTGATTATCACATCCTTCAGGATCCCGATTGGCTTTGTGATTGACCTATATGCAAGTGGGGGCATCATTTTGATAGGCTCCACCACTCCAAGCTTAAGACGTTTAACCATGGCTAATGGCATGACGTTAATACTGGAGCCGAGGTCACATAATCCCTTTCCAGCGCTGACCTGGCCAATCCGGATCGGCAGAGTGTAACAGTCGTGATCCTCTTTCTTCTCAGGCAGCTTCTTTTGAATGATAGCACTGCAAGTTGAGTACCACCAATTCTTCTTGCTCAACCTTTTTTTTGCCTGAAATCATTTCTTTTAAGAACTAGGCATAGGTTGGCATTTCAGAGATCATTTCAATCAAAGGTATGGTAATCTCAACTTCTTGCAGTCTTTTCAGAAATTTTTCAAACTTTAAATCCTGTTCTTTATTCTTAAGTCTGGCCGGGTATGGCACCCTTGGCATGAACATTTTATTATCAAAAGGTTTTTGTGGTGAAGGGTCAGAAATTGTACCTTCACCTTTACCAGTTTTTCCATTGAGGTCTGCTGTCTCAGTTTCTTTTTCTTTTTCTCCTTCCTCCTCTGCTTCCTGATCCTTCACAACACTTTCTTTCTCAGATCCTTTCCCTTGCATTTCCTTGATCTGTGGCCCTGCCAGAACCTTGCCCGACTTCAGTGTGATGGCTTTGCATTGTGGTTCTTTTCCGAGCTACTTGGTAAAGTCCCCTGATCTCTCTTCTGGAGTTCCTTGGCCATTTGTGTCACCTGGGTCTCCACATTTCTTATAGAAGCCTGCAGCTGTGTGTTTATCTTTTTTTGGCTAGAGATAAAATCAGTCATGATGTTCTCAAGTCTGGATGGGGGCTTCTGTGGAGGTGGATTCCACTGGTTTTGGGCTTGGTTTTGGTTCTGAGCAAATTGATTCTGTGGCTGCTGGAAATTTTTGAAATTCTGGTTCTGAGGTGGCTTAGCGAGAATCTGGGGCTGAAAATTTGTGTTGAAATGCTGGGGCCTTGGTTGGTTAAACTGTTGGGGCTGTGTCAATAGGTGTGAGTTCAAAGCGTTGTTGTTGGAGTATGAAAGGTTAGGGTGTCGGTTTTGGAATCCACCTGCATAGTTACAGCTTTCATTCGCCACCTGTTGACAGGCTTCAGTGGGATGTGGACCTTGGCATGATCCACAAACAGCTTCAGTATTTTGAATTTGCGCAGAACTCCCAGATTCTTGATTTAGGGCCAACACGGCCACTTGATCCTTCAACTTTTCCAATTCAGATTTGCCTGCTGTACCTACAGCACATAAACCACGAGGGGAAGGGGGATTAACATCATCAGTTAAAACAGATCTGTTCACAGTCATTGCTTCAATTTTGGCCCAGGCCTGATCCATGGGCATGTACAACAGGTGTTGACCACCAGCAGCGTCAAGCATATATTTCCAAGATGGAGTCAGACCGCTGTAAAATTTCCTCAATTGTTCCCAGTCATGAAAACCATGCTGGGGACACTTCCTAAGTAAATTGAAGAATCGTTCTTTGGTGTCGTACAAGGACTCTTCCGGTTTCATTTTGAACTCCGAAATTTTGGATCGGCATTCATCCACCTTAGATTCCGGAAAGTACTTCGCCAGGAAGTTTCTGATCACTTCTTCCCATGTGGACTTCTGATTGACTGACAACGATTTGTACCACGTTCGTGCTCCACTAGACAAAGAGAATGGAAACAATCTCAAACGAATAGTATTAGGAGATACATTATGATTCTTAATGGTGTCACACAATTCCAGGAAAGTTTGCAAATGGTCATGCGGGTCTTCATGATTTGCCCCTGCAAACTGATTGTTGTGAACAAGGTTGATAAGCCCTGGCTTCAATTCAAAATTCCTGGCCAAGAATGGAGCTTGCCCAGGAATGTTCAAATATGGCTCCAGAATGGGCTGCATGTAGTCAGCAGTTGCCGCCTGTTGGTTATTCCCCGGCCCTCCTTGGTAATGTTGTGGGTAAAAATTTTGGTTCGGATAGTAGTTCCTCGGATCATTGAAATCATTTGGGTTGGGAGGATTCTGATGCTGGTTGCACTGAGGGTTTTAGAACTGAGGATTCTGGAAATTTTGATTGTTTGGATTATTCTGGTTGAGTGGGTAATCAAACTGGTTTTGGGGAGGTGGTGGGCTGAGATTTTGATTACCGACATTAGGGAGATTTCCTTCTCCTTGAATTTCATTCAATGGAGGGTCATCTGTATCGTCGTCATCTCCGTCTCGGTTTTCATGTAGTGGCGGTGGATTGTTGTCAATGATGACAGGGTTATCAGGAATGATGGGTGGATTGCCTGGTAGTTGTGCCATGTCAGAAACTCCACTGCTTGTACTGGAAGAAGATTGCCTTACACGTTCCCTCTTTTCATGCTCTTTCCTCTGCTTAGTGAGGGCTCTGATTCGTCTCGCTTCCCTTTCTATCTCGATGTTGAGTGGAAGTTCGGGTGGTGTTTCCTTTCTTCGTTGCATGTACAGCTTCGTTCAATAAGGACAGTACCTGCAACATCCCCAGGTTAGAATTGGTATAGAGGAATTTTTCTCAGAAATTGACATCCTCACATTTAGAGTTTTACTACTATAAATGTGTGATTGATTTTTGAGATTAAGAAGTTTTTGTTTTGAATAAAGTATGTACACTAGCTATGAGTAAATCAGGAGTTTAATTCTCTTATAAAACGGCGCTGCATCCTCCCTGGCAATGGCGCCATGAAACTTTTGACAATTTCCCACTATATGAGTATTTTCTGAAAATAATAATCCCGGTTTAATTTTATTTAATGAAACCAAATTAGGATGATGGAGTTGGGATTAGGGATATGTTTATATGTTGTCACATTTTTATATACTCATGTAGGAAACTGTGGCCCGAAAGCGCACGGTGTCAAAAATTGCAGTAATTTATAGTAAGACCGGATCGTTCACTGAAGGATGTGCGATGGAAGAAGGTCCCACGCCATTTTACAAGATTTTCAACTCGTTTACTCGATTCATAGTGGACTCAAGCTAACATCTAATTGACATAATTTAAACTACACTATAAAAGCAGATGAAATTATTCTACAAAGCGGATAACTCTAGGCTATAGAGCAATTAAATCTAGGTCTAGAAAGCGACTAAAATTGTCCTATGGAAGCGGTAAAAATTATTCTAAGAAAGCTGTAAATCTATGCTATACTAGCTATGAAGCTGTTTCAAAGATTGGCATAAGGGACAGAGAGAGAATAATGAAGATTGGACAAGATTCAGATAAAGCATAATTAAACTTCTATTTTTTATACACAGATCTTTGTTTGGGATAATCCTGTCAGATAGCTAGTTCTCATGCTCTCAGTACTATGTTCCCTTTAACAGACAGGTACTTATAGTGTGAGTTTACATGTTTTTAAGACCACAAATTCTAAGATACCACAGATTCATAACTGCCCCGGCCAGGGTGTGTTATTTCATCTGTGGTGGACAAGCAACCCCTGACAAATCATTAGTTGAAGTGTCAAGTACTGCTATCATTCCCCCTTGTCACACCCAAAGTCTAAAAATAAGCCTGAACTATCCCTTTTCTCTCATTCCTAGTAGTAGTTAGAAGATCTAGCGATGCTTCCGAGTGACCTCTATAAAAGTGTTTAAAAGAAAGCGGTAAAGAAAGCAATAAAGAAAGCATTTAAAATCCTATCACTAGGGAGTTTCAAAAGCTTCGTACTGGTATAAATGAAAGCTCCCAGTCAGGATGACCGGATGTGGATCAAGAATTCCCGGTTCTCGGTGAACCGCTTGCAGTGTTCACTTCCTTCCGGGTGATTATGAGATACAAGCTAATGTTACGAACTAATAGATTAGTTCGTTCCGGATGCACTCACTCAGGACTCAAAAATTAGGCTTTGGCAGAAGAGGATGGCAGTTGAAAGGAACTCAACCCTATCTTAGAAAATAACCAAGGCCTACGTATTGTTCCTCTAGAATTACCTTATCACACTGTATTTGAATCCAAGTGGATCCCATCTCGGTGTGACAGTTAAGACTAAATTCCCGATACATAGCAATTTCGGAAAATGATTGATGTTTGAAAATCATTCCCTAAACAGGTACTAGACTCTCAATTAAAACACAGATCCTTTCAGTCTAGGTGAGACCTAATCGCTGACTCTGCTTCTAATTTTCCAAAATCAACCCTTGACAGAATAGGAACTAAGTCATAACTGAGGAATTTATCCCTTACTTAGATCCGGATTTTATAAATGAATTTTTGTTGGAAATTTAATATGCAATATCTGTTTAAATCTAGACTTCTAATATCCAAGGGAAGGATCACAAAATATTATAGACCACATTAATTACATAATATTAACATGCATACGGATATATGGAAGTGTAAAAATTAATTAACCCAAAATATAATGGTGGGTTTAGACAGAAAGTGGGACACAAATATGATGAAACCGTGAGGCAAAAATCGGGGCAGAATAATCAGGTGGACTGCAAACATCTGCTATCCAATTTCCCAATTACTCGGATGGAATGAATTTAGACAACAGAAACCCTATAATGGCACTGTCGATACCAGTTAGGCTTCTACTGTCTGCGAATTCAGATAAAAACCTACATGTTTCCTCTCTGCAATACTCATCAGCTAATATTGACAGATATTAGCTGACTCATATTACAGATTAGAATTTGGGTTTGGAAATTAAGATAAGGAAAATAAAAACTGTATTTGGACAGTTATTAACTGAGTGGCTACTTCATTTCCCGGTGAAAGGACCGTTCGCCTGACCTCGTTAATTATTATCCAAACCATGCAAAATAACAAACAGTAATCAATATACAGACTACGGGCTACTTCATTTCCCGGTGAGGGGACCGTTCGCCAACATTATTCTGTGATATCTTTTACTGTTCATTCACACATCACGAAAAAGAAAAATAAATAAAATAAATAAATAAAATAAAAGAGGGTGCCTTGTATGAGAGACATTGGTTTCTCATGCAAGGTTATGGAATTAATCCATAATTAATGCTTAAATAGTCCTTCATGCCATAGCTAATTATAGTCCGGATTATCTGCTTAAGGCATTAAGGTTTTGTTTATAGAAAAATATTTTAATGAGAATTGAACAAAGGTCCTTTAATCATGGTAATTATTGATTTTAATTATTGCTAATTATAATCAGTAATTAATGACTTAAAAGTTCAATTAATTAATGGTCAGATATGGAGAAACATAAAATTTTGGCAAGAGGGTGCCATGCATCTCGTGACACAAAATTGCGTCATGAACCCACGGTTCACCACGGTTCATGACGGGAGGATCACGACATGAGGGGTGAAAGAATAAAAGAATTTGGTTTTAGGGTTTTCCCAGTCCTTAAACCAATTGCCAGTCGCCAAACATGGTCTAGCGACTGGGGTTTGAGAACTAGGTGTCGAGAAAATAGAATTTTGGTAATTTAATAAAGGGATGAGGACCCAGTCGTGATACCGGAAATTGTGTCGTGAACCGAGGTCCGCGACATGGGTATCGCGACTGGTGAATTTTAGAAATTTTTGCATGATAACAGCCTCATGTCGCTAGATCAAAAATTGTGTCGCGAGATGTGGTCTCGCGACACGAAATTTTCTGAAAATATCTTATTTGGGTCCCCAGTCGCGAAACTCAAAAGTGTGTCGCGAGACGTGGTCTCGCGACAGGATGGTCTAGCGACTGGGGTTTTCAAAATTTTGCTAAGGCATAATTTCCTCTCTCGAGACATAAGAACTGTGTCGCGAACCGTGGGTCCGCGACAGGAGTCTCACGACAGGAGCCATATGAGTGTAAATACAAGGATTTGGTCCTCAGTCGCTAAGCAAGAAATTGTGTCGTGAACCGTGGGTTCACGACAGGATTGCCTCACGACTGAGGGGTTAAAATTATAAGATAGATGGGTTCACGACAGGATTGCCTCAGGATTGCATATTGTCTACCCAATCAGGGTATGGCTTTCGGTACGTAGGCCGCTCCATCGGCCTCAGTTGAATCCCGAAGTGTTGCTACATCATATCCGCAAGCAACTCGGGTGATACTGCTGGCGCCTGCACAGGCGGCATCGCCACTTGGGGTGTAGTAGGAGCCATGGCGGATTGTGTTGCATTTTGTGGCGTCTGCCCCCAAGGTTGTGGCGTCTGCCCCCCTGGCGGTGGCGTCTTCTCCCCTGGCTGTGTGGCCTGCCCCCAGGGCTGTGAGGCCTGTCCCCAAGGCTGTGTGGCCTGTACTGGTGAATAATTGGGCATATAGGGTGTAACTGGAACATTCGACACATGAGGTGCCGCTTGTCGTGACTGCATACCAATGCCACCTGAGGCCACTGTACAACCTGGAGAAGCACTGAAGGCAACTAGGCAGCCTGGTGCAGCATAAATCGGGGCTGGAGGCGCCGCATATCCAAGATTCGGCATCATGGGTGCCGCTGGCGTGAAGGCATACCCAGCCTGAAACAGGCTTGGAAACGGACAAGCCAAGCCTTCAACCTCAGGGAGTGGTAGCTGACTGGGTGTTGTTCCCCAAGTCCGTTGTTGGCTGCCTGACGGCCCTGGACATGGTAGCGCGTTAGCGCCGTTTGCAGGGGCGGTTGTAGAAGCAGTTGTGTCCTGTTGAGCCCTCAATGAATTGAAGCCCCTGTCAATCTGATCGGCCATGGCAGGCCGCAAAACATCCATAAGGTGCCTCGTGAGTAGAGGCATGAACTCAGCCATCGATTATGTCATCGAAAGCCGCATTTGTTCTGACAAGGTGGGGGTCTGCATGATCCCCTGCTGTGGCTGGACAGTACTCGTCGTCTCAATCACATCCTCAGACGACGTCCTAACAGGCGTCTTTTCTTGCAGAGATATTTCTTCAAACCTCTGTGTAAGATCACTCACTAATTTGTCTGATCTGAGATGCATAAACAACCTCTAAACGGATATGGTTTCCACTTCGGGTCCCACTGGGCATGCCAATTTGTTGTACCGTAAATTTTGTAGAGGAATAAGACCTCTTTTGATTGACGAAGGTAAAGAGATTACAGAGACTTACAGAATGAAACTTTGCGAGAATCTAACAAATACTGTAAATGAAAGAAAAGTTGCAGAAAGAAAAGACAATATAGAAACTGAAAGAAAAATTAAGTGCGTCTCTCTGTGGAGTTTTTTATGTGTCCTGCAAAATGAGCCCTCTCCTGGCATTTGTAAGCGAAACTCCTCATATGCGGTTGACACCACGATCTTCCATTCAACTTCCTGGATTGACTCCGTTTGTTATCCTGATTACCTTTCCATTATTAGACGGAGGAACGGGAAAATTAATGAAATCTAATAATGGAAAGGTACCTAGCTTATGACTTAAACTTGCTTCATTGGAATTAGATTTGTGCTGATCATTGATTATTATTCCCTTGTTTTTACTAAATAAATTAGGTCTAGTTATAGTTACCATACTACCAGTAATTTGGTAGTACATCAAGGCACTCCATCTAAACCATCAAAAATGATCGAATGATTATAATTTAAAAAAGTGTATAATTATCATAATGAAAACATAAACCTATATTTAATACGTTATCATATCTAATATTTGGTAAATGATATAAAATATTTTGTAATCCATATCTAATCTAATATTTTCAAATAGTATTTTGTAGTGATCAACGATGCTTATTAAATATAATAAGCACTTTAATTCAACAATTCAACAACTTAACTATGAATATTTCAGGTACGTTTTCATGAATAGTTCAACAATACATATATATAGCAGCATAATTAAGCAAATTGAAGGATAAAGTAAGATCGATATATCATATTAAAATGCGTAGAGGAAAAATAGAGCCGAATAACATAGAGAATTCAACGAGCAATTGTTTGTTAACAAAATAAATATAGCAAATTTACCATTTTAACCCTCAAGTTAATCTCAACCATCAATTTGAAAATTGAATAATGGTTGAGATGTATACCACAATACATCAAGATAAAATGGGTAGTCGCACCCTAATGGAATTGAAATAAATTAGTCATAGTCAAATTCATATGGTGATGGACCAACTTTTCCTTACTTAGTCGGTGAACAAGACACGACTGTTATTCACTCCCCTAACCAGATTAAAAACTATAGATTCACTTATCCAATTGCATTAAGTCCTATAAAAGCCTAATTTAATCGGATCATTCTTCCTATTAGGTGATGCCTCAATTTATTCCATGATTCCCTTGAGTTTTATCCTATAGTTGTTACTCAGTTAGATTCAAATGCAATTACATGGACACCAACCTAACTTCAACAATGAAACTCCTAAATCAATCAACTATGGGTGTCTCACAATCAACCAACAAAGAAATTAATGTCGTGAAAATAGAAATCATGAAAACACTTAATAATCAAAGAAAAAAAATAAAATATTCAAAACATAGAAAATCTCACAACGGCAATCCAATCCCAACACGGGGTCCAATCCTAAGCTAGATAAAAGAAACTACTCACTAGACATGAGAAAAAAAACCATATTATCCCATAATTTAAAAAAAAAATTCAAAACTGTGCTACAAATTTCGAATTAGACGAATCCGTCCCATAACTTATCCCAAACATAGCCGAACCCGTCCATGAACCTGGTTTTTTTGGTAATCATCACCGAACCCGTCCTATAACTACCCTAATCATCGCCACCATCCCTCCATTAGGGAAGTTATGGGACGGGTTCGGCGATGATTAGCGAAAAAATTGGTTCATGAACAGGTTCGGTGATGATTAGGGTAGTTATTGGATGGATTTGTCTGATTGGATATTTGTGGGACTGTATTGGAAATTTTTTAAGATTATGTGACGATATAGGTTTTTTTTTTCCTAGACATGAAAACAAGAACATAAGATGGAACAAAAATAATAACACTATATCAATAGAAAGATGAAACTTCAATAGTGCTCAGGGCCTCTAGAATTTTTGTCCTACAGCAGCAAGGAAATGGGGAAGGCAGTAAATTACCAAATTATCCAAGTTTCCTTATTTGCCAAATCACTTTCCTTCTTTATCAATCCTTGATCTTTCTTAGGGCAAGAGATATAGAGCCAACAGATACTTGCCAAGATAGAGATCACATGTTCCAAGATAGTGAAAATCAGCCTACAAATCGCACGGACACATTAGCGGGCCGGTTGGAAACACGTAAGCGTCTTCTTTGCTAAGCATCTCAGACCGCTGCCCTTGTATGGGTATACTACCTGCCACTTTTCCATGATTGTCACAAATTTGATGTTTTTCGAGCAAAGTTCATATTTCACTCCAATTTGTTCCTGAAACACAGAAAAAAAAAAAACCCGAATAAGACATTAAAATGGATAAGTATTCATGAACCAAATATATCGAAATATACAAAATATATGTAACAAAAGATGAATATCAATCCCCAACACCTACTCCGTGTGTGTCCTCAAGCATGCTCTCAAGTCAAAATAAAGACACTACAAGCCAAGATGCCAAGATCAATCCAAATCATGCCAATGACTCCATCTGCAACACTATGCCCAAACTTTGCTGGATGGAGAATATTTTACAATGTTCACCCACTCTCAAGTGTATAGGCTAAGTATTTTGACTCAAAGCATTCGTAAAGAAAAACATCAGTTCCATAAATTTACACACCAATCAAATTAAACCACTGTCACAAAGTAGCAGCCAATCAAAAGGGTCTTTATTCAAGGTTATAACGGGGCCATGGTTGGGGTAGTGTTAACCCAACAAAATATATATTATAGCCCATCCAAGTTTACCTGGCCCAGTCCGTGAAAATATATCCGGAAAAGAGAACGCACTTTCAAAAGGCCCAATTTATTTTTTGGCTCGGTCCAATTCAAGATTTATTCGGATAATGACCAAGGGAAGCTGAGTGACAGGGGAGTGATGAGAACCATCAACCCTCCCAAGCTGTCAATCCTCGAGCCGCCATCCTCGCGTGCGCCGTATGCCACCTCTCGCGTGCGCCGTATGTGTCACAGAACTCAAGGGAAGGGACGGCGCCATCACGCGTCTCATTAATGCAGCCTGCAGCCTGGAGGTCTCACTCCCTATAAAAGGAGGAAGAGGCATGAAAGAAAGGGCATCCACATACACCCTAAGAGGATCGCTTTACTTTCAATTTTTCATTCCTGCATTTGTTTCATTCTGCAATTTCAATTCCTGCTTTAACATTCCAGCCAATTTTCCATTCCTTTACAGCTTTGCTTAAATTATTGTAATTCCCCTCTGTAAACCTTGTAACAATCCTCAATATTTTTTCAATAAAAAATTCTTGGTTAACAAATTGGCACGCCCAGTGGGACACGAGGTGGAAACCATATCCGCTAGAAAGTGTATGCAACTCAGATCTGGACGAATAGTAAGGGACTTAACACAAAGATTTGGAGAAATGTCGCTACATGAAGAAACTCCAGTAAGAACACCGTCTGAGAACGTCGATGATATGGCGACTACCTCTCAACCACCGCAGGGGATAATGCAAGTCCCAACTTTTTCAGAACAAATACGGCTATCGATGAACGAATCGATGGCTGAATTCATGCCTTTACTAACAAGGCACCTTATGGATGTATTGCGGCCTGCCATGGCCGATCAAACTGACAGGATATGTGGATCCCTGCGTACTCCACAAGAGGGATATATCCCTGGTATGAATATGTCACCAAGCGTTACAGGACCGTATGGCGGTCTACAAAAGACTTGGGGGACTGGCCAGCCATCACTATCTGAGTTTGGAGCACCACCTCCTATGATGTATGCTCCATCAGGATACTTAATGGCATCTGTTCCACGATTTGGAGTGGCCGCTCCCATCCCAGCCGCCATGCATAATACTGGAGGAGGAGGACACATGCAACCTCAAGTCACCAACATACCTTTGGTTGCCAATACCCGATAAAGAAATAGCCAATATAGCAGTGGTTAATATGTTACCAAAATTGAGAGAACATTTAATTGTGCAGGATGCAACTGACCTTGCCCAGCTGACCGAAAGAGCGGCCCGCGTGGAAAAATTCCTGAGGGAGCAGGAAGAGAGACGTCCTATGCGTCGAGTTCATTTCGAAGAAATAAAACTCAGCGATGATGAGGACGAACCTGTAGAGGTGGCTGTTGCTGAGCTAGTTCAGACAGCCAAACCACATACATGTGCGGCTCTCAAGCCGCTAAAACAAAGAGAGGCTAAGTATAAGCCTGAAGAAGACCTTTTTGACATGGGCAAAGCGGACCAAGTGTTCGATGCCCTACTCAAAGACGGTGTAATCAAATTGCCTGAAGGGCAAAAATTACCAGCGGCCGAGGAAATTCGAGGCCGAGCATTTTGCAAGTGGCATAATTCGTATACTCATAGCATTACTAAATGCAGGAGTTTTAGAACGGCTATACAGAACAAAATAAAAGAGGGTCGTTTGAAAATTGCAGGTATGAAAGTGGATATAGATCCATTCCCTCAGCTGCCAATTGGTGTTTCTGGACTCATCCCAAACCCAGAAGATGGTGGCTCCAGTAGCCAGAATGATAGAGGAAAGGAACACATTGAAATCGAGGAGGAGGATGTGGATTTGTTATCTGATGAGTCCGATCATGAAAGAAAAGAGTTGTGCAGTAAACAACCCAGGTTTAAGAGCATGTCAAATGAGGACTTCAAGAAGGTCTTGGAAGCTGAAGAAAGAGAGCACCACAAGAAGAAGAACCCTCCTTTGAGGGTTGAGATCTCTAAGCAGGTGGTAGAGATCCATGAAAATGGGAAACACCAACCTATTGCTCGTGATTATAGGCATGGTGTACAGGTGGTTCCAACCTTGATGAGGCGACCAGAACATCCAGTTGAGAATGAAAGGTGGATGAAGAAAAGGGCTCAGAACAAAGCCACTCAGAAGGAGCCGCCACCCATGACTAGAAGTCAGTATAGGCGGGCTCAAAGACGATATGCCGAGGAAATGCGGCAGTGGGAGGCACAAATCCATAAGTTGGAATCTTCCAGGCCTCGGAAGCCAGTACAACCAACTTATTTCAAAGGAGAGACATCCCAGCAGCCGAGACCCCTTCACGAGAAGGCACACAATAGGACGGCGGCAAGGGAACCTGATTCACCCATACCACCTTGTGAAGAGAGGTTTTATGAGGCCTCAAGAAGGCCACCTCAGGCGCCATCACCTTCCGCTAGGAAACCAATACGGGAGAGGCTGCAGCCGCCGTTTTCCTCCACCAGGAGGCCAGTGAAGGAAAGGATACAACCACCATCACCTTCTAATGCCAAGAGGCCAGTGCGAGAAAGGCTGCAGTGGGCAGAACGAAAGCCTCAGTCGTCATCACCAAGGTCTAAAATAACCAAAGCTGGACTTCCTCAGATTAACATTTCATCATCAGCTTCTAATGACAAAGGGAAAGCGGTCGCCATAACCGAACCTGATGAAGAAGGAAGCAAGGTCAAGTCTGCGGGACAGAAGTTCATTGAGAAGCTGGACAAAATGGACATGACGCCTTCAAACATGGCTATGGCTAGTGTGTTAATGAAATACATGGCATATTTGGCGGCCCACGAAGCCGGTGAATTTGGAAGTGAACCACACAGTTTTGAAGGATTCGCGGCCTATTGCAAGACTGTAGAAACCCAGAAGAAGTCGCAGACACAAGTTGAAACGAAATCAACTAGTGAATCACTTCAAGCGACCAATGAGGCACCACAAGTGAATTTTGGTGCTGTTACACCTACAGAGGTGGAGGCCGCTGTGGACGCCAATCTCAATAAACCTAAAGTTGGGATTAGTGCCCTAGGCATCATGACTGATGAATGTGGCATGATGAATGACATGAATATTGACGATAAAGATGATGTGTGGGGTAATGTGAACCTCAATATTGATGAGGAGCCTCATGTTGAATTAGACGGCATGGATCTTGAAGATGAGGTTTTTTGGAAAAATTTGGACAAAGAACTTAAAGAAGCAGACGATAGAAAAGAAGGGCCAAATGATCCCTCTGTGCCTATACGGGTCTTTGGATTGGCGGCTGATGAAGAGATAAGCGATGCCGAATCCGAAATATGGGATGAGGAAGAGCCGTCGTTCGCGAGGCTTATTGAGAGAATGGATGAAATAATAGCCGAATTGTCCCATCCAATCAGGGATGCACCTCCCATGCAAGAACTTGGCGGCCGACATGATGCTTCAAAGTTGGCTGTGGCACAGTTTGCCAAACCCGAGGTTGCCCAGACAAGGCAACTGAAGCCCTTGTATGTTAAGGCTCACATTGATGGGCGTCCTGTGAGCAGAGTATTTGTTGATAATGGAGCGGCAGCCAATGTGATGCCGATGTCAACTTTGAGGAAGATAGGAAAGAGTGAAAAGGATCTGATCCCTACCAGGGTCAGAATGTGCAGCTTTGTAGGAGAAGCAACACAACCTGCCGGATTCATAACGGCGGTCGTCACTATTGGATCCAAGACCATCAAAGTGGCCTTCTTTGTCGTGAAATCTAAGACGTGTTACTCAGCATTGCTTGGGCGCGACTGGATTCACATGGCACAGTGTGTGCCATCCACCCTCCACCAACAGTTGTTAATTTGGGATGGTGACCAGATAGAATTGGTGGAGGCAGATCCTCAACCCTTTGCAGGACCGGATGCCAACAATGATGAGGCGATCTTCTACTTAGAAGACATCCAACCTGCATCAGCTTTAATTGGTATGAACATGGATCTGGAATCCATTGATTTCACAACAAGCGGCTTCAAATTACGTTCTGCAGATAGCCGGCATGAAGCATCATGCTCTGCATGACGAGCAGCTACGACATTTATAAAGACTTGTTGCAGCGGCTCGCCAACACTGAAATAATGATGGGTGCCGAAATCAAGTCCAAAAACCCAACTGACATTCGGCCATCTGAGTGGCCATCTCCTATAAAGCGGACGTTGCCTAGTCCGGAAGCCAATGAACCACTTGTAGACATCAACCTCGGGACAGAGGCAGAACCAAAGTTGACCAAGATCAATGCGTCATTATCGGATGAAAAGCGACGCCAGCTAGTGGAGTTGATTCATAAGTATAAAGATTATTTTGCGTGGCAGTACACAGACATGCCAGGACTATCAAGGGAGCTAGTGGAACATAAGTTGCCAACACACCCAGAATTCAGACCTCATAAGCAGCCGCCAAGACGGTTCGACCCAGACACCATCCCAAAAATAAAGGCCGAAATCGAGAAACTTCTTAAAGCAGGCTACATTAGAACTTGTCGTTATGTGGAATGGCTTGTAAATATTGTACTTGTCATAAAAAAGAACGGTCAATTAAGAGTCTGTATAGACTTTAGGAATTTAAACTTGGCAACACCCAAGGATGAATATGTGATGCCTATGGCCGATATGCTTGTTGATGCGGCCGCCGGCCACAAGTTTTTATCATTAATGGATGGTTATTCTGGATACAATCAAATCTTCATTTCTGAAAATGATGTACATAAAACAGCTTTTCGCTGCCCAGGGCCAGTCGGCATCTTTGAATGGGTAGTCATGCCCTTTGGATTAAAAAACGCAGGGGCAACATACCAAAGGGCCATGAACATGATTTTTCATGATTTAATCGGTCACACACTTGAAGTGTACATTGATGACATAGTGGTAAAATCATGTGAATTTGGCCAACACTTGGCTCACCTGGAAGGTGCCTTCATCCGAATGAGACAGCATGGATTGAAAATTAATCCAGCTAAGTGTGCCTTTGGAGTGGCAGCAGGGAACTTCCTAGGTTTCTTGGTGCATGAGAGGGGCATTGAGGTAGACCAGAACAAAGCTAAGGCCATCCTGGAGGCTCGTGCACCAACCAATCTCAAAGAATTGCAGTCATTGATGGGCAAAATCAATTTCCTAAGGAGATTCATTGCCAATGCTGCCGGCAAGATGAAAGCGTTCACTACCTTGCTTAAAGGAAGAAAGAACGAGAAGTTTCTCTGGACGACTGAGCATCAAGCAGCCTTCGAAGAAATAAAAAGAGCATTGGTCAATCCTCCAGTATTAGTGCCGCCAAAACCTGGAATACCTTTGAAACTATATGTATCGGCCGCCGAAGAATCTATCGGGTGCTTGCTTGTACAGGACGATGAAGGCGGCAAGGAGAGGGTTATCTATTACCTTAGCAAGACTCTACAAGGGCCAGAAGTAAGATATACTGCATTAGAAAAGTTGTGCTACGCCCTAGTATACTCATGCAACAAGTTAGAACATTACATGCTGCCGAGAACAGTTCATGTAGTGGCTCCCTTTGACTTGGTGAAGACCCTTTTGCACAAACCAGCATTAAAGGGTAGACAAGCTAAGTGGGCTATGAAGATCAGTCCTTTTACCCTTGTACACGTTCCTCAAAAGGCAGTCAAGGGACAAGCTTTAGCTGATTTCTTAGCTCAACACCCTTCGTTGGTTCTGTCAGAAGATCCCAGAGAAGCTTCCTTTATAGGATTCGAACCTTGGGAGCTAACCTTTGATGGGTCTTGTGCAAGCAGCGGCTCGGGGGCCGGCATTACAATCACTAGTCCTCTTGGGGAACATTGGAAGCTTGCTCGGGAGTTAGAGCCTGGCACCACCAACAATCAAGCAGAGTACGAAGCTTTGATATTTGGCCTCGAAACTGCATTGCTTAAGGGTGCAAAATCAATTACAATTTTTGGAGACTCCCAAGTCATCCTGAAGCAGTTAACCGAAGAATACGAATGCAAGAGTCCCAGATTGATTAAGTGCTATGAGACAGCACTAGAACTATTGTCAAGTTTTCGGACGCTACCATCACACATGTGCCCAGAAGCCAAAATCAAGAGGCCAACGAAGCTCCACAACTTGCTTCAGGCTGGCAGTCTTGTCGCCCTAGGGGGGCACCACACATTGCCGCCATCACAAGTGAACCTGAGGACCAACAAGAGAGTGGTGACTGGAGGACCGAGATCATACAATACCTCGAGAACCCGTCATCTGGGGGAGATAACTCGCAAAAGGTAAAAGCTCTGCGGTACGTGCTGGTCAATGGCGAACTATTCCGAAGGGCGGTTGATGGATTATTGCTCAAGTGTATAGGCCCCGAGAATGCTAAGTTGGTAATGGGAGAAGTCCATGAGGGGATATGCGGCTCTCATCGGGCAGGGCCGAGCATGAGATGGAGCATCCACCGTCATGGATACTTTTGGCCAACCATCATGGAGGACTGTATCACGTATGCTCGCGGGTGTGAGGCTTGCCAAAAGCACGGCCCAATTCAAAGGGTACCGGCGGAAGAATTACACACGGTCATTAAGCCTTGGCCATTCCGTGGCTGGGGATGGACATCATTGGAAAAATTCATCCACCGTCATCCAAAAACCATGCATTCATACTAGTGGCCACTGATTACTTCACCAAATGGGTAGAAGCATGGCCAACGAAGAAGATCGACCAAAGCGATGTAATTAGGTTCGTGACTGAGCTCATACATCGATTTGGGATTCCCCAAACAATCACTGCCGATCAAGGTACAGTGTTCACTGGTGAAAAGTTTATAGCTTTTGCCAAGCAGTTTGGGATCCGCATCTATCATTCTACTCCGTACTATCCCCAAGCAAATGGTCAGGCTGAAGCCACCAATAAGATCTTAATAAGTATGATCAAAAAGGCGGTAGGCGAAAAACCTAGGAAATGGCATGAGACCTTATTAGAGGTTCTTTGGGCTTACAGAAACTCTAAAACCACCGCTACAGGGTTTACGCCGTACTACTTGACATATGGTCATGACGCTGTTTTGCCTTTAGAAATAACAGTTCCTTCTCTAAGGGTGGCTCAGCAGCATCACTTAGACTTATCTAAGTATGAAGAGGCCATGTTGCAAGAATTGGAGACAGCAGACGGCGACAAGCTGACCGCTCTGGAAAATATCCGTCGCCAAAAGATGAGAATGGCGAGACATTACGACAAGAGGGTTCGAGGCAAAACTTTTAACGAGGGAGACCTAGTATGGAAGGTGATTCTACCCTCGGGGGTGCGCGACAATGAAACAGGCAAGTGGTCTCCAAATTGGGAAGGACCATTCATTGTCACGCAAAGACTACTTAATGGTGCATACAAACTGATGGACATCGATGTCCAAGAACACAAACAGAGTATAAATGCAAAATACCTCAAAGTGTTTTATCCATCAGTGTGGGAATCTGAATAAGAAACGCAAAGTGCATCAAAAGTGGCCAAGTCACAAGCTCGGCCAAGTAACAGTAATCTCCCAAAGTAAAGGCAAGAGTTGCCCACCACAAGGCCGATGGGCTGACCCAAAAGTGTACTGAAAACAAAACAGTGCAAAAAACTAAGGAGGAGGCGGCCTAACATCACCCAGTATACGCCGACGCATAAGGGCCCACTGATCACGAGTGCGCTCGAACAGGTCCGTCAGACGAAGAAGTGCGGCCGCCGAAGCACGAGCGCGAACCGACAACCGAAGCCGACGAGTCCGAACTCCCGATAACTCAGCCGATAAATCGCGCTCATCTGCGGCTAAACGATCATAGGAAATCTCTAACTCAGCAGCTCGGGAAAAAATATCAGCCAAGACAGGCTCTAAGGTAGCAAGCTCCTCATTAGCTTCCTGAATCGTGCGCCTCCTCTCAAGAATGAAACGCTCTGCCTCCTCAATATCATGCTCTGCTCGCGTAACAACGTCCCTAAGATGCGATCTGCGACTCTCTCTAACTCCGCGATCAGTAGACAACTGCTCGCGCTGAGGGTGGATAGCATCTATCTGAAAGCGAACCTCACGGTATCGTGCCTCGAGGTCATCAAGCAGCGTCAAATCATGAGCAGACTGATCTGCAGAGCTACTGAAAGCGGGATAAGAAACAGCTAAATCAGCAATGCGCTCTGAAAAGCTAAGAAAGTCGGCATCCTCGGTAAAAGCGGAAACCGCGCTGACATCGTCTAGCAAGCGATCAAGACTAGAGAACACCTCGGTGGAGAGTCGATCGGCATGAGTGGATAGAAGGCGGTCAAACGCCTCGCATGATGAGACGACAACCCGGTCAGCAGGAGCAGACACCGAAGGACCTGACAGAGAGGTCGCTGTGACTGAGGCACGGATCATGGGTACCTGAAGACGACTTCACATGAGTATATGCCAGGAAAAACTTATAACCACGAAAGACTGAAATGAGCCATACCGGAAGAGGCGGCACGACTGAATCAGCTGAAGTAATAGGAGCAGTCGTAGTAGGATGGTCTGCCTGGTCCATAGGAAGCTAGAAAGGGAGATTCTTAAAACATGTCCTCGGAAAATAAAAACAGAAGCGACATAATCAATAAAAAATACCTGAGGGATCACCGAAGGGCGAGCCTGACTAGTCTGGAAAACGTGATCCACATCCTGAATAATATCTGCATGAAGAACCTGGAGGACACAGCTATCCTTAGAATACATTGCTTAAACAAAATAAGCATAAAAGGAGAGGGAGGACAACCAAGAAATACCTGTGGAACCAACTCATGGCCAGCCGAGCCAATCGCGGACCGAGAGGAGCGTGGATCAACCTGAGTGGTCAAGCGCGATGTCATTACGATACTAAAAAGAGAAATGCAAATAAAAAGTCTAACAGTGGCAAACATACCTGGTCGGCAGTAGTTGCAGGCAAGGAATCTGCAGCGCCGATCGTCGCGGCGTCTATCATCTGGTGCCTGGAATCGTCGTGGCCATGAAAGATGATATAATCAGCACGGGCCAACATTTCATCTGGCGAATGGTCATCAGAAGGTCTACCAAAGGAGGCTGAGTATCGAGGGTCGGCGGCCACAGGAATATCAGCAGCATGATCATCCGCCTGGCCATGATCATCATCATCATAGGGGTCTACCGAGTCATCCTCATGGTTCTCCTCATCGCCCTCATGGCCCTCCTCATCACCTGAGCGTGATCCATCATCACTAGAACCCGCATCCTCCTCGTCAGAACCAGACCGCTCGGCGCTAACTGAAGCATCCTCATCAACTACTTCCTCATCAACTGCAGACAAAGAGATAACATCAAAAGGGGCAATGTATGAAGCGCTGTAAGATGATTCAACATACCTCTTCGACGCTTCCGGGAGGAAGAGACTGGACCAGACTGGGACTTCTTGGACCTCGAGGTACTACCACGAGAAGCTGAAACACGAGGCTGACGCGAAGGAGCTGAGTCTCCAAAACGAGACACCAGCTGATCATAGGGCGGCAAAATAGAAGTGATGTACGGCGTCCACCACGCCATAAAACCAGCAGCCAGCGACCCAGTCGGAGTAAACGGGAGATAGCTGGAGAGCGTCAGATGAGACGAAAAAGCTATCACAGCCTTGATGACTGCGGGTATCATCCTCTCCTTCCTGGTAAAACGAGTCGGCCACTTCACCCGGCGAGGAAGCCCAAGGTGGCAGCCGAACTGGCGAGCAAGCAGGTGAGGGCAATAAGGCTCAGCGATGAAAGGGTTATAAGCGTCCGTCCTCTTCACCCCACTCAAAAGCATGTGAGGTTTCATGCTGATATTCCATGTAAACTCCCCATGAATGCCACGTGGCTGAGTAGGGAGACATATCAGCGTAGACAGCAACCGAGGAATGGAGGCATAAACAAATAGGTCATGGTAGGACGGCCGATAATGATAAAGCCAGTGGATAATCCCCAGACCATCTCGGTTCAGAAGGCCATCCCGGCTAATCCTCACAGACTAAGCAGCCAATATCTTACCTAACGGATCACCCTCCGAAACCTCCTGCGGACTAGGGCGTAGTACCCCTGTAAACAGCTGTGGAAAATATAGCTGGACCCATAACTGCAAGAACCATAGCGGCCCAGAGGCAGTGGTAGAGGGATCTCGTCCTTCGGCCAGCTTATCAGAAAGCTTAGCCATGCCGCTAAACAGAGTGCCGAGGAAGTAGGAGCCTATAGCTCGAGTCTCCGTACTCATAAGTCCTAAGACAAGGGGCAGTGCAGTACTAAGAACAGTACGTGCACTGGAACAAATAACAAACCGGCTAAACCATAGTAAAAGGAAGGCCACGTGCTCATCTCGCGTAGAAGGAGAAGGTCCTGACGTCTTATTGTGCACAATGTAAGCCGGGTATCGCCTGGCCTCTTTGCCCGAAGGACAAATCGACGCACCAAGTCTAGGGTCATCAACAGCGGACTGAGTCAACTCCGATCCGACCACACGAAGCCCCGTGATCATCACCACATCAAGAAGTGTAGGGCCAACGAATCCACAGGGAAGCTGAAAAGCATTAACAGAGGAGTTCCAAAAGCCCATAAGATAGTAAAGCAAGCGATGGTCTATCACCACAGGCTTAGTGGATAGACGGATGGCCTCATCAATCCCCCACTCACGCCAATCGGAAGCGCGACCTGACATCCGATGCACCCATGAAGTATACTGACCTAGGCTGCTGTCATCGTCAATCTGAGTCCTGGGAACCTTAGCCTTTGACCTGGAGGTAGAAATACCGGAATGCTGAGGCTGAGATTTAATAGGTTTAGTGCGAGACACAAAGGCACTGGTAAAGGCGGCCTTGGTGACAAGTAACTTGCAAGATAAAAACCGTCTCAACTCATTGGCGCGCTCAGGCGTACTATGAAACGGCCGAAGAAAAAGCTCTGACTCCTGCCGACGATCGAACTCGTATGCCTCACCGTCAGAATCCGGAATAAGCGGACGCTGCAGATGAGAAAAACAAGCATGAGATTAAGGGATGCGAACATAGGCAACGAAACAAACAGGGTAAGAGCAGACAAACCTGAATAGTCAGAGGAGGAGCCAAAGTGGCGGCCTGAGCAGTACTAGGGGTGGCGGCCTGAACAAAATGCGGCTGAGTGGACCTGGCAATGTCATGTGCCATACATAGTTACCCGGATAAATCAAGCGGTTAACAAGATTTAAGTTAACATGAGAAGGTGCTAATCAAGCCATTTTAACCTGAAAAGCCATGCCGCGCGACAAGGCAGCAAATCCTGTCAAGGGAGCAGTGGCCTGAACAAAGGAGGAAGTGGCGACCTGCCCTGGCTGACGACTCCGGGCGGCCTGAGCTGACGGGATGGTGGCCTGGTCAGTGGCGGCTGGTGGCCCCTGAGTGGCGGCCGATGACGACTCAGGGCGACGATCGGAGGCGGCCTGAGTCACAGGGAAGGCGGCCCGGACAGCGGCGGTCGAGGAGGACCCGGGCTGATGAGGGGCGGCCTGAGCCAAGGAAGTGGCAGCCCGTGTAGTGTCCTCTACTAGATCCTATGTCATGAGTAACGAGTGTGATGACTAAAGAACCAACTCTAGGTTAACGTGACACCTAAACGTGGTATTCTATGTTCTCTTAGTCCTATCTCATCCTCTTCTATCTTCTATGTTCTCTAAGTCCTATGTCAGATATAGGAATTGCCACAAGCGAGTAAGAATGAGTAATCTTGCTATATTTTATGACATCGAACATGCACAGGAGGCATGAATCTACTATACGCACGAGAATTAAGCAGAAGCAGGCAAAGTTCACAAAATTCAGCCCAACATCCCTCCCCATAATCCTAACATGCCAAAATACTCATCAACCTCCATGATATCCCTCCACACATGTGATAAGCCTCCACCAAAGTATGCATAGCAAAATTAAAATGGAGAATAGCTCACTAACCTGGTCCATGAAGCGAATGAGAGGGCGACCTGGCTGCAAGCAGATAGCGTCCTTCGAACAATGGCAGGGGCTTCCAGGTGGCGGCTTCCAAGACAGGGGTGGCGGCCTCCAACACGGGTGGCGGCCTTCGGCCTCGGGTGAAGCAGGCGGCCTCGGGGGTGAGGCGGGCAGCCTCCCGGAGCGGTCGCAGCCTTGGCCGGGCGGCCTTGCGCGAGATCGAAGTGGGGCGGCCTCCAAGGAGTGGGCGGCCTTGGCGTGAGGCGGCCTTGGCGTGAAGCGGCCTCGGGTGAAGCGGCCTTGGCGTGAGGCGGCCGGAGCAGGCGGCCTTGGAGCAGCGGGCGGCTTCGAAGGGGCGGCCGGAGCAGCGGGCGGCTTCAAAAGGTGGGCGGCCGGAGCAGGCGGCCAAGGCGCTGGGCGGCCTAGGCGAGGCGGCGGGCGGCCTGCGCAGGGGCGGCCTTGGCGAGGCGGCAGGCGGCCTTGGCGAGGCGGCGGGCGGCCTTGGCGAGGCAGGCGGGCGGCCTTGGCGAGGCAGGCGGCCTGGAGCAGGCGTGGGCGGCCTGGAGCAGGCGGCTTTCAGCTGGCGGGCGGCCTGGAGCAGCGGCGGGGCGGCCTCAGGTGGCGGCTCGCGTGGGGCGACAGGCGGCCTCGGGCGGCGGCTCCAAGCGGGCGGCCGGCGGCTCCAAGCAGGCGGCCTTGGCGGGCGGCTGGGCGGCCTGGCAGCAGCGGCGCGGTCGCCTCGGCGGCTTCCGGCGGCGTCTGGCGACGATCTCGACGGCCGGAATCTGGACGACGGCGAAGGCTTCCCGGCGGTTTCCGACGGCCGGTGGAGGAGTAAGGGAAGAAGAGAGGAAGAAAGAAAGGGAGGAAGAGAGGAAGAGAGAGAAAAGTTTTGAAAGAAAATGATGGGTAGAAGAATTTTGAAGGGATTTTATATGGTTAGGGTTTTGTCCCTAATGGGCCCTAATGGACCGAAAATTCCAAAAATTAAGCGCGCAAATTTGTCTTAAAATGCTAATCAGACAAAATGCGCGAGGGGGGCATCTGTTAACCCAACAAAATATATATTATAGCCCATCCAAGTTTACCTGGCCCAGTCCGTGAAAATATATCCGGAAAAGAGAACGCACTTTCAAAAGGCCCAATTTATTTTTTGGCTCGGTCCAATTCAAGATTTATCCGGATAATGACCAAGGGAAGCTGAGTGACAGGGGAGTGATGAGAACCATCAACCCTCCCAAGCTGTCAATCCTCGAGCCGCCATCCTCGCGTGCGCCGTATGCCACCTCTCGCGTGCGCCGTATGTGTCACAGAAGTCAAGGGAAGGGACGGCGCCATCACGCGTCTCATTAATGCAGCCTGCAGCCTGGAGGTCTCACTCCCTATAAAAGGAGGAAGAGGCATGAAAGAAAGGGCATCCACATACACTAAGAGGATCGCTTTACTTTCAATTTTTCATTCCTGCATTTGTTTCATTCTGCAATTTCAATTCCTGCTTTTACATTCCAGCCAATTTTCCATTCCTTTACAGCTTTGCTTAAATTATTGTAATTCCCCTCTGTAAACCTTGTAACAATCCTCAATATTTTTTCAATAAAAAATTCTTGGTTAACAGGTAGGAAAAAGGATACAAGAGCTAAGGAACCGATGAGCAACTCAAAGACATTTGTAAATAATAAAACCGAGTGCTCATCAACTATATATGAATCTTGCTGCAAAAAATCAAAGCATCCCAACAAAAGGCAGCTGACACAACTCAAAAATATCACTAAAATGGCATTAAGCCCAAGCTAACAATCTCTTTGCATAACCAAACAAATCACAAATCTTTCTTTCAAGTGAACAAATAATCACAAAAACCAACATCCAAAACTCGTTACCCCTTTATTCCTCTACGAAGTATTTTTTTTTTCTTTTCTTCTTTTTTTTTCATTATTGTTCTTTTCTTTTTCCCATTTTTTCCTTTTTTTTTCTTTTTTTGAAGAGGGGCAAAACATACTATAAACTAAAACGTAACAATTAACATAGCTCAAAACTTCCAAATAATGAACCAACTCCCACTGGTCAAATCAAACTTTTCTCATCAATCAACTTCAGCAGCTTCATAAACAATTTCATCCACGCTGCACGTGAAAATGACCCATTTTGTCCTGTTGAAAAATTTTATAAACAGTCCAAAAAAATTCGAATTAAATGAACCGTCCATTAAATACCCTAATTATTAACGAACCCATCCATGAATCGGTTTTTTTTACCAATCATTGCCGAACCCGTCCATTAAACTACCCTACTGGAGGGACCGGTTCGGCGATGAGTAGGTATTTAATAGACGGCTTCGGCAATGATTAGTAAAAAAATCGGGTTCATAGACGGGATCGGCAATGATTAGGGTATTTAATTCGAATTTTTTTGGACTGTTTGGAAAATTTTGCAACAGTCATTTTCCCCACGTTGCACAAAGGAAATACCAGCTGGAAGAACAATTGCTCAACACTAACAACATCAGTCAACTCCCGCCATATCTTCCTCTTCAAGATTTTCTTCAATTCCAACAACCAAATATCATCACAAGCAGCACAAAGGAGATGCAAGTATAATGAACTAATCCTCAATTCCAGGTTTCAAGCAGAAAGGTATCATCACAACAAGAAAATTGAGGATCAGCGACCCCCGTAATCTGTCGCTGAGGGGCTGAAATCAGTCGCCGGACCTGCTGACGACCGAAACAGCGACAGAATCTGTTCCATTGCACAAAGTTCCGTTGAGCTTCAGACGACGACGGAAAATGAGAATGTCGCGGCCTTCGTCGACTGAAATCTAGTCGGTCTTGGAAGTCGGCGATGGAAGATCTGTCACAGCGTTGGTCGGCGAACAGGGGAAAATTTGCAATATCTAAAGAGTGACGCCAGTTTGCAGGCATGCTGCCCTCCTGCTGCTGCCTATTACATTATATTATTATTACCCTCCTGCTGCCAATTTGAAATATCTAAAACCATCCAAAATTATATTACGAAATCCATCCACAATATATAAATCCACTCAACAATGACCAAATATTCATTAAACCATCCAAAATATGCAAGAATAAGTTTCAAAGTAAACTATTAACAGAGCTGATCATCAGATTAAAAAATGGCCTTAATCAAAACTAAACATACATATCAATTTCAAAAAGAACCTATATGTTGCATTTCGAAAAGCCACTAAGCTGACACATGGACTTCTGTACATACTTTCCTTGTTTCATATGCTTCCTGCTAACATCATGAACTATAGTTCCCTCGAATCCAGCAAGCTCAACCAGACTAAATCTTCTCATCCTTGATCTTGGAAACCTCTATCTTTCTGATTATTCCTTCATACACACTCATACTCGAGAAACCTAAAGAGATCAATCTATAGATGAGATTACATTTAGGATAAGAAATGCACAAGTATATGGATATCCAGCAAATGACATGTAAAAAAAATCAATCAAACTAAACGATGTAGATAAAGATTCGACGGAATGAAGAATCCATTGAGTACCCATTCATAAGAGCGGAACTATACTCAAATAAAAATGAGGGAATAAAGATTCAAGGAATTACCGTGCAAACTTTCTTGAACTATTCTTCTACCAAGTCTTAGATGGGCAAGAACAGGGAATATGAACCATATAGTCCGATAATCTACCAAAATTTCCCAAACAGTCCAAAAAAGACTGAATTAGATGAACCCATTCACTAAATACCCTGATCATCGCCGAACCGGTATCCAGTTTTTCGGGTAATCATTGCCGAACCCATGCATTAAATACCTACTCATCACCGAACCGGTCCCTCCATTAGGGTAGTTTAATGGACGGGTTTGGCAATGATTCATCTAATTCAATCTTTTTTTGGACTGTTTCGGAAATTTTGCTAGATTATCGGACTATATGGCTTATTTTCCTGGCAAGAACATTCCTGAAAATATAAGTGTCAAAAAAGAACTATTCTTCTTGAAGTGCAACATTTAATTGATAAATTCAAAGAATCCACAGAGATTATGTCTCAGTTCTAGAACTTGCATTTCCTAAAAAAGAACAGATCAAGACCCTGAAATAAACAATCCCGAAATAATGTATTTATATAACCGAAAGATGCAAGGAGCTTTAGCAACTTACAAGACCTTTTGATGGGGCGCGTCATGGTATAGTGAAGGGAAGGAACCAGCAGGAAGCGGCAACGAAGGCTGCAGATGGTGGTGTGGCTGAGGAGTAAACTAAACTTAATTGGATCTGAATATAATGTAATTGAAAAACAAAAACCACTAATGACTTGTGTAGTTAACTTGATTCGTTACAGCTTCAAAATTAAAGGGCTTCAAAACATAAATTAACGAATAGATTAAAACAATGAATATAAACATCTCATTATAGGCAATGTGACCATTTTTATTCCGACAATAATCCAAGACTGGAGTGCAATATTCCAAGAGATAAACAAATCCAATTAAATGTAGAAGCCTCATCTACCTATAAGCCTCATCAACAAATGCAATGTAGAAAGAAATAACGAACAATCATGAGATAGTAGTAGTAGTAAAATAGATCCCGACACATCAGACCATTTATGCATTCACTCTAACATCATACATACCCCAATCCGTTAATAGAAAATACTACCAATTCCTCCTTCATACAATAGCTTTCTGCAAAATAAAAGGATCTCCTTGAGCTGTGAAGTTAACCACATCAATTTGATTACCAAATATGATCAATCAATCATTTAGTCTCATGAAAACAGAAACAAGAAGTATCCATGTTACGATATAAATGGCTAACTCATCAACTATAGAGCACAAAACACAAACACATGACACCAAGCAACAATTTTAATTTTAACCTCAAAACAAGGCTTCTTACAGCTTTACACAGATAACAAATATCACTTCTTAAGCATTAAATCCTCATCACGATCATGAACACCCTGCCAATTTTGTACGAAGGATGATAGTGATACTGCTGCGAGACAGACATACCCAGAGAATAGAAAGACCCCAATGTTATTGGCCAGCAATTTTCACTTTAAATATAAAATACATAAGAAAAAACTCTTAGAAATATAAGCAACTAATAAGAACAGGGTGTCAAAAGCAATGCTTTCGAAATTCATTTAGATCATACGGGGGTTCTACTTTCCGAAAAATTGCTTCTTTAAAATTGGGATCAAACTAACAGAAGTAACTCCACCACGAAGCAAAATATTAATGCTATGCCCAGCTGTAAGATCCAATAATAAATCACCTTACGAAATATAATAATATCTTTTTCCCTCGAATGACAGCTCCACGCTCGCCTTCAATAACCATGTATTCAGTTCCCCCAATAAATCTAAAATAAATACAATTCAGAGTGGCAATGATAAAATATTAAATAAAAAAAAAAAAAAATTGAAGTTCATACTCAACATATGAAAAGGCAAAAAGCGAACAGATGATTATCAAAAAGATTCAAAACTGGAGATGAAAAGAAAAGCAAACCATAGAAGACACCATACTCAAAGGCCACGGAATGCCGGGACGCCGCAACAGCTTCCACTTCCGGTGCTCGATTGCGACGTCGAGAGCTTCGATCCAGATGCCGACAACTTCGATTGCGTGCGGGGTGAGGCTAGAGCACTGTGGCGGTGGCTCACGGGGTTGGGGGCGGGAGGTGTGCGGGGATTGGTGACAAAGGAACGCGTCGCGGGAGAGGAGAATCGAATCATTGGGGTAGCTTTCTGTAAATGGGCGTTGAAGCGAAAGGATAACATACAACCCTAGCCCTAGAGCCGCGACAGACATTTGGGTCACTGGAAGAGTCCTTCGTTCGCCACCGATTAGAAGACAGTCGCGGAAACGGTTTTCACCCAGCGACAGACGCATTTGTTGCACAATCAAAAAACGAGGGAAGGATTTGAAATATTGGAGGTTTTTGTATTTCATGAAATCTGAAGAATGAATGTTGTACAATGAAGAAGGCAGGCCAAGGCTATAAATACAAACACAACCAACACTAAACCGGCCCAAAATAGAAACGGCCCACTAAAACACATAAAACCGGCCCAAAATAGAAACGGCCCAATAAAACACATAAGACCAAAATATTAGGGCTCCGAGGACCCATCCAAAACATCTCTTAAAGTCAAAGACCCCAAGTAGCAGAAATTATAATGAGGGACCTCTATATTTATAATACTTAACAACACAACTAATTAATTAATCTAATTGTATGAGGGAAAATACTGAAATGCCCTCAAAATGGATAAAATACAAAAGCATCCCCAAATGCCCTAATATTCCCCATTCCCCTCTCCCACAATCGATCAAATTCATATCCCTCTCATGTGATCAAATTCAAGTGTGCTATTCCAGACAACAGTCAACTGGCACAAAATATTCATAAAACAAAATCAATTCCACACAAAACCCTATCCTTTGAAAGTCAAATATACAGTTTCGTGGGTTGGGAGTAATCAATTTCTGAAATGAGAATATGAGATACTATATATATATATATAAATTCAGAGTCTAAAGTTGATGCATTTGGGATTAATTGAAACAACCATTTTGCATCCATCAAAACTATTACTTTTATAGAGAAATTGTGCACAGCCTCGAAATGTGATAAAGATTGAGAACAGGTCTCGACTGGTAGTAAATAGGATAAATTATTAGCGCACACGGAAGCAGTCGTACGGCGGTGCACGGCGACGGACGGTGGTCGAGGGTTGGTGATGGCAGAGGATGGTGGAGGGCAGGTGGACGGGGTGATACATATTAGTGTGCTGTTGTGGTCTGATGATGAATTTGTGGTAACAGATCAAATACTGACCTGGTAACTAAAAAAGGGAATTGTGGTAATGTAACACCCGAGGAAAAATAAATTCAAATTGTTTTGAACTACGTCATGACTTGATCCCTTCACAGGGTACGTAGGCAGCTTGGAACTAATTTCTAAGTTCAGTCACGAAATAAATCACAAAATAAATCACGAATTAGATCACAAGGACGATAGGAGGAGTTGGAACCAATTTAGACTATGCCAATTAGGATACGGAAATGTTGCGAGCGATAAGCCGAACTCGTAACGAGATTAAGGAAAGGATTTCGGACTAGAGACGACCCAAGGAATCGAGCTAACACGTAGAAAATCGATAGGGGAAAGCAAGGAAAGACCCGACGGAACACGCGGACCGCTGAACCGGCCGGTCCGGCCGGCCCGCGCTGTCCGCGCGCCGCCGCGCGGCCACCGCGCGGCCAAGGGCGTCGCGACGCCAGGCCTGGCACGCGTGCTCCGCGCGGACAAAAGCTTAGGTGCGCGCCACCAGCGCGCCAGAGGTGCTGAAAGTGTAAACTTTCCTTCCATGGCGATTTTCTTGCCAAAAACCACACCCCTAACCATGGCAATCGAATCTCAGCCTTGGGGAAGGCTTAAGAATACCCTAGGGGCGCCCCAAACCCTAGGTTTTCAGTAAACATTCAGCCTCCACCCTCCAATTCCCTCTCCAAGTTCGAAACTCTTTCGACACCACTTTCCGGCAAGTATTCCGGCGACGACGGGACGACCGGGACAAGCCCCTGCCCTCTAGACTCTTGGTAAGCCATTGTGCAATGTTTCAATTCGTCCATAGATCTCAGAAACTCATATTCTAACCCTTTTTCCTTACTACGATTTCCCGTCGGAAAACGAACAAAAAGCGATCGGAGAAGTTGGCCGTTCGTCGTGACCCTAGGACGTCCGGAAACCCAATCCAGCGACCCTATCATCATTCTAAGTAAGTTAAAACCTTACTCACAAATTTTCGTGGTTGTTTGTTGTTTAAATCTCTAGATATAGGCTTGTAACAAAAATCGGTTTTCAAAAACCCTATTTTCGTCCAATTTTAAAGACTCGCCAAAAACTCGACCTTCGGGAATTCAAACCGAAAACTTGTCAACATAAAAGTTGTTCCTAACACCTTTATCTATCTTGTGGCCAAATTTCAGCTATTGACATTAAGTTTTGCTATCCCAATTTTTGCCATGAACTTTCTGTATCAAACCGAACGATTCAAATCTGTGACAGATTCCTTCATTCAACTTGATGCATGTTTTTCACCCATTTTTCGAATGATTTAACTTTGCATTTCTAAACAAAAGTTGTAGATAATTGTGTCTAGATTATGCCTACAAAATTTCACGAATTTTGGTGTTCATTTAATATGTCAAACGGCCAAGTTTTTAGAACTGTTTTGAATTCATTTTAAGGGCCATGAGTATGCAGTGAGTTGCACTCGATTTTTGAGTACCAAGAATTCATTATTTCCAAAAACTTAAAACATGAAAGTTGTTCCTTAATGTGTCGTGTAGTTACTGTAAAAATTTCACATCGATTGGTTTTGAAATGAATTTTTAATCGGCGTTACACGAACCTGTGACGAAAACAGTTTTTAAGACGTAAATTATTCTTTGCAATAAACTCAAATTTTAACTCACTTCGGAACCCTATTTCCCAAAACTTAAAACATGAAAGTTGTTCGTGTGTGTGTTTTTGAATTACTGGCCAAGTTTCAGAATTTTTGGAGGAAAAACGAATTTTAAATTAAGAAAGGCGCGAACTGCCTCGAATAGGATTTTTCGAACTTGAGAAAACTCGAACTATGAAAACGCGATAACGATCCTTTGATAACTTTGAAATACGAACTTTCGAAAAATCCCGTTCACTAGGCTGAGCCGATCTTCATACTACCATTATCTTTGAGACTGCCTCGTTAGTGGTCTCCTTACTATCTGAGATTGCCTCGTTAGTGATCTCGCGCGCTGTATTTGTGGATCGCCTCGTTAGTGGTCCTACTATCTTTGTGGATCGCCTCGTTAGTGGTCCTACTATCTTTGAGACTGCCTCGTTAGTGGTCTCCCATTGTTTGGACTGCCTCGTTAGTGGTCCTATGTTGAGATTGCCTCGTTAGTGATCTCCCGGTATGGTGTCCTCTTCTTAGTTTACGGGATGAAAAGTAAAAGACTCGTGTGAGTGTTTCATTATGCTTAAATCGTATTTATCCCGTCTTTAATTACGTATTTAAATTTTATGCATCTTAAATTATGCTTTAGATTACGCTTTAAAAAAAAATTTAGTTCTTTAATCATGATTTTCCCGCTGCTAATAAATCATGTATTTTTAAATTCTCCTACGATAAGCGAAATCTTTAGTTTAAACACTTGTAACCCCTTTTATTTGTTAGTTAGGGATTAACTTACTCAGTATATTTTTATACTGACAACCGTTGTCATTTTTCTTTTACAGAGTATGTCGAGTGACGCATACGCATGCACTTGGGGGAATTATTTATGAACATTTTAAATTTCTGCATCGTACTGTTTTACCGGGTCTGTTAAACCCGAGGATTTGGCCATGTTGGCCGTGAGTTTACTTTCCGCTGCACTTACTTTGTTTATTTTCCGCACGTGATAATTTCTACTATCGTACTAAGTATTATAAATTTCCGGACTATATCTTGAAATGTTTTAAATCTTTTACATACCCACAAGCCTTGCGTTTCCTTAGCAAGCTCGGGAAGCCGTGTCTTGCTAGGGGGATGCGGCGGTGACATCCCGGCCTGGGTTATCAAATCCGGGGTGTTACAAGTTGGTATCAGAGCCCGGAAAATTTTTAAAGCTACTACTATTATTTTAAACCAATATTTTTAAGCCCAAGTATTATTTCTTTTAAAATTTATTTATTTGACTACTAGTACTATTTTTAGCCCAAAAATCTATAATCCTTTTTACATAGCCCAAATCTTAGCCCAAGAAATATTAAATTTTGGCCCACTATAGAGGCCCAATCTTTAGCAATTTATTTTAAACTAAATTTTATGGGGAAGGGACTTGCACTTGCATGTTGCATATAGATTTAAATTTATGCATACCTTAACGTTACCTGAAAAACGTCTAACTCTAACCTACCTTGTTAACACTAGATGGCTTCCCCAAACGTGAACATGATCAACCTACTAATGAGGTTGATTGAAGCATACCTCGAATCTCCTCAAAACGTGAACAACTTCAGACTAAGGGTAGAGCAAATGGAAGCTAACTTGGGCCACCTAACTAATCTGGGCCAAGCAGGACACCAAGATATAACCCAACTCCAAGTCCAAATCAACGAACTCCAGACCCGCGAGACTGAGCTTCGGACCCAGATTGACGACGTAGAGACCCAAGCAGGGGTCTTGGGACATCAACTGCATCACCTGAAGGATGATCTGCTTCCACCTGCCCCACTCAACCCAGGAACTCCTCCTGTCACTAGCCTCGTTATTGACCTTGTCGCTGTCCCTGCAGCCGTCCAAACCCCAGTTGCATTCGTTGATCCTGCTCCTGTTGCTGGGCCCAGTTGGCCAGCCAGCCCAGTGTTCCATGGGCCCCTTGGCACGGGCACCATCGAGGAATCAAGTGATGAGGATGACCCCATGGAGGACCCGACCACCTACCCTTCGCAGGATTAGAGATTTTTGATGCATTATTCCCATTGTCCTCCTTTTCTATTTTCCCAAAACTATTTTCAGGATCTTGGCTACTTGTCGCTTGTATCGAAACAAAAACTTCTACTGAGCAATAAAATCACAAACACCAGGCAACATCAACGTCCTCATAAGGAGGAGCCTAAACAAAGTACGTCTAAACGCAAAACCTAAACGAAAACACGAAACCAAAGGGAGACATCACTGATCGGGAGGCGGGAACTGTCGGCGCATGAAGTCATCCATCTGCCGCACATAGGCGTACATGTCGGACATGGTGGCCTGCTGCTGAGCCTGCCTCGTAGCAAACGAGTCCATGCGGGTCTGATAGAGGTCCAACCTAGCGTCGAGGGCGTCATAACGAGCCTGCCCAGCTGCAAACCCGGCGTCCATACCGACCCGCATCTCCTGCATCATCTGCAGCATCTGAATCATCTCCTGCCCCTGAGGTGCCACGGCAGGAGGTGCCCCAGCAGGAGGTGGAACCACTGGAGGAGGGGGTGGCTGCTCCGGTGGTACAACGAGGATCAGGCCGCCGTCGTCAGGCTGCGGGCGAAGTACAGCACGGGGAGCCCCACGACGTAAGGCGCTACGACGCTCAGCATAAGACGGAATACGGTAGCAACGGCCAGGTGCTAGGTCGTACGGATCTGTCTCCGGTGTAGTGCGAATCCCCTGTGCCGCGCACAACCCACAGATGAGGTGAACATGGGTAATCACCCTACTCCCTCGTCCTCTGCGCATACCCCGCAAGTTGTCCTCGATGCAAGCCCCTACATTCACCCTACCGTCCCGCGCGATGAAGCAAATGGTCTCGTAGACGTGGTCCAAGACAATGTGGCTCCGGGACATCGGCCGGACACGCCCGAACCATAGCCGAGCGAGCTCTCGCCAAGGGGAGTCCATCGACGTCAAACGAAGCTCATGACTGTGCTCGAACGTAGGAGGCACTAGGGTGCATAAGGTGTTCCACGCAGGAGCAAGAACGCGCCCCTCAGGCTGGGGCCGGAACACGCCATCGTCGGGCAAGCCAAAATAGACGTTGATCGCCCGAGCACTGAAGTCGAGATAGCGACCACGGACCCATACCCGGGATAGATCGTCACCCTCCCCGAGACCGCCGATGTTGGCAATAACCTCCATAGCCAAATAACCGGAGGCGACGCCCTCGGGGTGACGCGCCAGACCAGTCCACTGTAAATACTCCAAGACCGCACTGACCCTGTCATCGCCCATATGAAGAGGATATATGCCTCTCTCAGGGACGTAAGCCCTGTTTCGACGAAGCTCGTCGAAATAAAAGTCCTGGGCAGCCCTCGTCCTAAACCGGAACCTGTCATGCCGGTGAGGACGCACCTCGTCCGGGAGGCCCCTGAGACGCGGGCCCCTCTGCGCCTCATCCTCCTCAGACTCACTCTCGTCGAAATCCGGCATCGCCGGAGCAGCATGACTGGGGCCAGCCTCATCAGCAACCCGTCTCCTAGTCCTCGGAGGACACATGAGAGACGCCAAAACGACCCACAAAAAGAGCAACATCCTGCAAGTTACCAAACACCAATTATAAGGCTAAGTCCCACACAGAAGTCAAGCGAAAATACGAATAGGGCGTTAATATATAGTTCCAACGTGAATGTACCGTAAGGACAACAAATCCTACCGTTTACTAAGACCAACCAGGAGGTGACCTAGACAAAGAATATGCTAAAACTAGTGCCTAAACCCTATGTGGCATTTCGTCGAACACGTTATGTGCACAATAAACCAAAACCTAAGTTACTAACAACACACGGAAATCGCCCACAGAACGAAACAATCATTCTAATAGCAATACGGCAAATCCTACAGCACTAAACAACGAGGGAACAAACCAATAATCACACCCCAACAGCAACCAAGCACCAGTAACTTCATAGCCTTTCTAAGGATTCGAATTCAACAGGAATTGCCAGAGACATAAACACATTATAACATAAACGTAGGCAAGGTAATAGGGGTAACAACAATTGCCACATACACTTGCTAAATTGCACAAATCAAGCCTAAAAATCACAAACCCTAATTTCCTAAATCTCTACACAAATCAAGTCATCCAAAACATAAAAGTTGAAATTAGTAAGTGGGTTTAGTAGACTCGTACCTAGATGAGTGGAATTGAAGTCGAAATCGAGCAAACAAGAAGGTAACTTGCCGGATTTAGAGAGAATTGGGGGGTGTGTTCTCGGATGAGAAATGGGGGAAGTGGCTCGCGCGGAGCGCGAGCCCTATTTTTTTCGAACAGGGGTTGCCGCGCGCTCCCCGCGCGCCAACGCGCGGCCACCGCGCGGGACCCGGGTGGAGTTTTATCTTTCCTGTTCTGCTCAATCTCTTTCGCTATACGCTCCTCGCTGAACCCGGGCATACATTGACAGGGAAATACGTCAACAGGGAGCATCGCCTGGCATTATTCCGGGCAAGGACGGCGGAATTGCCTCACGCCCTCCTTTCGCAGGACTACGGGAAAACCCCCGGGACGTAAATACCTAGGGACCCTCTTCCAAGACGACCCGACCACAGTTATGGGGACATAACTGTATTCTTAAGGGGGGGAGGATGTAACACCCGAGGAAAAACAAATTCAAATTGTTTTGAACTACGTCATGACTTGATCCCTTCACAGGGTACGTAGGCAGCTTGGAACTAATTTCTAAGTTCAGTCACGAAATAAATCACAAAATAAATCACGAATTAGATCACAAGGACGATAGGAGGAGTTGGAACCAATTTAGACTAGGCCAATTAGGATACGGAAATGTTGCGAGCGATAAGCCGAACTCGTAACGAGATTAAGGAAAGGATTTCGGACTAGAGACGACCCAAGGAATCGAGCTAACACGTAGAAAATCGATAGGGGAAAGCAAGGAAAGACCCGACGGAACACGCGGACCGCTGAACCGGCCGGTCCGGCCGGCCCGCGCTGTCCGCGCGCCGCCGCGCGGCCACCGCGCGGCCAAGGGCGTCGCGACGCCAGGCCTGGCACGCGTGCTCCGCGCGGACAAAAGCTTAGGTGCGCGCCACCAGCGCGCCAGAGGTGCTGAAAGTGTAAACTTTCCTTCCATGGCGATTTTCTTGCCAAAAACCACACCCCTAACCATGGCAATCGAATCTCAGCCTTGGGGAAGGCTTAAGAATACCCTAGGGGCGCCCCAAACCCTAGGTTTTCAGTAAACATTCAGCCTCCACCCTCCAATTCCCTCTCCAAGTTCGAAACTCTTTCGACACCACTTTCCGGCAAGTATTCCGGCGACGACGGGACAACCGGGACAAGCCCCTGCCCTCTAGACTCTTGGTAAGCCATTGTGCAACGTTTCAATTCGTCCATAGATCTCAGAAACTCATATTCTAACCCTTTTTCCTTACTACGATTTCCCGTCGGAAAACGAACAAAAAGCGATCGGAGAAGTTGGCCGTTCGTCGTGACCCTAGGACGTCCGGAAACCCAATCCAGCGACCCTATCATCATTCTAAGTAAGTTAAAACCTTACTCACAAATTTTCGTGGTTGTTTGTTGTTTAAATCTCTAGATATAGGCTTGTAACAAAAATCGGTTTTCAAAAACCCTATTTTCGTCCAATTTTAAAGACTCGCCAAAAACTTGACCTTCGGGAATTCAAACCGAAAACTTGTCAACATAAAAGTTGTTCCTAACACCTTTATCTATCTTGTGGCCAAATTTCAGCTATTGACATTAAGTTTTGCTATCCCAATTTTCGCCATGAACTTTCTGTATCAAACCGAACGATTCAAATCTGTGACAGATTCCTTCATTCAACTTGATGCATGTTTTCACCCATTTTTCGAATGATTTAACTTTGAATTTCTAAACAAAAGTTGTAGATAATTGTGTCTAGATTATGCCTACAAAATTTCACGAATTTTGGTGTTCATTTGATATGTCAAACGGCCAAGTTTTTAGAACTGTTTTGAATTCGTTTTAAGGGCCATGAGTATGCAGTGAGTTGCACTCGATTTTTGAGTACCAAGAATTCATTATTTCCAAAAACTTAAAACATGAAAGTTGTTCCTTAATGTGTCGTGTAGTTACTGTAAAAATTTCACATCGATTGGTTTTGAAATGAATTTTTAATCGGCGTTACACGAACCTGTGACGAAAACAGTTTTTAAGACGTAAATTAATCTTTGCAATAAACTCAAATTTTAACTCACTTCGGAACCCTATTTCCAAAAACTTAAAACATGAAAGTTGTTCGTGTGTGTGTTTTTGAATTACTGGCCAAGTTTCAGAATTTTTGGAGGAAAAACGAATTTTAAATTAAGAAAGGCGCGAACTGCCTCGAATAGGATTTTTCGAACTTGAGAAAACTCGAACTATGAAAATGCGATAACGATCCTTTGATAACTTTGAAATACGAACTTTCGAAAAATCCCGTTCACTAGGCTGAGCCGATCTTCATACTACCATTATCTTTGAGACTGCCTCGTTAGTGGTCTCCTTACTATCTGAGATTGCCTCGTTAGTGATCTCGCGCGCTGTATTTGTGGATCGCCTCGTTAGTGGTCCTACTATCTTTGTGGATCGCCTCGTTAGTGGTCCTACTATCTTTGAGACTGCCTCGTTAGTGGTCTCCCATTGTTTGGACTGCCTCGTTAGTGGTCCTATGTTGAGATTGCCTCGTTAGTGATCTCCCGGTATGGTGTCCTCTTCTTAGTTTACGGGATGAAAAGTAAAAGACTCGTGTGAGTGTTTCATTATGCTTAAATCGTATTTATCCTGTCTTTAATTACGTATTTAAATTTTATGCATCTTAAATTATGCTTTAGATTACGCTTTAAAAAAAAATTTAGTTCTTTAATCATGATTTTCCCGCTGCTAATAAATCATGTATTTTTAAATTCTCGTACGATAAGCGAAATCTTTAGTTTAAACACTTGTAACCCCTTTTATTTGTTAGTTAGGGATTAACTTACTCAGTATATTTTTATACTGACAACCGTTGTCATTTTTCTTTTACAGAGTATGTCGAGTGACGCATACGCATGCACTTGGGGGAATTATTTATGAACATTTTAAATTTCTGCATCGTACTGTTTTACCGGGTCTGTTAAACCCGAGGATTTGGCCATGTTGGCCGTGAGTTTACTTTCCGCTGCACTTACTTTGTTTATTTTCCGCACGTGATAATTTCTACTATCGTACTAAGTATTATAAATTTCCGGACTATATCTTGAAATGTTTTAAATCTTTTACATACCCACAAGCCTTGCGTTTCTTTAGCAAGCTCGGGAAGCCGTGTCTTGCTAGGGGGATGCGGCGGTGACATCCCGGCCTGGGTTATCAAATCCGGGGTGTTACAGGTAACGTGGTAATGTCTAATGTGGTAAAGTAGTACGGACGGTCCTGGTAATGTAAGGACGGACCGTCCTGTGACCGTCCACTGAATTCTCTAAAACAGAGCGTGCGAGATGGTTGGTGGAAGGACGGTTCTTCTCCTCCGTGTGGGAATGTGGTAACCAACATAATATATGTGGTAAACCAATAACAAACTCTGGTAACAAGTATGTGTGCTCTGTGGTAAGTTTTACACCATCTATGTCGTAAGACGTAAATGCTATTGTGGTAAACCTGAATTCTTATATGTGGTAATGAACACATGGTAACCAATCGAAGTTAAATGTGGTAATTAATTTTATGTGATGGGGTTACCTTTTTTTGGTTTTTTTAAAAACTTTTTAATGGTAATGATATGTTTTCTTACAATATACTTCCTCTCTTTTTAAATGTTAGCTAAGGACCCACCCAGCGCGTGGTTCAATGCACATTTTATACCATTAATAATTCAAATTCAGTACAAGTAAAAATTCTAAAAGTTTGATATTTAAAAACTACAAGACGAGACGAATCTTACAAGATCTCACTTGGCCATATTTTAATTTGTATAACTATGATAAAACTTTAAGTCAAAGTGATTGTGTGAATAGTGTCAAATTCACCAACGTGGCTATCTTTAAAAAATGGAGGAAGTAATAAACAATATATAAATTATTAATTATGATAACATGATTTTTATTTTCAAGATGACCGTGGTAAATTATCTACACTACATGTGGTATGCAACAAATGTTAAGTGTGGCAACATCACACAATTTATTTTTATTACATTGACTATAATTTAATTATTGAATGTTTTTATCAATATTAATAACTCTATTCAAATGATAAATTTTATTTTATTATTATTTATTTCAATTTTCTATTAAATATTTCTTTTATTTCATTTTTATTACTTATTTAATTAATTTTATTTTTAATTTTAACTTTTAAAAATATATTTATGTTATTTATTTACATTTATTTTTATTATTAACTTCTTTGATTTTATTTTTTTATCAATAATGTAATTACTTAATTTATTTTATTATTTATTTTAAAATATTAGTTGATTATTTTATTTTATTTTTTGGGATTTTATTATTTTATTTAATTACATGATCTCAGTTTTTTTTTAAATTTAACTAGTGATTTAATTAATTTTATTGTGTGATATATTTAATTAATGAATTCTTCCTGGCTTCGGCTCTTCAAAAAAAAAATAATGAATTCCTTAAAATTTAATTAATATAATTTTTGTTTTTATTTTATATTTCAATTTAGTTACTAATTTACATATTTATATTTATATATGTTATATATAAAGCTTTACATAGTAAATATGATTTTTCTTGTAGTGGTTAAGAGATGTAGGGTTTAGGGTTTAAGGTTTTAAAGGGTTTAGGGTATGTGGTTTTTAAGGTTCAGGGAAGTATGTTTTTATAAGGATTGTAGGGTTTAGGGTTTTTAAAGAATTGTGTGGTAAGTAGTCGAACAAGACTGTGGAAACATTATCCTAGACTTATGGTATGCCATTTAGTATAGATATGGTAAACCACATAAGCATGCGTGGTAAGTTTATCAAGTCGAGGGTTTACGGTTCAAAACCAAGGTCATTATCATGTCTAAATGAATTATGTATTGTCCTATTATCTCAATTCATTAAAATTGTGACCGTGTAATTACCACGAATCCAAATTTATATGTGAACCTATATATACGTTCACATCTCATATTGCATTCATTAGTAGAATCATCTATGTACTCATAATAAAGTTCCAAAGGTGTATTTAATTATGAATATCTTCATCCAATCGTCTCTTACAATCATAATGACAACCACAAATCGTAAATTATAAGTACTTCCTTAGTTAGAAGCTCAACGTCACTTTGAACTCGTTCTTATTTCCTAATACTATTATATGATTCACTAATTCTCCGATTGCGATTCAACGTTCGTAGCGTTTATATTTTTTTCAAGCTTTATTCCCTCGCGGTAAGCTTTTGTTTGAGTTGTTCGGCATGTTTTTATTGATACACTATACAGTAATACAAAAGTGTATATTCTGAAACGTGGTAACCAATCTTCATTAATGTGGTAACTGCACAGGGGTAACAATGGTAAGTGATTGCATATATACATGGTATATGTTATACTGTACTGTAGTAAATGTGGTCATATATATGGTAAAGAATGATAGTCCGACATGGTAAATGGGTAGTAAATCTTAGTTTAGTGAAAATATAATAATAAATAAAATATAAAAAATTATATTTATTTAATGTAAATTTATTTTATTAAATATAATAAATTTTAAATTATATATTATTTTACTTTTAGAAATCATAATACAATTGTATTTTTTTGCGTTATAATACAATTGTATTTTATTTTACTATTTTGAATTTATTAAATTAAATTATAAAAATAAATATAAAGTTTGAGTAGTCATATAGATGGTAAAGAATTATATCTCAATGTGGTAAATGTGTATGATACTCCGATGTGTAAATGAGTAGCCATATAGATAGATGGTAAATAATTATATCATATGGTAAATGTGTAGCCATATATATGGTAAAGAATTATGCTCCATGTGGTAAATGTGTAGTCATATATGGTAAAGAATTATACTCCAATGTGGTAAATGTGTAGTCATATATGGTAAAGAATTATGCTCCACGTGGTAAATGTGTAGTCATATATGGTAAAGAATTATACTCCAATGTGGTAAATGTGTAGTAATGTTTTAGGAAGGTCCGTTCGTCCGTGTTGCTACCAAGACCGTCTCCGTAACACGACATCAATTAGTGCAATACAGACGGTCTGGGGACGGTCAGTCTGTGTTGGTACCAGGACCGTCCCCTCATGGCATTAATCAATGTAATTCAGTTACCACTTTCATGTTCGCATGCTTACCACGGTCTTGTTTGGATGATTACCATGATAGCATTCAAATGTTACCAATCATAACATTCGAATCTTACCACTTTCATGTTCGGCTTCTTACCACAGGAGCCACTCAGATCTTACCACACGGAACTTTCGAACCTTACCATGTTAAAATACGCTTCTTACCACGCAAGCCATTCAAACTTTACCCAGGCAAATACATGGGTTCTTACCACACCTATACAAAATTTATGGTTCTTACCACGTTCTCGTCTCAATGTTTACCACGATATGCCAATGTAGTTTACCACGAAACAATATAGGTAATGGACAGTAGTCAGCCGTGTATGGACCGTCCCCATCTCACTGGAATATTCAGTATAGTTGGGACGGTCTAAGGACGCTCAAAACAAATCGTCCAGTCCACCGTCCATTCTCCTCTGTTTACATCTATTGAGAACCCCGCACAATGTGGTGTTTTACCATATTTAGCCTATATCTTTTACCCAAAAACAGTATTGGGGTTTGCCATATTATCGTTTACCAGCAACAGTGTTAGGGTTTACCATGTTATTACTATATCATTTACCATCAACCAAGGTTTTAAATGTCGGTCCGGTATTATGGGATTTGTTTTAATTATTTAGATATATTAAATTTTATATTCATTTTTTAAATTTAATTTTACTAAGGAAATTATTTGTCAATAATTTTTTTTCAAAAATATTTCTTTACTTTATTTATTATACATCTATTTTACTTTAATTATATATAATTTTATCATAACTAAATATGGTAAAATGTTTTGCCACATGTGGTAAAGGGTTATTTATATATGTGGTAAAAACTTATGTTGGTAAATGTGTTGCATTTACTTGGTAAAGAATTATATCTATAATGTAGTAAATGATTATTTATACATGTGGTAAAGATTTTACATAAAACATGGTAAATACTTGCATATATATATGGTAAAGCCTAGGTTTAAAGCCACTTGTCCAATAAGCCCTAGTTCATATATATTCGGGTTTGCCCGACTTCTTAATCCTCCAAACTCGTTGGGGTTTACCATTTATACCTATAATGTTATTGTACTACCATGTTGCCATAATAATTGAATAAAATTTATAGGTCTTTTACCACAGTTTGGTATGTGCTTTACTATGAGTATCTAATGGTCTTTCACCAATCAAGCCTTATACAGTTTACCAATTCTAAATATGTTTTTTTACCAAGGTTCCCTCAAACGTTACCAGGCTCACATATAAACTTTACCAAATCCATAACAAAGGTTACCAACCCAAATTAATAAGTGTACATGACAGTGTGTTGAGGACAGTGAAGGGACGGTTTCTATGTAAACTGTCCCGAGCTTTCTGGAAGTCCCAAGTTTGATGGGACGGTCACCGGACGCCCAGAAAACCGTCCCTTTCACCATCCCCTGTCCGAATTGTGTAATGGACGTTCCTGGTTGTGTCGGGACGGTTCACATTGACCGTCCCATGGCCGTGATAACACTCCATAATTTTGTTAATGGTCTTTTACCAAGGTATGTATGTGCTTTACCACTTTCACAAAAACTTCTTACCAATTTATAATATTACAGTTTACAACGATTGACATTACACTTTACTAGCTTGTTTAAACACTTCTAATGTATGAAGATCAACATTCCAACATAAAACAACCAAATACTCATTGAAATCAACATTCAAATCCACAAACATCCAAATTTAAATTCCATACACTAGCTACACAAACACTAAATCATCCAACCACAAAGCTCCTTGTTGTCGGCTCAAACACTTCAAGTGCCATCTAATCTATTCTAGTGCCATCTCCAACCACAAAGCTCCTTGTTTCCGGCTCAAACACTTCAAGGACCGTTTGCAAACGGGTGAGATGGGTTGTCTCCTTGCTCGCTTTTGTGAAGTGCCCAAGACCGCATGCTTCTATAGCTTGTCTTTGTCTATCGGTCCAACGGACCTCTACCTCGTCCACGACTTCTCTAAGATACTTGGCCGAGCACCGGGGAGCTTGGATACCCTTCTCCTTCATCACACCTATCAACAAACAAAATAAAATTAGTTCAACATAAACTCCTAAATCACAATTTCCTCACATCTATCAACAAACAAAACAAAATTAGTTCAACATAAACTCCTAAATCACAATTTCCTCACCATTCGTCAATATCTACATATTACAAGTCAAAATTATTACAATTCTACATCCAAACATCTCCATCACTGTAATTCATCACTAGCACAACATTGCACCAATAAATTAGGGGTTCTCACATGTCTACACCAATAAGACCTTTCCTCTCTAAGGCTTTCAAGGAGAGGCTCCTCCGTGATTGGCAATATGCCATTGTCCTTAAGGTCATAGGTAGAACAGTGGCTTTCAGAATCTTGAAGGATGGGCTCGGCAAGATCTGGCCGGCCTCAATTCCTTTACCACTCATCGATCTAGAAAACGGGTACTATGTCATCAACTTCAAAAAGGAGCAAGATGCAGCCCTTGCACTGACCGGAGGTCCCTGGAATATTATGGGGAATTATTTGCATGTACATCAGTGGGATGAACACTTTAACCCCAGGACTCACAAGATAACGTCCATTGTATCTTGGATTAGGCTGCCCAATATCCCACTTTTTCTTTACAATAGGAGGGCCATTCATGGAGCCGGTTCTCTTGTTGGTGATGTCATTCTTATTGATTCGGAAACAGACAAATCTGCAAGAGGAAGATTCGCTAGGCTTGCTGTCAAGCTTGATCTTTCTAAACCACTGGCGCCTCAGGTTGAAGTAGATGATACGGTACTTCAGGTGGTTTACGAAAATGTCAAGATTGTTTGTTTCCACTGTGGTTTGTGTGGCCATGTTAAAGATAAGTGTCCAGCTCTAATGGAACACCAGAATGATCACTCGGACCATCCATCTTCTCCCATTCAAGATCCTGTCAAGGATACTACTGTTGAGTCCGGCCTTGGTCCATGGATGATTGCTCAACCAAGAAGAAGAGGCCCTAGATCCTCTGGTAATTCTAAGTCCGCACCTGTCATTGATTCCAGTCGCAATAGGTTTGCTTCTTTAGCGGATAATATTGAAGAAGACAATGATCTCCCTGTTCCTACAACCACTCCTTCCAATCCTGGCACTTCCCCCCTTAGACATATTAGAACTCGATCACCATCATCCAATTCTCGTAATTCGCCTGTCCCACCAGTGGATCCAGGCACTTCATGATCCTCCCCTCCCTGGTTTCTACAACCATCAGGTGCCACGGCTCGAAGCGTTAGCTCATCTCTTCCCTTAGCCCGTCACAAAGCAGTAGTGGTGGATGACCCTTCGCTGCACAAAAGGAAGAGATTCAAAAGTCCATCTGTCACTGATGAAGGAAGACCCCCAGATTTAGAGGGTGATGAGGAGATGTATTCTCCACTTTCAAGCCCTGATGTGCCAAGTGAAAAAGGGAGAGCTTCAAGTCTCCCTATTTGATTTTCCTTTTTTCAGTTCATTTTCTTTTCTTACCTTAACCTTTTGTTTATATATGAACCTCACTATTGGAACATGGAATGTACAGGGTGCTGGGTCTAGAAGTTTCAGAAGGGAATTCATGGATATCACTCATCATAAAAGAATGGATTGCATAGCCTTGATGGAACCAAGGATCAGTGGCAGTAAGGCAGATTTTTTTATTGCTCACAGCAATATTTTCTAACTCATTCCGTGTGGAAGCTGATGGTTTTTCTGGAGGTATATGGCTATTGTGGAAGGACCATATCGATGTGGAGATTCTGGAGTTTCATTCTGAATACATTGATACTAAGATCACTGCAGATGATTTTTCCTTATTTGTAACTATAGTATATGCGGCACCCAATAAATATAGACGCTCATGGCTATGGCCGGAGCTAACTCGCATCCATCATTCTAGGCCTGATCCTTGGATAGTCGGTGGTGACTTTAATTGTATTGGTAGACTGGAAGAAGCCAGAGGTGGTAATATTTTTGTCTGATCGGTCATGGAATTGCAAGCATGGCTAAGTGTTTCTAGGATGGGTGAGCTTCGATCTTTTGGTAACAGATTTACGTGGGGCAGAGGGCCTTTGCGCAGGAAGCTTGATCACTTCATAGGTAATGAGGCCTGGTTCAACCTATTCCCTCATTGCACAGTTGAAGTTTTGCCAAAGATTCAGTCAGACCATGCTCCTCTTTTTCTAAGAATTTCTCAATCCAGTTTTTCTAGTCAGCAGAGAAGCTTTAAGCCATTTCGGTTCCAGGCATCCTGGCAAAATAATTTGGAGTTTAAAAACTTACTGACGACTTCCTGGAATACTAGAGATTCAGTGATAAATAAATTAGACGCTTTCAGGAGGAAGGCCATTGATTGGAGTACCAATATTAATATTGAAAAAGGTTTGAGGAAAGCTCGAATCAGAGCTCGCTTGGCTGGGATTGAGAAGCGGATTAATTAGGAAAATAGCAGCTTTCTTCTTAGACTACACAAACAACTCAGTACTGACCTTGCCAAATTATTGAAAGATGAAGAGTCTCTTTTGATCCAGCGCAGCATCAGGAATTGGAACCTTGTTGGAGATAGAAACACTAAGTTTTACCATAATTTTGTTCGTGCTAGACGTGCCAAGAAATGTTTATCAATTCTGGAGGATGAGCATGGTACTGTTTTCCATGGTGAAAGGGATATTCTAACCATGGTTCTAAACTTCTTCAGTCATCTTTATCGAGAAGAGGATAACTCACAGACTGTGCCCCCAGACACTTATGTACAGATGCCCCAACTCCCTGATGATGTTAAGGCCCAACTGGAACTTCTTCCTACTTTTGAGGAAACCACCAGTGCAGTAAGAGCCATGGGTCCTCTCAAAGCTCCAGGCCCGGATGGGTTTCATGATTATTTTTATCAACAAAATTGGTCGATTGTTGGCCACACAGTCTATATGTTTATCCGTGATTGTTTTGAAGGCAAACGTAGCATTGGAGAAGTCAATCAAACTCAGATAGTTCTCATTCCTAAAGTTAACAACCCTAAGAATGTTATGCAGCTTTGCCCTATCAGTCTATGCAATGTTATCTGTAAGATTCTAACCAAAATTTTGGCTAATAGACTCACTAATATCATGCCTCTGATTATAGCACAGGGGCAAGCTAGCTTTGTGAAGGGGAGGATCATTCATGACAATATCATTACATGCCAAGAGATATCACATTACATGGAGAAGTCAAATGCTAAGCCAGGCTTCATGGCTATCAAACTCGATCTTGAGAAGGCCTATGACATGCTGAATTGGCAGTTCATCCGGACTACTTTGCTCGAAACATGTTTTCCTACATCTTTTACTAACCTTATTATGAGTTGTGTGGAAACTACAACTATGCAGGTTTCATGGAATGGTGTTCTTGCTCCACCTTTCAAACCAACCAGAGGTATTAGGCAAGGCGATCCCATTTCCCCTTACCTTTTCATCCTATGCATGGAACGTCTGGGCAGACATATTACAAGGGCAGTCGAGGATGGCTGTTGGCAGGCTGTCAACTGGCACAGAAACCAAGTTAAAATCCCGTATCTTTTCTTTGTCGATGGCATCCTCCTGTTCGCCAAGGCCACCATTAATCAAGCTGCTGTGATTAAACAAATTCTGGGAGATTTCTGTTGTAGCTCGGGTTTGAAGATCAGTAGCCCTAAATCTAGGGTGATTTTCGGGAAATCGGTTGGAAGGACAACTAGACTCAATATCTCTTCCTTTCTTGGCATTCAAAGTTCAGCCTCCATTGGTACCTATCTTGGATTCCCGCTTACTCTTGGAAGACGTTCAGCTAAGGATTTTGGATATCTTATCGACAGAGCCAATTCTAGAGTCAATGGTTGGGCTAGTAGACATCTTAGTTTGGCTGGGAGAATCACACTAGCAAAGACGGTTTTGCAAGGCCTCAATATCTATACCATGCAGATTGCCAAGCTTCCTAAAGTTACAGCCCGGGAACTGGACAGAATCACTAGGAATTTTATTTGGGGTTCTACTAGGCAAAGTCGCAGGATACATTTACTGGCCTGGGAACGCATTTCCATAAGCTGCTCGCGAGGAGGCTTGGGAATTCGTAGAATCGAAGATTTTAATGAGGCTCTCCTCACGAAAAGTTACTGGGGCCTGCTTCAAAGAAATACCCTTTGGACACAAATTCTTAAAGCAAGATATGGTTGGCGGGATCACAAATTTAAGCATGGGTCTCAAACTCTCTCATATTTCGCCAAAGATGTGCTTTCTATCTGGCCTAAATTCCAATCAAATATTGGTTGGAAAATTGGAAATGGTAGGTCCGCGCTTTTTTGGTCAGATAGATGGATTAATCCTAATCTTGTTTTGCAGGACTATGCTATTCGAGAACTTTCAAGTCTTGAAAGACGTAGAACAGTAGCTGATTTGGCGTTGGAAGGATATTGGAACCTACAGGAGCTTTTGGGGGTTCTTCCATCAGATCTTATTCAGATTGTTGTGGCTACCCCAATACCAGAAGGGCATAAAGAGGATGACATACCTTACTGGAGACACAGCCCAAAGGGAAGCTTCTCTGTCCGTAGTGCAGCAACTGAATTGGAGAGGAGTCGTAATCCACATTTAGAGAAGAAGGCCTGGAATAATATATGGCGATGGCCGGCATCTCAACGTGTTCGAACATTCCTCTGGCTTGCTACCCATGAGCGCATCCTCACTGCAGTTGAGAAAAATAAAAGAGGCTTAATTGATGACACTAGGTGTTGGAAGTGCGGGGAACAAGAGACTGTTTTACATGCGTTGAGAGATTGCTATTCCTCAGCTTTGGTCTGGAGGGATATGAACTTACAACTACCAGCGAGCTTCTGGACTTCCAATACAAGCGACTGGATTCAAGCTATGAGAAGCACGGTGGTAGAGGAAGCAGATGCTACTACCTTTGGCACTTGTTGTTGGTTGATCTGGAAGAACAGGTGCAATGAGGTCCATGGCAATGCTGCTATAGCCTGGGAGAGTCTTCATTGGCTGATTAAGAGGCATTCTGTCGAATACCTTGTAGGCAGATCAGAACTGAAGCATTTGGGTGCCCGGAATTGGTTCAATCGCAAGGTGAAATGGAGTAAACCTGCCCCTGGGTGGATCAAAGCTAATAGTGATGGATCCTCATCTCAACATTCGTGCAGAACAGGTGGACTGTTATGGGATTCGAATGGTACCTGGATTGGGGGAATTCAAGCTCATGGGGGCTATATGCTCGCTGCTTTTGCGGAAGCGTGGGGAATTGCTCTTTGTCTCCAACTTGCTTGGGATTTAGGTGTCCGAAAGCTCATCGTTGAAGCTGATAATAAAGAAGTGATCGATCTTATCAATAATGGAGACACTTCCGAGGGTCCTCAAGTCCGAGTTATGGCGCAGATAAAGGAGATGCAAATGAGGAATTGGCAACTTATTTTTCATCATATTCCCAGGGAGTGTAATAGAGCTGCTGATGCTCTTGTTCGAAGATGTAGACCTATTTTTGGGATTGAACACATAGATAGACCTCCGGATTATCTCTCTGGCTATCTTGTTGAAGATATGGCCGGCTCTTGTATTGTCCAGCAATTTTTTGAATAAATGGCTTCGGCCCTCCATTTCCCCGAAAAAAAAAGACCTTTCATCGAACACCTTACATGCATAAATTATTCACAGTGTTCATCAAAATCCCCAAAACAAAAACATCCCCAAATCAGAAACAAAATGCAGAAATCCCACATGTATAATTGCATATAACAATTTCTTCACTCCCACGAATCAATCTACTCTCAGAAAACACAAATGAAAACAAAATTCTTGAAGTAAAAATTAAATACGACCACCACTTACCCCGTCGGCCGACCACCATCTTCCAACACTTTGGGTTTTCTCTTCGGTGCCATTGTTGCAATAGTGTGGGTAGGACGAAATATGCTTCAAAATAAAAACCCTTGTTTTGTTTCCCTCACACTCCCACCTTCGATCACTTCACTGTATTCGGCTGTGAATTCTTTCTTTCTGCCTTCTCTCTTTCTCCCGCTATGCCGTTTGTTTTGTTTGAATTAATGATGGGGTTTAATTTTAGTGGGATTAAGGAAGTATTGTGGGGTGTTCAATAGAAGTCAAAGTTATGAAGGGGTCCCTTTTTACAAGTTTTGAGCAAGGGGTCTTTTTAAATACAAACTATTTTAAATGGGGCATTGACTCTAATTTGCCCAAAATATTAAGAAAGGCCCAAAAACTCCTTAGCCAATGCCTTCAGCTGATTCATGCTGCTGCTCACACTGAACCGCACAAGACTGAATGCATGCGCCAACACCCACCCCGCAAGCTGAAGGTTGCCAGAGCTTCAGCTTGGAGCAAAAGGAGTGAAAAAGTTTTGGAGGGAGCCCTTTGGTGAAGAGATCAGCCAACTGCTGAGAAGAAGGGACAAAAAGAGGATCAATCTCTTTCTTCTTGAAGTGATCTCGAACATGATGGCACTTGATGTCGATGTTCTTAGACCTCTCATGATGCATTGAATTTTTCACAAGTTGAATGGCAGAGTTGTCACAAAATACAGGAATGGGATCAGGAACTGAGATCTTAAGTTCAGTGAGAAGGGAACGGATCCAAAGGGCTTCAGATGTCAAAGCACTTAGACTTCGATACTCTGCCTCTGTGGAGCTGAGTGCCACAGCCTTCTGTTTCTTTGTCTTCCAAGAAATCAAGGCACCTCCAAGGAAAACACAATAACCTGTTAGGGACTTCCTAGTGGATGGACAGTTTCCCCAGTCAGCATTGGAGAATCCCTTGAGCTCAAGACCAAGACCAGAGGGATAGAACAAGCCAATATGGAGGGTGTTTTGAAGATATTGAAGGGCATGAATCACAGCTTCCCAATGATAAATGGTGGGGGAGTGCATGTGTTGACTGAGCTGCTGCATGCTGTAACAAATGTCAGGGAGAGAAAATCCAAGATACAAAAGCTTCCCTACCATTTTTCTGTAAAGAGAAGGATTGTCAAAGGGAGGCCCATCAATGCCAAGAGTCTTATTCACAGCACATGGAGTGTGCACTCTGGAGTTACAAGGGAAATCCACTTCTGTGAGCAAGTCTGAAGCATATTTTTCTTGAGAGATGGAGTAGCCAGCAGGGGTTGACTTGATCTCCAATCCAAGGAAATAGGCAACGGAGCCAAGGTCTTTGATGGTGAACTGTTGATGCAAGGCTTGCTTGACATGCTCAATCTCCTGGTGATCAGTGCTTGTCAAGAGAATATCATCCACATATACAACTAAAATTGTAAGGCCAATGGTGGTGAACTTGACAAAGAGGCAGGGATCACTGTAGGTGGGAGAGAAGCCTGAAGAAGTGAGAAATTGTTCCAAGGCAAGGTACCATTGGCGAGGTGCCTGCTTCAGACCATACAATGATTTCTTCAACAAACAACCATAACCAGGAGGAGCAGAAAGGCCTGGAGGACAGTGCATAAAAATTTCCTCATCCAAATTCCCATGAAGGAAAGCATTGTTGATGTCAAGTTGATGTATAGGCCAACAGAAAGAAGCTGCAAGAGCAATAACCAAACGAACACTAACAGTTTTTGCTACAGGGGCAAAAGATTCATTGTAATCTTGACCAATCCTTTGGTGAAAACCCTTTGCAACAAGCCTAGCTTTGTGCTTGTTGAGACTGCCATCAGAATTATACTTTATTCGAAAGACCCACTTGCAACCAATGCATTTCCTTCCTTGAGGGATTTTCATGAGATCCCAGGTGTGATTGAGTTGTAGGGCATCAAGCTCAGCCTTGATGGCTACATCCCAATGAGGTAACCCTTTGGCTTGATCAAAACTTTGAGGCACAAAGTCAATATCAGTAGTAGATGAACAGATATAATCATTGTACTTAGCAGGTCGTTTGATCTCTCTTCTAGGTCTAAGTGAAATAATAGGTGCAGGTGAAGGAGCCATGTCTGTGCACACAGGTGAAGGAGGTTGACTCATAGGTGATGAGTCAACAGATGCAGGAGACTCACAAGATTCTCTTGCTGGAATAGAAGTGTGATGCATATCAAGAGGAGATGCATTGGAGTGAGAATCAGTTTGGCTCGATGATCTATGAGAGATCAAAGGAGAGTGAACTGGAGACAGAGGAGCAGTGGGCTCATCTGGAGATGGTGTATGGTCTTGAGCAGCAGTGGGCTGTTCAAGGGAGTTAACAGTGGTAAATATAGGTGGTGAGGTTGGTAAGGTGATCACTGAAGGAGGCTGTAAGGATGGTGAAGATGAAGATAGGCAATCAGTGTCTTTATATGGAAAAATTGTATAATAGAATATAACATCTCTAGACATAATAACCTTCTTAGAATCAAGTAATAAGATCTTAAAGCCCTTTTGGTTAGCAGCAGCTCCTAAGTGAACCCCTTTCAAACCCCTTGGTTCTAACTTTCCCAAGTGAGGTGTGGTATTTTTGACATAACATAAACACCCAAAAGTGTGAAGATTGGATAGATCAGGTGCAACTCCCAAAAGAATTTCAAAAGGGGACTTCCAGTCAAGTATTTTGGTGGGTAATCTGTTTATGATATAAGCTTAAGCTAGCATTGCATCCCCCCAAAAAGATTTAGCAATTCCAGAGGTTAAAATGAGGCTTCTAGCTACTTGAACAAGGTGTTGATGTTTTCTCTCAACTCTCCCATTTTGTTGAGGAGTGTAAATGCAAGAGGTTTGATGAACAATCCCAAGTTTAGCAAAAAGTTCATGACATTTCTTGTTGCTAAACTCTGTACCATTGTCAGTCCTAAGAACTTTAATACCCCTGCTATACTGATTTTGAATGTGGGATATGAAATGAACAAGGGTGATGTAGGTTTCAGATTTATGCCCCAACAAGAAAAGCCAGGTTGCCCTAGAGGCATCATCAACAATGGTGAGAAGGTATCTAGACTTAGATCTATCCAAAATGTTGAAGGGTCCCAAAATGTCACAATGAACCAAATCAAACACATGTTTAGAGTGAGAAGAACTATCACTGAAAGGCAAACGATGCATTTTGGAACACTTGCATATATCACAAGGAACTGAGGCAAAAGTATTATTATATAATCCAAGTTTAGTCATAACAGTGATAGAGGGGTGCCCTAATCTGTAATGCCAAAAACGGTCGGTGTTCCGGCGCCAGTAAAAATTATAAGGTGGCTCGGTGGTAATCGATCGGCGATCGACTTGTTTCAGTCGTTGGTTTCTGTCGCTATACGCGCATATTCTTGTACTCAGAAATAAAAGGCTACCGCTATGGGGTCAATGTTTAAATTATAAGGGTCAAATGGGTTCACTAGTTGAAGTAAGTTAGGTAAGCAAGTGTATATGGGGGTGAATTTGTAGTGCCCAAATCATTTTTTGCTAGCATGTAAGAGGTTCACATGCATTTTAATGCAAATTCAAGAATTATGGAATTCTCATGTTCCCACATAAAAAAAAAATGAGCATGTAATAATCATGAAAATGAATGCTAATTAAAGGCCCAGATCAATGAATGCTAATTAAAGCCTCAGATCTCACAGTTGGGACATAAAGCAAGCCAGACCTACCAATTAATAATCAAATCATTGAACAAAATCAAGGCTTCAAATTAAAAGTGATAATCAAAAGTGTAGGTTAGAAGGCGACCTTGAAGAGTGTATCTATGGCCAGGAGGAAGTGGAGGGGTGAAGCGTGGGTAGGTGTCATTGCCGCAAGGGCCAACCCCCTGCGGCTTTAAATCACGTCTGCAAAGGAGAGTTATTCACATCCTTATAAGGCATGTTTCGTTGTCATCTCCAACCGACGTGGGATGTTACAGATTTCCAATACTCCCAATGATACCCACATATCTTGTCTTTACGAGAGTCATTTGCTAAGAGGGATGACATACCAGTCATACATATTATGTATCACAAAAATATAACAATTAATGGACATTTGTTGTTTAAAGAGAAGGGTGAGAGAGATGATATATAGGACTAGGGGTGTAAATGAGACTGATAGACTCGTGAATTGTTCGAGCTCGGCTCGGTCAAAATTCGGTTCAAGCTCGACTCGAAATGACTCGGTTCGAGCTCAAGCTCGGCTCGTAACACACATGATTTCAAGCCGAGCCAATCACTATTCGGCTCGAAAGCTCGATAATAGGCTCGATTTATTTTTATACATATATTTATTTATTATTAAATATAGAAATTATATTTAATATTAAAAGTATAGTATTATTATTGTTTATATCTTTTAATTTTTAAACTAAAATATATTATTAATTAAATATATATTTTTAAAATTATTTTAATATGTAGATTAAATTAAATAAAATTAAATATATACAATATATTAAATATAATTTCTTTTATAAATTATGTGAGGATGAAAATGATACTAGTTCGAGCTCGGCTCGACTCGGTCAAAGCTCGGTCAATGCTCGGCTCGAAGTAGCTCGGTCAACGCCCGGCTCGGTCAAAGCTCGGCTCGAATTCTCATGAGCTCAAGCTGAGCTTACGCTTACCACTATTCGGGCTCGGTTCGACTCGTTTACACCCCTATAGGACATATTGCCACAATGCTTGGAAATCAATGTCTCTATAAAGTTGATGTGAACATGAGGTTTGGCGAACGTGACTTTACACTAAAAAAAAGTAACAGATGATGAATACATTGTTGCTACATTTTCAACTATAATCATTATTGAGGTATTTGTACTTCAACAATTTATTCATCCATTTTTTTCCAATTATTATCTTTATTTTAACATTTAATTGTATCTAATAGATCATTGTTATTCGTGCTCTATTTTTATTATGGGGATAAAAGGAGGTCACAAAACACAGGGAAAGCAGACAAGCCACATTTAATTGAATTATAGTGTCATATACACTCTTTTTCGAATGTACATTACTAGAACAATTACAAATTCTTTCCTAAATTGTGGTAGTTAACGAATATCGATCGCAAATGCGTAACATCTTTAGTGACCAAATTTTAACAAAAAATTTCGGTAGCTAGAACAGAAAATTTTTGTATTTTTCTTGGAAGAGGCGAAGCCAAAGAAAATTAATTCTTGTATTGATATATAAAGTTATTAGACATTTTTCCATTATTCAAATACAATTTATTAGTATTTCTTATAATATATGTATGCATATTATATAGTATATGTGGATGTTTTGGAATTAGCTGATTCACTAGTGGATAGCGGATCTGCTCACTCCCAAATATCTCAATATATATATTGTTTCCCCAAGCATCTATTTTTGATGGGACGGCACGGGAATTTGAAGAAGGGGAAACAACAATGGCGAGTAGAACACGGAGGGAGGAAGTGAAGGCCGGACCGAGCTTCACAATTAGAAGACTGACGTTGAAAGAGGATGAGGAGAAATCAATAGAAAATAGAAGGCTGGAGTGAGCTTCAAAAGGAGTGTCGATGCGTTAGTTACTAAAATTAATTTCTCTTCCAAAGTTGCTGGCCTCAAATATTCTTTATTTAGTCACCATATGTCCCCAATTCCCTGTTATTCATCGGAAAAGGAAATAAATAAATAAATAAAATAAAATAATAATGTAAGAAACAGTTCCTAGTTAGTAATCTATATATATATTAAAGCATTAGTGAACAACCTATCCTAAATTTAATCTGGTGTCTCCATTTCCAATTTTTAATTTTTATAGATTTTTGCATTTTTAATTTATTAATTAATTTTGATTTTTGCATTTATTTATTTATTCATTAAAGATTTTCAGTTTTTGAAATATATGGAATTTCCAATTTATATGGAATTCTCACAATCTTCACTTTTAAAAATATTTGAAAGATTTGAAATTTAAAATTTGAAACTTTTATTTTATCTATTTATTTTGCATTTTTAAATTTACTAATGTTAGATTTTCGCGTTTATTTATGTCTTTATTCATTGGAGATTTATTCAATTTTAAAAAGATTTGAAAGATAAAATTTGAAAGTTTTGTATTTTTATTTTATCTATTTTATATTTTATTATTTATTATTTTATTTATTTTAGATTTTATTGCTTCATTTATTATTTATTTATAGATTTTGAGTTTTTGCACCATAGGTTATATTATGACATGAATATGCATTTTTAGTTTTTGCACCATAGGATTATTAGGACGAGGTTCTCTACTGGCAACTAAGAGTTATATTTCGTTTATGTTTCAGTATGATGATCATATTGTAATGCCGATAATTTTATGTAGGTTTAGTCAGAATTTTTGTTATATTTTTTTGTTCTGGTAAATGATGTAATCAAAATTTATATTGCACATCATATTTATTTATTCATATTAAAGATATATTAATGTGTATATAAAATCCCAAGTTTTAGTTTTTGAAAGATATTTAATTTGCAATTTATATGGAATTCGCAGTGTATATGTGAAATTTATATTTAAAAGATACTTTAATGAATATATAGAAAAGATTTGTACGTATTAATTAATGTATACATAGGTCATGTTTTTACAAAAATATGTCACTTCTTCTAAAATTAATATACAATTATATAGTTGCTAATCGTTAAAAAATATAGTTTATAATTATATCATTCTAATTGTATATAAAAATATACTAAATAGTATAAATCTTATTTATATTTTATTATATTAAAAATAATACAAAAAATTATACTCCCTCCGTCCCTTTACAAAGCGTCTCAAAACTTTTGGGCACGGTATTTTATGTGGGATAGTTAGTATTTAATGTAAGGGTATATTAGTGTTAAAGTGAGGGTAAATTAGGAATTTATGTGATGCGATTGTAGTGAGTTTTGAATTGTTAATTGATTTATTTATGTGTGATATGATAGTTGTGTGTTTGAATTTTTCATATAATTATTTATTACTGTGATGTGATGGGAGTATGTTTGAGTTAATTATTTCCAAAAAGGAAATGAGACAATTGGAATGGGGCGGACCAAAGACGAAAGTGAGACAGAATCAATGGGACGAGGGAGTAATTTTTAAGAGAATTTTGAAAATTCATATTATATATATAATTGGTTTAGAGTAAATTAAATATTTTCGTAAAGCATATTATAAATAAAACAATCGGGTGTATAAAGAGTTATTGAGATACGAATAGATCCATCAATAAATAAAGAAGGAAAAGTTAATTTTATTTAATCTATTTTTTAAGAAATACTTCAGTAATCTATATTTCAATAGATTTGCAGTTAACATATAAACAAATATAAATCTAGCTTTGTTAGAAATTGAAAGGCTAAATGCTGCAAATTCTATAAATTTGAAAAGTTTTTCTGGAATGCCTTACTGAATGAAGTTTTAACGTCTGAAACAAATGATCTATTGATACTAGAAGAGAAATATTATAATAAGGAAGAAATGAATGCGGATCATGCTAAGCTATTACCTTTGTTGATTAATGGGTAGAGAAATGTTTATAATAAAATAATGTATGTAGTTGATAGTGATGAGGGTTAATTCTTTTTCTTTATGTGGTGGAACTGACAAGAAATTTATCAATAATTTATTTAGAAAACATTATGTTTAGCCCTTCGTGGGAGAAGTGATATTGTGTTGCATGGAGCATCCAGTGGAATAGTATCCATACTCCTTCCAAGAGGTGTGACTGTATATTTTGAATTTTGTATTCCACTAGAGTATGATGAGAATTCTATCTGCAAAAAACTTATCCTAGAAAATTATTTGACCTCTCTTCTCATTAAAATAAAGCTCATTATTTGGATAAAAATGTTTGATTGGTGGAATAATTATTAGCCCGCCGAATTAACCAAAATCCTCATTCGATTTGATTGTAAAAAAGTCACACTCGCATTTTGTTTTATTATGACTAAAAAAAAGTCAATGTCATCAATTTTTAGAGAATGTTGGATTCTATCTTAAAAAGTCAGTTTTTACCCATGTTAGTGATACGTTGCAATATATCGTGTCACTAGAAAGAGGGGACTCAAAGTATTAATATGTAATTAAGATGAATTAACCCAAGATACTATAAGAAATGTTGTTTACAATGAAAATTCTATATGACAGAAATTTGCACAATGAATTCTTCATATAGGTGATGGTAATTTGTAAATCTGATATTGATATTGGAGATGTACAATTAGATGTGACATTTACAGATGAAAATTTTAAAAACTCTATGGGAGATCCTATAACAACAATTGTTGAGAGTACTTATACAAATATAAACTGCACCACTTCAAATTATGATATTTTTAAAGATATTGCTATACTAATCTCTATTAATGAGATTGTTAATACAATTAACGATTATCTCATGGAATGTATGTCTGCAAATGAAAATGTATATATATATATTTCAGTTCTAAACAATATTTGTCAAAAGGATGCAAGCATAGATAATGTCAATGAATTATTTTTACTGAAATATCTAAACACGATCAATTATTCTGGATTACCGAATCATGAAATATAGTTGAATTAGGATTGCATAATCATGCTTATTAGAAATATAGATCCATCAAATAAAGTTGCAATGTAAATAGGTTGATAGTAACCAAGATGTGGAACCATATTATTGAGGTTAAACTAATTTTCATGAAACTATGAAAGTAAAAAATTCTTGATTGGTAGATAGATTATGAGCCTATATGATTTAACCAAATTCCTCATTCAATTTTAGATGAGAAAATTTCAACTTGTAGTTTGTTTTGCTATGATTATAAACAAAATTCAATGCTAATCTTTAAAGAATGTTTGACTTTATCTTCAAAAACCAGTTTTTAGCTATGAACAGTTATGTTGCAATATTTCATGTCACTAGCAAGATGTGGCTTAAAGTATTAATATGCAATTAAGAATGATTAACTTAAGATATCATAAGAAATATTGTTTAATGTTTACAATAAAATTTATATATGACAGAAAATTTGCAAAATGGATACTCGATGTAGGTGATGGTAAGGCCGGTATTGATTTTGTAGATCTACAATCAGATGTGACATTTCCGTATGATATTCTTATAAATTATAAGGGTGATCCTATAGCGACAATTTTTAAGAGTACATATACAAATATAAACTGCACCACTTGAAATTCAGACATTTTTAAAGATAGTACTCTATTAGCCCATACCAATGAGATTTTCAGGAATGAAATTTTTGTGAGGAAATTTTTCATATTATACTTAATACTTATATTTAAGATTTGTTTTATTATAATTTAAATTTCAAATTAAATAAAAATATTATTTTAATAATTATTTTTATTGATTTGTTATGTTTGTACTGGATAAGCGGTATAATATAATTTCTTAGAGGGTGTTTGTTTGTGCGTTTTGGGACAAATTATCTGATTATTGCGTTTGCAAAATGCAAATAATCAGTTAATCCTGTTTGTGTACTAACTTCTAATAATCCATTATTTGCATTATGAAGGAATGAAAAACTATTTTCTTGCAGCTACGTTTTGGTGCTGCAAGAAAATTGCGTTTAGCCAAAAATAGATTTTACTATTGTTGCCTTTTGAGGTAATGAAAAATACAAATCCATACACTTTTTAATGATTATCTGATTATTGCAATTTGAAACAGCATAAGCTCATCCAAACACTTAATTTTCTACAGCACATTTTGTTAATTATCCGATTATCCATTTTCTAAATGCTACAACACTTTTTAAAACGCATATCCAAACATCCTCTTAGTTAGTTTTAAAATAGTTAAATTATATTATTATATACATCATCTTTCAAATAGATATAAAATCATTACATATTTTTTCATTACTCAAAATATATTTTTATTATTTTATACAATATAAGTATATATATTATATAAAATATATAATTATGCCCGTCGAGTCTCGACGGGTTACTTACTAGTTAAGGAATAAATACTCAAATAGTCTTGTAAGTTTTACTATTATACAATTTTGTCCACAAAGTATTTGATTATCCCAAATGAACATATAAGTTCCATATTTTAACCGAAATAGTCCTAACTTCATTTAATTTTTAATTTTAGGTCTCTAAACTTTTATTTTTACATTTTTACCTCGAAAAAGTTTCTAACTTTTGCAATTTAGTCCTCAATTTGTAAAACATAAATATGCAATAAGGACTAAATTGCAAAAAATAAAAAAAAATTTGGATAAAAGTGAATAATTTAAAAGTTTAGGAGTCCAAAATTAAATATAAATGCATCTGGGACTATTTCGGCTAAAATATGAAAGTTATATTGGATTATTTTAGGATAGTGAAATATTTTATGGACCAAAATGAATAACAGAGAAACTTACAATATTGTTTGGGTATTTATTCCTTTGTAATCAGTTAGCAAAGTATCGTCCCTGTTGAGGCACATATTAAACACAACAAGATGTCATTCATTAATACATGAACATGTTCGGCCAATCCAATTACATAATTCTATCAGATTATGATCTTGGATGAACCCAATTCTTCAACATAGCAAAAGTAGTAAAGTACATAGATAAATAATTAAGCACAACCGATGGAGAGGTGATGCTTAATTATTACTAAGGTAACAGACCAGATATTAAAAAGTTGAACATGCATGCATAGAGAGACAGAGACAGAGGTACACAACAGATGGAGATGGAAACATTCATTATTTGGATGATGATGAGAGGAGGTCGACGGCGCAACCGAGTGGCCAAGCCGTCGTGAGCGAAGTGCCATTGTACGGAATATCCCTGAGCACCGTGATATTTTTAAGGGGATGTACCCTGAACCCTTGGACGAGCATCGTGTACTCGTACACAAGATCTGCCATGGATCGGTTTGCTTGCTAAGTTGGTCCTTGGATGAAGGAGATGAACAAGAACACAAAATAAAGAAAAATAAAAGGATAGGGGAATTTTTGGAAGAAGGGGACTAAGTAAATCCAAGGGAAGTGAGATTTACCCAAGACAAATGGATTTCATGAGTGCATCTTCCAATAAGGCCATTGAAGCAAATTCCAATCTTCAATGGTGTGGGTGAACCTAGGGTTTACTCACAAAGTGTTGAGAACCAAGTGTTGGCTCTCAAGAGAGAAAAGTGACTTTGATTCAATGAAATGAGTTGTTCAAAAATATCAAAGTGTGTACAAAAGCTTGGGGACCCCATATATATAGAGGAAGCCCATAACACTAAATTAAACAACCCTAGCAAGGTTCTCAACAATTCGGATACAAGAAAACAATAAACTGGATAAGCTTTGTCGCTAAGAGGGTCGTGTCGCGAAGCAAGGCACCGCGACAGGGGTGCTTCTGGCTCGAGCCTTCTCCTTGTGGCGCTAGGCATACTTGGTCGCGATGCTGGACTGTGTCGCGGAAGGGACTTTGTCGCGGAAGGGGCTTTGTCGCGGAAGGGGCTTTGTCGCGGAAGGGGGCTTTGTCGCGGAAGGGGGTTCCGCGACAAAGTGGTAACTCCGCGACAAAGGTAGCTCCGCGACAGATGAAGAAATCCTCCAACTTTCATCCGACTGGGGCCCATTGAGTCCGGCGACACTGTTCCGACGTTGACCGGTCGTTGACCGGTGCCGGCGACTTTTCCGGCGAAGTTCCGGCCAACTTCCGGCGACTTCACCGGAGCTCCGGCGAACCTCCGATGATGACGGCGGCAACGGCGGCGGCGGCTGTGGGGCCCTCCGTTGACCTCCTTATGCTGTTTTGATCTGTTTGTGCATCTGGAGGTCTCCTTTCTTCCGGATTTAGCTGGACGGGCTGGGTCCCAAATTAATGAGACCCGGGCCCTTCCGGTATTCGTCCGCCTGCATCAGCAGCTTCAATTTGGGCTCCTTCTTCGGCTCCAGTTTATCTGCTTCCTGAAATAAAAATAAAGAGACAAAATTAATAAACTTCTTTATTCGTGCCTTTGAAACCGGCCCTTCCGGGAAATAGGGAATCATGATGCCATGTGTCATGACATCCATGTCATCCCCACCCCCTTGGGGAGGTTGATCCATCAACCGATCAGCTTCAAACTCCTCATCCCGCTCGTAGAGTGAAAGATCTGCAACATTGAATGTAGGATGAACATTGTAATGAGAAGGCAGTTCAATCCTGTAAGCATTTTCGTTGATCTTTTCTAGCACTTTGAATGGTCCATCTCCGCGGGGAGCGAGTTTTCCATGTCGTTGAGCCGGAAACCTCTCCTTTCGGAGATGAATCCAAACCCAGTCTCCTGGTTTGAGGATCAGCTTCTTCCGGCCTCGATTGGCATATTTGGCATAGCTCTCAGCAGCTTTTGCCAGACTTTCGCGCACGTCCTTGTGTAGGTTCTTGATCGCTGTTGCCCTGTCCCTGCCATTAAAGTTAAGATGCTCACTACAAGGTAGTGGCAGGAGATCGACTGGGGTTAGCGGGTTAAAACCATACACAACTTCAAATGGAGATACATGGGTGGCACTATGGACGTGTCTGTTATATGCAAACTCTATGTGTGGCAGACATTCGTCCCAGCTTTTTGAATTGGAGGATGTGATAATTCTGAGCAGATTACCCAGTACTCTGTTGATTGCCTCCGTTTGACCATCAGTCTGAGGATGGTAAGATGTTGAGAACAGTAGCTGTGTGCCCATCTCTCTCCAAAATCCTTTCCAGAAATAACTCATGAACTTTGTATCTCGATCAGATACGATTGTCTTAGGTACTCCATGAAGACGTACCACCTCCTTGAAGAACAGTTTGGCTATGTGTCGAGCATCATTGGTCTTTGCACATGGAATAAAATGTGCCATCTTCGAGAATCGGTCTACTACCACAAAGATGGAATCTTTAGCTCTAGCAGTCCGTGGTAGTCCAAGTACAGAGTCCATCGAGATGTCCAGCCAGGGTCCTTGGGGCACAGGCAACGCTTGGTACAAACCATGAGGCTTCACAGTTGATTTGGCCTTCAGACAGACCAGACACTTGGCAATGTAGTCAGAAACCTGTTTCTGCATTCCTGGCCAGTAGAATTTTTCTGAAAGTACTCCCATAGTTGCATGCTTTCCAAAGTGTCCCATGAGGTCTCCCCCGTGAGCTTCCTGAATCAGCAACTCCCTAATGGACCCTCTTGGAATGCATAACCTATTACCGTAATAGAGAAATCCATGTAGGCGGCAGTACTCCTTGTACCCCTTCTGTTCTGTCAGCTTGAAAATTTCCTTGAAGTCTTCATCAGTGGCATACTGAGTCTTGACTTGCTCAAATCCAAATAGCTTAATTGTTGCAAATGATGCCAACGCTAGTCTTCGGGACAGCGCATCTGCAACCACATTTTCCTTGCCTTTCTTATACTTGATCACGTACGGGAAGGTCTCGATAAAGGTGCTCCATCGGGCATGCCTCTTGCTCAGTTGACCTTGAACCTTGATATGCTTGAGTGTCTCGTGATCAGTATGAATGATGAACTCTCGACCTCGGAGATAGTGCTGCCATGTCCTTAAGGCTTGCACGATAGCATACAATTCCTTGTCATAAGTGGAGTAATTCAGTTGAGCTCCACTGAACTTTTCGCTGTAATATGCTATCGGTCGTCCTTCTTGAAGTAACACGGCTCCCATTCCAGTCCCTGATGCATCGCTTTGCACTTCGAATGGCAGCTCGAAGTTCGGCAATCCCAATACCGGTGCATGGGTCAGTTTGTCCTTAAGTTCATCGAAGGCTTTCTGTTGTGCCGGCCCCCACTTAAAAGGATTCTCTTTCTTGAGCAGTGATGTGATTGGGGCGGCAATCACACTGAATTGAGGGACGAATCTCCGAAAGAATCCGCTTAGACCTAGAAAACTTCTGACTTCGTGCACATTGGTCGGCGGCTTCCATTCGGAAATTGCCCTGATCTTTGATTCATCAACCTTAAGCCCATCCTTGCCTACCACAAATCCAAGGAACGTCACCTCTGGAACACAGAAGGTGCATTTCTCGAAATTGGCATACAGTCGCACTTCTCGCAATTTGTTCAGAACCTGTTGAACATGAGCAATGTGATCAGTTTCAGTGCAACTATAAACAAGGATATCATCAAAATATACTACAACAAATTTGCCAATGAATTGTCGTAATGTTTCGTTCATCAAACGCATAAACGTGGAAGGTGCGTTAGTGAGGCCGAATGGCATCACGAGCCACTCGTAAAGGCCGAATTTTGTCTTGAAGGCAGTTTTCCACTCGTCTCCGGGTTGCATCCGGATCTGATGGTATCCACTCTTAAGATCGATCTTGGAAAATAAGCTTGCACCACCAAGCTCGTCGAGCATGTCGTCCAACCGTGGAATAGGATGACGGTACTTGACAGTGATGGCATTGACAGCCCTACAATCAACGCACATCCGCCATTCTCCATTCTTCTTTGGCACTAATAGCACTGGAACGGCACACGGTGATAAACTTTCCCGAACCCAGCCCTTCTCAAGCAGTCCTTGAACCTGTCGTTGAATTTCCTTCGTTTCCTCAGGATTCATCCGGTAGGCGGGTCGGTTAGGAATAGAGGCTCCGGGCATGAAGTCGATTCTGTGCTCCACGCCTCGAAGTGGTGGCAGTCCGGCAGGCACCTCTTCAGGAAATACATCCTTGTTGCGTTCAAGCATCCTAGCAAAATTTTCAGACAATTCAGGTGCAATATTGACAGTTCTACTAGCAGATTCATCGGGCTTAATTAAAGCAAGAAAACAGTGACCTGCAAAGCCAGGTTCTAGCGCTGCTTGCTTGAATTCTGTTTTGGTCAGTATCAGACACTGACTTTCATTACTTGCCTCTGCGGAGGTCTGGCCCACCTTGGCCTTGCCTTTGGCAAGGGCTTTGGCAAGCTCTTCCGCTTTTGCCATGTTCGCCCTAAGCTTCTCCTGATCTAATCTTACAAGTTTTACAGGCAGAGGCTTAAACAAATAGTCCTTTTGTCCATGCTTAAAGTACAAAATATTGGATTTGCCCCTATAAGTGGCATCCTTATCGAATAACCACGGCCGGCCTAACAAGACGTGGCATGCGTTCATCGGGACGACGTCGCATAACACCTTCTCAGAGTAAGTTCCTTTGGTGATGGGAACCCACGCCTGTTGGGTGACCTTGGTCTTTCCACTGTTGTTCATCCAATGGAGGAGATATGGCTTGGGATGTTCTTCAACGGGCAGTTGTAACCTGCGAGCAGTGTACAAACTGACAACATTAGTGCAACTGCCGTTATCAACAATTAATGTAGCATTATTGCCTAATATAGTGCAACGACAATGAAAGAGATTCTCCCTTTGTTCGTTGTCTGCGGTTTCAGTTCCTCTGTCGGCATTTAATGCTCTCATAGCAACTAAAAGATTCACGTCTTCCTCATCCTCAGGTGCGACTTCAGGATTGACCGGTTCTTCTTGATGGTACTCTTGTAGTTCAGGATCTTCAAATTCATGCTCATCTTCGGAGTCATAGATCCTGAATACACCCGGTTCAATCTCAACCACTGGTCTCTGATCCTCTCCAGTATTGAGTACTGCCACTCTCTTTGGCGGATTATTGCATGTCGTCGCATAATGACCCTTTTTACCGCACTTGAAACAAATGATGTCTCGTGCATCTCTGGCGGGTGGCCTTTGCTCCCTTCCCTGAACTGGAGCGGGAACTTTGTTTCTTTCCTCCTGATTGTAGGCCTGGAAAGCTTGTCCCAAATCAATTCCTCGCTGTCGATCCCGACCCTGTTGCTGTTGCGGCTGCTGCTGGGGCTGTCGATAATTGGGCGGTGGTCGGATCAACCAAGGTTTGTTGGGGTTCTAATTGTAGTGCCCTGCAGGAGTGGTGCGATGGGATTTCCTCTTCAGTTGTGCCTCATACCTAGCAGCTTTCCTAACCAGATCGGTGATGTTGATGTATCCCCTCATCTCCATTTCTTCATGGATTTCGGGTCTCAGGTACTTGGCAAATCTGGCTAAAGTGATTTGGGGTTCCTCATTCACTTGAGCCCTCATCATGAGCATTTCCATCTCACGATAGTACTCTTCTACAGTTTTGTTTCCTTGTTGGAGACCCACTAATTTTAAGTACATATCTGGCTTATAGGTATGTGGTACAAAACGATGTTCCATGATATCCAATAAATGCTCCCAATCTGCTATTTGAGCTCTTCCCGCGGTATGGAGATCAGAACAGTATTTCTTCCACCAAAGCTGTGCATAATCTTTGAATTCGGTCACGGCCAACTGGACCTTCTTGAAGTCTGAGTAGTTATGGCAATTATAGATCATCTCCATCGAATGTTTCCAATCGAGAAATTCATTAGGATCACTCGTCCCCTTGAACGCAGGTATGGTGAACTTAATGCTTTTCAGATTGTCGTCCATTCGTGGTTCTCCTTCAAAATCAGCAGCTGGATCGAAGTTCAAACGGTGTCTTGCTGGTGGCGCATTTGGCGGCACAGGTGCTCCGACAGGTGGTGGTGGAGGCATAGCTAAATGATCGGTTACAGGAGTTTCAGGTCGAACCGTGGGATTGGCCTGCAATGGTGGGTGCAAACGGTGTCGTTCACTGGATCGCGGACCTAAACTCCGGTTAAATTCCCCAAACTGCAGTTCTCGTTCGGCTAAGACTTCCTCTGCAGTTGTCATATCGGCCCGGGAGACTCCGCTAGTTCCTTCTTGTAGAGTTCTCGGGAGCGTAGACGCTACTGCCGGTATTGTGGATGGGTTATTCTGGGGTGTGGTACTCTGAGACGGAGCATTTTGAGGTGTCGTGTTCTATGGTGACGGAGTAGGGAAGAAGGCTTCCTCCAATCTCCGTTCGACTCGGTTCATGACTAACCTCTCAATCGCTTCACTTTGGAATCGTGCCCGACCTGCAATATCATCAACAATTTCATCAACACGAGTATTGACTTCTTCAACATGCTTATTGACAGTTTCAATATTAGAAGAATTAATATTTAAAGACTGAGTAAGCGTGTCGATGTCGGTTTTCTTGGCACTGGTCTCATGCAGAGTTCGCATAATTTCCATCAGATCAGACATCGTTGGTTCAGTGCGTCCTGCCATCTCACAGATAAAATTATTTTATAGATATAAGATGTTAGAGAAATAAACAGAAATCTGTAGAGTGAACTCGCAGATATTCCTCTCGATTTCAGTCCCTTGGCCCAGACACCACTGTCGAAATTCACCTGCTCAATGACCCAATTAGATGCAAAGAAGAGAAATAATTGCGACGCGCAAATCACGAAGCAGTATGAAGTGCTCGACTCAATCAAAGGACGCTATGATATGTATGTGATATGCAATGCAAATGATAATTGAGCACAAGTCGATGATTAGTGCTATTGCTATCAACGTTCACAATCCTTCCGAATTGGTTATGTCCTTGATTGATCCCAAATATATGAGTAGGCTCACAGAAAAATAACACTCGGGAAAAAAAAAAGTCGTAATACTCAAGTGGCTTCTCGGCTAGGTATCACAACTCATGAGAGGAATTCCAATGCCTTTATAATAGGCGGAACTTCAACTCAGTGTTCGTGAACTTTGTTCAGAGGAACAATTGTGCCAGTCAGATATCCACTTTATTGTATCACTAAAAATATATGTCCCAATATCCCAAATATAAGTTGGTGGCTCACTTTTGCACTCAAAAGACTTGGGAATATTTCCCAACAAACAAAACACTCAATCCCAATTGATTTGGAGGCTGGCAGATTTGGCACTATGTGAATTTAGTGGTTTTTATCCCTCCCAACGGTACCAAGGACAAAGGGGATCAATATGATAGCGACTAAGGGTGAGTTAGGGGGCAAAATAATGCAAAAGTGGTACTATTACTGCTCGCACGCGCCCTCACCCGCCCTCATTGTCTGGTGTCGCCAGCTTTTGGGCAATTGGTACAAAAGTGGTCATAACTTTGTCAATACTTGTCCAAAACACTTGATTCAAATTGCAATCGATTCAGGACTCAATTTTCTTGAATATGGTTGAAGATTCATCAAGAAACTCAAAGAACTCAAGAAGTTATGAACATTCAAAGTTTGCTGCAGATTCGGACTCACAGTGGCAGTTTTTTTGTTTTTGTGATTTGATCGACCAAATGAGCTCCAAACGCCTTGAAACCACTTTCAATCGATTCCTAACACCCAAAATGTGTAAACCAGACCCTTGGATCGATAGCAGGTCGCTCACCCCAACTTGGAACAAACACCAAAAGTTCAGATTATGAAAATGGCTAGCAATCTAGGCACTTGTTCAACCAAACTTGTGTTCAATGCTCAAAATGCTTTAGGAATGATGCAACACCCATACATTGAGGTTCAAACACATGAAAACAAACATATAAACACAAAATCAAAGGATCAAAAAGCAAAACATATGATATTTTTTTGGATTTTGGATGAAGAACATGAAGAACACTCATGAATCTTCAAATGAACATAACTTTGGCATACGAACTCGGATTTGGATGAATCTTATGCCAATGGAAAGCTCTTGAGATGAGGATTAAGAATATTGGATCAGATTTCTCAAAATCTCAAGGAGTCAAAACCAGAATTTCGAAAAAGTGGACAGAATGCTTCTTTTTAGGGTTTTTGGAGGAGTTTTTGGTGGAATATGAGGGTTTTGGAAAAATTTGGGCATTATAACCCCTAGAAAATGGATGATTTAGGTTGCCAAATGGAACGTGGTTCCAAATGGGGAGTGGTGGTGTGTGAAGTGAATCCTACCAACTAGCAAACAATGGCTCTGATACCAAAATAAATTGATGCCATGGATCGGTTTGCTTGCTAAGTTGGTCCTTGGATGAAGGAGATGAACAAGAACACAAAATAAAGAAAAATAAAAGGATAGGGGAATTTTTGGAAGAAGGGGACTAAGTAAATCCAAGGGAAGTGAGATTTACCCAAGACAAATGGATTTCATGAGTGCATCTTCCAATAAGGCCATTGAAGCAAATTCCAATCTTCAATGGTGTGGGTGAACCTAGGGTTTACTCACAAAGTGTTGAGAACCAAGTGTTGGCTCTCAAGAGAGAAAAGTGACTTTGATTCAATGAAATGAGTTGTTCAAAAATATCAAAGTGTGTACAAAAGCTTGGGGACCCCATATATATAGAGGAAGCCCATAACACTAAATTAAACAACCCTAGCAAGGTTCTCAACAATTCGGATACAAGAAAACAATAAACTGGATAAGCTTTGTCGCTAAGAGGGTCGTGTCGCGAAGCAAGGCACCGCGACAGGGGTGCTTCTGGCTCGAGCCTTCTCCTTGTGGCGCTAGGCATACTTGGTCGCGATGCTGGACTGTGTCGCGGAAGGGACTTTGTCGCGGAAGGGGCTTTGTCGCGGAAGGGGCTTCGCGGAAGGGGCTTTGTCGCGGAAGGGGGCTTTGTCGCGGAAGGGGGTTCCGCGACAAAGTGGTAACTCCGCGACAAAGGTAGCTCCGCGACAAAGGAGCATGTTCCGCGACAGATGAAGAAATCCTCCAACTTTCATCCGACTGGGGCCCACTGAGTCCGGCGACACTGTTCCGACGTTGACCGGTCGTTGACCGGTGCCGGCGACTTTTCCGGCGAAGTTCCGGCCAACTTCCGGCGACTTCACCGGAGCTCCGGCGAACCTCCGATGATGACGGCGGCAACGGCGGCGGCGGCTGTGGGGCCCTCCGTTGACCTCCTTATGCTGTTTTGATCTGTTTGTGCATCTGGAGGTCTCCTTTCTTCCGGATTTAGCTGGACGGGCTGGGTCCCAAATTAATGAGACCCGGGCCCTTCCGGTATTCGTCCGCCTGCATCAGCAGCTTCAATTTGGGCTCCTTCTTCGGCTCCAGTTTATCTGCTTCCTGAAATAAAAATAAAGAGACAGAATTAATAAACTTCTTTATTCGTGCCTTTGAAACCGGCCCTTCCGGGAAATAGGGAATCATGATGCCATGTGTTATGACATCCATGTCAAGATCCATACACACAAACGCTGCATCCTTTTTATCAATTAGGGGAAACGTGGAATTGATGTTGTCCACATTCGCAACGCACGCCTTTTGCGCTGCTTTGTAATAGTCGACCGGGCGAGCTACGCCTATTTTCCCTCCAGCATTAGGGCTCAACACCCCAGTCTTGGCGGCCGTGTCATAGAAGGAGGATGCAGCATAGAGGTTATCCTGACCCACACCACGCCCGCCACTCCACGCCCCGTTGAAGGAGCACCCACCTTCGAAATTTGAGTATGGGCAAGGCACGTCCATTCCCAACGCCTTCCTAATCACGTCCATGCACTCCCGGTGGTTTGTCCCGGACACCGGAGAAGATACATTGTAAACCACCCTGTTGTACTCATAGGTTCCTTGGTAACCATTTATGACGCATGGATTCCCTTTATTCAACTTCGAGGTTATCTTCAAAACCTCTGCACGTCCTGCTTTAAGCCCATAATTCAGGAAGCTGTGCACGTACAAGTTGTATTGACTTCCCAGAATGACCTTGTTCAGGATGTAGGGTTCTTCGCCGTCCCGTGCTGGGGGAGCGTTCGCCGCCGATTTATCTGAGATGGCGTAAGCCATCTGCACCGATCCTCCCCCAAGGTCAACCACCCCAACTGTGTTCCTGCAACCCCTCCTTCTAATCTTCCTAATAAATAGTTTACCGTCAACTGCACAACACAAATTAAACAACACAGTACATTAAAACATGCTATTTTTATTTTCTCAATTCAGCTATATATAAAATGCTGCAGGCAAATACACTTGGATCCATCATCATTTTCATGTGGAACTTTAGCTACCACAAATTAAAAACGTACAAATTATTAAATAAACAAAATATAGCCTTTTAATACATTCTGTACTGAAATAAAAGCTCCACGGAGGGGATTGTGTGCACGTGTGAATACAACCACCCACTGGCGGACGCAGAGTGTGAGGATCGGGGGGCGAGCTATGAATTTTATTCTCACACTATATAAAATAAGTAAAAAATCCTTATATAGAAAATTAGTTATAAAACTTTTTATTTTTCTATGTAACGTACTACGGAGTCACTAAAAAAATCATCCCTCATTGTGTTACGCAAATCTCTCTTAATAAACTTCAATGCAAAAAAGATCTTTAACAATATTTAAACCGTAGTAGTCGTAATAGGTAGGACCAGTGCTAATATCATAAGCTGGTAAAATATGCTCTCCATAGTCTAGTTACAACTTTATATGGTGGGCGAAATTTTTTATTTTATTTATTAAGATTGAAGAACAGATGAGCCTATGTTAAAAATCACCAACAAAGAAACATGTTATCTTCTTTTTCCCATTCAACTTCTCCACTGCGTAAATTACAGGAAAATAAAGTCTACTATAACTAAATTCACGAATCATATAAAAAAACTAATGGCTAAGTTTGAGCTCGGGGGCGGAATTACATAAAAATATTCTCTACCATAAATAAAATACACATAGCTATATAAAAAATTAATGGCAAACTTTGAACTCGGGGGGTGGCGTCCCCCCAAAGCCACTATGTGTGTCCACCAGACGTATGTGATGCCGGAATTATATTGTATGATGAAAACAATGGTGCGTTTTGTGTGGTATGAGAGATATTTTGTGTGATGGCAAAAATGTGATGAGAGATATGTGTTTTGTGATGCGAGACATACTTTTCGTGATGTCTGCAAATGCAACCTTTTGAATGGGTTGTACCGTAACCGTATTGAAAGCTCAATACTGTGCAACAACTTAAAGATTCTAATCATTAGTAATTTTCGAGAGCTCTTAAGAATTATTTTCGAGTTAAAAATTATTTTAAAAGCTAAAATTACTTTTAGAAACACTTTATATAAAATTGAAAACTTCAATCGTTGTAGCTACAAGCCTCCAACATCATGTAATTTTCGGAATTATTAAGTTATTGGAGTACTAGTAGTAGTAGGTATGTAATTCAAAAAGCAGGTATAAAATAGAAAGTAGATATCCATATATCAGACCCACATAAAAGTTTCCAAAAAGAAAAAAAAAAAAGAAGGGCCGCATGTAACTGCCGTGTATACTTACCCACATATAAGCACCTTCGTCCGTTCCTGTAAGAATGGAAACCGAGTCGGGCTTGTAGTAGAGGCTACTTCCTGTCTCGAACAAATTTCTCACAGCCTCCAATATGGCTTCTGAGGCCGTGCCCGGAAGCATCCGCACTTCCGCAGCCCTGCTGTTGCCTGAATTAATGCATTCATTCAGATATATGTATACGTAAACTATAAGTAGAATCTAATTTAATTACAAATAATAATAATAATAATAATAATAATAATAATAATAATAACAATAATCTATATAATACTCCCTACGTCCCGCGAAAGTTGACGCGTTTCTTTTGGGCACGGTAATTTATGTAGTGAGGTTTAATGGTTAAAGTGTTGTGGGTATTTGTGTTTAAAATTTTAATGAATTTTCACTTTACTTATTGTTTAACTTTGATTTAATATTATGGTAATGATTTAATTATAAAAAAATATTCAAGTGTGGTTTTGTTAGAATCGCCTAGGTGTCTAGTTTTAGAATATATATTTTATATAATTTTTATTTGTACCTTTTTTGAGATATGAAGAATTAAAGAAATGTAAGGGATTTGTATAGAAAAATAAAAGTGTATTAGGAGTTGTGCAGAATAGTTAAAGTAATTACTTTTAATGAGTTTTTAGAAACCATTAAGATTCTAATTATATTTATGTAGTATTAATTTAATTTATCTAAAAAAGAAAACGTGTCAGATTTCGTGGGACAGCTCAAAAAGGAATACGCGTCAACTTTCGCGGGACGGAGGGAGTATATAAAAACAATATCCCTTATGAACAGTAACTTACTCTTATGAACAGAAACCTATCAATTCTCTCTCACAAAAATCCCCTTATGAACAGTAACCTACCTATTTCCTCATCATTCACTTTCTGCACACAACCCAATACACATTTCTAATAAACAATAACTCATCAATAACTCAAAATGTGTAAAAGAAAAAATTCTAGAAATTTGATATTTTAAAACTACATGATGAGACGAATCTAACAAGATCCCACTTGACTATGTTTTTTCTTATAAAGCTGTTGTATAAGCATTAGTCAAAGTTGAATAATAAACAGTAGCAAAAGTCAATTCTTTTTCACTATAAAAATGAAGGAATTATATATATGTGTTTAAAAAAAATATAGTGCACTTTCAAAATATATGAAACCAAATTTGAGCGAACTTCACGTTAGATAATTTAATTGCATTAATTATTATAGATAAAGAATAGTACCAAATAAAAGACGTAACAAAAACTTTATGAGTTGATAGTTGAATAATAAATAGTAGCAAAAATCAATCCCTTTTCACAATAAAAATGAATGAATTATTAAAAAACGTTTTAAAAAAATAATGCACTTTCCAAATATAGGAGAACCAAATTCGAGCGAAATTACATTACATAATTTAATTTCATTAATTATTATAGATAAAGAATACTACCAAATAAAGGATGTAACAAAAATTTTATGGGTTGATATTATATTTATTATTTTGACATAATTTCAATATTTGTTATTATTCTTAAACAATACTCTATTAATTGAAATTATAGTTGAAGAATATATTGTAAATTATTAATAAGTACTTTATAGATTGATATTATATTCATTAATGAATAGCATATATTTGTATTAGATAAATTAACTAAATTAGATAAATTGCAATACGACAATGAGTTGATAAAACTATAGTTATTTTATTTTGTCAATGGATTCATTTACAAGAGTATTTCTTATAGTTTTCTAATTTATTTTGGAAGTATCTACATCATTTGAAATTTCTAATATCTCAATGCTTTAGGGTGAAAAATATCAATATTTAATTATCGAGTACAATATGATTTCACTTGCTTTTTTTCTCAACGTATGACATTAGAGTCGTGAATAGAAATATTTTTATCTTTGTTTTTTCATTTTCTTTTGTCCTTTCAACTATTGTTTGCAGTATAAGTATTTTTTAAGATACTAAATTGCAATATATAAATATTGGTAAGGACATATGTTGGTCGATTTCTATGCAACGTATAGATGTACTCATATAATGTTTCAAATAGTTAAAGAAGGTTGGAGAATGTAATCGACATAATATAATTGAACAATTTTATTTGTTAAATGGGATAATTTTGTTCATCTTGTTTATTATTTCCGCCCATTGGGCGGGGAAATACTAGTAATAATAATAATAATAATAATAATAATAATAATAATAATAATCTATCAGCCAATACATAAAAATTTTCCCTCTCTAGTATGGAGCTCTCTAAGAGCTCCCCTTCACCTCCATCCCCTGGAAACCCTAGCTCTTCGTCCCATGCCACTGAAGATTCATCTCCTCCCCCAGGCAAGTTCGTTTTCGCCAGCGGAGCCACCATCTCTTTCAGAGACAAGGTGTTGGAAGGGGAGTCGGCCTCTGTGCCTCTGATTCGTGACCCCGCCAACACCAAGTTGATCACTATAGAGCTTATCAATGGCAATAGATTGAAGCCATGTGTCCATATCGATCCTAGCCTTACTGCCCGCATTTGCAAGCCGTTCGTAGATGCGCTCATTATCTCGGTGCTCGGTAAGAAAGTCGGCTATGTTGCCCTTAAAGAAAGACTTGCGCGTTTATGGAAGATCGGAGATCGCTTCGAAATGATCGATATGGCCGCGGGATACTTCTTGGTCAAGTTCGACTGGATAGCCGACCGGACGAGAGTCCTACATGATGGACCGTGGATGATTTTTGATAGTTACCTCACGGTTCAACCATGGAAGCCCAACTTTGTGGCCGATGAAGAAACCCCGAAGAAGACCATAGTGTGGGCTCGTTTTCCTGGGCTGAGCTATGAGTTCTTTGATGAACTCATTCTGACAAAAATGGCAGCCACGCTTGGCAAACCCATTCGGGTTGATGCGATGTCGAAGGGAGTAAACCGGGGAAGATACGCTCGAGTTTGTGTGGAAATAGATCTTGATCTCCCGGTGGTCTCTAGTGTCCTTATTGGAGGAAGATGGCAGAAGGTGGCATACGAAGGACTCCACCTTCTATGCTCGACTTGCCGGAGATATGGCCACACCAGCCTGGCTTGCACCAACGGTCCTCTAGAGGAGGAAGAGGAGCTCCTGGCGTCTACTGGCGGAGGAGTGGGGGAAGTGCCACTAAAGGAAGCAAGTGACAAACCAGCTGCTGAGGAAAAGGCCCTGGTTTTTGCCAATTTGGAGAAAGACTGCGGCAGGGAGAGCTCTGCTATGGAGACAGACCAGACGGAAAGCTGCAGTAAGGTGGTGAAAGTCAACAGGAAGGAAATCAGCTCTGATGTTGCTGGGGGATTTCCGGAATTGGACAGTCACGAGACCTGCCTTGATCATGCTACTCACGATGAGTCACCAGGCCTAAATCAGACCAAGGATGAAGGGGAGGAAAGGGCCTTACCAACCCAACCCAACTCAGGAGACTGGATCCAGGTGGTGAGAAAGAAATCCAACAAGCCCAAGAAGCAGGCTCCTATACCTGTTAAGCCCGTCAGCAAGGGTATGGGCATCAAGGAAAAGATTAAGGGGATTAACCCACTGAGGGGGAAAAAATTGGGCCCATCTAAACAGCCCAATAAGCAGATTAGTAAAAGTCCTACTCAGTTCATGCCCACACTGCCCACTGCTGGGGATAAATCCCCTTGTTTAAAGAGGACCAGGACCAACTCAAACAGTGGACACAGCGAGGAGAGTTCGATGGCTGAACAGGAAGGAGGGGCCTTCGTCGATGGACGACTGAAGGAGAAGGCGAAGGAAAACATCGATCCACAAGGGAACGACTCTCCCTTACCAGAAGTGGTGGAACCGCCGGGTGAGGCGGTTGAAATGCAGGATTAAGCGATGAGGGGCGGCGGCCAGACAGTAAGTTTTTTGATTATTATGTTTATGGATTTTAAACAATTCAAACTTCTGTCGTGGAATATCGGAGGTATTGTTGGTAAGAGATCTAGGATGTGCCTTAAGGACATTGTAGGGAGGGCTGACCCGGATATTATTATCCTGATGGAACCTCAGTCCAGTTATGCTAACTCTGAAGCTTTTTTTACTGAAGTTGGATTTTGAACCTTTGTGTATCCAAGAAGCCCTTGGGAGGTCAGGGGGGATTTGGGTTTTGAGGAGAAAAGGACGGGCTTTTAAGTGCGATAATAGTGATTGCAGAGGCCGTCTCATTACCATGAAATTAGAGGAAGGTATCACCAAGTGGCATTGCACGGCCTTGTATGCGTCGCCTAGATATAATGAACGGAAAGGTAATTGGTCTGACCTTTGCCAGATTGTGGAGACTATCCAAGGGCTGTGGGCAGTCATAGGCGACTGGAACCAAATCCTTAAGCAGGATGAGGTTAAAGGGGGAATGTATAATGTGGGAAGAGCTGATGAATTGGCAGACAGTCTTATGAGGTGTGGGTTGAGCACTGTCAATACTCAGGGGGGTAAATATACTTGGGCACGGCCGGTAGGCGATCACCAGTACATCCATAAGACTCTGGATAGGTGCACTTGCAATATGGAGTGGATTAACAGCTTCCCGAATGGCTTTGCTCACATTCTTAACCGAATAGGATCTGACCACAGTCCAATTCTTCTGAGGTGCGGTAATGCTCCACGCTTAGAGGGATCTAAACCGTTTCGCTGGGAGTCGTCGTGGGCTATATCCACGGGTTATGATAAAGTGGTTGAGGATGCTTGGAGGAAGCCGAGCCCCTCTATTGTAGACCAACTTGTTTTGGTCAAGAAAGAGTCCGCTAAGTTTGATAAGTCAGCAGGGGGTAACATCAAATGGAAGAAGTTTAAACTTATCAAGAGATTGGAAGGCATTGCCCGCACCATGGAGAGAGTTGACTCTATCAGGTTGTACTTGCTGGAGGATGAACTTAAGAGGGAACTTGAGCAATTTCTAATCCGAGAGGAACTCTATTGGTAACAAAGATCTCGTGACAAATGGATCCGTAACGGGGATAGAAACACAGCTTATTTCCATGCCCGGGTTAAAGCGAATAGGAATCGTGCGATGATTCATGGTTTGAATTTGCCGGATGGGTCCTGGTGCGAAGAGCCTACTCAACTCAGGAGCCATGCTAGAAATTATTTCCATAACCTGTACACCCTTGAGGAGGAACAGAGAAGAAACGCGGCTACCCGGGAGATTGATATTCCGCCCTTACTGCCTATTGCAGAGGAGGACTCCAGACCTTTGGAAGAGGGTGTAACACCCGAAGAGGTAATGCAAGCTGTGAAGGGCATTGATGGCAACTCGGCCCCAGGCCCGGACGGCTTCCCTGGATTATTTTTCCAACTCTATTGGAATCTAGTCGGGGAATCATTAACTAGCTTTGCAAGGAAGGCTTTCTCTGAGAAGGAATTCCCCCTGGAGATCTCTAAAGCCCTCATTTGCCTCATCCCCAAAGTTGAGGTGCCCACGGGTTTCCACCACTTTCGGCCCATCACGCTTTGTAATGTGAGCTATAAGGTGATTACGAAGATTTTGGTTTCCCGACTCAGACCAATTCTAGAAAAAACTATATCCCACAACCAATCGGCCTTTCTCCCTGGGAGGGGACCCGCGGATAACGCCCTCACTCTCCAAGAGATGGTGACTCATATGGGAAGATCGGGGACTAATCTTCGCAGCATTATATTGAGAATCGATATTGCAAAGGCCTATGATAACGTTCTTTGGCAATTTCTGGAGAGTAGCTTAATAGATCTGGGGTTACCAAATAGTTTCATCAAGCTTACCATGTTTTGTGTGTCATCGCCTTCCTATGCCATCCTCTGGAATGGCAGGGCAACGGATAGCTTTTCCCCAGAAAAAGGGTTGAGACAAGGAGATCCGATCTCCCCGTATCTATTCTTAATCGTCATGGAAAAGTACTCTAACATGATTCAGAACTTGGTAAGGGAGGGGAAATGGAAGCCTGTCAAGCTTACTAACACAGGGATGGAGATTTCGCATCTCATATTTGCGGATGATCTAATTTTGTGTTCCATGTTGGAGAGAACTAGTATTGAGACTATGGCCACATCCTTGGAAGTCTTTGCTGGAGCCTCTGGTCTGAAGCTCAATCCTGACAAGTCCTCTTTCATCACATCTAAAGCGGTCCCCTCCACGGATAGGGATTGGATCTCGGCTACCCTAAACATGAAGTGGACGGAATCCTTTGAGAAGTACCTGGGATTCCCTCTGATTTCTGGCAGAAGCAAAGGCCAGTTTTGGATAAAATCGACTCTAAGCTGCGGGGGTGGGCAACTCAATTCCTCAACAAAGCAGGACGTTTAACTCTTTGCAAAGCAGTCCTTGCTTCCATCCCTATATACCTTATGCAAGTTCATTGGTTCCCTCAGACTGTGTGCGATGCAATAGACAGGAGAATCAACCGCTTCCTCTGGAAAGACCATAATGGCACCGGGATCCACTTGGTGAAATGGGATAAGGTGGCCTCTCCGCTCGGGGAAGGGGGGCTGGGCCTTAGAAAAGCTAGATACATGAATATTGCACTCCTAGGGAAACTCATTTGGCATGCACTCCACTCGCCAAACAAGCCTTGGGTCCAGCTCATTAATAACAACAAGGAAAGGCCCACATATCCCTTTGAGTTCCCTTGCTACAGTAAGTCCCATGTCCTCAAAACCATGAAGAAGGTTGCCCCTTATCTAATAAAAGGTTTTAAACTGAGGATAGGGAACGGCGAGTCCTCGCTTTGGTACTCGGAGTGGTGGAAGGGTGGCCAAATCAGTCCTCTTCTTGATTATGTGGACTATCATGACACTGCTCTCAAGTGCAAGGATATTATTGTTAATGGTATGTGGGGTTGGTCTGGTATTTATTCCAATGTTCCTTCCTGGATTCTCTCTAATATTTGCAGGTCCCCCCCTCCAGTCCTACACCCGGATGTGCCAGACATGTGGATCTGGAATAAAGATAAATCGGGCAAGTTTACAGCTAAATCAGCCTACAAATTTTTGACGTCCAATGTTGACAGGCCAAAAGAGTGGAAGTGGATTTGGGATACAAAGTTTCCGGCCAAAATTTGCTTCCTCATTTGGCTAATCTGCAATGATGCCTTGCCAATCAATCTCACTCGCTTCAAGCGTAATCTGGCCACCAATCCATTATGCACCATCTGTGGTAAAGAGACTGAGAGCTGGGCACATTGTTTTTTTCTTTGTGACTGGGTTAAACAAGTTTGGACGAGACTTCACATTGCCATTCCACCGGACTGTGATAATATTCCCAGGCATCATATCAAGGAGTGTTTAGCTGGGATGGTAAATACAATTGGGACTCGGCTAGTGGCTGCTCTCTGGATCGTCTGGGTGGAAGAAACAGCAGAGTGTTCAGGGGGACTAGCACTAGTCAATGGAGAATTCTGAAGGAGATTGCAGGCCTTTCTACTGCCATGGAAAGAGACAAGACCTGCAGGAAGTTGGCAAGGGGGTCTGGAACCCCTATCCACTGGAATGATAAAAAGGCGACATGCACCATACTACATACAGATGGCAGCGTGTTAGGGAGCTTGGGGAAGGCTGGTTTCGGTTTTGTCGCTAGAGATGACAAAGGTCAATGGATTGTTGGGGGGAGTGGCCACCTGGGGAGTTGTACTATTTTGTATGCTGAGCTGTACGCCATGGCTAAAGGCATGGAAGAACTGCTTAAGGCTGGGGTGAAGAAAGTATGTTGCTACACCGATGCCCAGGCTGCCATCGACACCTTAAAGTCGCATAATGAGCTCCACCCGTATGCGGCTCTAATCAATCATATCTGGACCTTACGGCGAGCTTTCGAGGAGGTCAGTTTGCACCATATTTGGAGAGAAGGTAACAAGGTTGCGGATGGATTAGCCAAACGTGGAGCGTAGAGGAGGACTTCTACACGACGTGGGCGTTTCCTCCGGACGATGTTCGGGCCTTTTGGGAAGCTGACGCTTCGGGTGTTTGCTCCCTTAGGATCTAGTGTTTTTGCCAATTTGTGTCTTTGTTTCTAGCTGTTCGCCTCTTCCCCCGTGTTTCTCCTTTTCCTTCTTTCTTTTCCTGTTTATTGTCTCAATCTGTTTGCTGGCCTTAGGGCTTACCAAAAAAAAAATAATAATAATCTATCTAATATATAAAAAAATATCCATTATGAACAGTAACCTACCTATTTTCTCAACATTCACTTTCTAGACGCAATCCAATACACTTTTCTAATGATCAATAACTTATCAATAACTCAAAATGTGTACAAGAACAAGTTCTAAAAATTTGATATTTTAAAACTACATGATAAAATGAATCTAACGAGATCCCACTTGACTATATTTTTTCTTATATAGATGTAGTATAAGTATTAGTCAAAGTTGAATAATAAATAGTAGCAAAAGTCAATTCCTTTACGCTATTAAAAAAACATAGTGCTCTTTTAAAATATAGGCAAACCAAATTTGAACAAAATCCACGTTCGATAATTTAATTCCATTAATAGATAAAGAATGGGAAAAATGCCCAAATAGTCCCCCATCTTTCGGTGATTTCCCCATTGGTCCCATAATATTGACGTTAGCCTAATCAGTCCATTATGTTGCCTAATCCGTGCCAAAAGCATCCCATACGCGTTTAATGACCTCCAAAGCTGACGTGTCATGAGATTAAGCAATTAACCATTTTGTTGACTTGTCCATACTGACGTGGCAATTGCTCCGTTGCCAAATTGGATTTGAGGGGGAAATAAATTACCGAAAAACCATCCCCAATTTCACAACCCTAAAATGCTGTTCACATTCCACTGCCCCATATCCTCATCTATCATTTCCTTTTGTGAGCGCAGGATCCTCTGCATCGAACACCCTCGAGGTGGGAAGGTAAATGTGCAATGGAGAATGAATTTCGGAGAAGACAGAGAGTAGAGGTCAGATTTGCCACTGGTGGGAAAATGGCAACTTGGTTTGTTTTTGGCCACTCCTCAGTTGTGTTGATTGGGATGACAAGTAAGGTATAAGCCTTCTTGTAAGTGTGAACCTCATACCATTTATGCACGTACTTCACAAGTGGATACCTTATTTGATTGATGGCAACATATTCATGTATACATGGCACACCACTTATTTGCCGTTTTCTAGAACCACAAACCCCTTTATCTAGATCCACACTATACTGCTCACTCTCAATATGTAAAGAGTTTACCTAGCAGAAACCAACAGTAATGCATCCAAAGATCTTTAAACATATAATACCAAATAATATTAAAAATTATGCAACAAAGGTGGGGTAAAACAGACTTACCTAAAATATATTTGCATTGGATTTTAGTCGGATATAGTCCACCACCTTGTCATGATAACCATCTAGAATTTTTTGAATCTGCGGGCAAAGCAAATCCTTCCATCTCTTTCATCTTTCATCAATGTCTCTATACTTTTGAAACTGAGACATCAAGTAAATGTGTAGCTCCTGCAACATTGATAGCAAAAGTTTTCTCCTAGCACCAACAATGTTTGAGTTGAATGACTGACAAGCATGGTTGGTCAGTAGGTCACACTTTAGGTATGAGCTAAAGAAAGCTCTACACCACTGAGTTGGAGGCCTTCCCCTCAACCATGCTTCAGCTTTCGGATCAGACTTGTGTAGCTCATCGATCACCTTTTCAAATGAGTTGATTGTGGTGCATTTGGCTGCCTTCCAGCTTGGAAGTTGACCATTCGTTGTGTGGTTCTCTGCAGCACATCCACCTTTCATAATTTGGAACAAATCCATCATGATAAAAATATCCATGGATGTCCCGATCGGATAAATGAAATCTATTCTTGTATTATTTACATGGACACCTTATCTTTCCTCCCACTATGTCGGTATCTAGATTATCATGAGAAACCCGTATAAAGAACTTAACACCCTCCTTATATTCGGGTGCAAGCAAGGTACCGCTAGGCAGGTACATCCACCTTCTATCCATCTTTGAAAACTTTCACCTACAAATTTTGAAATATTAACATAAGAAATATATTTGGGTTTCAGAAGCGTTTACATTTCTCTATTTGTAGGTGATTTATTTATAAATTTGAGTTTATTAATTTAATGCATTTGAAAATTGTATTTACAGCTTTAAACAATTAAATTGAAGTAACTTAATGCATTTCGAAAGCAATCAAAGTTGAAATGTAAACAATTAAATTTTTTAATCATTATTATTACTCACTTATGATTGATGTCTTGCACAAAGTGCGACATTTACTTGTGTTTAAATAATGAGTTAATAATTTAATTGGTGGAAATTGTGCAATTATTTGCTAAAAATAATGAATTTGTGTACAAAGGTTAAATTGTGATATGATTATATGCTTTGATGCTTTTTTATGTATTTTTTTGTTGAGATTGCATGTGTTTAGGTGTTTTTAGCAAGTCAAAGGCCAAAGGGACCAAGAAGAAGTCAATTGGAGCGCAAAAACTCGGAAAATGGAAGAAAACGGCGAAATCAACGCACAAGGACCCAAAATTGCGGGCTACGGAGGGATAGCGCACGCCAGCCGTGCCGTGTTACGTGATAGCGCGTGCACTTCGCGCGGCACGGAGATAAAGCGCGCGCATAGCGCGCGAGACAACAGATTCGGCCCAATTTTCCGCTTTTCGAGGTTTTCGCGTCCCGTAGTATAAATAGCACATTTTCAGACATAATGAGTGTTCCTAATCATTCATTCATCTGTCCCGATATCATAATTCTCATTAGCCACCATCTTTCATCCATCATCCAAGCAAGAGAGAAGAGGAGAAGAAGGCAACCATTTGAAGATCTGACAAGATTCGTACATTGGCGTTCCTTCAACCGATGTTTCACCAGACTATGTCTTCCATCTTTATTGCTTTCTGTCTTTGTGTGAGGCTAAACCTAATGTTGGGGAGACCTAGATTTGGATATTGTTCATTTTGCTTTTGCTATATGAGCCTCGTTAATTTAATGTTAATGTGTTCAATTCTTATATGTGTTTGGTGAGACTGAAAGGAGAACTGCACTAGGACTTTCTATTGTTTAGGTGATTGAAAAATACATGAACAAATCATAATTGAAAATATTAATTTTGACAATTTGTAGCTTGAGAAAGTACAAAATCTATTAGAACTAATTTAGGATAACCACTAGCTGGAGGAATTGCATGTTATTAAAACCGAGAGGTTTCTAAGTTGTGGTTATTCTGAATAGGCATTAAATTGATTAAAAATTGGATTTTTATATGCAGTTGCAAGTTTGTCAACAATTGAAGCATATAGGGATCCTCATTCATCATCTAGCATATTAATTCACTCTCTCTGTTTGCTTTGTTGATTGAAATTTTATAGCTTTATATCAATTAATTGAATTTTTAGGATTTTAGATTAAACAAACAATTTATGCAATTTACTTTTATTCGCTGCTTGAGCTTGATAAATTATTATCAATTCACTTTTCCCTGAGGATTCGACCCGGTTTTATCGGTTTATTACTGTAAGTGCAAAAAATGCGTAGACAGAAACTGCAAAATAATTTTATTAATTTCACAAGAAATGCCTACAAATTACAGAGAATTTGAATGAATTTAAAAGAAATATATGAAGATCAAACGATATGGGTTTGACTTCTGTTACTCCTTTGATTCCTCCAACCTTGAAGACGTCGAGATGCTTTTTATGCTTCTTCTTCGGCTTCTTAGAATTTCTGCAGCGTTTTGTTGCTGTAGATCTCAAGTGTTTGAGTCTAGAGAGTGATTAGGGTATCAAGATGTATGCCCAATGTGTGATAGGGTGCCTCTATTTATAGAGGGAAAAACCCTAGGGTTTGTGGATGATGGACCAATCGATGGGCTGGTCCAATCCACAATTCTATCGGGTCAGTGAGCATGTGGGCATTTCATTTGGGCTTGTTCATATTGACTGATTTCCATGGACTGGCCTGCTTCAAGTGTCTATTGGATCATAAGCTTGTGGGTCTTTCATTTGGATTTGTCCACATTGGCCCAACATAGGTCTATTTGGATTATTAATCCAAATAGCCCAATAAATATTAATAATTATTTCAAGCATTTAATTTATTTAAAATGCTTAAAAATAATTAAATTAATATTTAAAATTACACGTGTCGCATTTTCAGTGGCGAATAAATTTCACGTGTTTACAGATGCCCCCTCGAGACTTGTTTAGGGCGAAATAAAATATTTGAGACGTGAACGAGTCTCGAAATATTTTTTTTTCTTTTTTTTTTTATCTATCCCATTTTGCTTGGCTTTGGAATATATATTTTTTTTATTCGTTGCCATCTTCTGCTTGGGCATTGTCAGCATTGTTGGTACCTGTTGGGCTCATGAATTTTTATCTCATCCTTTACTTTTTTTTTTGTTCCTCTAGGCCAATTTTTTTGTTGGGCCTCGCTTTTTTTGTTTTTTGTTTTTTTTTCTTCCGGATTTGCTCTTTGCTTTTTGGTTTTTTCAGATTTGCCAAATATTTCATGTGGCAAGATTCGAACTAACTCCATCTAATTTGGTAGAATCTTCACTTCATTGAAAATTGATTTGATGCGCATGAACCTTGATGTGGATTTGTTTAATCAAACTTACACTTCAAACTCTGTATCCGCATCGAGATCTTATATCAATTTTAAACTTAGAGCAAATAATCATCAAATATTTGCCATATCCCACAAGCTTCACATTTGGATTTAAAATTTGACTCAAATTAATTTATCCAAGATTTTTTTTTTCCTCCAATTTTCAAATCTGTTCCAAGCAAGATTTAACAAGGATTGCATCTTTCCACAAATCTGCTAGGACTCACTTTGGCTTCTATAAATTACCCCATTAACAAGTACTGGTCTAATTTCCGCACCCCAAGTAGCAAGCAAGCAGACAAGTTTTGGCAGTAACCAATTTTCAAAGACGATTTGGTAAAAATATCACCCATGCCTTAATACTCTGTCCTCCTATTTTTCCTGCCTGTTGTGTTTTCCTATTGCGTTTTTTCTTTGTTGCTGCTACTTGTTTTTTTTTCTTTCTTTGCATTCTTTTTCTTGTTTTTCTTTGTTTCTTTGCATTTTGGTTTTTCGATCAAACTTAGCAGAGAATACAAATACCGTCAACAAGACCCGGAAACCAGACTCCCGATCCATCATATTCACCCCAGCTTTCTACTTCAAAATCATCATCAAATCGAGATAAGCCATGAAGCCTTTGACAATGGCGGGGTTGGCGACGGCGCTGCTGTTCGTCTCAACCGTTATTTGTTCAGAAGGCCGGCCGCTCGTCCGAAGCCACGCTGCGGCTCATCCGAAGTCGCGCCGCTGCTGTTGCTCCGTTCAGACGTTGCCGTGCCGGAGAGCGAGCACCGCCGGTGCCGCTGCTTGCTGCTTTGTCTACCGCCGCCGCTACACAACTTATGTAGCCGGAGTTCTGTCCTGCCGGAGGGTCGCCGCTTGTCGGATTTCGTGCGCGAAAGGGAGGCCGATCTGCTGCTCTGCCCGGAACGCCGGGGATGATCGCCCTGCTCATCGCTTTGCCCAAGCCCCAGCCGCTGCTCGCGCCAACAGAGGAGGCTGCCGCTGCTGCCCGCCGTTGCATCATTGCCAGAGGAAGGGGAAGTTGCCGCCTTCGTCGGAGCCACTCCGCTACTGCCACTGCTTGCCCACGTCCCGGAGCCAGTTGCCCAGCCCAGCCTGTCGCGAGGGAGCCGCCGCCGTCGAGCGGAGGCCGGAGATGGAGACTGAGCGTGCCGCCGGAGAGGGAAGCGTGCTCGAGCCGTTGCCGCGCCCGTGGAAGCCGCCGTTGTTGCTTGCTGCTTCCGCGATTGGCGCCTCGCCGCTGGAGGGTGTCGCCGAGAAGAGAGAGACAGAGACGCCGTTGGAGCTGCGCACGGAGGTCAACGAAGAAGCCGCTGGCCGTCGCCATTCCGTCGCGAAGGAGATTAGGCCGCCGCCGTTTGCTTCGGAGGGAGGCCGCCGTTCGTCCGGAGGGAGGAGACGCCGCCGCCTGGAATCGACACCGTTGCCGCTATGCTTGCCGCCGCCTGGAATCGACACCGTTGCCGTCGTCGCCGGAGGTCGAAGCCGATTGGGAAAAATGGTGGACTGTGTTGTGCGCAGACTGGCTTTGGAAGGAAGGGGGGGGGGGGGCTGCGTTTTTTTTTTGGTGTTTTGTGGGGAAGAAAGACTTAATTTTGCCATATTTTAATTTAGTCCCTTAACTTTTGCAACCCTAGGATTGTCTCCCTCCTGGTTTGCCAATTTTAAGTATACTCCACAAACTTTAGGAAAATTGTAATATGCCCCCTGAGTATTCTAAACCTTAGGATTTGAACCCTCAGTGTTTAGGTAATTCCAAGATTGAACCCCTTGATTTTAGAAGACCAAAATTTAACCCCAACATATTTGGTATTTGAGGCTAGGTCCCAAAATATTTAATTTTAAGTTCAAAAATTTAAAATGAACTTAAACTTAAAATATTTAACATGTATTTTTGTCTACATGTAAATATTCACTTTTTTTTAGTGCCCAAATCTTGATCTTGTGGAAATTTAACTCTAAGTCTAAAAATTTAAAATGAACTTAAAATTAATTTTCCAAATTTGACATGTATTTTTTTAATTATTTATTGCTTTCATCTTGCAATATTTTTTTTCATGTCATTCAAAAATTGCATCGCATTTATCTTGCAAATGTAATTTTTTTCTTTTCTTTTTTTTGTCTTTTCTTTTTTTTTTGTGGAAATAACCCCCATTTTCTTGGAAGATAACCAATTTTCCCGATTTTTTTTATTTTGCAGTGGCGTCATGGCTAAACAATTTATCCGGAGCGACGGGAATCATCTTATAGTTGGTCGTGATAAGGATGCCTAGACTCGTATCCTTATCGACACTCCAGTGACGCCACCTCGTTCAAGGGTTAATGTTGAACACCCGGAGCATTGGCTCGCAGGTCTGTATGGAAAATTGTGCGAGCGGATGGATCAGAAGGCGAGGAGACTGCCCTCTCACTTCGATCTACTCTTCACAGATTGGGTAGCCGTGAGCTCGAGCCATTTCACCCGAACGCGGTCCCGGATCTTAGCGCTGATGCCAATTTCCCAGACTCTATGTTCGGCATGTTTTGTTTCTACCCAGGCTATTGGGAGTGGACTGAGCATGTGCTTTGGCACCACAAGCAGCATTTGAGGCATGCACAGATCTATGACGGTGTACAGGCTTCACTCTTCACGTATTACTGCAGTAAAGGAGTACTTCGCGCATTTCTTGAACGGTGGCGTCCAAGCACGAACACCTTATGTACTCCCATTGGTGAGCTTTCACCTTCGTTGTGGGATATCCATGAGCTAGTTAGGCTTCCCCTACAGGGTGAGTTTTATGACAAAGCTGTACCGAGTGACAAGACTCTGAACTATGGGAACGACCAAACCCCAGCTAGCTGCAAGTACGGTCCAATTATCATTTCGGTCTCTCTTCTTTGTTTTTTGTTTTGTTTCCCTCCTCCTTTTTTTTGACTAATTTTCCTTTGCTTGCAGATATCTGTTTTTGGCATACCACTCGATCTGTAAAAAGGATAGGGCGGTCTCCATTGCGGCGTGGGTGGAGTTTTGGTTTGGGAAAGGCAGGAAATATTCTAGCCCGACACTTCAGCCTCAAAAGAAGAGAGGGAGGGCACCTAAGGAGCCGTCCGTCCCAAGTGGGACTATAATCAGAACGCAGCTGCAAGAGCCTGTTAGTGGCAAGATGGATTTTCTAGGCGTGGAGGTTGCTTACTGTGATGAGCTTTATTTAGCAGCATTCATTTCTGCTTGGATTTGTGGATTTGCGCTTCCCCATGGCCGTGTCGGCATGGTTCGACCATCTGTCTTTCGAGTTGCCAGCCGTATGGCGCGTGGCACACAGTTTTCCTTGGCTATCCCCGTGTTGGCGAGCATATACCGAGGCTTGCGGATGATATGCACGTCCACTGACTTGAAGCAATGCAAGGCGGTTTTTCCTCTTCACTTTGTTTATCCGTGGCTCGCGGGACACTTTCCGACCCATGATTGGCTGGAGGTTGCGGGGAACCCGCCCATGGTGGGGTTTTCGGGTGTAGATGCCTTTAGACGTATCAGTTATACTGCCGCCCAGAGATTGTTTACCAACATTTCACCTTCTTCTTTAGTGTGCTTTCGATTCAACACTGCGACGGCTCCTTTCACCTTTCATGACAATGAGTTCCTTATCAATTCCTCTAGAAAGGATCTTCTCATTTGTGTACGTTCGGCTTACTTGACGTTTAGATGCGGGTCTTCTTGCATTGTTGAGGCATACAGTCCACATCGTTTTAGCCGGAGATTCGGGTTTTGTCAGCACATCCCGGGGCCATTGAAGGAAGAGATCCTTTCTGGAGATCCGAGTGAGTTATATCGGTTATGGTTGGTGAGCACCCAATTTCTCACGAAGGCATCTCTTACATATCCTGGTGTATCGGGTTCCATTCTTTCGACAAGCCGTGATTATGCCAAGTGGTGGTCCCGCTGTCATGATCCGCCCTGCAATAATTCGAACTCCGCCGTCCGTGTTAGCAATGATGAAGCACTATCGCCCAACTTTGCCCTAAACGCAGTGCGTTTGCCAGCGCAACCTCTATTGAAAAACAAAGAAGTAATTTCCGCTTTATCTTTTTCTGATGAAGGGAGGGACGAGGTTTTTAACTTAGACCATCTTAGTATCCCTTCATGCATTTTTGAGGAAGAAGCACCTTTAACAGAATTTTTAAATGAAAGTTTTGATGTCTTTGTTCTATTCCTTGATTTTGTCTTTCTTTGGTTTCTTCGCTTGTACTTATGCTTTCCCCGTTTCCTTTCAGGTTGTGGACTTGGGCAGTACATCGGCGCCTGATGATGGTGATGATGATGCAGGAAGCAGTGCCAGTGTTCCTATACCCTTGACACGTGCCCCTCGCGTCCCTCGAGCAGATGTAGTGCCATCACCAGCCCTTCCTTTAGTAATGGCCGATCCTATTGCACACTTAGCATCTCCAGCAGTGCGTCCCTTGGAAAAGGCTACTCCTGCAACAACTATTATTACCCCTGATGAAATGAAGGGGCGAGCAAGCTGGAAGGTCATGGACTATTATTGGGAGATAGTGAGAGACATAATTAAGGATGCACCTTTGGAGAAGCTTGCGTGGGGTCGAGCTGCAGTGGAGGAGTTTCTTGGCTCCATGAGGGATTGCAAGCAGGACACATCTCGGCTGGAGTTATCATTGCACCGTTTCTTCGATGGGGCTACGATGCTTCAGGATTTGCGTACGAAGGTGGAGTCGCAAGACTCGTTGCAACTAGCCGAAGCGGAGCTGGCCAAGAGAGATGGTGAGTAGCAAGCCAAGACGGAAGAGGTTAAAGTGTTGGGCGCCAAATTAGAAGAGTTGAAGAGACAAGTGGCCGAAATGGAGTCATCTCTTCAGCGAGCTACAAGAGAGGAGCAAGTTCTTAGCGAGGCTCGCGCATCTCAAGAGGCGGTTGTTTTGAAGATCAAGAATTCCCCAGGCCCATCTGCCGAAGATTCCGCCAGCTTGAAGATGATGGAAGCGGCTTTCAAGAGGTCCCGAGAGGAGTTGCTACATCTACAGCCTTTCTAGCTTCATCATTCTTTTGTTCTTTATTCTTTGTTTTTGGCATTCTTCATTGCTTAGTTCACATGGAATTTGTATCTTGATCCCTTGGTGAAATAAAGCTCTTATTTCTTCATTATCTCTTAATTTACATCATGAATGCACTTGCAAGCCCCAATGCAAAACCTTACACCATCCTTCAAATTTGAATACTAAAACACTTTAATTATAAATTAAGTGCTTTAGTGCATGTAGCCATAACTTCTCCAAACCAAGTGATAGATTAATTTAATAAATCCATTAAACTTTTTTTTTAAGCAATGTGTGGAATTTAACTCATATGCACAAATTTATTTTATCAAGTAATGAATTAATTTAATCAACCTATTTTTTTGCTTGCAAGTAATGGATCAAATTTAATCAACCCATTTACTTAATTTTTTTTTTTGGTGTAATGGATTAACTTAACCCAACTACATTTTTTCCATCAAGTAATGAACCAACATAATTAATCCAATCACTTGATTAATTTTTTTTGTTTATGACTGAACTTAGAAAAAATGATTTCCAAGTTGCCTACGTACCCTGTGAAGGGATCAAGCCATTACGTAGTTCAAAACAAATTGAATTTGTTTATTTTGAGTCGTACACAGTTTATACTCTTGCGGGCCAAGAGTATTACATTTTTTTTGCATATATTTTTTTTTGTGACGTGCAGTTTAGGCTCATGCGTCAAGGAGCACTACTTTCAGTTTCTTCAGGCGTAGAACTTCTTCAAGAATCGTCTGTTTATCGGTCCGATGCTCACTCCGTCGTTATCTAGCATCATGTAGGCTCCGTTTGTGAAGACATCCGTGATGACATATGGTCCATCCCATTTGGAGGTGAACTTGTTCCCACTGCGGTAGTTGATGACAATAGGTCTCCGGATGGCAAGGACGAGATCTCCGACTTGAAACGACCGCGCCTTGACTTTTTTGTTGTAGAACTTGGACAGACGGGATTGATAGCATTCCAATCTTTGTTGCGCTTCGAGCCGCTTTTCATCCAGAGCTTCCAATTCTTCCAAACGCAGCCGGGCGTTGTCTTCTTCAGTGAGCCCTTCCCGGATGGCGATTCTTAGCGAGGGGATTTGCATTTCCAGTGGCAACACGGCTTCCACTCCATAGACCAACGAGTATGGCGTTGCCTTGGTGGGTGTGCGAAAGGTTGTGCGATATGCCCACAGAGCTTCATTGATTCTTTCATGCCAGTCTCGTTTTGACTTGGAGACAACTTTCTTCAATAAACCGCATAAGGTATTGTTGAAGGCCTCCGCCAGTCCATTCGCCGGCGGGTAATATGCAGAACTCTTTCGCTGAGTAACTCCAAACTTCTCACACAACTTGGTGATGGTGCTGTTGACAAATGATCGTCCGTTGTCTGTCATGATGTAACGCGGGACGCCATAATGGTAGATGATATTGATTCGGATGAAACTAGCAACATGTTCCCCTTTGACTTCTCTAAAGGGTGCAGCTTCAGCCCACTTGGAGAAATAATCCGTCGCAGCAAGGATATAGCGATGCCCCCCGGAAGACTTTGGCAGTGGTCCAACGATGTCCATGCCCCACGCGTCAAACGGCCATGATGCCACAGTTGGATGCAACGGCTCAGGAGGTTGGTGGATGAAGTTGGCGTGAAATTGGCAGGCTTGGCATTTTCGAGCGAACTCCATGCAGTCTTTAACCATCGTCGGCCAATAGTATCCCATTCTCTTGATGCGGAAATGTAGCTTCGGCCCCGATTGATGTGCACCGCAAATCCCAGCATGTACTTCTTCCAATGCTTGAACAGCTTCAGTGGAGCCCAAACAACGGAGTAGAACCCCTTCGAACGACCTTCTATACAAGGTGCCATTAAAGTAGAAGAATCGGGCAGCACGTCTTCGGATATCAACCTTTTTCCTCGGATCATCGGGTAACTTCTGATGCTGCAAGTAGTCTACCAAAGGCTGCCTCCAATCTTCTTCTTCGTCGATTTCAAACACTTCAACGGTCGTATTCTCGTCGAACTCCTCATCGTCTTAAAAAACCGGAGGTATCACCCATCCCTTTGTCAACGTGATACTCATCTTGTCTTCTGGTGAGGCAAGTGTTGACGCCAACTTTGCAAGGGAGTCAGCTTGCCGATTTTGGCTTCTCGGGACATGTTCAATAGTCACATTATGGAGATATGCCATCAATCTACGTGCGTATTTGTGATATGGCACCAGATCCGGCTTCTTGACTTCATATTCACCAAGTAGCTGGTTGACTATTAACTTGGAGTCGCCGTAGACTTGAAGATGCAGTTGCTTGGCGTCGACTGCCATTTCGAGTCCCAAGATCAGTGCTTGATATTCGGCAACATTATTGGAGCAATTGCTAGTGAGGGTATTGAATGAGGTAAGATCTCACCCGTTGGAGTGACGAAGACGATTCCTACTCCAGCTCCTTCCTTGTGGGCAGCTCCATCGAAGTACATTTTCCATGGTTGTCCAGCTTCAGTTAGCATCACATCTTCATCCAGAAGGTCGTCAGAAAGATCCCATTCAGCAGGTATCGGATGATCAGCTAAAAAGTCGGCCAGGGCTTGTCCTTTGATAGCCTTTTGTGGTACGTAAACGATCTCGAACTGTTGAAACAACAAGTACCATCGTGAAAGTCTTTCAGAGAGAGCAGATTGAGACAACACATGCTTGAGAGGATTTGCTTTGGATACGAGATGTACCGTGTGAGCTTGGAAGTAATGCTTCAATTTGCGGATGGCGAAGACCAATGCTAGACAAAGCTTTTCGATTGGGCGGAACTTGAGCCGTTCGGCGTCATCATCCGACTCAGATAGTATAGTGCATTTTCCTTGCCCCCATCATTTTCTTGAGCCAGCAAGGCGCTAACAGAGTTTTCTTGGGCAGCTACGTATAGGATCAATGGTCGTACGATCACTGGAGCAGCCAGCACTGGCGGCTTCATCAGATAAGCTTTGATGTTATCGAACGCTTTCTTGCAGGACTCATCTCACTCGAACGGAATACCTTTCTTCATGAGCTTGCTGAATGGTTGGCATCTTCCAGCAAGATTGGAAATGAACCTCCGGATGTATGCGAGCTTGCCTTGAAGGCTCTTCAACTCATGGATATCCCATGGTTCCGGCATTCTCAAGATCGCGTCAACTTTGGCTTGCTCGATTTCAATGCCGTGATTCCGTACAACGAAGTCGAGGAACTTTCCAGAGGACACGCCAAACGCGCACTTCAACGGATTCATCTTCAGTTGATGCTTGCGTAGGCGTTCGAACACGGTCCTCAAGTCTTGAAGGTGATTGACTCGTTCCTTTGTCTTTACCACGAAATCGTCGACGTAGCATTCAACCAAGTTGTGCAGCATGTCATCAAGATCTTTTGCATGGCACGTTGATATGTTGCCCCCGCATTCTTCAGGCCGAAGGGCATAACTTTATAACAATATATGCCTTTTGGAGTCCGGAACGCGGTCATCTCTTCGTCTTCAGGCGCCATCTTTATTTGATTGTAGCCGGACGACCCATCCATAAACGACAATGCCTCATGTCCCGTGGTGGCATCAATCATCAGCTCGGTGATCGGCAACGGGAACTCGTCTTTTGGGCAAGCCTCGTTCAGATCACGAAACTCCACGCATAACCGGATTTGTCCATTCTTCTTCCTCACTGGGACGATGCTTGAGATCCAGGTGGGATATTGCACTTCACGAATGAAGCCAACGTCAATCAGCTTGTTGACTTCAGCTTCAATTTGCGGGAGAAGCTCAGAGCGGAACCGACGTTGTGCTTGCTTTATAGGTCGTGCATCTTTCTTCACTACAAGGCGGTGGACGGCTATCTTGGGGTCCAGACCGGGCATTTCTTTGTAGGACCATGCAAAGACGTCTCTGAATTCTTGGAGTAGTGCCACGTACCTTTCCGCCTCATCTACGGTCAGTAAGGCACTGATAAACGTTGGGCGAGGATCTTTTTCATCGCCTAAGTTCACTTCACAGAGTTCATCCACAGTGACCTTGATTTCTTCCTCAAATTGCATCGGCGCTGCGTTGGCGTCTTCTTCACTTGGCTCACCGCAGTCAATGGTAATATGATGAATGTCAACTTTGTCAGCCTGATCATCTTATTCATGCTTTGTGAAGATGATGGTTCGTTTCTTGAGCTTTAGCCATTCGTCGGATGAGACAGTCCACTCAACTTGACGCTTCATGCGGGAAGGTACAGTGCTCCTTACATCATTGCCGTAGTTCTGGTCGTCCAATATTCCTTGCTTTACTGGAGACCGCTCTTTGCTTGCCGATGTTTTGTTTTGTGATTGGAGTTTTGTAGAACCTAGCCTTTTGAAGACGGATTTTGCAGAGTCTTCTTTGGCAACAGCCCCGAGTCTATCGAAAACACTTGGCTTCACTTCTTCGTTTGCTCCAAGCCTGCGGAAGACGGATTCTTTGCGTTCGACTGTCTCCGTTGACCCAAGCCTATCGTGGACACTCCGTTTATGCTCTTCTTTCGACGGGCTACCAATATGATCAAACACCGACTTTCGGCCATGCTGGTCCTTTGGGGTGCCATCTCCTTGATTGGCTTCTTTAGTGATGTAATTAGCCGTAGCTCGTTTTATGACGATACGAACCGGCGCCTTCACTGTTTGTTCTGCCTTGACGAATATGGGCGCTTTCGATGCTTGGGGCGCCGTGTCAAATTCTGCAACATACCCAAGTCCACTCCGGTCACCTTTTCTCCGATTATTGTCCGGGAGCTTTCCCAACGGCGATGGCTCATTTGGGTTGAATCCAGACTTGTTGAGAAGTTTGAATGCCTAAGGACCGAATTCCTTATCGTTCTTCAGTCGACGTGCCTCACTACCTTTGAGTTGAATCTTCACCATTTTCTGCGATGTGCCAGGATCAATGGGAGTCAACGGGAGTGTAAGTCCTTCGAATGCCTCTTCCAGGATGGATTTTCCTTTATCATCACGGACTGGTTGATCATCTTTATGTTCTTCCTCGCGCGAAGGTGCCATAGATTTGGGCAAATCAAGGTAGTATTTAGCATCTCCATAGTAGGACTCAGCCACCGCAAATGGTTTGTCATCGGCGATAACTCTCTTGACGACGCCGTTGTGCACGTACTTGAAGCATTGGTGCCATGTTGAAGGGACGGCGCCGTTCTCGTGGATCCATGTCCGACCAAGAAGCATGTTGTATGATGTTCTTGCATCAATGACGTGGAAGTATGTGTTTGCGACCATCTCATCAATTTGCAGACGGACTCGGATTGCGCCAAGGGATTTTTGCCCCCCTTGATTGAAGCCTTGGATCAACATCCTGCTATTGGATAGTTCTTCCTCCGAGATGCCCAATTCCTTGGGGGTGTGAAGTGGCATGATGTTGACGGCAGAACCTCCATCTATCAGGACGCGGTTTACTCGCTTGTTGTCCACGTATCCAACGACGAACAATGGTCGGTTATGAGCCTTCGAATTTTCCAGCTCCATCGGCATGTCGTCGTCATTGAACGTGATGGAAAGCATGCATTCGTTGAGATGTGAATGATCCACAACTTGTTTGGTGTGGTTTTGCTTCGACGTGCTCCCAACTTCGAAGACGGTGTTGCAGGTGGTGGACTTGTGAGGAACTTTGATCTCGATTGATCCCACTTGGATGGAAACAGTGTTGGCGGCTTCTGCTTCATCTGCCAAGGTGATTTTGCCTTGTTTGACAAGATCCATGACTTTGTCTTTGAAAACAAAGCAATCTTGGATCGTGTGGCTCACCAAACGGTGGTACTTGCAGTATAGCGGGTCGTTGGTCATCCCAGCTTGCTCGGGTCGCTTCATCCTTGGTAGCTCGATGAGGTTTTGTTTATCAAGTCATCAAAGATGCCCGGTAGGTCGGAATCGAGGAATGGGTACGTCTTAGCCTGTCTATCTTCCAATGACGACTTTTGACGTTGAGCTTGTGGTGGCTTTGGCTTGTCGTTTGTCACCGGCTCCTTCCCACGTACCTTTACGAAAGCGGCGCTTGTTGCCATTGCATCCTTTGTGGGTGGCTTCGACTGTGGCTTGCCTCCCTTCTTCCATTCGACCCGGTTGTTTGTACGAGTTTGTTGAACGGGCGGACCATAGGCTCCACTTGATGCCAAACTTAGCTCCATATCATGAGCACGAGTTGCAAGCTCCTCGAATGTCCGGGAACGAATGCCTTGCAGGATGTATCGTAGGCCCCATTGCATGCCTTGGATGCACATCTCAATCGCTGACGTCTCAGACAAGCGATCCTTGCAGTTGAGGCTTAGGCTTCTCCAGCGGTTGATGTAATCGATCACCGGCTCGCCCTTTGATTGTTGCGTGTTCGTCAATTCTATCATGCTGACGGTACGGTGTGTGCTGTAAAAACGGTTCAGAAACTCTTGCTCAAGTTGATCCCAGTTGTCGATGCTGCCGTGTTCCAAGTCGGTATACCATTCGAACGCATTCCCCTTTAATGAACGAATGAACTGCTTGACGAGGTGATCTCCAAACGTACCCGCTTCGTTGCATGTCTCTACGAAATGGGCGATATGTTGCTTGGGATTCCCTTTGCCGTCGAACTGTTGGAACTTGGGCGGTTGATAGCTTGCTGGCATCCTCAATGAGTCGATGCGGGCACTGTATGGCTTGAGATACGTCAATGAGGATTTTGATCCTGGCGAGACCTCTTCCTTTAGCGTTCCCGTGATGAACTCTTTCAGTTGATCAGCAGAGATGAAGCCGTCAGGGGTGACTTGGACGTCAGCGGTTGCTTTTCCTTTTGCCGAAGCATCCGGTCGGGAAGTCTCCCCATCGTCGCGAATCTCCACGGGCTTGTTCACCGCTTGGCCGCCGTTTGAGCCGTCCAGTCTGTTCATCATTTGCTCCATTCGTGCATCTTGCAACTCGGTTCTCTTCGCAAGCATTTCCACGATCTTTGTCAGGTTGGCCATTTGCTCTTCAAGAGTGCTGGCTTGGGTTGTGATTGCAGCGGCATGATGCAGGGCGGATGTCTCTTCTTGATCTCACCGCGGGCTTGACAACGGCGTGGAAGATCCCGATCTATGGTCGTTTCCTTCTTCCAGCAGCGGCATATCCGCATCAACTTCTTTTCTGTGCGCAGCATCGGCGGCCTCCATTGCTTTCTTCATGTTCCTTGTGGTGACTTTGGGCATAACGGCACCGGATGTTGAAGAGTTGCTCTTGGAGGTGTTCCTTGAAGCCATTGGATTTTGTTGACGACGTCTGGAGGAGATGAAAGGCAGAAGTGTCCCACTGGGCGTGCCAAAATCTGTAAGTGCAAAAAATGCGTAGACAGAAACTGGAAAATAATTTTATTAATTTCACAAGAAATGCCTACAAATTACAGAGAATTTGAATGAATTTAAAAGAAATATATGAAGATCAAACGATATGGGTTCGACTTCTGTTACTCCTTTGATTCCACCAACCTTGAAGACGTCGAGATGCTTTTTATGCTTCTTCTTCGGCTTCTTGGAATTTCTGCAGCGTTTTGTTGCTGTAGATCTCAAGTGTTTGAGTCTTGAGAGTGATTAGGGTATCAAGATGTATCCCCAATGTGTGATAGGGTGCCTCTATTTATAGAGAGAAAAACCGTAAGGTTTGTGGATGATGGACCAATCGATGGGCTGGTCCAATCCACATTTCTATCGGGTCAGTGAGCATGTGGGCCTTTCATCTGGGCTTGTTCACATTGACTGATTTCCATGGACTGGCCTGCTTCAAGTGTCTATTGGATCATAAGCTTGTGGGTCTTTCATTTGGACTTGTCCACATTGGCCCAACATAGGTCTATTTGGATTATTAATCCAAATAGCCCAATAAATATGAAAAATTATTTCAAGCATTTAATTTATTTAAAATGCTTAAAAATAATTAAATTAATATTTAAAATTACACGTGTCGCATTTTCAGTGGCGAATAAATTTCACGTGTTTACAATTACTTGGACTGTACACTGCGGGTTGTGTTGGAAAATATTCCACACACCAATGATCTAAAACATGTAAGCCAATTTGAAATATATTGGTTTTATTTAAATATTATTAATAGAATTTTCTTTCCAACCTTGTAGTTGTGTTTTTATTTCCAGCCATGGACTTTTAAAGTCTTGATGTTATACCCTATAGGATTCATGCGCACATTGGATGACTTCATTACATTTCTCACAAACCATTCTACAACAAAATTAATACCAGAAGCTACATACATGCCAATTTTACTTTTCTCCAAACCCTTTCAACGGCAAAAGTAAAAACAGAAAGTACCAAGTTCATTCTTGGCTATCCTTTCAACAAGAAAACAATACCCAAGAAAATGCATATCATCCGGATAACATTCCACACAATCCTTTCAGCCACACAAGTAATAACAGAAAATGCATACCAAGTTCATTCTTGACAATCCTTTAACAACAAAATTATAAACAGAAATTGCATACCAAAATTACATTTTTCGCATTCTTTTCAACAACAAAATAAATAGCAAAAAACCTGTATACCAATTTCACATTCTCAAATTTGCCGTGTAAAACTTGTAAAATTTGCATATTCAAATTTTGCTGTTTCCAAACTTTTCATAAACGAAACGATGCAAGGTAAGCAGTTTCCAAATAATGCAATAGACGATTTCGAAGATTTGCACATTCCAAATTTTTTCAGTTTCCAAATAGCATTTTCAATTTGAAAATTTCACAAAATCGGTAAAACATGATTCCAAATTGCAAACAAATGCTAGAAATGGAGAAAACTGTTCATACATGTTCGTTTGTGGCAGCTGTGGAGTCTCCAAATAACGCTGCTTGCTGTCGGCCACCCACCGGAGCTCGAATACATCGCCGGAGACGAGGGTGGTCCGACGACAGGGGATGGGATGGCTACGGTGGTCCGGCGGCTCGCACAATTGGGGGGTGGCTCGAGGGGCTGCGCACGGAGGGATGCTCGCTGTGGGGTGGGTTCGATGCTCGCGAACCTGGCCTGGGATGCTTCGGAAGGGCTTGTTGGGTCGGGAATGGCGGTGGTCAGAAGGGTTGGGTAATTCGCGGTTGAAGAAAGGTAACAATGGGGCTGCATTCGTTGTTCTGTAAATCTCGATTACAGCTGCGTTGGGGACGATTTAAGCCCTAGGCTACCGACCGCAGGTGCGGTCGCCTATGCGGTCGGTAGCGTCGACCCGGAAAAATTCGGTCTGGCACTGAGAGGTTTCTTGTAGTGATTAATATTCTAAAAGTATGTGATACAAAAATTATGGTATATTATATACTCCCTCCTAAAAAAATATCTTAAACTAGCAAAAACATTCAAAAAACTCCTAAAAATTGTATGTACAACACACCCATAATACATGTAATAAGAATACTCAAATGGAATAATTTAAGGTATATTATATACTCCCTCCGTATTCAAAAATTTTTAACATTCCTTGATTTTATGCAATCTAATACACATGTTTAAAGAGTAATATCTCAAATTTTATAAAAGAAAATATTATAAAAAATTTAATATTCTAAAAGTATGTGATTAGACGAATCTAATAATTGACTATATTTTATCTTATATTACTATGTTAAAACGAAAAACAAAGTAATTCAATGAATAATTGATACGATGCAGCAAATGTTAGTATTATTTAAATATGGAGGAAGTGTTATAACATTGAAAGTGGAGCAGGGACGGAGTCAGAATTCACGATGCACATGTGAGGGGCCAACTCTCGATTCAAACAATTTTCTCAGGATTCATATGTGAGGTCGCTTGTTCAAAGTCTTATGCTTACAAATACTCATTGAAATAACACTACAATAATTTTCTATTTTAGCAGCCGAAAAATTTTGGTAAAATTCAATCACTAAAGAGGTTAGTGACCGAAATTTGTTAATGACCATAATTTTAGCAACCGGAATTTATTAGCTACCACAATTTTAGCGATCAAATCCAAAAATTTTCTAGCTAGTCGCGTAACATTAATCATCAATTACCTCTACTGTGAACACAAAATACAACCAATCAACCAAACAACCAGTTTACACATAAAACAATGTTAATACAATCAAATACTAAATTCATAAGTACTAATTCAGAAACAGGTATAAAATTAAATCAAAGAAATGAGAATCATGCAACTTCGGCAAAGTGCATACAGGGCAAACCCAAGAAAAGAAAATGCAAGAGAATTTTGAAATTGGCCGACAAAAGAAAAGACAAGGAAATAGGAATTAAAGAAAATAATAAAACCAAAAATTTATCTAATTCACTATACAGTCACCAAACACAGTTGACCTGTGTGGTATGAGGCGCTGGCAGCTTAAACAAAGGTCTCGAATTTAAGCTTTTGTATATACAGAATACTGCTTTGGGAGATGTAACCCTTCAATGCTCATCAGATCCTCGAGGGATTGGTCTTGGGTCTAATAAGGTCATTAGCAAAAAAATGTAAATTATAGTACTTCATAATACTTGAATTTATCTCATGAACTAAGGCCATTAATTAATACTGATAATTAATACTCCAAGGAAGGAATAAAAACAAATAATGATATTTTTTGTTTTTTAGGGGGTTGGACTAGGGTTGTATCGGTACAACATAACGATAATTTTCACTCCTACCAATATCATACAATAAATATCGGTGTATGAAAAATGAATATAATTAGCATACCCACTACAAGAAAAAGGCCGATTACCGACCGCATTTACCGACCGTCAGTAGACGGGTCGGATTTCCCGACCGCAGCGCCGACCGCACGCTGCGGTCGGTGAAAAATAGCCGTTATGGGCTTAGGCGTGTTCAGACGACGCCTCCCCCGACCGTGTTCATGCGGTCCGTAATTACCGACCGCATGTGCGGTCGGTAAGCTAGGGCAGTATAATTTGGGGTTAATCGCGAAATCAGCCCCATTCACCCCTCCCTCCCCTTTTTCACCGCCGGCGCCGTCCCCACCACCAAATCCGACCACAGCTTCCCGACCGCCACCACCGTCGATTCCGACCACCCTTCCTCCGACCGGCATCCTCCTCGACCGAGCATCCTTTCGTGGCTTCAATCGAGTCGACTCCCAGCCCCATTGACGTCGGGCTACGCCACGTCTGACGCCGCCGGAGTCCCCCTGCCGCCTCCAGTCTCGAGTGTCGCCTCCGCCTCCGTTCCGGCCGTCCCCTGCCTCCGCCTCCGCACCCCTCGGCTGCCACCCCCGCCCCTGCGCCAGCCCCCGCCCCCGCCCCTGCTGCAGAAGTTGCCGCCACCGCCGTGGAGTGCCGCCCCTCCTCTGCCGCCGCCTGCCCCGCCTCCGCCTCCGCACGCTGCTGCCGCCGCCCCTATCCCTGATTCAGCCACCGGCGCCGCCCTGCTCCAGCCCCTGCCACCACAGTCCGCCACCACCGCCTCCTGCGTGCATTCGTGTCGAGGTAATTTTGTTTGTCATTTTCTCCCTCGAATGAAAATTTACAATTTGGATAATTGTGATGTTTGCTTCCTATGTTGACAATGCAGTTTTAGATGGTGTGGTCTGTGGTTGTTAATTATATGATTGCACGTTTCATGGTTATGTTATAATTAAATTGGTGTCATGATCTTAATTACACGTTAAAGATATTTTGCTCATGAAATCAAATTGCCTAAAGAGTTTATGACACTGAGTTTTTGGTGCATTCTAAATCTTACACGTAATTGTAAGATTTAATTCTATGATTGTTAAATATTACACGTTATGTGATATGATCAAAATAGAGTTCGTATGCGAAAGTTATTGCGTTTTGAACTATTGGTTAATTTCTTCGTCCCTTGTTTTTGAAAATTGGAAGATTGCAAGCGACCACTTAGTTCAGCATTTCAAATTCCTTACGTGCGCTTGTAGAATTGGGAATTGATAAATTTTATGATTCCTTTGCGGTATTGAACCGAATTATTGTTGCTTTGTGGTATTGAACAGAATTCATAAATTCCTTACGTGCACTTGTGGTATTGTAGAATTGGGAATTGGGAAGATTGCAAGCGAACACTGAATTATTGTTGCTTTGTGGTATTGAACAGATTAAATGTTAGGAGTTAACATAACGTTTAAAAGATGCGACTCTCATCTACTCAACTCTATTAAATGGAACAAAGTATAAGTGAACATGCATTAACTAGAATCTAACAAACCAATAAGTGTCTAATAACTACACGTACACAAACTAAACATAAAGAACTAATGAAAATGATTTCCCTTCAGTGGCCTATTGCCATATTTGTAGGTGATGGACCGTAGTTGGATATACCGCTCCCGTCGGGAAGTTGGAGTACTTACATCCGAATTTAAAGCTGGAGTTGAATCGTTCATACGTATGTCTCATGGAAACTCAAATGTCGATAGGTCCCAAGGAAAACTAGGTGTCCGTGTAGGCAGTGTAGGAATAAATATTACCTAACTGATGCTGACATCAAGTATCATCTACACTGCAATGGATTTGTCCACAACTACGAAAGGTGGACGTGTCACGGAGAGCCACACCAAGTTACACGGTACTACGATACCGATGCGGGTAGCTCTTCGGTGTCTGTACAGGACAACGAATACATACAAATGGTGTGCGATGGAATGGGAATTGGTATTCCCGATACAACACCACCAGATCAGGGTGAGGAACCTAGGCCACCGGAAGAACCTAACCCACAAGAGAGCTTGTTCTACCGTATGTTGGCGGCGGCAGACAAGGATCTCCGAGCACAACCTTTCGGAGAGGTGCTTCGATATATTGTGCCAGCTCATCATAGATACACTACCCGAGGACAATGCAATGGTTAAGAACTTTTACGAGGCGAAAAAACTACTTGAGTGATTAGGGCTACCTGTTGAGAAGATTGATTGTTGTGTTAAGGGCTGCATGTTATTTTGGCGTGAAGATGCATCATTAGACAAGTGCAAGTTCTGTGACGAGCTTCGGTATAGGGAAACAAACTCTAATTCAAGGATTGGACGGAAATACATGTTCTATTTCCCACTTAAGAATCGATTAAGAAGGTTGTATGCATCGGAGGCGACAACGGAGCATATGTCCTGGCATGTTGGGCATGAGCATGAGAGGACTGGGGAGATGTGTCATCCTTGCGACTCTATGGCATGGAAGCATTTTGATACAATTCATCCAGAATTTGCAGCAGAGGGACGTAACGTGAGATTGGGATTATGTACGGATGGTTTCCAACCATTTGGTCAGTCGGGGGGCCCAATACTCGTGTTGGCCAGTAATTTTAACCCCTTACAATCTCCCACCCGGTATGTGTATGAAAGATGAATACATGTGTCTGACATGCATTATTCCCGGGAGATCAAGTCCGAAACAGGGGATTGATGTCTACCTACAGCCCTTAATAGTATGCTGTCTGGTTGGAGCACGTATGGGAAAACAGCCTGCCCAGTTTGTATGGAAGAAACAGAATCGATAAGGCTTAAAGAGGGTGGCAAACAATCGTGGTTTGATGCTCACAGGAGGTTCCTGCCTTCGGATCATCCCTTTAGAGTTGATAAATCGAGATTCACGAAGGATAGGGAGGAACATGGATTGCCACCAATGTATACGAATGGTGAAGAAGTGTCGGAAGACATAGATAGGCGTGGTCTCCGTCGTGTGACTGAATTAGGAGGAGATGTGGAGAATGCAGCAATCAGTAAGACATGTGGATGGAAGAAAAGGAGAATCTTTTGGGATCTCCCGTGTTGGAAAACAAATTTGGTACGTCACAATCAGGATGTCATGCACATTGAGAAGAATGTGTTTGAAAACATTTTCAACACGGTCATGGACGTTCAAGGGAAGACAAAGGATAATGCGAAAGCAAGTGAGGACATCGTGACCTTATGTAATAGGCCAGAACTGCATCGGGACAGGCGTAATGGTAAATATCCGAAGGCGGTGTATACGATGGAGAAGGATAGACGGGATGTATTCTTGAAATGGGTAGCAGGGTTAAAATTTCCCGATGGATGTGTATCCAACCTGGGCAGATGCATAGACATGAATAAGCATAGAATGTTTGGCATGAAAAGTCATGACTGTCATATCTTCTTACAGCGTCTCCTACCCATTGGATGGAGGGAGCTGCTGATAATGGCCAGAAATGACCATTAATTTTCAATCCATTTCCGTGTCTAAAGCGGGCATTTGATCGCATTCCGGTCTTATAATAAATAAGAAAGCAGTAGAATTGGACTGATTTATGCATAATTGTAAAAATATTGAGCTGGTATGAAAAATGCATAAATATGTAATTTCATTACACATTTATGTTAGAAAAATCCAAAAACATGAGAAAAAGAAAAGAAAAGAAAAAGGAAACAAATAGATGGGAAAAGAAATGAAAAACCCACAAAAAGTTGAATTTTCAGGATATTACGACGCTAGACACAACTACGACGCTAAGCATGAATAGCGCCGTAGCTTGGTCTAGCGCCGTAGGGGGAAACCAAAGCAGCAGTCTAAAGAGGAGCGGACGGCGCTAGTCAAGGATAGCGCCGTAGTCAAGTATAGCGCCGTAGAAGAAGGATAGCGCCGTAGGCTGTCCATTCAGAAGCAAGAGTGTCTTTGGGATGGAAGACTACGACGCTACACCTATAGCGCCGTAGCAAGGATAGCGCCGTAAGCCACCTATAGCGTCGTCAGCCTTGCCAGAATTCAAATTTCAAGGCCTGGGGGCCCATGGGCCTAGGGTTTCCCACCTATAAATAGAGGTGTTGACTCCCTGGTCTTGTCACTTCACCACATTCTCAAACTTGAAGACAAGAGCTGTTCTTGAGAGTAGTGTAGAGGTAGTTAGTTAGTTAGGTTTATTTTCTTGTATTATTTATTTTATGCATGTAGTTAGCTTTGTTTAGTCTATATTTTGTTAGATTAGTATTATTCTGTGATACCCAGTTTAGGATAGCCACTGTTTTCATTATTTACAGTTTTATTAAACTCTTGTTTAGGTTTGAAATACCCAAATCATGGGTATTATCAATCCATTTGTTATAAAATGGGAAGTTAATCTTGAAAGTATCCCAAAATCATGAAATGGACATGGGTCCATGGATTTAATGCTTTATTTTTGGTTTCATGACCATTTGGTCATTTGGCTTAATGTTTCATGTGGGTTTTCTGTTTTCTTTTCATTTTTTTGGGACTCATGCATGAATGTTGGTTGAAAACCCTCATTTGGGTTTGTGGTTCATAAGTGTGTAGTTTAGTATAGTTTTACCCGCTGTTTTGCATTCCTTGCATCTCATTTTCACTGTTTTTGGCTTGTCATTTCATTTTAATGCATTTGTGAACCATGAATTCAAAAATAGGGCTTGCAATCGCAGAGATTGCATTACCCGAACAACAACATGCTTCTGGGCTAGCTACGACGCTAACCGCCATACGGCGCTATCCTTGAATAGCGTCGTAGGTGTGGTATAGCGTTGTAGTTGCCCAGGACTTAAACAAATTTTGCCCTACGGCACTAAACCAACGGCGCTATCCTCAGATAGCGTCGTAATTTCTGTTTAGCGCCGTAGGTCCCCAAATTCCTCTCTCTCAGAACCCACCTACGGCACTATCCTTACGATGCTATCCTAGGATAGCGCCGTCATTTAACGTTTAGCGCCGTAGTATCTCTTCTTTTTCCATAAACTTCTAAATTTCTCGAAACCACCTACGACGCTACACCTACGACGCTAAACATGTATAGCGCCGTAGTAGTGTATAGCGTCGTAATTACCCCTTTAATCCAAAATTTATTCTCTCTTACACCAACCCATGACGACACTACCTTCACGACGCTATCCTAGGATAGCGCCGTCACATCTGTCTAGCGTCGTAATCAGCATCTTCATGCAGATTTTCCATTCTCCATTTCCATCATTAATTAATTGAACCCTCTAGTCATTAATGATCCATGAGTTAATTAGCAATAATTAAATCACCAATTATTGTGATTAGAGGACCTTTGTTCAATTGCCATTAAAACAATTTTCTATAAACAAAATCATGATGTCTTAAATAGATAATCCGGACTGTAATTAATTATGGTAGGAGGGATTATTTAAGCCATCAATTATGGATTGATTCCATAACCTTGCATGAGAAACCAATGTCTCTCATATAAGTTCTTCTCTTTATTTCATTTTATCTTGTCTCTTGTGTATTGTGTGTAACAATTAGTAAAGAATACATCAGACTAATGTTGGTGGGTATTCCCTCACGGATAACTAGCTCGTAATCTGGGTATTAGTTACTAAGCGTTATTTTGCATGGTCTAGATGGCTGTCAGTGGAAGCCTTGGCGGTTCGCCCATCCGGGGTTATAATAGCCGCTCAGCTGACTCCTATCCAGATACAGTTTTATTTTACTTATATTATTTCCAAACCCAAATTCCAATCAGTAGTGAAACTCTGCTAATGTCTGTCAACATTAAACTGATAAGTACTACAGAAAGGAAGCATGTAGGTTTTTATCCGAATTCACAGATAGTGGAGGCCCAACTGGTATTGACACTACCATTTTAGGGTCTAAGCTATCTAAATTCCCTCCATCCGAGTAATTGGGAGATTGGACAGTAGATGTTTACAGTCTACTCAATTATTCTGCCATCGCTTTGGTCTCCTGACCACTTCACAGTTGTGTCCCACCTTCTGTCTAGACCCGCCTCTATATTTTGGGTCAATTAATTTTACACTTCCCTATATCCGTATGCATGATAATATTATGTACTATTGTGGTCGGTAATTATTTTGGGATCCTTCCCGTGGACAATAGAAGTCTGGATCTTAAGCAGATATTGCTTGTTAAATTTCCAACAAAAATTCCTTTGTAAAATCCGGATCTAAGTAAGGGATAAAATCTTTAGTTATGACTAATTCATATTCTACCGAGGGTGGATTTGGGAAATTAGAAGCAGAGTCAGCGATTAGGTCTCACCTAGACTGAAAGGGTCTGTGTTTTAATTGAGAGTCTAGTACCTGTTTAGGGAATGATTTTCAAACTCATTATTTTCCAAAATTGCTGTTTGTTGGGAATCTAAGATTGAATGTTACACCGAGATGGGGTCCGCTTGGACTCAAATACAGTGTAGCAAATAATTTTGGAGGAACATCATCCAGGCCTTGGTTATTTTCTAAGATAGGGTTGAGTTTTCTTTCAACTGCTATCCTCTTCTGCCAAAGCCTATTTTTGAGTCATGAGTGAGTGCATCCGGAACGAACTGATTTATTAGTTCGTTTCATTAGTTTGTATCTCATAACCACCCGGAAGGAAGTGAACACTGCGAGCATTTCACCGAGAGCCGGGAATTCTTGATCCATACCCAGTCATCTTGACTGGGTGCTGTCTTTTACTACCAGGGTCAGATTTTCAAAACCTCTGAGTGATAGGAATTTAAAAATGCTTTCCTTACTGCTTTCTTTTAAACGCTTTCATTAGAGGTCACTCGGTTGTATTGGGAGTTGTGTAACTGCTACTAGGATTGATAGTTAAGGGATAGTCCAGCGCTTGATTAGAATCTTTGGGCGTGACATGGGGGAATGATAGGAGTACTTGGCATTTCAATAAATGATATGTCGGGTGTTGCTTTTCCACCACAGATGAAGTAACACACCCAGGCCAGGGGAGCTACAAATCTGTGGTGTCTTAGAATTTGCGGTCTTAAGAACATGTAAACTCACGTTGTAAGTACCTGTCTGTTAAAGGGAAAGCATTATTGAGAGCATGAGAATTAGCTATCTGATAGAATTATCCCAAGCAAAGATCTGTGTATAAAAATGGAAGTTTAATACTGCTGTATCAAAATCTTGTCCAATTTTCATTCTTTTCTTCCTGTCCCTTCTGTCCACATTATGATTCAGCTTCACGGCCGACATAGCGTAATTATTTACTGCTTTTATAGATAGTATTTATCGCATTCTTAGAGTAACTTTACTTGTTTCCTAGAGTAAATTTACTTGCTTTGTAGAATAAATTTAAGTGCTTTCGTAATCTAGTTTAAATTCATGCCAGTAGTTATTAATCACTTTTCAAACCATTGGAGCAATACGAATGGAAAATCTAGTAAAACAACGTGGGCCCTGCTTCTATCGCACATCCTCCAGTGAACGATCCGGTCTTACTATAAATTACTGCAATTTTTGACACCGTGCGCTTTCGGGGGCACAGTTTCTTAACACGAGTAATAAAAATGTGACAACCTATAAATATATCCCTAATCATAACCCCGCCATCATAAATTGGTTTCATTAAATAAAACCTAAACCAGGATTATGATTTTTCGGAAAATACTCATGTAGTGGAAATCTGTCAAACGTTTCATGGCAGTGAATCTCATGGCAAGAATTGATGAGAAGTATCATGGCACATATGCCGGGGACCCTCAGTGTGACAGGCTGAAGGTCAATCTATCCCGGCTGTACCATGAGATTTGTCAACAGTTTCATGACAGAGAGGACCACAGCGCCATTTGAAATTAAAGCACCACACATGAGTAATAAAAAGAATAACAATCTTGATATATCCCTAAACCCCTTCCCGTGAATCATAACTCTTTCCTTTTAATAAATTTAATCTGGTATATTTTAGAAAATACTCGTGTGCGGAAATCGTCAAAAGTTTCATGGCGCCGTTGTCGGGGAGGATGCAGCGCCGTTTTATTAGAGAATTACATTCCTCATTGCTCCTAGTTAGCTTATACATATAAATATAAATATTCACCCCAAAACCAATTCTAACCTGGGGAATGTGCAGGTACTGTTATAGCTAAGACCTCTGTTCTATGCAAAAGAGGAAGGAGACTCCAGCCGAGATCCCGTTCAACGCAGAGATTGAGAAAACAGCTCGTCGTCTAAGGGCGGAAGCTAGACAAAGGAAGGAACGGGAAAGACAAGCTCTCCTCTCTCCAAGCACAAGCAGTAACATCTCAGACATGGCGGATAACCATGGCAATCCCCCAAACATTCCACTCAACCCATCACTCCAAAATATCCAAGAGGATCCAGAAGACGTTGACGTTGAGAACTTGGAGGATCTCCCACCTCAAGTCATTCAGGGAGGTGAGAATCCCCCAAATCTCGAGCAGCAACCCTTCGAGATGCCTCCACCCGACCCAAACCACCAAAATCCCCAAAACAACCCACTTAACCAGAATAACCCTAATAACCAAAATTTTCAGAACCCTCAATTTCCAGACCCCCAGTTCAACCAAAACCAGAATCATCCCAACCCGAACGATTTCAATGATCCCAGAAATTATTATCCGAATCAGAACTTTTACCCACAACAATACCAAGGAGGGCCAGGGAACAATCAACAGGCAGCCGCAGCTGACTATATGCAGCCCATTCTAGAACCATATTTGAACATTCCTGGACAAGCCCCATTCTTGGCCAGGAATTTCGAATTAAAGCCGGCTCTCATCAATCTTGTTCAGAGCAACCGGTTCGCAGGAGCAAATCATGAAGATCCCCACGATCACCTGCAGACTTTCCTGGAACTGTGTGATACGATCAAGAACCAGAACGTATCTGCTAACACCATCCGATTGAGGTTGTTTCCCTTCTCTCTGACTAGCGGGGCAAGGACATGGTACAAATCACTGCCCGTGAATCAGAAATCTGCATGGGAGGACGTTATCAGAAATTTCCTGACAAAGTACTTCCCGGAATCCAAGGTGGATGAATGCCGCTCTAAGATCGCGGAATTCAAGATGAAACCAGACGAGTCCCTGTATGATGCAAAGGAACGGTTCTTCAACTTGCTCAGGAAATGCCCCCAGCATGGTTTCCATGAGTGGGAGAAATTGAGAAAGTTCTATAGCGATTTGACCCCAGCATGGAAGAACATGCTTGATGCTGCTGGTGGTCAACACCTGCTATATATTCCCATGGATCAAGCTTGGGCCAAGATTGAAGCAATGAGTGTAAACAGAACTGTACTTTCTGATGATGTTAATTCCCCTCCCCCTCGTGGTTTATGTGCTGTAGGTACAGTAGGGAAATCTGAACTGGACAAACTGAAAGACCAAGTGGCCGTCTTAGCCTTGAATCAGGAAGCTGGGAGCTCTACACAGGCTCAAAATGCTGAAGCTGTTTGCGGGACTTGCCAAGGCCCGCATTCCACTGAATCCTGTCAGCAAGTGGCAAGCGAAAGCTGTAACTATGCAGGTGGATTCCAAAACCGGCACCCGAACCTTTCATATTCCAACAACAATGCTTTGAATTCCCACCTGTTAACCCAGCCACAGCAGTTCAACCAACCAAGGCCCCAGCACTTTAACCCAGGCTTCCAACCTCAGATTCTAGCTAGGCCGCCCCAAAATCAAAATTTCCAAAACTTTCACATGTTGAATTTAGGCTTATGATTAAATGTGCAAACTTTTAAATTGGGATAATATAATTGAAGACATGCATGAAATGAATTCCTAAGGTTTTGAGCTATAAAAGTTTAATGATGCGATCATCTTGTTGGGTAATAAATCTGCATGTTAGAAATTTTGATTGAATAAATTGTTAGAATTAAGCTCTGATTAAATTTGAGAATACTGTATGACATGAATCAATCCAACCTGTGAGATTTTGAGCCATAAGTCACTTTTACTCATTCATTTCTTTGATGTGTGAATCATTTTGATTAAAGGACACCAGAACATGCAATTGGGACCGATTCAAGATCATGCCATATTCCTGAAATCGAGCATATGATCGAGGCACCTAGAAAAACCCAAATTTTTGGCTTTCGTTTGAATTCCAAACCCAAAAATATTTTCCCTTTAGGATTAACCACTTTGAGCCTATAAGCCTAATTTTTCTTTGAAACCCACTATATTTTCCTAGCCTTAAAAAAAACCAAGAAATTCAATCCCAAGTGTGCAAAAATGAAATTCTATCAAGGCATTAAATGTATGATCATCAAAAATTCATCAATCGGTATTTAATAAACCGATTCAAAAAAAAGAGAAAAAGAAAAGAAAAGTGTTGAGCTTCATTCAACAACAATAAATTGCAAATGACAAAGCAAATTAGACTTAGTCTAATGTCATGCAATAAAAAAAAAAGAAAAGCAAAAGAAAAGAAAGAAACAATGATGATCATAAATTTTAAATAAATGTGCCAAGTTATGATAGAATTAATTCTTGTCACTTCCTAGCCCAATAATTCCCTTTCCTACCTGATGTTACAACCGTAAGCCCCGTTATAACCCTTGAATAAGACCTCATGATCTCGATTTGAAGAAATGAGCCGGTGGCGAGTTGGTCTGATTGCAAGCTTATGGGATAATTTAGTTAAAATTGATCTCGAGTGTTCACTGATTAAACCCCATTGAGAGTGAGTGAATTTTCCGATTCTCTCATAAGTGAGGCTCTGTTTCATTTAAAATGTTCATGTCATCCCTTAATTCTCATTTTTAATCTTTGCATCTTTCAAACGTGATATTCATGAAGGATTAATGATAATGTTGATTTGTAGGCCCGATATAGTGAGCAAGTATCATTTCATTAAACACTGCAATCAAGGAAATTTAATACTTGTAGTTTTTGGTTGTCTTATCCCAATCTAAAAAGAATGTGATTTATGAAGCCACGAAAATGAATTGAATATGTAGAGTCCGTGTTCTTAGGAACATTGACTCTGACTGCTCGGGGACGATCAGTATTAAATGTGAGGATGTTGATAATGGCCAGAAATGACCATTAATTTTCAATCCATTTCCGTGTCTAAAGCGGGCAATTGATCGCATTCTGGTCTTATAATAAATAAGAAAGCAGTAGAATTGGACTGATTTATGCATAATTGTAAAAATATTGAGCTGGTATGAAAAATGCATAAATATGTAATTTTATTACACATTTATGTTAGAAAAATCCAAAAACATGAGAAAAAGAAAAGAAAAGAAAAAGGAAACAAAAAGATGGGAAAAGAAATGAAAAACCCACAAAAAGTTGAATTTTCAGGATATTACGACGCTAGACACAACTACGGCGCTAAGCATGAATAGCGCCGTAGCTTGGTCTAGCGCCGTAGGAGGAAACCAAAGCAGCAGTCTAAAGAGGAGCGGACGGCGCTAGTCAAGTATAGCGCCGTAGAAGAAGGATAGCGCCGTAGGCTGTCCATTCTTGGGATGGAAGACTACGACGCTACACCTATAGCGCCGTAGCAAGGATAGCGCCGTAAGCCACCTATAGCATCGTCAGCCTTGCCAGAATTCAAATTTCAAGGCCTGGGGGCCCATGGGCCTAGGGTTTCCCACCTATAAATAGAGGTGTTGACTCCCTGGTCTTGTCACTTCACCACATTCTCAAACTTGAAGACAAGAGCTGTTCTTGAGAGTAGTGTAGAGGTAGTTAGTTAGTTAGGTTTATTTTCTTGTATTATTTATTTTATGCATGTAGTTAGCTTTGTTTAGTCTATATTTTGTTAGATTAGTATTATTCTGTGATACCCAGTTTAGGATAGCCACTGTTTTCATTATTTACAGTTTTATTAAACTCTTGTTTAGGTTTGAAATACCCAAATCATGGGTATTATCAATCCATTTGTTATAAAATGGGAAGTTAATCTTGAAAGTATCCCAAAATCATGAAATGGACATGGGTCCATGGATTTAATGCTTTATTTTTGGTTTCATGACCATTTGGTCATTTGGCTTAATGTTTCATGTGGGTTTTCTGTTTTCTTTTCATTTTTTTGGGATTCATGCATGAATGTTGGTTGAAAACCCTCATTTGGGTTTGTGGTTCATAAGTGTGTAGTTTAGTATAGTTTTACCCGCTGTTTTGCATTCCTTGCATCCCATTTTCACTGTTTTTGGCTTGTCATTTCATTTTAATGCATTTGTGAACCATGAATTCAAAAATAGGGCTTGCAATCGCAGAGATTGCATTACCCGAACAACAACATGCTTCTGGGCTAGCTACGACGCTAACCGCCATACGGCACTATCCTTGGATAGCGTCGTAGGTGTGGTATAGCGCTGTAGTTGCCCAGGACTTAAACAAATTTTGCCCTACGGCACTAAACCAACGGCGCTATCCTCAGATAGCGTCGTAATTTCTGTTTAGCGCCGTAGGTCCCCAAATTCCTCTCTCTCAGAACCCACCTACGGCACTATCCTTACGATGCTATCCTAGGATAGCGCCGTCATTTAACGTTTAGCGCCGTAGTATCTCTTCTTTTTCCATAAACTTCTAAATTTCTCGAAACCACCTACGACGCTACACCTATGACGCTAAACATGTATAGCGCCGTAGTAGTGTATAGCGCCGTAATTACCCCTTTAATCCAAAATTTATTCTCTCTTACACCAACCCATGACGACACTACCTTCACGACGCTATCCTAGGATAGCGCCGTCACATCTGTCTAGCGTCGTAATCAGCATCTTCATGCAGATTATCCATTCTCCATTTCCATCATTAATTAATTGAACCCTCTAGTCATTAATGATCCATGAGTTAATTAGCAATAATTAAATCACCAATTATTGTGATTAGAGGACCTTTGTTCAATTGCCATTAAAACAATTTTCTATAAACAAAATCATGATATCTTAAACAGATAATCCAGACTGTAATTAATTATGGTAGGAGGGATTATTTAAGCCATCAATTATGGATTGATTCCATAACCTTGCATGAGAAACCAATGTCTCTCATATAAGTTCTTCTCTTTGTTTCATTTTATTTTGTCTCTTGTGTATTGTGTGTAACAATTAGTAAAGAATACATCAGACTAATGTTGGTGGGTATTCCCTCACGGATAACTAGCTCGTAATCTGGGTATTAGTTACTAAGCGTTATTTTGCATGGTCTAGATGGCTGTCAGTGGAAGCCTTGGCGGTTCGCCCATCCGGGGTTATAATAGCCGCTCAGCTGACTCCTATCCAGATACATTTTTATTTTACTTATATTATTTCCAAACCCAAATTCCAATCTGTAGTGAAACTCTGCTAATGTCTGTCAACATTAAACTGATAAGTACTACAGAAAGGAAGCATGTAGGTTTTTATCCGAATTCACAGATAGTGGAGGCCCAACTGGTATTGACACTACCATTTTAGGGTCTAAGCTATCTAAATTCGCTCCATCCGAGTAATTGGGAGATTGGACAGTAGATGTTTACAGTCCACTCAATTATTCTGCCATCGCTTTGGTCTCCTGACCACTTCACAGTTGTGTCCCACCTTCTGTCTAGACCCGCCTCTATATTTTGGGTCAATTAATTTTACACTTCCCTATATCCGTATGCATGATAATATTATGTACTATTGTGGTCGGTAATTATTTTGGGATCCTTCCCGTGGACAATAGAAGTCTGGATCTTAAGCAGATATTGCTTGTTAAATTTCCAACAAAAATTCCTTTGTAAAATCCGGATCTAAGTAAGGGATAAAATCTTCAGTTATGACTAATTCATATTCTACCGAGGGTGGATTTTGGGAAATTAGAAGCAGAGTCAGCGATTAGGTCTCACCTAGACTGAAAGGGTCTGTGTTTTAATTGAGAGTCTAGTACCTGTTTAGGGAATGATTTTCAAACTCATTATTTTCCAAAATTGCTGTTTGTTGGGAATCTAAGATTGAATGTTACACCGAGATGGGGTCCGCTTGGACTCAAATACAGTGTAGCAAATAATCTTGGAGGAACATCATCCAGGCCTTGGTTATTTTCTAAGATAGGGTTGAGTTTTCTTTCAACTGCTATCCTCTTCTGCCAAAGCCTATTTTTGAGTCTTGAGTGAGTGCATCCGGAACGAACTAATTTATTAGTTTGTTTCATTAGTTTGTATCTCATAACCACCCGGAAGGAAGTGAACACTGCGAGCATTTCACCGAGAGCCGGGAATTCTTGATCCATACCCAGTCATCTTGACTGGGTGCTGTCTTTTACTACCAGGGTCAGATTTTCAAAACCTCTGAGTGATAGGAATTTAAAAATGCTTTCCTTACTGCTTTCTTTTAATCGCTTTCATTAGAGGTCACTCGGTTGTATTGGGAGTTGTGTAACTGCTACTAGGATTGATAGTTAAGGGATAGTCCAGAGCTTGATTAGAATCTTTGGGCGTGACATGGGGGAATGATAGGAGTACTTGGCATTTCAATAAATTATATGTCGGGTGTTGCTTTTCCACCACAGATGAAGTAACACACCCAGGCCAGGGGAGCTACAAATCTGTGGTGTCTTAGAATTTGCGGTCTTAAGAACATGTAAACTCACGTTGTAAGTACCTGTCTGTTAAAGGGAAAGCATTATTGAGAGCATGAGAATTAGCTATCTGATAGAATTATCCCAAGCAAAGATCTGTGTATAAAAATGGAAGTTTAATACTGCTGTATCAAAATCTTGTCCAATTTTCATTCTTTTCTTCCTGTCCCTTCTGTCCACATTATGATTCAGCTTCACGGCCGACATAGCGTAATTATTTACTGCTTTTATAGATAGTATTTATCGCATTCTTAGAGTAACTTTACTTGTTTCCTAGAGTAAATTTACTTGCTTTGTAGAATAAATTTAAGTGCTTTCGTAATCTAGTTTAAATTCATGCCAGAAGTTATTAATCACTTTTCAAACCATTGGAGCAATACGAATGGAAAATCTAGTAAAACGACGTGGGCCCTGCTTCTATCGCACATCCTCCAGTGAACGATCCGGTCTTACTATAAATTACTGCAATTTTTAACACCGTGCACTTTCGGGGGCACAGTTTCTTAACACGAGTAATAAAAACGTGACAACCTATAAATATATCGCTAATCATAACCCCGCCATCATAAATTGGTTTCATTAAATAAAACCTAAACCAGGATTATGATTTTTCGGAAAATACTCATGTAGTGGAAATCTGTCAAACGTTTCATGGCAGGGAATCTCATGGCAACAATTGATGAGAAGTATCATGGCACATATGCCGGGGACCCTCAGTGTGACAGGCTGAAGGTCAATCTATCCCGGCTGTACCATGAGATTTGTCAACAGTTTCATGACAGAGAGGACCACAGCACCATTTGAAATTAAAGCACCACACATGAGTAATAAAAAGAATAACAATCTTGATATATCCCTAAACCCCTTCCGTGAATCATAACTCTTTCCTTTTAATAAATTTAATCTGGTATATTTTAGAAAATACTCATGTGCGGAAATTGTCAAAAGTTTCAGCTGCTTCCCAAGAGCGTGTGGGAACCAATAACAGAGCTGAGCAATGTGTTTAGGGCCTTGACTGCGAAAACAATTAAAGTTGAGGAATTAGACAAATTGGCCAATGACATTCCAGTTGTTCTATGTAAGTTGGAAACTATCTTCCCACCGGCCTTCTTCGACTGTATGGAACATCTTCCCGTCCATTTGCCACACGAAGCAAGGCTTGCCGGACTCGTTCAATTCAGATGGATGTACCCGTATGAAAGGTTAATTTTAAATAATGTTAATTCCTTACATTTCATTTCCCGACGTTTTTGTCTCTTTACCTTATTAAAAATTGTGCATTTTATTATATATCTTAGATACCTGAATCGATTGAAAAGAACCGTGCGCAACAAGGCACATGTTGAAGGTAGCATATGTAATGCATACATGGTACGTAAGGCCTCGATCTTCTGCTCTCATTACTTTGAGAAGCATGTTTTCACCCGCGGGAGGAATGTGCCAAGGAATGATGATGGATGCATAATTCCTTACGACGAAAACCTTCCTAGTGTTTTCAAATTCCCTGGCCGTGCCCAAGGGAAATCTAAGAAGAGGCGTCTGACCCCAGAAGAGTTGAACGCCATTCACGTTTACCACCTTATGAATTGTAAAGAGATCGAACCGTATCTCGAGTAAGTCCTTCTAATAATCTATCTTGTATTTAAATGCTCTCAAATATGTTTCAAAATAATCAATAGCTTGTGTTAATAACAGGGAATTCACAGAGAAACTGCTAGAAGAGCGTCCAGAATTAAGTGGCCCGGAGATTTGGCGAGCGCAGCCAACAGAGTTTTCTAGGTGGTTGAAGGCACATGTGATGGACAATTCACCGGATGATCAATGCATTTCTCACATAGCTCAGGGCCCACTTCTCATTGTTACATTGTATCCTATGTATTTTATAAATGGGATGAAATTTCACATAGAATCTCATGGTAGGCAAATATCAACATACAATTGTGGTGTTTGTATCGAGTCGCTATCTCACGGAGACTACTATTGCATAATCGAAGAGATTATAGTCATAGAGCACCCTGCATTGCCTATCAAACAAACTGCCTTCTTCAAATGTCGATGGTTTGACCCTCGTGAAGGCATTGGGACGCGCACTCATTCCAACTACTAGCTTGTTGAAATAAACCGCTCAAAGTCTTTGAACATATATGAACCATTCATATTTGCTAATCAAGCCGAACAAGTGTGCTACGTTGCGTTCCCGACCATCAGACCAGTTGCCAGTCGGAATGAATAGATGGCCGTGTGTAAGGTCAAACCTAGAGGTGTAATAACCGTTACGCAAGGGGGAGAAGCGGATGCATTCCAAGTCGATGTTCCCGAACAGCTTAGCATCGAAACAACAAATATCACTATTAGGCGAGAGCCACTAACCGACGACATGGTTCAATATGTTGATCTCCCTCAGGACGAGAACAATGAGTCAGAATCATCGATAGACACTGATTCCTCGTCGGATGAGACTGATCCGGATGATCCTTCACAGGAGACTTCGGATGATGATTACCAAGTTTGGAATGTGATAAACTTAATTATAATAAATTGTTTATTGTTGTAATTCATTATATTTGCAATTGTGTTCTAATTATAAATGAACTTTGTAGATGACTGACCGAGGGGGTGGTTCCTCGTCGAGCACGCCAGGCGGATCAGGGTCCTGGCGTCGGTTGATCAGTAGGTCACAACTGCTGTCTGCTATCCGGGCAGCCCAGGAGGATTACCAGCACTCACAAGCAGGTATTTCGATTAGGTACCTCTTGTGCATTTAAATATTAATTTATATTAATGATAAATTCACGTTCTGATTTATTGAATTACAGTTGAGACTTCTAGCTCACAGCCGGAGGCGGGAGGTGTACCCGAGGGACTTGATGCCGTTCCAGAGACACCACCTACGCGCACTTCAAGTATAATATATATTATTTGATGTGATGTTTGCCGTGTGTAATAACAAAAAACTTATAATTGCTGTTTAGGATCGGTCGGATCTACACAGGGGGCTCCTCCCGCGCCACAGGGTCGGCCTGATAGGCTTTTGGTCGAGCCGGGGGATGATGGACTGTAAGTAGCTTATGTTTTAAAGTCATTTTGCATTTCAATTATATATATACTACGTACTTAAGTTTATTGTGTATTTTAATTTTGTGGTTTTGGTTTATGTCTTCAAGCATTGAGTTCACTAATCCATTGGTGAGGAAGATCACCGACATTTACCCCATGCGATCTGATATGAATGGTATTAGCTGGGGAAAGGTCTCCCAGGAGACCAAAGAGTTCTATTGGGGGGAGTTTTAGGTAATCCGTAGTTTAAAATATAATCATGTAATTATTTGCATTTGTACATATCTTGATCAATCTTAAAATGCAGAAAGCAGCGCACTGGGCACCTGAGCTCACAGGAGCAGTCAGGAAGGAGTGGGAGAGAAAAAACATTGCCAGGTACTTTCAAAGAGTTAAATAAAAGTTTTTGCTTGTTGTTCAACTATCGATTAATTTTACTTAATATGTTATCAGGTACAAGGATTATACTCTCGATATCAGAAGCAATAAGAGGCCATATCCACCAGACCAGCTAGTGGCCGAGAACTGGAGGCGGATTTGGGAGTCAGCTGTGTTCAAGGAGAAATCCAAGAGAGGGAAGCTGAACAGACGTCGGGGACAGGAGGATGCACCGGCACTCCCCACACACACAGCAGGTTCGAAGACTTTTCGAGCCACAAAAAACAAATTGGTATGATGTACATATTTAATTAAATTACTTCAATAAGTGAAATGTTACTCACACATGGTACGACTTCTAATCTTCGAAACAATGCAGTTCCAGGACCAGAACAGACCTGTTCCTTTGCATGAGCTCCAAGAGCACACCCACACGAGAAGGCATGAGAATGACCAGTGGGTACGAGATAGGTCACGACAGTTGCATGTAAGTATCGTAAAAAAAATATCAAATTTAGTTATGTATAAATTTAGAATTTGGTAAGTATAAATTTGTCTCTACCATAAATTTTAACTTTAAATACAGGATGAGTTCGCAGCGGTGGCCGAATCCCTGAGCCAGAACCCCACGATTGAGCCTGATTTCGATCCCGATCCTGTTTTCTATGACCTCGCCGGTGGGCACGATAGGCGCAATGCCTATACGGCATGGGATCGGTGGCCCGATCACTTAGGCCCGGGGGCGATCCTATTTCCACTCCTCCACCATCCACTTCGGAGTACGTCACACAGCAGCAGTTGCAGGAACAGTTCGCTCAATTCCAGCAAACTCTTCAGCAGATGTCTCAGAGGCAGGAGAGCATGACTGAGCAAATGCAGAGGTTGCTCGGATCTAGGGGTCCTCGGTCCCCTGGTGATGGGGACGGTGATGATGATTTTGGAGGCGGTCGGGGAGGAGATGGCCTTGGTGTTCATTGACTGTGCTTGGCCATCTTGGGTTAGTATCATTTGGACTTGTATTTTTTATGCATAAGTTGTTTGAACGAAATGTGGATTTATGAGTTAGGACTTGTAAGTTGTGAGTTATGACTTTGGACACAAAAGTTTGGATTTGTGATTTGATATTTACATTTGGAGTATGTTTGCACTTTGTGATTGTTTAACTTGTGAAATTGTGATTGTCTACGAATCATGTAATTGTACGATGTTGTTATTATTGGAGGATTTTGGAATTGTGATTGTATTAGTTCGGTTGATTATTGAATTTGCTTGTTCTTTTGGGTTGCAGCAGGGATGGCTGTGAAAACAGCCATTTCTGGTGCAATATTCTATTGGTTATCGACCGCTGCGCCGACAGCATGTCGGTCGGTAATTTCCCGACCGCAGGGCCGACCGCATGCGGTCGGTAATGGTCGGGTCCAGAAGGTCCCAAACCGTTGGGTATCGACCGCTCGTCCGGTCGCTAACACGGTCGGTGATTTTGCCGACCGCAGTACGGTCGGTAATCGGTCGACAAATTTACCGACCGGAAGATATCAGGTCGGCATCCGATCTCGGACCAGAAGGTTACCGACCGACACTTCCGGTCAGCGATGCGGTCGGTAACCTCTAGGACGACCCGCGTCCCTTGTTTACCGACCGCATGTGCGGTCGGTAATCAACATTTTTCTTGTAGTGACCATAAATTCAATATACAAATATTACCTAAACATTTCAACATAAAATTCGATATTACCGATATAATTTTTGAAAATTAATCAAATTTTCATATACTCCATACGTCCTATTTATATTGTTGGGCACGGGAATTAAGTTAAAGGTTATTTGTGAGTATATGATGGGGCCCACATAGCTGTTAGAGCGAAAAATTATTTTTATTTATAGAAAGAAGATATTTGTGATGATATATCCAAAAATAGAAAGTAAGACATTTGAGTTAGGACAGAGAGAGTAATAGTCTTGATCAATAGGGTTTTAAATGAACTTTACAAATCATTCCTCATCTCTTCTAGCAGACATAAAATCAACCACACACTAGTTCCTTATTTTTTAAGAACAATATTGAAATTTTAGAATTAGGGTTTGCTTTATAACATATGAATAAATTGAAACTTAATTTTTTAGGTTATTTGAAATTGGAATTTGGCCTTAACTATAAAATTTTGTTTGATTATAGTACTTAGTATGTATCAAATTTTTTAGTTTTAAAAAACGTAATTATATATTTTATAATCGGTATTTTGGTATATTTGATATATCGGATATTTTATATTTTGATATCGATACCATATCAAAAATATCTAGCATAGATTTATACCGTACCAAAAATTTCGGTATAAATAAATTGGGTATTTTCAGCGTTTTTCGCTACGAATGGTATATCGTGTTTTTGGCAAAATTGTCGAGCACTAGGCTGGACCCCCTCAACCAAAGACCAAAGGGCGGCTCCGGCACTAATTGGAGGGTTGCGGTTTTGTCGATGTTGGAATTAAATTATTTCATTTCAAGTTGAGCAATAATAGTGCAACTTGATTTATTTATTTCATACAAACAGAAAAGGCATTTATTATGAACAATACTATTATGATAGTTGAGATCCAACTACAAATAAGGGTCTCAAGAACCATTCTTTCATCAAATTATTGTTCACTTGAAACCTCAATCAAATATTCAACAATGGCTAAACACACCAACTTCACTTGTTTCACCATTCTTTTTCTCTCCTTTGATCTTCTTATCCTTTCTTCCTTGACAATATCCCATCCACTTTCGCCTTCTTTTGCTTCCACCCAAAAACATTTCTGGTCCAACATTGTCGCCAACGTTATGCCTAAAGCTATTTCTTCCAAATTATCTCCGCTCAATGAACTCGATGCCTACTACTATGCGGAAGCAATAACCGCAATACCAAATTTCCAAGCAGATGCCCGCTTCTGCAATCTTGCTAAACTTGCTTGTCCCATTAATAAACATGCAGAAACTAGGAGGGGTGAATACATACCACAAGTTACTAACAAAATGGTCCCAATGGAGAAGGTTGATCCATTTGCATTCTTTAGGCTTTCGATTCTCAAAGAAGGGAACACTATTCGCCTCGCCAATTTGACTGAAAACTTACCCCCTCGCGCATTTCTTCCTCCTCAAATTGCTTCCAAAATTAGTCTAATTCCCCAAGCGATCACAGAAATGTTTCCGTTAATTTCCACAGAAGGGGTAAACACTACCATATCATCTTGCAATGCCCCTGCCATAAAAGGAGAGACTAAAGCTTGTCCAAAATCTCTTGAAGAAATGTTGAGCTTCTCAAAAACAACATTGGGTGTGCAGAGGCTGCTTGCCTTGACCACTGAAAGCACCGAAAGTTCTGGAAGTTTGCTGACCATTAAAAACGTTAGAAAGATTGATGGTAACAAATTTGTTGTTTGCCACGAAATGCTCCTTCCGTTTGCGGCCTACTATTGTCATTCGATTTCCTCTTCCATGATGTATTCAGTGGAGTTGGTCGAGCCTACTGCCACAGGGGATCATGTTAATACAGCTATGGCAATATGTCACATGGATACCTCGGGATGGCCAGCGGATCATGTGTCCCATATACTGTTAAACTTTGGTCCCGGGGAGGGTGAGGTATGTCACTGGTTTGGTGAAGTTGATCTTGCTTTCGCTGCTCATGGTACTGCTGCTTTGATTGCTGATAGCTAATTGCTGATGCAGCCTGTTATTTAGGCTTGCATGTGGCTGTATTTGAGAAGTGGTATGATGTATCTATGTATGTATGGTTGTGTAATAATGTACTGGGAGCGTAATCTAATTGGAGTTGATAAGTGAGTATAAGATGGATGGAGTCTACACTACTTTTAAAAGTGAAAAATAAATCTATTTATAAAAACAACAGATAATAATAATAATGTAACAGCTTTAGTTGAGAGTGAGTATAATAATAATGTAACAGCTTTATGTTAATTAGCTTAAGCCATATCCGCTATCCTTATTATACTTAATAACCATTTCAATTTTTTAACTGAAAGCTTTCTATATCATGGGGAAAAAAGCCAATATGATTCCAATACTTTCGTGTGTTTCTCAAATGGTCCCATAATTGTGCACTCACTCAATCCATCCAATATGTTTACTAATCCTCGCCCAAATGATCCCATCCGAGGTTAATGATCTCCCAGGCTGACGTGTCGCAAGGATTAAGGGATTAATTATGGAACCATTTGAAAACGGACGAAAGTTGTGGCATGATTTATCCGTTAATCCTCACAATTAACCTCCGATGGGATCATTTGGGCGAGGATCAGCAAACATATTGGATGGATTAAGTGAAGTGCAATTATGATACCTGTTAGGTCCGTTTGCGTGGATAACCAATTAAGTAGTCCTGAAAACTAGTTCAAACACCTTTCGTGGATACGTTAAACAGTTTAAGATATTAAGCAGCGGAAAGTAAATAAATTGTAAGAATAAAGAACTCAAGGTTTGTTGACCCAGTTCGGCACAAGCCTGCGTCTGGGGGATACCAATCCAGGAGATTCACTAATTGTTTTGACTTGATCCTCGATCTAAACAATAGTGATTTGTTTCGCCCAACTCCAATCACCAACGGACTGAATTGTCAAACCAAGACACTCCACCTGCCTTGGTGAAGATCTCCCCGACCTTACTTCAATCCCTTGAAGACTCCTCCTTCAAGTATGCCCTTGGTCGAAACCTGTTGGCAACTCTCCTACTTGAATCTTTCAATTAAGCTCTTGAGTTTGACGACTCCTCGAAAGCCTTGATTGAATCCGTCGTCCTCAATCAAGTTCACAGTAGCACTTTCGATCAATACACTCGAGGAAGTGTTGATCGTATGTTTTCCTTCAAGATGATGAATTCAAGAACTCGGAAGGAATGTGATTCTCTTAGCACAAAGCTTTTTAATCGCACAAGGGAGAAGATGAATAAATGTTAGTCTTAGTCCGTTCAACCCTTGGCCGTCCTTTTGAAGAGAACTACCACACCTCCATTTCAAGGTAAGATATTCTTACCATAATTGCACCGATCCTTGGAATGGAGTTGCCCGGATTAGGAGATCCTTATTTCCTTACTTCGTGTGCGGAATCCGGGCAGAAGATCAGCTAGCCGTTGTTGAATCTTCATAAGTATATTCGCCAGCTCTTCTTCCTTTACGTAGTTTGTCTGTTGTTGTCGTAGTTGGTCCAACAAAGTAGTTCAGACATCGGTTGTGAACACATTTGCTCAAAACTAGTTCCCAACAATCTCCCCCTTTTTGGCAGAATGTGGGCCAGTATAAGAGTTGATTCAACCGATGTCTAAACAATTTACACAAGAACAATGATGTAGAAAAACTTCCCATTGAGACCCAACCACCAATTACAATGATTCCCAAACACAAGACAAACTATACTAATGCTCCGTACAAGATTACCTATCAAATATTCTATGAGCATTTACATCAAAAGCAATCACATGGCAATAATCACAAAATAAAGCATGCAAGATCACAATTTAATTATTACAGGCCATTGTGCAATTGTCCAGCAAAAACAGTTATAACTAGTTCAAGAAAATAGTCCAGACAAAAAATATTTACCCGTCATCAGCAGAGACGTTCATCCACCAGACTGCCCCATATCGATTGTAGTGCATGCCAGAGGAACCGATCAACGGTTACATCAACTTAACTCCCCCTCTGGCGCACATTTTTCCCAAAAAGGGCATGTCACTCGGATTCCTCAGAGGAATCCTCAGCCGAGTCGCTGGACTCCTCCTCTGGATTGGTATCCAAATCCTGTTCATCATCAGACCACACATCAGGAAGCTATCTGAACAGCTTTTCAGCAGCTTGTACACGACTGTGAACTTGAGCTTCAAGCACTTTGAGGTGGTTGATGTGGTCAGTGAGTTCATCACAGAGCATGGAGAATGCATCTTTTGCAGGGATTTTCCCTCCTGGTCCAGCCAAATCTGGCTTCTTCTTTGCAAGATTTGAAGAGAGTTTGAAGTCGGCAATGTCCTCTGGGCGATCATGCTTGCTTCCAAGAATGTGGAGATGCTTCAGGTACTCTGATATGAGGCCAGGGAAGGGAAGAGTGGTTTTGTACTTCTTTTTGATTGTTCCCGCGAATGCCAACATTTGTTCGAGCACAAGGGCTCCATAGTTGATCTCATACCTCTGGTCTATAGCAAACAATAATTTACACATGCTTTTTGACACAACAGAGTGGTTAGCAGTGGGCATGATGTTGTGTGCACATAATTTGTAAAGCAGTGAAAATTTTTGAGTCAGAACACCTGCACTTAACCCCTTTCCTTGAAACCTTTTCCCTTCAACTCTAGTGAGTGTTTCAGCAATAGTATTCATAGGGAACTTGGCACTTCGAGAATAAACAGATTTTACAGAAGTTCGGGGTACCTGGAGAAAACGGTTTAGTGCTCTGGCTTTGAGTTCAAACAGTCGACCATGTGCGTAACTCAGTTCGAACCAGGGGCTTTTGGAGTTGAGGACTTCAGAGCTCAGGTTTGCATAGAAATGCCTAACTAGCTGTCCCTTATACTGCTTGATCTCCGTTCCCCAGAATAGAAGGGATCTGTCCTCCAAGTACTTGTGCCATCCCATTTCCTCGTATCTCGCAGCAGCAAATCTGATCTCAGGGTGCACCTTCATCTTTTCCAGAACAGTTGAGAAGTATTGCTCGGACACTTCATAGTAGAAGGCGGTGGATATGGCGTTTCCAGCATCAATGATCTCAGGTTCATGTTCTTCAGATGAGGATAAGATGATTTTTCTCTTCTTGGATCCAGTGGCCTTGGAAGATCCTTCAGGTTCTGAACGAGTCCGCTTTTTGGGTTCGGACTCCTTGGGTGAACGCCTTTTTGGTGGAGTAGGCTCTCGAGATTCTGTTTGGGTTTCCACTTCTTGCACAGTGACTGGTTCAACATTGACCTCGACTCTTTCTTCAGATTCTTCTTCTTCGGAACCTTCTTGATCGGACTCTTCCTCCTCGCTTTGAGTGTCTTGAGATCCCAAATCTTCGGACTGGTTGTCAGTGGGATGCTCCCCCTCAAGTGGTTCCTGGGCATAGATTTGAGGGTGCTCAGAGTCTCCTCCGGACTCATTATTCTGGTCGTCTTCAGAGTCAGATGAACTCTCGTCTTCTTCTTCCTCTTCCTGCTCGGTGTGGACAGGATCTTGGGCAGGAGCAACTGGTTCAGATTCTTTTCTCAGAACATGCTTCCTTTTCTGACTGGTTGTTCGAGCAATCTCTTCAGTGATCGCATTGACAGTGATGTTTCTTTCATCATCGCTGATTTCACTCATGGATTCGTCTTCTGAGCTTTCATCATCAGCCTCTTCTACATAGTCTGAGTCGAGCTCTTCCTCGTCAAGGGTTCTGTGATAGGTTCGGACGCCTTCAGTGAACCAGTTTGGGTCACTGTGGTAGTGATCTGCAGGGGTTCTTCAGGGGTTGCTTCAATGGTGGTGACTGGTGCTGGGTCGGTCGCAACACTTGTGAAGCTTTGAGGTAAAACCTGCTGCAATGCCCCTCCGACAGCCTTTATACTATAATCCTATAGGACTGCTAAAGAGCTTGCCTAATTTTTCCTACCGAAAGCGCACGGTATCAAGCTGCAATATTTATTTTTATTGTCGTGATCGTTCATTAGAGAGTTACACGATAGAAGTGTTTTAATAGGATTATGAGTTATAGAACCTGTTTATGCTCTTGATTTAAGGATGGTGTAATGATGACTACTAAGAATTTAATGCTGAAATGTAAATGCATAAAGCTGTAAGCGGTAATAAAGAAAACAATTGAAATGATGTTGAGTGTTGTGATTATGTTCATGAGTTTAAAATAATACGGACCAAATCAAATAAACGAAATAAGAATATGATGAGAGTATCATACTTCAATGGTTAAAACAAAATGAAAGTTCATTGAGATAGACAAATCCTTTATGCAACTTAATCAAATTTTCATGTCTTAAATCACTTCCCAAGACAGGTACTTGTGATTCAGTGTCATGACATTCTATGCACTGAAATCATAGGATACCGTCATCGCAGAATGATCGGTCAGACTCATTCTGTGGCAAAAGCTTTTTAGAACTGTCACTTAATCTATTTCTTTCGGACTCAGATTAAGCCTTTGACAACTCAAGGTCACTTCTAAATCATCTTATATTCATCTGAACTTCAAGTTATTCTTTTTATTACTCTGAATCAAACTGGTCTCATGACCCTATGTTGGATGTCCTCTACAAGAAGTGAAAAAAACAAGTATTTAAATCTATCATCCAATGTTTTCATAAGACTTGTATCCTCAGAGTAATTCCTTCAAGTATTTGTAAGAAGTAATAGTCCTGTAAGTATATCAAGATGAAATTGCTATTCAAAATCCTTGACATATCCAGACCACTCAGATTCATATAGATGCTTTAGCTTGAGAAATCTCTGTAAACAATTCCAAATACCCATGATTTAACTCAAGATTAGTAGGACTGTAGAAAGAATACTTAATCTCCTACCCATAGCATATAGTGGTAACTATAAATCTATGAACCCTGGAAATTAATCTTCCTAAAACTCTACTAATTATTAGGACAAAAGATGGTTTTTGAAACACTTTTCCCTTTTAAACGACAGGTACTGAATGTCCAACTAAAGAACAAGTTTGTTCTTTATTAACCTGAGTAAATAATGATTGAGAAAACTTATATCATCATCTTTCTCAATGTACGAATGAAAATAGTAATATGAACTACATATATGAATTATAAGTCTGTAATTATGAAGTAAGATCACTCATCATAAACCGAGAAATATCCCAAAATATTATATTTATAGGTAGTATTATATGTATAAAGAAACGATGAGGGTTCTGAGTCCTCTTAATCAAAATTCTAAAGCGTTTCCAAAATAAACTCTGGAAACTAGACAGAATTAGGAAATAACTTTCCTATGAAAAAGATTTAAGAAATAATTCTGCAAAATAGGTGTCCAAACTAGCTCGCAGTAACTACTTTGGGTTTCAAACAATGAACATTCCAATTTTCCGCACACTATGTCTTTACAGCGTGGAGGGAGTTAATATTCAAAGAATGTTCCTCGGATTTTGTTTATACAAAGAACTAAATGCCTCGCAGTAATTTCTGTAAGAATGCGGCGAGGTATCCAATTCCCACTTATGAGATAGGGGTTATATATGTATAAGAAGTAGAAATGAGTAGTTGATGCCCCAAGATATGGGTATCAATTCTGTTGCTATTATAGGTTGGTTCTCTCGCTTTGTCAAAATGACATCGCGAGAGTATTGAAATAGCCTCTCTTAAAACGCAGTTATCTGGATATATCCTCGCATCATCTTTTAGGATGAAGCGTGGCTTTATCTTTCTGTGAAGTAAATGATCAAGTCTTATAACTGTCATAACTACCCTCTGGAATTTCTGTTCAGAAAATAACGAGTACAGAACCGTTCACATCCAAATTCGTAAACTTAGAGTTGTTAATTCTTAAAGATTATCATGCAATATTTAACACTGCATGGGTCTTTAGGAACCTTTTGGAGTTCTGAACATTAATCTCTGTATTTTCTTCCAAATTTACGATAAAGATATAATATCCACAGAAAATCGAATGAATTCACAATTCTGCCAGTTCATACCTAACTCGGTTACAATATTCAAACTTCTTGTGTAATTAGAACGAACAAATTACGAATTTAAGATATGAAAGTATTATGATCTTCGAGAATCAAATTATCGATGTGATGCAGATTCCAAAAAAATGAAAATTTGTGTTGAGGTTTATACTTCTCTGAAACAGAATTGAGAAATGAAAATTGAAACCAGAAAGATAAAAAATGCATGATTGATAACCGATCATGCTTCATGTATCTTGAATAACAATGAATTAAAAATGAATACACCTGGAAATCTGATTGCAGTCAGAATAATGCAAAGGTGAACGAAGAAGTCGGAAGTTAGATGGTGATCGTCGTAATGGATGAACAAGCATTCCAATAGCAATTCTTCTTCCAGGATATCCTCAAACTAATCTACTAAAAATATTCTGAAGAAAATCTACTGCGAAATTGAATTACAAATCTGAAGAACTTAAGTAAATTGCAGTGAAACGTAAACCCTAGCTAACCTACCTACTGAATTCTAAAAGTGAACTGGAGAGTAAAATTGAGCTATTCTCTTCAATCTCCCGCTACTTGAGCTGATCCCCCCATGGGTCTTATTTATAAATGGGCGTTGTAACTGCTTCAGCCTTGGATGATAACCGCTCGCATCAGAATAGCTCTCCTCTCGCTTTGTCCAGTTCCTTCAAAGCGAGAGTCAGAAATGTAATTATCTTTCTTGACAAGGCGAGATCTCACAGTTTCTTCAAAGAGTTTGCTTCTCGCCATAATATCTAAAGCTTCCTGTCTTGCACATACTTTCTTTCCTCGCGATGTCAAACAATCATCGCGTGGACTTCAGCGTCTGAACATTTTCCTTAGATCTTTTCCTGATTTCGTATGTAAGTCCTCGCACCATTCCTTCTCTTTCCTCGCTATGTCTTTTTCCATCTTCCGCTGCTTTCCAGCTTAACTTCCTGCTGAATGACAAAGCGTGAGTCAGTTAAAACATAGCGTACGAGACTTGCAATGAAAACTTAGAATTTCAAGCCATTTTCAGTGTAATTCCAACTTCTTCACAATCTTAGTTCTTCTTCCATCTTTTCTGATCTTCCATGATTATTCATTAAAAACTAATGGAATTAAGAACAAAAGATCATCATTAAGACACTAAATTGGACGCAAATGATAGTCATAAAAGACTGTCAACACCATCCTCACATTTAGAAACACTTGTCCTCAAGTGGTAAGAAACTTGTAAAGTTTCAAAGAGTAAGTCCAATTAGTGGCTCCCAGGATTTAGATGTTCATGTAAAATTCTCCTGGATCACTACCTTCTCTTTTCCAACTATCTCAAGCTCAACTCTTTCAACTGATTGTTGCTTCATACCTAACTTTAAATTCACCAGATTTCATGAAAACATTAACAAAAGTGATTTGCATTTATGTGAATTATTGTTCTGCTCCTTAGTTAGTCAGATTTCTCTTCTCACGCTCAATCCTATCCAACTCATGTGCATATCTTGTGCTTCTAAAAACTAAAATACACTCTTATTTTTTTTTTGTCAAGGGGTGGCCTTCCGTGGCTTTCAATAGCTCGGTTTCACATTATTAGGAGGAGTCGCATGGCCTGACATTGCAGATGAAACTTCAACTCCACTGCCCTTGATTCTGCTCTTTTAAAGTTCTTCAACTTATAAGTCAGAGGGGCAGCTGTGCCAGCTACTTATATCCACATTATTTTACCACGACTGTTTCTGAAATTTCCCTTGCTCTTTTTTTTTTCAATATGCACACTCATCTTCCAAGAGAGACTAAATTAGATCAATCCTTCTAACCTTGTGCAGTTGTTGTTTATAGTATACAAATCACTAGAGTTAATATAATCATAAAATCTTCAAACTGTTCATCTAGTAATGACATCAATCAATCTCAGAATTTACAGCTGAAAACAGTTTTCAAGAGCGGCTCATGCTTGCAGTGAAAATCTATAAAGTAGATGTCTCCACAGCAACCACTTTAGACTCATCTTCTATTCCTTCATCAGTTTATTGGCCTACTTGAGTTTGTGTGTGTGTGTGTGTTTTTTTTTTAATCCTAACTTGAAATACAATCCTATAACACAACTTCATATTAACTCTATTCTAAGTTATGTTCACAAATTGGAATAATTGGAAGCATGAAAGAAATAAGGAAAGAGATAAAGAAAGAGAGACTGCAATTAAAAGAAAAAGAAGGTTACAGAAAACTCCCCTATGATCTCAGGATGGTCCTGCATCATTGTCTGGGTCTTTGGGTGGTATGGATGGAGGCTTCTTTAGATCCGAGACTAGGTTGGCAAGAATGTGTACCAATCTCGTACTATTTTGCTGCTCCTGTCTCCTCAGCTCCATATCCCTTTCTCGTTCCTGTCTTCTCTCTTCAAGTTCTTCTTTTCTTAACCTTTCAAACCTTTCCATTTCTTCTCTCCTCATTCTCTCCTGTCTATCCCATTCTTCATTCCTTATCTTTTCTTGTCTCTCCATCTCCTCTTTCCTGAGTTTTTCTTCAGTTTGAATCCTGGCATGCTCAAGTTCGATCCTCTTTTGCTCCATCTCTCTTTGAATGTGCTTGTCTTCTGACATAGTTTTCACTAACATCTCCATGGACTGTGCAAAACTCTGAATTGAAGTACTCATATTCTGAGATTCGTCCACGGACACTGTGTTCCTCATTGGTTGTCTCAAAGGTTGAGATGGTGCAGAAGTGTTCTCAAACTCCACATCTTCTAGAATAGGATTCAATGCAGGAGATAGTGCTGCAGTCTTTGTCCTTTTCACTGCGGCTCTTGATTGAGATGATCTTGATTTTGAAGGAAGCTTGACCCTTTTTGTCTTAGGAGATGACACCTTTGATCCTGATCCCTCGGAAGTTTGTTCCTCTAAATCCGACATTTGGTAAACCAATTCTCCCCTCAAAGTGTCTACTGGTAATGGAATAGGAGGATCTATTTTTATGATCTCTGGTAAGAATGATGTGATTGACACTCCTTGTTTCTCACAGAGTCTTCTGATTAAATTCGGATAGGCTAATGCTGCATCTTCTCCAACTCTTGATTTAATGACATTAAGAACATGGTGTGCAGCACTGCACTTCCTTCCTGACCATAACAATGCAAATCCCTCAAAAGTTCCAGCTGAAGGTCCTTGAAAATTTGTAGTGGGTCTGAGCTTTGAATAATAGAAATCAAGTGTTGGCAGATACTCAGGCTTCAAATTCTTCAATGGAATCTTATTCTGCTCAGTTCCTCTGTGTTGAACAGAATCCTAATGCCATTTTTCTAGCATTGGTAAGCTTATTTCCTTGAGTTTTCTTCCTCAAAAGGACCTCAGACTTAACTTCTGGCTGTTCTAACAGAGGTGCCTGTATCAGATCATTTAGAGTTTCCCCAGTGACTTGCACTGTTTTTCCTCTAATCCATGTTGTTTCTGCCTCAACATCAAAGTTAGCATAGAACTCTCTGGTCAGCTCCACATAACCACATTTATTGTTATGTCTCATGAAAACATCCCATTCATTGATTCTCCTCCAGTAGCTGATACATTTGTGATCCAGCCACTTGGGATGAAATCCTTTGTCTGGAACAATCGTTTTGGATATTCCCAAGTAGTTCTCTAATGCCTCCTTTCTTCCATTAAACTTAACCTTGATTTCTTCTTCTGTGAATTCAGTCCTCTTCTCAATGCTATCAGGGATTGATAACCTCACCTTCGGACTATTCTTTCCCCAATAACTCAAAGGCAACAATTCTGGAATTTCTTTTCCCGGGGAAGATCCTTCAGAAGTATCTGATTCATTTCCCTCAGACTCTTGTGCTTCTTCCTGCTCATTCCCAGCATTCTCATTTCCTTCTTCTTCTGATTGGCCTCCTTCTTGAGCAGGTTCTTCATTTTCTTCCTGAACTTGTTCTGGGTTTTCTTCTTGAGCTCTATCAATATCATCATGTTGTGGATTGCCTATGCCTGAATCATGTATCAATGATGTGCTGGTATCTACCTTCTCAGTGACTTCCAAGCTATGCTGATTTAAGATCTCTGTGGGATCTTCCCGTACAGGTTCGTTTAATAAAAAAGGGATAGCAGTAGGTTCTGAATCTTTAAATCCTTTGGTTCCAAAATATTCTTCTGGCTTTCTTCTTCTGTTTTGCAATCCACTCAGGATCATTCATCCTTGCAATTGCTCTCTGAGTTACCTTATCCCTAACTTGAGATGGTAGGAGCCATTGATTCATTTGATCCTCAGCATTTGTCTGTATTCCAAGATATTGGTTAACAGTATCGTCCACAAAATACTTTCTTTGTTGATCTTCTTGAATTTCATTTCTCAACACTTCTTCTTCATAAGCTTGAATTGCTAATGGAGATGGTTCCACTGTCTGGTCAGAATTCATTTGTTGTTGAACTTTCTCCAATTCTGACTCAAGTTTAGCTATATATTCACTTCCTTGTTCTACTGAGGTGCGTGCATCCCCTCCTTCCCTGGCCAATTTTCTGAACTTTTTGATCAATCCTTCCAAGGAATAAGTCATGTTCCCTACTGTAGTTCCATGCAAGTTCATATCTTCAAAAGTTTGTAAATCTTCAAGTGACTGATCTTGAAATGTGTCCACCACTAATTTCTCCACTTGATCTAGAAATTCTTGCTGATCTGCAGCTTGTTCTGGTGGTGAGTCTTGTTCAGTTTCTTTTTCTGAAAATCCTTGTAAATCAATCTGACTTTGAATAAGATCTTTGTTAACCTGAGCATGTTGACCTTCATCCTGTCCTTCTATATTATCTCTTTCAACAATCTGAGCCTGTTGAAGATCAGTGATCGGTTTAGCTGACCCTTGTTCATCAGGTTGATGTTCATCGATACATGCTCTCCAGCCTCCCGGATCTATATCTCCCACTTCCAAATTATTATAAGGAGTGAGTTCCAACCTCTCTGTATAGGGAAATATCCCTAAAGTTGGTTTGACTTTTTCTTCCTCAGAGCTGGTATCATGTACCACGTACTTAGGCTTCCTAGCCTTCATCTTTATTCTGAACTTCTTAACAGTTTTCCAGATTCTTTTTCTTGTTGCTTTTCTTTCTCAGGAGTGATTCCCGATTCTTCTACATTCTCAAGAGAAGACCCTTGCTGCTTAAGTTCTTCACGATTGGTCTCCTTCTGCTCAGAAAGTAACTTTCCTCTTCTCTTGTAAGTAACAACTTCTTTCTTTTCTTGAGCTGATTGTAAAATCTCAATATCTTCATCCATTAAATCCCTTGCTTTTGGAACTTCTAACGTCAAGTCCAGAATTTCTTTGGCTGCTAGCTCATCTTCATTCTTCCTCTTCTTTGGAATTCGGCTAATTTTCTCAGACTTGCTCGTCTCCACCTTTCTCTCAGTCCTTTTCTTAGCTGTTGGTACTTCTTCTGAAGTGCTTGAACTGAAATTATGTGACTTTCTCTTCCTGGTGGATACTTTCTTTTTACCTTTCGTATCTTGGGTTTTCATGAATTCCTCCCATTCACGGTTTGCCTTTTGTCTGTTTGCATAATAATAGCCCATACTTTCTTGCAGAATCGGATGGAGTTCATCATTTCCTTCTTTCCTTTCTCCTACAATAGTTGTGACTTTATCTACTACTCTCATTTTCTCAATTCTTTGTTTATCATCTGTGTTGTCTTCATTTGAATCATGCTTCTTGACATAAAAATTTTTGCCCATTCCTTTCAACATGACATTCATTCCCTTTCTGTTCAGATATTTCTCATTCCATGCATCCCAATCATCAATAATTACCTGCTGATTCTTCCTTGTGTTTGATCAGTATAGGGTCTATGCTTCTTGTATGCATTTTCTCTGCACATACTATCATATCTGATATACTTCTCAATGAATTCTTTCTTCCTCTCCTGAACATATCCATGAACTTCCTGTTGGAGAGTTGGAGGTAATCTCTTCATGATCTTATTAGGCCTGTCTGTAATGAGAAGATCTGCATCTGCTGATGTTATTGATGGGGCAGAAACTTTCCTGAAATTCGTTATAGGTTCCAGTCCTTCATTAACAACAGATTCTCTGAAAATGTTCCTTACTATATTTTGTGGTGTCTGTTTTGCATCTGATCTCTGTTTCCTGTTCTTCCCTGATCTTTAGCTTCTCTCTCCTCTGCATCCTTCACCCATGCTTGCTGTTCTGGTATCAAATCAGCAAACTCTTCTAGTGGAAATTCCTCATTAGTTTTCCTTGTCAACCCTGGTTTAAGAATCCTTCTCTTCAGATTTAGTCCCTTAGCCCACTCATTCATATGCCTGATCCAGCTATTCCTAGCTTCCTAAATGGTTCTAAGGACATGTTTCCATACCATCTTGCCTTGTTTAGCTTCCTTGAAATGAGGCTCGAGGTCATGTCTTAAGTTGATTCGAGCATCAATAATCCTGTCCAGGGCCAAATTTGTCAAGAAATTCTGTTCGATGGGTCCCTTCTTATTCAAGAATGTTGGAGGCATGTATGCAGGGAGTGCCTGCTGAGCATCATAGACTCTAGCATTTCGGATTTCATGAAGTTTGCAGCAATGTTTGGTGGGTCGCTTCACATATTTAGGTAGTGGTTGAGGATCAAAGTAATCCAACTCCAGCCTATTTGATCTTTTGGATTGATAATTCTGTAGCATTCCTGATTCCACTCAGCCATGCTCTTCTTTTCCCTTTCCAAAAGTCTTTCGAGTCTGATTTCATTAGGCAGATGCTTGTCATTGATGAGAAATATCATTTGGTCATCCCAAAATTTATTCATCTTATCCCAAAATGCTTCTTCTAAATCAATCATCAATGATTCCTTTTCTTTATCTGGTATATGTTGAATCATGAATGGATTGACATAAAAGATTGGAGGTGAAATTTCCATTCCTGTCCATCCACCGCTTTTCCGAATAGTTTCCACCATTTTTGCTATTTTCCTCATCGTCAATAATGATTTCTCTTTCTTATCTGATTCTATACCTCGAGCTTGAAGTTCTTCATAGGTCATCTTATGAATCCTTAAGAAAGAAATAAGAATAAACTGGTTAACTAGTGTCACCATACTCACATTTAGAGCTTGACTCTAAATGTGCAGATGATAAAAGGAAACATAATACCAGATTTTCCTTTTTATATTCATCATTCTTTTCATGATATCACCATACTCACATTTAGAGATTTGCTCTAAATGTGAAGATTACAATGCTGACAAAATCTACTTTATTGCAGAATAAAAATAACAGAGAACTTACAATCATAACATCATCAATCAAAAACAAAATATAGCATTCATCAGATTCTTGCTGATATTATGGAATTACAAAGCATGGTGTTTCTTATGACATTCAATCTGTCAATTACAAATGAGGAGGTGTCTCTTCCTCAATTCCAAATCTGAGGAACAGATTACAGTGCTCAGAGACTAAGCACCTCATGCAGTAAATTGAGGTGACTCCATAAGTGTTCCTTGAGGGCCGTGATTATTATCATAATAGTTCCTAAGATTGCAAAGTCTCTTCTTAGGTTGTCCTTGAAAAGGTGAGATAAATTCCTCATAATTTGATAGCCACCCTCTGACTTGAAGCCGAAGATCCTTGAGCCTTCATCTATTCTTACACAGAGTAGCAAAGAGCCAAATTCCCTTCTCTTGTTCTTCAACTTCATCCTTACTCAAAAGCATAAGAGCTTTTACATAAATGGATGGGGGGTGATTATCAGTGATTGCAGGTTTTAAGAGCTCAAATGCTGCTTGTTCATTCTTAACTTGAACAAACAAACGCAGTGCCTCTTGCAACTGGCACATCCAATTTCCTGCATTTTTGCAGCTTTCAAGGAAAACTCTTTGTGTCTCTTCAAAAGTCCCACATCCCCATGCAGAAAATTCTTCAAGAGAAGCTTTTTTCAAGACTAAAGGATGATGGGTAGCCTTTTCAAGCTCTTTGCAGACTAATTTACAGTTAAAGACAGTCTCAAGGTGATCAAATGCCAATCTTGATAAAATGTTTCCAAGAATCTCATAAGGAAGATCTGTGATCTGAGTTTCCCCCGATCCAGATTTCTTTATTGAAGTCCTTGGTTGCTTTGGAGAGCTTCCAATTTCACAACTGAGTAGGATTAAAAACAATAGTTGAATTAAAAACTAGAGAATGAAATTCATTAATGCAAAAGGAATGTACAGTTTAGGTCATCCAGAGAATTCTTTGCCCAAAACAAAAAGCACAAAAGATTACAAGCAAAGGAGATTATGAACTGTTTGATTTCTACACTAGTCTAATTCTAGCAATTCATCTTCATTATGCTCTTCTTCTCCATTGTTCCATTGCTCCCAATCAAATAATATGCCCAGTTCTCCACTTGCTCTTCTGTATTGCTTGACATAGTCAAACAATTCACATGGAACACACTCCATCCTTTCATTGAAGGGTAATTGCTGTCGCTCTTGAAGGGAGTGATTCTTACAAAAACTCCTTTCCTCTTGATCAAGGAATGGATTTGGGAACTTATCACCGTAAAGAAGCCAGTGCAGAACACTAATTTTAAGAAAAGGTAAATCGAAGGGATCCTGGGTTACAGATTCAATCAATTGAATTCCTTCCTCATCCAGTTGTGGGTCTTGTTTGGAAAGCAATAGAAGAGATCTTATGAAAACAGTTGGTTTGTGTTTATCATCTAATCCGGGCTTTAAGATTTCATAAGCTTTTTCTTCATTTTTATCATCCACAAAGGCTATAAGTGCAGGCTCGATGTTAAACATATGGTTGCCTGCATCCTGACATTCTTTAATGAATTTGACCTGATTACTTGGGTAAACATTTCCTCTCCAAATAGCACAGGTTTCTAAATTAGCTCTCTTTAGAGCTAATGATGATCTGCTTGCTGAGAAGAATTGCTTAGATGTTTCAGATGCTCTAAAAAGTGTCTTTATGCTCTCCATTCCTAATCTCGACAGAATGTCTCCCAGTAACTAAGTTGGTAAATCAAATATTTGAGTATCCAAGAGTTGAGGGATTTCGACATTTGGATTATTGCCTGCCATTTGAGAATGTTCCTGGAGTTGATGGTATTTCGAAAGGTTCTGAATGAAAATTTCGCAAATGGAAGAAGAGAAGCTTGATAATGGCGGTTTCTCCTTCGAGAGAGAATATGGATAGATATGAAACGATTTGAAAAGATATGGGGGTTATAGGGTATAAAAAGAAGTGGGCTGGCCTAGTTTAAAAGCTGCAGAGTAGGATACTCAAGCGTTTTTCCTCTCTTAGAGTATACTCATTAGGTTTAGGCCTGCCACATCAGTGGGTTTGAATATTAACTTAAAATTTGAGTTAATAAACCCACAGAAGCAAAGCTTGGACAAAAATAGATTAGTTGAAAACAAAGCGAGGGGTAAAAATTGAAAAGTATTAAGGCTACTAAATTATGCATTGAGTCTAGTTAGATTTTTTTTTTTTAAATCAGACTCTAAATCCAATTCATCTTCATACTCATCAAAATCTACCCTCAATTCCTTTATTTAAGGTTACCAATCCTTTCCTTTCATTCCCTGAATATACTCCTCTTTCAGCCTAAAGGATGTTTAGAAGCCTCATTAAACATTTTGCAATTGATGGTCAAGCACCAAGCTTAAGAGATTTTCTCAAGAATCTCATAGTGAAGTGCTGTGATCTGAGTTTCCCCTGATCCAGATTCCTTTGATAACATTTTTGGTTTCATGAGGAGCTTCCAGTTTCATCACTAGTTAATGATTGGATTGAATTAAGAAAATGAGCATAGAGGAGAGAAAGTACAAGAATTGTAAAGTAACAAGTTTAATAAAAACATATTAATAGGTGGTTCCAAATTGCATCCCAAGATTCCTGAAAATACAAAAATTATAGCCATAGCATTTCCTTACTCTAGAAAATACTGAACTATTCAAGGATTAACAATTTCCTCATCATCAGAATCAGTCCACGGAAATTCATCTGGGAACACCTCACCACAATACAATCTGAATTGCCTTACCATGTCAAAGAATTGACAAGGAATACAGTCCATCCTAATATGTGGTGGTAACAAGGCTCGTTCCTGCAATGTATGAGTCTTGCAATAACTTCTCTCTTCTCGGCCTTGAAAAGGGTTTGGGATTCTTGGAATATGGATTAACCAATGAAAACAACCTCTAAAACATTTGAAGCTGCTGTGTGGAGGCTACTAGTTTGATTGTTTGTGTTGTGAGGCTACTAGTTTTTGGGGACAAGGGCATCACTAAGTCCCTACTGTGTGGCGCTATGTAATCACAGTAATAGCGATGCCCTTGTCCCCAAAAAGGATTAGGCTCTTCTTCACTGTCGATAAACACCCTGCTGATCTTCTCCTTAATCTTGTGGATATGTTCTTCCTCTTTAAGTATTGATCCAAGCAGATACAATCCTTCATCAATCTCTTCAAGGTTCTCTGAACTCAGAAGAATGAAGGCCTTGATGAAGATTGAAGGGTGATGATTATCTTCAATTCCAGGCTTGAGGATTTCAAAAGCGGCTTCCATGAGCCCTGTGTTGCAGAAAACCGAGAGTGCAGGTTCAAGTTTGAGCATGAAGTTCCCTGCCTCTCTGCATCTTTGCAGTATCTGAGTGTAGTGAGCATCAAGTGTTCTTTCCACAGTGATTCGCCTCACTACATTTGCTCTCCTCCATACTACAGGCGCCTTGCTCTAAAGAACTTCTTGCAAGTTGGGGCTGCTCTGGCTACATCCTTCATCTCTTCCTTTCCCAGTCTTGAAAGAATGTCTCCTAAAATTTCGTCAGGAATATATGCAATGGAGGTTCTAGCATTGGGAGCTGCTGCGGCCATTCTAATTTCTGATAAAGGTTGTAGGATGATTGTTCTAATGTGGGAATGTTTGAGATGAAAGGAGAGAAAGATTCGACTAGATTTTATAGCAGAAAAACTAAATTCTGCCATAATTACAAGCGGTTGAAACGACGTGTGATGGTTGGTGTAAGGGAAGAAGAAGAGTCTGAAAAAAGGTATTTTGGTCTTGAGAAGTTTGAAAATTTATCCGTTTAGTATTCCCAGGCTCTCGCTTTGTCAATTGTCATCGCGTGGTTATAAAAACCGTCTCTCGCTTTGTAAATTACAAAGCGAGGAAAGATTCTTGTACAGTTTTCAGAGAAGATGGTCACACTTTGTATCTCGACAAAGCGTAAACATCAAACTCTTATTATTTAAAAAAAACATATCAGATTTCATAAAATGAGAATTTGAACTGATCACCTCGCTTTATAACTTTTACAAAGCGTGAGTGAGAGTAGTTCTTTTTAAATCACGCTTTGTCAAAGTTAACAAGAGCGTGGCCTCAGAATCTATTCATACTTTATTTCCAAACACTTAATACTCAAAAACCTGGTTGAAGATCTGTATCTCATCCTTCTTCATTCCATCACAGCTTAATTTCTCGAATTCCTGAAAATATAGAATATAAGAATTAGAGATGAAACATATATATCAAAAGAAAAGGGAAATACTACTCAGTTAACCTGGGTAGTATCCACCCCCTATATATATATATATATATTTTTTTTTTTGAAATAATGAAGAAATACTAAGGGTTATCCAAATATTCAGTTTGGATATTTAAATCTTGTTGACCAATATATTCTTTTAGCCTGTGTCCATTTACAATCTTTTCTCCTTCACTGAGCATGATTGTGACTGTTCCGTTGTCATGAACAGCTACAATGGGGAATGGTCCTGTCCACCTTGATCTGAGCTTACCTGGAAATAGTTTCAAACGAGAATTATAAAGCAAAACCAATTGACCAACAGAAAATTCCTTATGTTTAATTTTTGAATCATGATTTTTCTTGGTTCGATCTTTATAAATTTTGCTGCTTTCATATGCTTCCAGTCTCATCTCTTCCAACTTAGACAGATCAAACTTCCTCTTGTCTTGTCCTGACTGAAGATCCATGTTGAGCATCTTAATGGCCCAATATGCTCTATGTTCTAGCTCAACTGGAAGATGGCAAGCTTTTCCAAAAACTAATATGTAGGGAGACATTCCTATAGGAGTCTTAAAAGCAGTTCTGTATGCCCATAAAGCATCATCCAGCTTCTTTGACCAGTCTTTTCTTGTAATATTCACAGAAGCTTGTAAGATATGCTTGATTTCCTTATTAGATACCTCCACCTGTCCACTTGTCTGAGGATGATATGGTGATCCAACTTTATGATGAACACCATATTGTTTCAGCAACTTCTCAAAGAGTTTATTTACAAAGTGAGATCCTCCATCAGATATTATGGCACGAGGGGCTCTAAACCTGGTAAAAATATTCTTTTGCAGAAATTTAGTAACTTGTTTAGCTTCATTATTGGGTAAGGCTACTGCTTCTACCCATTTTGAAACATAATCAACAGCTACTAGAATGTAGTGATTACCAAATGATGGGGGAAAAGGTCCCATAAAATCAATTCCCCACACATCAAATATCTCTACTTCTAAAATTCCTTTTTGAGGCATTTCTTCTCTCATTGAAATTTTTCCCAATCTTTGGCATCTGTCACACATCTTTATAAGTTTCTGGCAATCCAAAAAGATAGTCGGCCAGCAAAAACCACAGTCTAGAACTTTTCTAGCAGTTCTAGCAGGACCATGATGGCCTCCTAGAGGATTCTCATGACACTTTCTAACAATTTGAAAACCTTCCTTTCCATGAACACATCGCCTAATAACCTGATCAGAACAAGACTTAAATAAAAAGGGATCATCCCAATAGTATTTCTGAATTTCTCTGAAAAATCTTGACTTCTGATGAGAGTCTTTAAACTTTGGGACAATCTTGCAAGCTAGATAATTAGCAAAATCTGAAAACTAAGGACAATCAAATTGATGCAACTGCAAAGCATACAACTGTTCATCTGGAAATTTATCATTTACAACTTCCTCCTTCTCTGTTTTCTCCTCCAATCTAGAAAGATGATCTGCTACTCCATTATCTTTTCCTCTTCTGTCTTTAATAATAATGTCAAACTCTTGTAAAAGTAAAACCCATCTTATCAGCCTAGGTTTGGCTTCTTGCTTTGATAAGAGATATCTTAATGCAGTATGATCTGTGTAAACTATAGTTTGAGCTCCAATAAGATACTGTCTGAACTTGTCAAAAGCAAAAACTACAGCATACATTTCCTTTTCTGTAGTAGTGTAGTTTTTCTGAGCATCATTAAGAGTATGGCTAGCATAATAGATAACATGATGTTTGCCTTCTTTATGTTGCCCCAAAACTGCTCCTACTGCATTGTCACTTCCATCACACATAAGTTCAAAAGGTAGACTCCAATCAGGAGACTGAACTATAGGTGCAGTGATTAGTTTCTCCTTCAAGGTCTTAAAAGCAGCCAAGCAGTCTTCATCAAAGCTAAATGTCACATCCTTATGAAGAAGATTACATAAAGGTCTTGCTATTTTAGAGAAGTCCTTAATAAACCTTCTATAAAAACCAGCATGACTAAGAAAACTCCTTACTGCCTTAATCGTTTTGGGTGGCGGTAGATTTGCTATCACAGAAACCTTAACCTTATCTACTTCTATTCCTGCTCTAGATACTTTATGTCCTAGGACAATTCCTTCCTGAACCATGAAATGACACTTTTCCCAATTAAGAACCAAGTTAGTGTCCTCACATCTCTGCAAAATTTTTGACAAATTTTTTAAGGAGTCTTCAAAGTCAGTTCCATGAACGGTAAAATCATCCATAAACACTTCAATGCATTTTTCAATAAAATCAGAGAAATACTCATCATGCAACTTTGAAAAGTAGCAGGAGCATTACATAATCCAAAAGGCATTCTTCTATAAGCAAATGTTCCATATGGGCAAGTAAAAGTTGTCTTTTCATGATCTTCACTAGCAATAACTATTTGATTATAACCAGAATAACCATCTAAGAAGCTGTAAAATGGTTTACCTGACAGTCTTTCTAACATTTGATCAATAAAAGGTAAGGGAAAATGATCTTTTCTTGTGGCAGTGTTTAATTTTCTATAATCAATGCAAACTCTCCAACCAGTTACTGGTCTTGTTACTACTTCATCACCATGTTCATTAGTCACAATGCAAATCCCACCCTTTTTGGGTACAACTTGTGTTGGACTTACCCATTTACTATCAGAAATAGGATAGATTATACCTGCATCAAGTAGCTTGATTACCTCCTTCTTGACAACTTCCTGCATTGGTGGATTTAGCCTCCTTTGTGGTTGTCTGGATGGTTTGTATTCATCTTCCATCAGGATCCTATGCATACAAATGTGTGGACTGATGCCTTTGATATCTGCTATAGTCCAAGCACTTTAAGTTCCTACTAGAGCTTGTTCTTGAGCTTGGATGAAATTATTACCGGAAGCTTCTTTTTGTGTGCCAAAAAGGCATACTTAAGATGTTCTGGTAATACTTTAAGTTCAAGCTCAGGTGGGTTTTCTATTGATGGAATTAATTTGCTTCGAGTTTGCACTTCCATCTTTAAATCAGATCCTTCTTTAGAAAGGTCTGTTTTATCAATGTCATCCTCAGATTTCTCTGAAGATGACATATCCTCACTTTCTGATCCATCCTTGATTTCACCATCTCAGGATCAGCGAATCTGACCGCACACAAGGAAGCAAAAGTAGCATCTTCAGCATTTGTGAGTGGGGTGAGATTGTTCTCAATTACATTAGTGGTAAAGAGATTATAGTAATCAAAAAGATTTCCCCCCTCCATAGTACTAGAATCTAATCCCTTTCCCGCTACATTGGTTTCAAAAGCATTAAAAGGATATGTTGACATCTTCATCATGTCGAAAGTAACTTCCTGGTCATCAACATGAAGTTTCACTATGCCATTCTTTGCATCAATCATGGCTCCTGCAGTCACCAGGAAAGGCCATCCTAATATGATAGGAATCCTGACATTTTCATCGATATCAAGAATGACAAAGTCAGCTGGAAAACAAAGGCCTCCTGTCTTGACTAAAATATCTTCAATGATCCCTTCTGGTCTGGTGCTCGATTGGTCAGCAAATAAGAGAGTCATATTAACTGGCCTCATCTTCCCCAAATCCAAACGTCTAGCCATAGCAAGTGGCATTACATTGATGCTGCTTCCTAAATCACAGAGCCCTCGCCCAGCTTCTTTACAGTTGATAATCAGGGGTAAAGTAAAACTCCCTGGATCTTCAAGCTTTGGAGGAATCCTTTGTTGAAGAACCAAGCTACAATTCTGATTTAAGACCACCATTTGCTGCTCTCCTGCACTTCGTTTCCCTGAAATCAATTCTTTCGGAAACTTAGCGTAAATAGGCATTTCAGCAATTAATTCAACCAAAGGGATTGATATTTCAATGGCCTTAATCTTTTCAAGAAATTTCTTAAATTTAATTTCTTGAAGATCATTTTTGAGTCTCCCAGGATATGGTATCCTGGGCATGTGTTCATCCAGTGAATCCTTTTTGTTACCTGTAGAGTTAGGATTATCATTACCTCCCTCTGTTTCCTTTGGAAAGGAGTGTCCTAAGACATTCTTTTCCAAACCCTTATCCTCAAGTATCTGTCTTTGTTCAAGCTGATCATCTTCTTCCATCGTCTGAACATCCTTGAACTTTTTCTGCTGCAGCAACCTATCTCGTTTCTTTTCAAATTCAGGATCAACAACCTCTTTTCCTCCCCTCAATGTAACTGCCTTACATTGTGGATTTATTTCAGAAGAACTTGGTAATTTTCCTTTTTCTCTCTGCTGTAATAATTTGGCCATCTCTGTTACTGAATTTTCAATATTCTTGATTGAAGCCTGCAGTTGGTTATTCGTCTCTGTCTGCTTAACAATAAACTCCTTCAGAGCATTCTCCACCTTTAAAGAATAAGTATTATCCTGAACAACAGGATAAGGTTGCTGTGGAAAATTTGCAGGGACTGGTGCAAACGGTCCATATGGTCTATTCTGTTGATTCATCTGTTGAGGAGGTCTCTGAGGGTACATTTGCTGCTGTGGATAAAATGGTTGTTGAGGACGAAATTGCTGCTGATTTTGTTGAGGTGGATTCAAGAGATGTGTATTCTGTGCGTTCTGAGTATTACCATAACTCAGATTCGGATGCTTGTTCTGGAATCCAGTGTAGTTACAGCTCTCATCCTGCTTTGGTGTTTCCTGGAGTTGTGGGCACTGATCATTGTGATGTGGCCCTGGGCATATTCCGCACTGATACACTGATTCCATTGGAGCAGGTTGAAGGATCATCACTGGTTGTTGTTGTTGATGCTGAACTTGTTGACTTGTTTGCTGAGCTAGCTGTAACTCAGCAATCTGTTTAGTGAGTGCTGCAAATTTCTCTTCATTTTTGTCTGTGTGGATGACAAGACTCTTTCTTGTATGAGATGGTGGGTCATCATCTTGGAGGACTGCTCTGCTAGCTGTCATGGTGTCTATTGTTGACCACGCTCTGTCAAGTGGCATCTGAAGTAATTGTTCCCCTCCAGTGGCATTAATCATCATCTGCCAAGTGTGAGTGAGTCCGGTGAAAAAGATCTTTAAAAGTCTTCTTTCTGTGATACCATGCTGCGGGCATCTCTTAAGCATATCAAAGAATCTGTCTCGAGCAACCTTCAAAGATTCTCCTTTTCTCATCTTGAAGCTAGAAATCTTATCTACCCATTCATCTACTTTACTTTCTGGAAAATATTTGAGCAAGAAGTTTCTGACTAGTTTTGGCCAAGTAGCCTTCTGTTGAGCATTTAATGAATCATACCATTCTTTCGCAGAACCATCCAGAGAAAATGGGAACATTGCTAGTTGAATGGTTTCTCTTGAGGCTCTTCCCTTCTTCACTGTCTTACTCAGTTCAACGAACTTTTTGAGATGCAAGTGTGGATCTTCAGCACTCAGCCCATAAAAAGCTCTGGAAGAAGCTAAGTTTAATATACCAGGTGGTATATCAACCTCTTCATCTGTTCCAGCCAAATACTGATCAACGTTTGGTTGCCATGGTTGATATTGTTCTTCTTGAGGATTCAGAGCAAGATTAGCAAAATTTGGTGGAAAGTAGTGCTGATGAACGAATTGTGGTGCAGCAGCCCTCTGTGGTGCTTGAAAATGTCCTCGAAGTGGTACATTTTGCTGATTGTCTGGTTGTCCATTTGGTAAGTTTCCAGGTCTGTCATTTTGTCCATTGTTAGCCATCCTAGTTATTGTTGAAAGATTCCCTTCTACAAGATCTCTCTGTCTCCTTCTAGCACTTGCTCTGATCAGCCTTGCTGTTCTCTCAAGTTCACAATTAAAGGGAAGCAAAGGTTGCCTTGAAGATCGAGTTATTCTTTCGCTCATAAACTGATGAGACTTCTCTGTGAACAAAATGAAAGAATTAATGAATAGTTTATGGTGTAAAGTAAATAATTACAGTTAAACCAAAGAGTATCTACAGTTCTAAAAATTCATAACGCTACACCCTTCCCGGCAACGGCGCCATGAAGCTTTGAGGTAAAACCTGCTGCAATGCTCCTCCGACAGCCTTTATACTATAATCCTATAGGACTGCTAAAGAGCTTGCCTAATTTTTCCTACCGAAAGCGCACGGTATCAAGCTGCAATATTTATTTTTATTGTCGGGATCGTTCATTAGAGAGTTACACGACAGAAGTGTTTTAATAGGATAATGAGTTCTAGAACCTGTTTATGCTCTTGATTTAAGGATGGTGTAATGATGACTACTAAGAATTTAATGCTGAAATGTAAATGCATAAAGCTGTAAGCGGTAATAAAGAAAACAATTGAAATGATGTTGAGTGTTGTGATTATGTTCATGAGTTTAAAATAATACGGACCAAATCAAATAAACGAAATAAGAATATGATGAGAGTATCATACTTCAATGGTTAAAACAAAATGAAAGTTCATTGTGATAGACAAATCCTTTATGCAACTTAATCAAATCTTCATGTCTTAAATCACTTCCCAAGACAGGTACTTGTGATTCAGTGTCATGACATTCTATGCACTGAAATCATAGGATACTGTCATCGCAGAATGATCGGTCAGACTCATTCTGTGGCAAAAGCTTTTTAGAACTGTCACTTAATCTATTTCTTTCGGACTCAGATTAAGCCTTTGACAACTCAAGGTCACTTCTAAATCATCTTATATTCATCTGAACTTCAAGTTATTCTTTTTATTACTCTGAATCAAACTGGCCTCATGACCCTATGTTGGATGTCCTCTACAAGAAGTGAAAAAAACAAGTATTTAAATCTATCATCCAATGTTTTCATAAGACTTGTATCCTCAGAGTAATTCCTTCAAGTATTTGTAAGAAGTAATAGTCCTGTAAGTATATCAAGATGAAATTGCTATTCAAAATCCTTGACTTATCCAGACCACTCAGATTCATATAGATGCTATAGCTTGATAAATCTCTGTAAACAATTCCAAATACCCATGATTTAACTCAGGATTAGTAGGACTGTAGAAAGAATACTTAATCTCCTACCCATAGCATATAGTGGTAACTATAAAGCTATGAACCCTGGAAATTAATCTTCCTAAAACTCTACTAATTATTAGGACAAAAGATGGTTTTTGAAACACCTTTCCCTTTTAAACGACAGGTACTGAATGTCCAACTAAAGAACAAGTTTGTTCTTTATTAACCTGAGTAAATAATGATTGAGAAAACTTATATCATCATCTTTCTCAATGTACTAATGAAAATAGTAATATGAACTACATATATGAATTATGAGTCTGTAATTATGAAGTAAGATCACTCATCATAAACCGAGAAATATCCCAAAATATTATATATATAGGTAGTATTATATGTATAAAGAAACGATGTGGGTTCTGAGTCCTCTTAATCAAAATTCTAAAGCGTTTCCAAAATAAACACTGGAAACTAGACAGAATTAGGAAATAACTTTCCTATGAAAAAGATTTAAGAAATAATTCTGCAAAATAGGTGTCCAAACTAGCTCAAAGTAACTACTTTGGGTTTCAAACTATGAACATTCCAATTTTCCGCACACTATGTCTGTACAGCGTGGAGGGAGTTAATATTCAAAGAATGTTCCTCAGATTTTGTTTATACAAAGAACTAAATGCCTCGCAGTAATTTCTGTAAGAATGCGGCGAGGTATCCAATTCCCACTTATAAGATAGGGGTTATATATGTATAAGAAGTATAAATGAGTAGTTGATGCCCCAAGAAATGGGTATCAATTCTGTTGCTATTATAGGTTGGTTCTCTCGCTTTGTCAAAATGACATCGCGAGAGTATTGAAATAGCCTCTCTTAAAACGCAGTTATCTGGATATATCCTCGCATCATCTTTTAGGATGAAGCGTGGCTTTATCTTTATGTGAAGTAAATGATCAAGTCTTATAACTGTCATAACTACCCTCTGGAATTTCTGTTCAGAAAATAACGAGTACAGAACCGTTCACATCCAAATTCGTAAACTTAGAGTTGTTAATTCTTAAAGATTATCATGCGATATTTAACACTGCATGGGTCTTTAGGAACCTTTTGGAGTTCTGAACATTAATCTCTGTATTTTCTTCCAAATTTACGATAAAGATATAATATCCACAGAAAATCGAATGAATTCACAATTCTGCCAGTTCATACCTAACTCGGTTACAATATTCAAACTTCTTGTGTAATTAGAACGAACAAATTATGAATTTAAGATATGAAAGTATTATGATCTTCGAGAATCAAATTATCGATGTGATGCAGATTCCAAAAAAAATGAACATTGTAGTTGAGGTTTATACTTCTCTGAAACAGAATTGAGAAATGAAAATTGAAACCAGAAAGATAAGAAATGCACGATTTGATAACCGATCATGCTTCATGTATCTTGAATAACAAAGAATTAAAAATGAATACACCTGGAAATCTGATTGCAGTCAGAATAATGCAAAGGTGAACGAAGAAGTCGGAAGTTAGATGGTGATCGTCGTAATGGATGAACAAGCATTCCAATAGCAATTCTTCTTCCAGAATATCCTCAAACTAATCTACTAAAAATATTCTGAAGAAAATCTACTGCGAAATTGAATTACAAATCTGAAGAACTTAAGTAAATTGCAGTGAAACAAAAACCCTAGCTAACCTACCTACTGAATTCTAAAAGTGAACTGGAGAGTAAAATTGAGCTATTCTCTTCAATCTCCCGCTACTTGAGCTAATCCCCCCAAGGGTCTTATTTATAGATGGGCGTTGTAACTGCTTCAGCCTTGGATGATAACCGCTCGCATCAGAATAGCTCTCCTCTCGCTTTGTCCAGTTCCTTCAAAGCGAGAGTCAGAAATGTAATTATCTTTCTTGACAAGGCGAGATCTCACAGTTTCTTCAAAGAGTTTGCTTCTCGCCATAATATCTAAAGCTTCCTGTCTTGCACAGACTTTCTTTCCTCGCGATGTCAAACAATCATCGCGTGGACTTCAGCGTCTGAACATTTTCCTTAGATCTTTTCCTGATTTCATATGTAAGTCCTCGCACCATTCCTTCTCTTTCCTCGCTATGTCTTTTTCCATCTTCCGCTGCTTTCCAGCTTAACTTCCTGCTGAATGACAAAGCGTGAGTCAGTTAAAACATAGCGTGCGAGACTTGCAATGAAAACTTAGAATTTCAAGCCATTTTCAGTGTAATTCCAACTTCTTCACAATCTTAGTTCTTCTTCCATCTTTTCTAATCTTCCATGATTATTCATTAAAAACTAATGGAATTAAGAACAAAAGATCATCATTAAGACACTAAATTGGACGCAAATGATAGTCATAAAAGACTGTCATCAACTTGGCACTGGTACAACCTTCTTTGCATGAGTTTTCTTCTTTGACCTTTCAGTGGACACCTTTGGTGCAACTTTCGTTGCAGGATCAGCAGGTTTGGTGGACACTCCTGTCTCTGTTGCATTGTCAGCGCCCAAGTTGGGGAGGTCAGCCAAGATTGCTTCAATGGGTTTAAGTGCAATGGCTAGGTCTGCCTCAACTCGTTCACTGATTGAGGCGTTCTTCCTTGCAACTGCCTTCTCTCGGGTCTTTGAAGTGGAAACAGCTTTTCCCTTTGTCTTCTGTACCTCTGCTTCTTTTTGTTTCAATGCTTTGGCTCCGGCTACTTCGGCTCGAATGTCGAGTGGGTCTTGAACGCCACCAGTGGCTCCCCTTTCTCCGGCAGTGGATGGAGAGGAGGAAGGGAATGGAACAGCGACCAAGGATGGAGTTTCCGAGATGGTTTGCTCCATAATCGCCTTCTGAACAGCCTTGGCACGCCCCTTGGCGCTGGACTCCTCGGGAGAGATCACGTTTTTGCTTCCAGCAGTTGAGGAGGGAGTCGGGTCTTGTGATTTTGAGCCTTGGCTTCCTCGCGTATTCACCATTGTTGCTGAAAGAGAAATTCTCTTGGGCAAGAACAAGTGAAGAGTCACAGAATTTTGAGAGAGATATGAAGAGGATATGTGAGTTCGGGTGAGGAAGGAGGAAGGAAATAAGATCAAGGTGAAGAGATATTTGGAGAAACTTCCCTTAATTTAAATATAGAATGAGAATCACAACTTCCCATAATGGTAATGATCATTTTTTTGAATTTTTGTGTGCGGATAACCGTTCCCGCCGTTATCTCCTCTGGACGTGCAATGATGTCCTGTCAAATCAAGTTCAAAAATAACTCCTTCCTTTTGAATTGTAACCGTGGTTACTTAGTGGATCCTGGAGGGATTAACTTCCAAACAAGTTAGTATACTAGAGAATCAAACAATAAGGAAATAAAATATATATATATATGACTAATTAAATATTGAGATTGCATATTAAAACTTATTCCAGAGATTGCGTGATCTTAGGAGATCGTGCATAATCCGAGATCTCTTCTTAATTTTTCGAATCTCTCTCGATCTAGTGCCTTAGTAAAAATATCCGCATGTTGCTCGGTAGTTCCGACATGTTGTATGGACACTATTCCCTCTTCAACAAGATCCCTTATGAAGTGGTGTCTGAGCTCAATGTGCTTAGTTCTCCCATGTTGAACTGGATTCTTTGAGATGTTGATTGCACTCATGTTGTCACATAGTATAGTGAGGACTTCTTGATCAATACCATAGTCTAGCATCATTTGCTTCATCCATAGTAATTATGCACAACAACTTCCAGCTGCAATGTATTCAGCTTCGGCAGTTGAGAGAGATGGAACTTTGTTTCTTGCTATACCAACTAACTAAGTTAGTTCCAATGTAGAAGCATCCTCCGGTTGTGCTTTTACGATCGTCCGCATCACCTGCCCAATCTGCATCACTATAACCAAGTAGTGAAAGATTAGATTCTTTAGAATACCATATACCAAGATCACTCGTCCCTGAAACGTATTTGATCACTCGTTTGGCAGCTTTTAGGTGTGATTCCTTGGGATTGGCTTGATATCGAGCACACACTCCTACTGCATAGCTTATGTCTGGTCGACTTGCAGCTAGGTATAGCAGGCTTCCAATGATGCTCCGATAGAGTTTTTGACCTACACTTTGTCCACTGGGATCTTTGCTCAATTTGTCATTCGTCCCTATAGGCGTTCGGACGGGTTTGCTGGACTCCATGCCAAACTTCTTAACTATGTTTCGAGCATACTTGGTTTGGCTAAGAAATATGCCATCTTTCTTTTGTGCTACCTGTAAGCCCAGAAAATATGTCAGTTCCCCAACCATGCTCATTTCAAATTCCTTACCCATTATTTCGATGAAGTGGTCTTTGAGCACATGATGAGTTGATCCAAAGACAATGTCATCAACGTAGACTTGAGCAATGAGGATTCCTTTGCTTTCTCTTTAGATGAAGAGACTCTTGTCCAGACTTCCTCTTTCGAAGTCGTGTTCAAGCAAGTACTTGGAGAGCCGTTCGTACCAAGCCCTAGGAGCTTGTTTCAATCCATAGAGTGCCTTGTTGAGCTTGTAGACATGTTGAGGATGATGGAGGTCTTCAAATCCTCTAGGTTGTTCTACGTACACTTCCTCATTGAGCCACCCATTTAGGAAGGCACTTTTGACATCCATTTGATAGAGCTTGAATCCTAGCGAGCATGCGATGGATAGTAGGAGTCGGACCGCTTCAAGTCTTGCTACAGGAGCAAATGTTTCATTGAAGTCCACTCCTTCAACCTGGGTGTAGCCTTGAGCAACTAACCGAGCTTTGTTCCTTGTAATATTCCCTTTTTCATCACTTTTGTTGCGGAAGATCCACTTGGTTCCAATTATGTTCTTGTCTTGAGGTCTTTCAACCAGGGTCCAGACTTCATTTCTTTCGAACTGGAGTAGTTCATCCTGCATGGCATTTATCCAGTGTTCATCTTGAAGAGCTTCTTCCACTTTGGAGGGTTCGATCTTTGAAGTATAGCAGTGCAAGCCAGCTAGTTCTTTAAAGTCGATCTTTTTCCCCCGAGTCTTTCTCCTTTCATTTACATCACCAATAATGTCTTCAGGGTCATGGTGCTTGTGAATGCGTCCATATTGGGCGTTTGGACTCTTTTGGTGGACATGTCATCAGAAGTGGTTTGAGCAGCACCATTTTGATCATCCTGACCGCTGGGAGTTTCATCATCGTAGGGTTGAACATCCTCCTTGCTGGGCACATCTTCTATGGTCACATTTGTGGACTCCAGTACTTTCCTTGTTTTAGGAAGATATACTATGTATGCGCGACTTGTGGTAGAGTATCCCACAAATATTCCTTCATTGCTTTTTTCTTGAAACTTCCCAACATGTTCCCTGTCATTTAGAACAAAACACTTGCTACCAAAAATATGGAAATAAGTAATTGAGGTCTTTTTACCGTTCCATATCTCATATGGAGTCATAAGAGAGTTGGGCCTTAAGTAGACTCGGTTTATGGTGTAGCATGCGGTGTTAATGGCTTCGGCCCAAAGGAATTCAGCCACTTTCTTTGAATTGAGCATCACCCTAGAAATTTCTTGTAGGGTTCGATTTCTTCTTTCGACTACTCCATTTTATTGTGGTGTTTTTGGTGCCGAGTATTCATGCTTAATTCCATGTATTGTGCAGTACTCCTCAAAGGACTGATTTTCGAACTCTCGTCCATGATCACTTCGAATTCGTTTTACCTTGGTGTCCCTTTCGGTCATGAGTCGATTGCACAGCTTCTCGAAAGCTTTGAACGTGTCGCCTTTTTCCCTGAGAAAATCTACCCAAGTGTATCTAGAGTAATCGTCAATACATACAAAAATATATCTTTTACCTCCCAAACTTTCAACCTCAGTTGGACCAATAAGATCCATGTGCAGTAGGTCAAGACACTGGGTCGATCCAGGGTGTTCAGACAACTTGTGTGAACTCCGATGTTGTTTGTTTTTGGCACATTCGTTGCAAAATTCTGCATTGGAGTTTTTGAATTGAGGAAGACCTTTGACTGCCTCGGTTCTGCTGAGTCTGATAAGATCTTTGAAATTGAGGTGTCCAAGTTTTTCATGCCATAGTATGATGTGGTCTTTACCTGCAGCTGCACCAAACTTGCAAGTTTGAACAAGATGATAGCAATTATTTTTAGAACGCAAACCTCTCATGATGCATTCTTGATCTTGGTTGAGCACTTGACAATCTTTCTTGGTGAACTGCACCACAAGGTCCTCATCACACAGCTGGCTGATGCTAATCAAGTTTGCTTGGAGTCCATCAACTAGGAATACTGGAGACAATTCCCTTGAGCCATTGTTCTCAATGGTGCCTTGACCAACTAAAGCACCCTTTTTCCCATCTCCAAATACAACGAATCCTCCATCAATCTCTTTGTAATGTTTGAGCAGGCTCCTTTCACCAGTCATGTGTTTGGAACACCCACTATCGAAGTACTATGCTTTGTCCGCAGCATTCTTCTTTTGTGAGAGAAATGCCACATGACATATGTTCTGGACTTTAGGAACCCATTCGCACTTGATGGAGATCAGCTTCATCTTGATTTTGTCATTTGGCCAGGTGATAGGTCTTCCTGCTTGTAGGTCTCTTACTAAGATTCCACAGTTCTTAGTTTTGTGGCCTTCAAGCTTGCAGTAGTCACATCTGAGTGGGATTGGAGGAGGTGCTCTTCTTGTCCATTTGTTCCTTCCTTCAAGGTAGAATGGTTTCTTGATGGTTCGGTGTTCACTTAGCATTCCTCCGGACACAAACTTGCTTTTCTTTTCTCCTCTTGAGGTCGAGGCTTGATATCCCAAGCCTTGTTTGTTACTGCTCGGCCTTCCCATAGCAATTACATCATCTAACTTGGCTTTTCCTTTATTTAGTGCCGCTAGAGTGCTTTCAGCTTTGGCAAGTTTGTCTTGAACTTCGGTAAGTTCGGTGTGAAGAGCATCTTTCTTTCCAAGCATACTATAGTACCATAGTTTATAGTCAACCTTTTCAACCTCCAGATCCTTATTGTCTTTCTAGAGTTCTGCATTTTTCTCACGTAGTTCGTTCACCTGTTCAGACAGTTCTTTGAACACCTTTTCAAGTTCCTGATTTCTGCTTGTGAGACTTTGGAGTTGTTCCCTCAGGCTTCCATTCTCAACATGTAATTCCACTGATTCAGCAATAGAAATTTCCAGTTTCTCGAACGTTTCTTCATAGAGATCATTAAGTTTACTGATGCTTTCATCCTGATCCCTAGCAAAAGACGAACCATGTTAGAGGAAACCATATTGACTGACTTAGTATCAATACCTGCCTCGGGTTCATCATCACTGTCTGAATCCCATGTGCCGATGAAGGCTACTCCATAGTCTGCACCATGTTCATTGGACTCCTTCTCATCTTCAGAGTCACTGAACGTTACTTGGTAAGATTTGCTTGATTCCTTTGGTCGAAGATTGGCGCAGTCCTTCTTCATATGTCCTCTTCCCCCACATTTTAAACAAATGATCTCCTTGTCATCTTCAGTTTTAGTAGGTCTGGATTTATTTCTGTCGAATGACTTCGAGCCTTTCTGAGTGGGTTTTGAGTTTGATGTCCCGGCATCCTTCTTCATAGATGAGTTGAATCTAGATCTACGATTTTTTATGATCTGATTGAGTCTTTTGGACAGCATGACCAATTCTTCTTCATCACTGTAGTCATCATGATCTTCCATGGAGGAGTCATTCACATCCTTGGTCACGGATTTGAATGCCACTGGTTTACTCTTGCCCCTGGGGTAGTGATCCATTTCCCACGATTGTAGGATTCCCATTAGTTCATCAACCTGCAATTTATCAAAGTCTTTGTATAGTTCAAGTGCAGCTACTTTAGCATTGAACCTTTCCGGAAGCGTCCCAATGATTTTTCCTACAATATCCTGCTGAGAATACACTTTGCCAAGCTGAAGAACTTGGTTGGTTAGATCACGAATACGACCAATATATTGACCGACTGATTCATTATCATCCATAGAAATCTTATGAAATTGAGCATCAAGAGTAATGATCCTAGATTTCTTTACCGGAGCCATACCCTCGTAGGTATTGGCTAAAGTAGTCCAGACATCGTATGCGACTTTGCATCCAGCGGTGAGTCTGTATTGATCCTTTGTGAGAGCATTGTGAATCGCGTTCAGGGCTTTGGAGTTCTTTGAAGCAGCAAGCTTCTCGGCAGCAGTCCATTCACTCCTTGGTTTTATGGTTTTTACACCGTCTTCTTCTTCTACTGGAGGATGGTATTGATTTTCTACTGCATCCCAAGCCCCTTCATCTAGAGCGATAAGAAAGGCCTCCATTTGATCTTTCCAATAAGCATAGTTGGATCCATCGAGCAATGGAGGTCTGGTTACTGATCCGCCTTGGTTGTCCACGCTTCTAAGTCTGGATCTCGCTATCCAAAGCGTGTGGCTCTGATACCAATTGTTAGGTCCGTTTGCGTGGATAACCAATTAAGTAGTCCTGAACACTAGTTCAAACACCTTTCGTGGACACATTAAACAGTTTAAGATATTAAGCAGCGGAAAGTAAATAAACTGTAAGAATAAAGAACTCAAGGTTTGTTGACCCAGTTCGGCACAAGCCTACGTCTGGGGGATACCAATCCAAGAGATTCACTAATTGTTTTGACTTGATCCTCGATCTAAACAATAGTGATTTGTTTCGCCCAACTCCAATCACCAAGCGGACTGAATTGTCAAACCAAGACACTCCCCTGCCTTGGTGAAGATCTCTCCGACCTTACTTCAATCCCTTGAACGCTCCTCCTTCAAGTTTGCCCTTGGTCGAAACCTGTTGGCGACTCTCCTACTTGAATCTTTCAATTAAGCTCTTGAGTCTGACGACTCCTCGAAAGCCTTGATTGAATCCGTCGTCCTCAATCAAGTTCACAGTAGCACTTTCGATCAATCCACTCGAGGAAGTGTTGATCGTATGTTTTCCTTCAAGATGATGAATTCAAGAACTCGGAAGGAATGTGATTCTCCTAGCACAAAGCTTTTTAATCGCACAAGGGAGAAGATGAATAAATGTCAGTCTTAGTCCGTTCAACCCTTGGCCGTCCTTTTGAAGAGAACTACCACACCTCCATTTCAAGGTAAGATATTCTTACCACAATTGCACGGATCCTTGGAATGGAGTTGCCCGGATTAGGAGATCCTTATTTCCTTACTTCGTGTGCGGGATCCGGGCAGAAGATCAGCTAGCCGTTGTTGAATCTTAATAAGTATATTCGCCAACTCTTCTTCCTTTACGTAGTTTGTCTGTTGTTGTCGTAGTTAGTCCAACAAAGTAGTTCAGACATCGGTTGTGAACACATTTGCTCATTACTGGTTCCCAACAATACCATTTGAGAAACACACGAATGTTGTCAAATCATATTGACTTTTGTCCGTGTATCGTAGTGATACTACAAAATTTTTATTTTTTAAGATATGAAACTGATGTTTTATTCTTTATATGTTATTTAGGTGTTTTTAAGTGTGAATAAATTTGTTATTAGATCAAGCGGCCTAGTTCATCTTCTTCACCAATTGATAGAAAAAATAGAAGCACTATATAAAGTACCTAGCTCTATATGAACTGAAGTAGATCTAGTAGTCTAAAGATGATATAATTGGTGATTCAGGATCACGAAAATCAATTGATACTTATTATCCTGTTCGTATGATATACATGAATAATATATATATATATATTAAAGCATTAGTGAACAACACATCCTAAATTTATTGCGGTGTATCCATTTCAAATTTGTAATTTTTATAGATTTTTGCATTTTTTAATTATTTATTTTAGATTTTCACATTTATTTATTCATTATAGATTTTCAGTTTTTGAAATATATGGAATTTCCAATTTATATGGAATTCCCAAAATCTTCACTTTTAAATATATTTGAAATATTTAAAATTTGAAATTTTGTATTTTTTATTTTATTTATATTATTTTGCAATTTTAAATTTACTAATTTTAGATTTTCGCGTTATTTATTTATTCATTAAAGATTTATTCACTTTTAAAATGATTTGAAAGATAAAATTTGAAATTTTGTATTTTTATTTTATCTATTTTGGAATTTATTTTTTTGCATTTTTTTATATTTTATTATTTTGTATTTTATTATTATATTTATTTTATATTTTATTGCTGTATTTATTATTTATTTATAGATTTTGAGTTTTTACACCATAGAATTATTATGACATGAATAAGCACCATAGTATTATTAGTTATTAGGACGAGGTTCGGCACTGGCAACTAAGAATTATGTTGCGTTTATATTTCAATATTGTGATCATATTGTAATGTTGGTAATTTTGTGTAGGTTTAGTCTCAATTTTGGTTATATTTATTTGGTGTCATAAATTATGTAATCAAAATGTATATTAATGTGTATATGAAAACCCAATTTTTAGTCTTTAAAAGATATTTAATTTCCAATTTATATGGAGTTCCTACAATTTTCAGTTTTTAAAAATTTGAAATTTGAAATTTTAAAATTTATATGGAATTCGCAGTGTATATATGTAATTTATATTATTAGAAGATACATTAATGAATATATAGAAAAGATTTGTATATATGAATTAATGTGTGTATATATATATATAGGAAATATTTTCACAAAAATATGTCACTTCTCTTAAGCAGTATACAATTATATATTTAATAAAAGTAATATACAATTATATAGTTGCTTATCGTTAAAAAATATTTTTTATAATTATATCATTCTAATTGTATATAAATATATACCAAATAGAATAGATCTTATTTATGTTTTATTATATTTAAAATAATACAAAAGAATTATAATTATTAAGAGAAGTATGAAAATTCATATTCTATGGATAATTGATTTAGAGTAAATTATAAATAAAAGAATCAGGTGTATAAAGAGTTATTGGGGTGCGAATAGTCCATCAGTAACTAAAGAATGAAAAATTATTTTTTTTATTATTTATTTTTAAGGAATAATTCATTAATATATATTTTAACAGATTTGTAATTGACGGACGAATAAATATAAATCTAGCTTTGTTAGAAATTGAAAGGCTAATTGCTGCAAATTCTATAAATTGGAAAATTTTCTCTGAAATAGCAGTACTAAATGAAGTTTTAACGTCTGAAACATATAATCTATTGATACTAGAAGACAAATATTATAACAAGGAAGAAATGAAGGTGTACCATACTAAGCTATTACCTTTGTTGATTAATGAGTAGAGAAATATTTATAATAAAATAATGTATGCAGTTGATAGTTCTGAGGGTTAATTCTTTTTTCTTTACGTGGTGGAACTGATAAGACACTTATCCATAATTTATCCAGAAAACATTATGTTTAGCCCTTTGTGGGAGAAATGATATTGTGTTGCATGTAGCATCCAGTGGAATAGCATCATACTCCTTCCAAGAGGTAGGACTGCACATCATAGAATTGATATTCCACTAGATTGTGACGAGAATTCTACCTACAAAAACTTATCCCAGAAAATTATTCAACCACTCTTCTCATTGGAACAAAGCTCAAGATATGGGATGAAAATTCTTGATTGGTAGAATGATTATGAGCCCGTCTGAATTAACCAAATTCCCCATTCGATTTTAAAGGAAAAAAATCACACTCGCATTTTGTTTTACTATAACTATAAAAAAAGTCAATGTGATTTTTTAAAGAAGGTTGGACTCTATCTTCAAAAATCATTTTTTACCTATGTAAGTCATATGTTGCAACACCTCGTGTCACTGAAAAGAGGGGACTCGAAGTATTAATATGCAATTAAGTTGGATTAACCCAAGATACTACAAGAAATGTTGTTTATAGTAAAAATTATATATGACATAAATTTGCACAATGAATTCTTCATGTAGGTGATGGTAGTAAATCTGATATTGATCTTGAAGATGTACAATTAGATTTGACATTTCCAGATGATAATTTTATAAATTCTACGGGAGATCCTATACCGGCAATCGTTTAGAGTACTTATACACATATAAAATGCACCACTTCAAATCCAGATATTTTTGAAGATATTGCTATACTATTCCCTACCAACGAGATTGTTGATACGATCAATGATTAAATCATGGAACGTATGTCTGTAAGTGAAAATGTATATATATCAGTTCTAATAATATTTGTCAAGAGGATGGAAACATAGATAATGCCAATAAATTATTTTCATTATAAAATCTAAACACAATCAATTGTTCTGGATTACCAAATCATGAAATAACGTTGAATTAGGGTTGCATAATCATGCTTATTAGGAATATAGATCTATCATATAAAGTATGCAATATAAGTAGATTGATAGTAACCAAGATGCGGAACCATATTATTGAGGTTAAACTAATTTTTGAGAAAACATGAAAATAAAAAATTCTTGATTGGTAGAATGATTATGAACCTATCTGATTTAACCAAATTCCTGATTCGATTTCAAATGTTAAAATTTCAACTTATAGTTTGTTTTGATATGATTATAAACAAAAATCAATGTCAACTTTTAAAGAATGTTAGACTTTATCTTCCAAAACCAGTTTTTGCAATGAATAGTTATGTTGCAATATTTCGCATCACTAGCAAGATGTGGCTCAAAGTATTAATATGCAATTAAGAATGATTAACTCAAGATACCACAAGAAATGTTGTTTACAATAAAATTTATATATGAAAGAAAATTTGCAAAATGAATACTTAATTTAGGTGATGGTAAGGTCGGTATTGATTTTTAAGATCTACAATTAGATGTGACATTTCCGGATGATATTCTTATATACTTTTCGGGTGATCCTATAGCGACAAATTTTAAGAGTACATATACAAATATAAACTGCACCATTTTAAATTCAGACATTTTTAAAGATAGTAATATACTAGCCCATACGAATGAGATTTTCACGAATGAACTTTTCAACAAATTGTGAGGAAATTCTTCATATTATGCTTAATACAAATATATAAATTTTATTTTATTTTAATTTAAATTTCAAATTAAACAAAATATTATTTTAATAATTATTTTTATTGATCTGTTAAGCCAAAGAAGCTAAAGAAGATGATATAATATGATTTCTTAGTTAGTTTTAAAAATAATAAAATTAATTATCACATACATCATCTTTCGAATAGATATAAAATCATTATACATTTTTTTGGTGAACAAATCATTATACATTTTCATTACTCAAATATAATTCATTGGTTACGAACGTTATGCAGGGGTGACATGTTGTTGAAGAAAGTTTATGGTTTGTCAATGTGGTTCATCATAAGAAAGCTACTGCTGACGCCCTGAGATAGTGCTACCCGATGATGCGCTTGGCTGGTTGAAGAGAGGTCTCCATATCTAAATCTGAATATGAACATGAAAATGAGAGCAGCGGGCAGGTGACTGTGGTATCGAGACGGGAATGGTGTTGTTTGAATGTCCATCTTGTGGGAACGATCCTACCCGTCAGCTCTATTCGATTACTCATTGGTGTATTCTTGACAGTGTCCATAGCAGTTTAGATTCATAACTAAATTGATATCCGTGTTGCACTAGCTAAGAGGCTTATGTCTGTGTTCAAACTGATCACTTGGGCTGTGTTTTGCACTAGTTTAGAGGATGATGTATGCGTACGTTTTGGCCAGACAAACCTTGTACTCCTTGGATGTTGGTCCGAGCTGACTTCTTCTTATTAATAAAATGGATTTTCTCCTTAAAAAAAAATATTATACTATAAAATATATAAATATGCCCGTCGAGTTTAGACGGGTTAATTACTAGTTAAGAAAGAAATATTTTGCAAGAAGATTACAATAATTGCCACATGTCGCTTGAAAACGACGAATACCTTTATATAGTGTTTTGAATATATAAGATGGACCATGGCGGCGATTGAAAAATATCTGTATATGGAGCCCGACATTCAATGGATGAGCTGTAAATCTTTAATTAATAATACAGTACAGATTTGTATATTCTATTATTCGGATATACTATGGCTGCGTTTGGGAAAAGACGCTAGCGATTAGCGTTTAGCTTTTAAAATACATACTAAAAATAGCTTAAAATCCTAATTACAGTAACCGCCAAATTTTAATATCTAATCTCTAAACTCAGAACGCTCCTCTCCCCCAGCTTTTAACTTTCCAAACTCCAGACTCTAAACTTTAATTTAAAATTGCATTATCAAACACCATTATTCAAATTTGTTCCTATTTATTACTATTAATTTCAAACTCAGACTCTAATCTCTAAACTCCAGACGCTAAACTCTAATTATTTCCCAAACATACCCTATAAATAACTATGGTTTGAAGCAGTTGGAACCCCACCAAGATTAAGTTACTGTCCAGAAAAACTAATTTATGCATATCCGGAATTGCTATAGAATGTGGGAAGTGTGCTGTACTGTTTTAATTTAGTTTAATTATCTATTAATGGCAATCAATCAGACAGTTAATATATTCATGTAATTATGGCAGAATTAATTTGTTTCCATTCATATATGCGTTATTATTTATGTGCTATAAACTTGCAGGCGACACCCAAAAGCGATTCTGACGTTTCCGGTCATCCCTACGAACAGTTATGTTGGATCTTAATGCCACGCCCTATGAGGATACAATAGTGAGGCATCACCAGGGGTGGTTTGTGTTGACGGATCCGTCGGATATGATGTGGTGGTTGGAAATAGCACGCCACTGACTCAATTTCCGGCGAGGAGACATACATATGCGGTGATGCGGCTAATATAAACCGTAAATGATATGTGAAATGATATGGGTTTATTGTTATGTGAAACACTTTAGCACATCATTTTCATTGTAATTATTTTTCAGATTAGCAAAGAACTTTTCATTTTATTTTTAACATAGCATTATATGGAAATTACAATAGCACAGAACTTTTCATCTAATTTTTAGCATAGCATTATATAAAAAATACAATGGCACAGAACGTTTTATTTTATTTTTAGCATAGTATTATATAAAAATAACAACAGCACATAACTTTTTTTTTATATTTTAAGCATAGCATTATATGAAAATCACAATAGCGCAGAATGTTTTATTTTATTCTTAACATAGCATTATAAAAAAATCCCAATAGCACATAACTTTTTATTATATTTTTAGCATACCAAAATTTTTAGCATAACTTTCAATCTTCACACAAAAAAGGAATTTATACATACCAAAATTAATTCTCCCATAATTACAGCAATATATTAACTGCCTGATTGATTGCCATTAATAGAACTATTAAACCAAATGAAAACAGTACAACACACTTCCTGCATTCTATAGCAATTCTGGATATGAAGAATTCCGGATACAAACTCAATCCCTAGAGCATATGCCAAATTGTATCAACTCAGCATACTAACCTTCAATTGAGTTCCTATCCTGATTTTTGAATATTCAGAATTGCTAACAAAGGTGGGATTTGTGGTGGACTATTTTGGCTTGGATTCTCTTTATTACCAGCAATATTAGTTTAAGGAAAGACACTCAATCATACATTTAATACAATGCTTAATTATGGCAGATTTATTTTATAGCAGTGGAAATGGATCGGCTTAGCATATATAAGTTGTGAGGCTTAATTGAAGCATATTTTTTATAGGTAGCACAATTTTTTTTAATTTTATAGGTCAAATCATATATTTTTATAGGTAGCACAATATTTTTTTTGTTAATAATAGCACAACATATTTTATTTTTATAGGTAGCACAACACTTTTTTTTTGTGGTCATGTGGACCAGTGTTATTTTTTAGCACAATATTTTTTAGCACAACATTTTTTGATTTAGCACAGCACAACACATTTTTTTTTATTTAGCAAAGCATTTTCTATTTTATTTTTAGCATAGCAGTATATTAAAATGTATCAAATTAATTTGGAAAATTCAATAGTATCGAGAAATGTTAGTTTTGATGGTTGGCACAAGAATTTACCAAAGATGAATAATAGCATATTCATGTGGATGTCAGGAATAGCACTTCATTTTTCTGTTAAAATTATTTTTATGTCAAACTAATTTTTGAGAAAACATGAAAAGTAAAAAATTCTTGATTGTTAGAATGATTATGAACCTATCTGATTTAACCAAATTCCTTATTCGATTTCAAATGATAAAACTTCAACTTATAGTTTGTTTTGCTATGATTATAAACAAAAATCAATGTCAATTTTTAAAGAATGTTAGACTTTATCTTCCAAAACCAGTTTTTGCCATGAATAGTTATGTTGCAATATTTCGCATCACTAGCAAGATGTGGCTCAAAGTATTAATATGTAATTAAGAATAACTCAAGATACCACAAGAAATGTTGTTTACAATAAAATTTATATATGAAAGAAAATTTGCAAAATGAATACTTAATTTAGGTGATGGTAAGGTCGGAATTGATTTTTAAGATCTACAATTAGATGTGACATTTCCGGATGATATTCTTATATACTTTACGGGTGATCCTATAGCGACAATTTTAAGAGTACATATACAAATATAAACTGCACCATTTTAAATTCAGACATTTTTAAAGATAGTACTATACTAGCCCATACGAATGAGATTTTCACGAATGAACTTTTCAACAAATTGTGAGGAAATTCTTCATATTATGCTTAATACAAATATATAAATTTTATTTTATTTTAATTTAAATTTCAAATTAAATAAAATATTATTTTAATAATTATTTTTATTGATCTGTTAAGCCAAAGAAGCTAAAGAAGATGATATAATATGATTTCTTAGTTAGTTTTAAAAATAATAAAATTAATTATCATATACATCATCTTTCGAATATATATAAAATCATTGTACATTTTTTTTGGTGAACAAATCATTATACATTTTCATTACTCAAATACTCCCTCCGTCCCGCGAAGATTGAAGCATTTCTTTTGGGCACGGTAATTTAGGTAGTGGAGTTTAGTAGTTAAAGTGGTGTGGGTATTTGTGTTTAAGATTATAATGAAATTTGATACTGTTTATTGTTTAACTTTGACTTAATATTATCATAGTGATGTAATTTGAGAAAAATATTCAAGTGTGGTCTTGTTAGAATCGTCTAATCGTGTAGTTTTAGAATATATATTTTATACAATTTTTATTTGTATCAATTTTGTAATATTAAGAGTTAAAGAAATATAAGGGACTTTGTGTAGGAAAGTAATAATGCATTGGAATTTGTGCAGAATAGTAAACGCAAGTATTTTTAATGGGATTTGACAATAATTAAGATTCTAATCAAACTTATATTAATTTAATTTTTCTAAAAACGGAAAGGGTTCAAACTTCGTGGGACACCCTAAAAAGGAATAGGGTTCAAACTTCGTGGGACGGAGGGAATATAATTTATGATTATTTTACATAATATAAGTATATATATTATACTATAAAATATATAAATATGCCCGTCGAGTTTCGACGGGTTAATTACTAGTTAAGAAAAAAATATTTTGCAAGAAGATTACAATAATTGCCACATGTCGCTTGAAAACGACGAATACCTTTATATAGTGTTTTGAATATATAAGATGGACCATGGCGGCGATTGAAAAATATCTGGAGCCCGACATTCAATGGATGAGCTGTAAATCTTTAATTAATAGTACTTTACCAGTACAGATTTGTATATTCTATTATTCGGATATACTATAAATTAAACTAGATATACTATAAATTAAACTATGGTTTGGGATGAGGACTTAGCCCAAGCGGTTAAGTCCCTTGGCTTCCAACGGAAGGTTGGAGGTTCGATTCCCACCGGCCCCCTATCCCTCCCTTTATTTCCCCCTTTGTAATTGTGTGGCATGGGCTCCCACCACCCCTTTCCAGGCCTTCAATGGCTCCTAAAAAAAAAAAAAAACTATGGTTTGTAGCAGTTGGAACCCCACCATAATATTACACATCATTTTGTCGTCTATCATTAATATCTATATGTTATCTATCTCCATCTCTATCTCAATATAAGCAAATGTATAGTTGTGCAAATAAACTTAAGCATTATATATAATTAAATATATAATAAATTATTAGGAAAACAAAAATGTCGATGGTATGACGAGGGAGTAATACATAATAGTAAATTGTAATTGCATGTGTCTTGTTAGTACATCTTAGGCTGGATTCCCAGATGTAGTATAAAAGGTCCGAACTAAGTCAACAAATTCGGTGTTCATTTATTTTTCGCACTTGTTAATTCTTGCGTGCTTGTGCTTTTTTAATAATCCAAGAAGGACCGACACATAAGGGGACCGTCAGACACCTCCCAAAAACCTCATTACTAATGGGAGTCAGAGAATATACAATGCAAGTTTCCCTTATATTTTCGATGTAGGATAGATTTGCATCCAACAAGTATGTAGTTTGAATTCAAAATTCTATAAACACCATGGATCTCAAGCATATTTATTGTATAGAAGGGGTTGCATAGACTTCTTGCTTCAAGTTCAATGTGCCTTTGGTGAACGATAGCATATGATTATTCAAACCCAAATGAAAATGAGGAGTAGGAGAAGTCAGTTTTCTTCTCTGAAGATAGAGGTTTAGCGGACAATAATGCCATTCTACGGAAGAAAAGAAAGAACAATTCTTATCTCATTCCATCTCAACAAGTAACCAATGGTGAAATTCAAACTCAAAAATTTTAGAGGAAACACACTCAAATTGACAGAATAAACATGAGGAGAAGCAAAATTAGGCACCGCTCCTCCCCACCGTTGGTCGTCGACGCTGCCTCAGCCCGAGTCTCCAAGTTGTCTACGGTCGCCCCGGCCCATCTGGAAACGCCGATGCCTGACTTCATGTTCTGAATCTGTGAAGTTAGCCCTGTTTTGTATACTTCATCAGTTCTCAAATATTTGTTCCATTTTGATTTTACCACTAATCATTATATAGCTTTTGAAAAAAAAGTCAAATAATCCCATTATTATGCTTGATTTCCCAAATCATCCCATAATAATTATAATAACACAATCCATCCGGTAAATATGCTAATTTTACCCAATCCATTCCACCCACCCTTAATGACTATTAACACAGATGTCGTTGTGGATGGTGTTGCCACGTGAACACCATCAGACACACTAATCGACTGTCATTTCAGAATTAATTGTCATTAGGGGTGGACAGGATGGATTGGGCAAGATAAACATATATAGTTTTTTTTTTTTTTTGAGAATAGGAATTTTATTGATCAATTCGTCATACAAGCATAGCAACACAAATGATCTCGGATAGACTGAAAATTCTCACAAGATCCGCTATTCCTACAAACCAGACATACAGAAAATTCAGTTTCTAACAATTTCTAACAATCCTGATTCCAGCAGCTCATTCTAACTAACAACATTCCTCCACCGAACCTTCTGCATTTGCGCCTCTTCGAGCCCATTCGTCCGCCAATTGGTTTCTCTCCCGCAAAATGTGTTTAATTCGAACACCTCCAGCAAAACTCAGTACATCGATAATCGGCCCAACCAAAGACTGAACCGCCATGGAAACATCGCCGGGTGCTCCAACCATTTTACTACGTTAGAAGAATCACATTCGAATAGGATACGGGGCAGTGGAAACCCCTGGTCTCTTATTAACGTTGAACAAATACGGCTAACCGCTGTGATTTCGGCTTCCGTGGAGTCCGCGATCCCAATGAAGTCTGATATGATAAATATCACTTTGCCTTCTTCATCTCTAATCACCCCTCCAATTCCGGAAGGGCCCGGATTCCCAATCGATGATCCATCCGTATTGATTTTCCACCATCCCTTAGCCGGCCTCTCCCATGACAGCCCTCCTCTAGAAGTTCTATGTCCAGTAATCCGAGGCCTCGACAACCCATCCGGGAAACAAACTTCCACATTACCTATTCCCAGCGTACCTTCGCTTCCTACCACCTTCCACCACCAACTTACTCTCCATTTTACCTCTTCCATTGCCTCCCTGATCAAAGCCTGCTGCCCCTTGAAGACTTTTGTATTTCGACACCTCCACACTGTCCAAATCAAGGCCAAACCTGTGAACAACCACTGCAGCCTCAGTCCTTTGTTCGAGCAAGCCTCCAACCACCATGCTAGTAATCCCTCCACATTGCCAGGCAGTGCTCCTATTACCCCAAACCAACTAAATCCTTGGTACCACAATGAGCAAGAGAAGTTACACTTACAAAGCAAGTGGTCGATGGTTTCCACCTCCCTTTCGCATAGCGGACAGATTATATCAGGTCCTGTAGAGCACCCTCTTGCCGCAAGAAAAGCCTTGACCGGAACAACCCTATGAGCCACTTTCCAAGCTAATAATTTGACTTTCGTTGGAACTTTAAGTTTCCATAGTTCCTTCCAAAATCGCCTCAACCCTATCCCATCAAGCCCGTCCGCCCTTACCCAGCAAGAGTTGGTTGAAAATACTCCACTGCTCTCTTTAATCCAAATCACTCTATCCTCCATGTTTCGAATTAGCCTGTTCCCATTAAGAACTCCCATCATTGTTCGCCAAACATCCAATTCCCAGTCGTATAACGATCTTCGAAGTTGTATATCCCATTCCCAAGTGAAACCCACCCACTTCCCATACTCCATAATTTTGCCCTGTTTGTTGATTGCCAAAGTAAAAATTCTAGGAAACATATCCTTAAGTGGTTGACCCTCTTTGATCCAAATATCCTGCCATAGTTTCGTTCTCGAACCATTTCCGACTTGTATTTTAAATCCCCTTCCTGTTGAATCCCCATCCTGCTCGTTCCAACTCTTGCAAATTCTGCCCCAAAGTGATCTGTTGATAGACACTCCTGGTAATAAGTCTGCCTCCCCCCGATAGTACTTTGTATTAATCACTTGCCTCCACAGATTATTTTCATTTCCAAATCGCCAACGCCATTTCAACAATAAGGCTGCATTGAACCGCTCATAACTCCAAACTCCCAGGCCCCCATCTTCCATATGCCCACAAATCTTCTCCCAACCAATAGAGTGTAGCTTCCTTGCCCCCTCCCATTCATTCCAAAAAAACCTCCTTTTGAAACTTTCCAACTTGTTCGCCACTGTTTTCGGGATCTTAAATATGGACATGAAATACAAAGGTAGGTTGCTCATTACTGATTTGATAAGGCACAACCTCCCCGCTTGAGACAACATTCTACCTTTCCAACCGGCTAACCTCCTTTCCACTTTATCGAGTACCGGTTGCCAAATACCAACACTATTTATCCTTCCGCCTATAGGAATCCCAAGATACTTCAACGGCCATCTACCAACTTCACACCCCAGAATATTAGCCGCCTCCCTTTCTAATTCATTCGAACAGTTAATTCCCAGCAACATACTCTTTGCAAAATTAATCTTCAATCCAGTCGAGTAAGTCAGGCACCTTAGGACTCTTTTGATCATAATAATTTGTTCTATCTCACCTTCACAAAAAAGGATTGTATCGTCGGCGTATTGAAGGTGAGATACCTTCGGCCCTCCCTCTTCCACTGTCATTCCCGCGATCCATTCTCTCTCTGTTGCAACCCTCAAAAACCGATTAAGTACTTCCGCTATCAAAACGAATAAATATGGTGAAATGGGATCACCTTGTCTCAACCCCCTATACATTTTGAAGAATGATGAAGGTGACCCGTTAATTAGAACAGCTGCTGAAGCCGAGGTAATACATTCTCTAACCCATCCAACCCATCGATCTCCAAATCCCATAGCCACTAGTACTCTGAATAAGGCGTCCCAAGATACATTGTCGTAAGCTTTTGCAAAATCCAACTTGATAACGAAGCCACTCCTTCCAGACTGTTGTGCCGAGTGAATCAGTTCAGCCGCAATTAAGGCGCCATCGAGTATTTGCCTTCCCCTAACGAATGCCATTTGGGTTTGGCCCACCAATCCATTTATAACGCTTTGTAATCTCTTGGCCAATACTTTGGTAACCATCTTGTATATACTACCGACAAGGGAAATTGGTCTATATTCATTGAATTCTTTCGGCCGATCTACCTTTGGAATCAGCACCAAGAAGGAACCCCCCATCTCTTTCGGTAGTCTGCCCCCATCCTCAAGTTTCTTAAACACCTCCATAACTTCACCTTTCACAATGTTCCAGTATTTTTTAAAAAATCCCATATTGTATCCATCCGGTCCGGGCGCTCGGTTTCCATCACAATCACATACTGCCTCCCACACTTCTTCCTCCACAAACTCTCGTTCCAACCAGCAGCTTTCCTCAGCTTCGATCCTTGGTAGTCCAGCATTAGAGATTTCAAAAATAACATCCTCCTGCTTAGTAAATAACTTACAAAAATAATCAGCTGCCGCATTCTTTATCTCCCTTGATTCAACAATTTCCTGTCCATCAATTAGAATCGATCCGATGAAGTTTCGTCGCCTGTTCATAGCAGCCACCACATGAAAAAATTTTGAGTTCTTGTCTCCCTCCTTAAGCCATCTAACTCTCGATTTCTGAGCCCATCACCTTTCCTCCGCCAACCACAACTTCTTTAATTCCTCCCTCTTGCTCAGCCATTCGCCCCTACTAGTTTCAGAATGTCCATCCCCATCCAACCCAATTTCCAACTCCCCTATTTCAGCCAACACTTTTTGCACCCGATTCTCCAGTTCCATAGCCCCATACCCATCCCATTTACGAATCGAATTCTTCAACTCCCTAAGCTTAATAAAAATCCTACCCCCGCTGTCCGAAACTCTCTCAAACCCCCCGCCCCTCCAGACAGAATTTACTAACTCGTCAAATCCCTTTACCTCCGTCCAATAATTGTAGAATCGAAACGGAATGGGTCCCCAATTTTGAGCACCCACCTCTAATAATATCGGGTAGTGATCCGATAATACTGAGTCGCATCGCTTCTGATATATGGCTTTCTCCAAGCACAACCATCCCGGAGACAAGAGGAACCTATCTATTCTACTCCCAGCCCTCCCACTCCTCCCATACCAAGTGAACATCCCCCCTTCTAAAGGTAGATCAATTAATCCAAGCTGATCAATTAGCTCCCTAAACTCACTACATGATCTAGAATCCCAACTCTCACCCCTCCTCTCCCCCTCAGATAATACTGCGTTAAAATCTCCCGCAAAACACCAGTATTCCCCGTTCCCTGTCCTACATCGATCAGCTAGCATAGTCCAAAATTCCGCCCTTTCCCCCTATTATTGGGCGCATGTACGGAAATGAGGTTAACCTCTCCATCAACCTCCCCGATCGATCCTTTAAGCCACAGAAAATGGTGCCCTTGGTCTACCACATCCCAAGAGCTAAGTTCCGAATCCCAGATTACCAACAGACCTCCAGAGTTCCCCACAGCTCCCTGGAAACAAAAGTTGCATCCTCTAGACCCCCAGATACGATTTACTAATCTATCCCTGATCTCCCCCATCTTAGTCTCCTGCAAGCAAATCACCCATGGTTTGATCTTCTTGCACAATCTTTGTACTGCTCTCCGCCTAACTCCCCCATTGAGACCCCTAACATTACATGAAATAATCCGCATTATCTTCCTATTCCCTCAACCAACCCCAAACCGAGATTCTATTCACAGTTCACTAATGATATCCCTCCTAATCTTCGCCACAGCCGCCTCCTTCCCCTGAATAAAACCCAACCCCAATTCTTCTGCCAATTCAATCACTGCCTCTGCTTCCGAGAGATCCAGTAGTTTCACTCCCTCCGGCCTTCGAACAGTAGTGAATTGCAGCGTACCAAAACATTCATCATCTGAACATTTGAGCATGCCTATTTTGCAGACTCCCCTCTTACTCTGCCCGCCTGGTTTGCACCCTCTTTTACGCCCTTTCTTAGGCAATCTCAGCTTCCCATTTAGAATCCTAGCCATGGCATCCTCAGCTGCCTTTAACTCTTGCCAAGACTCCGACCCTCCTCTCCTCGGCGAATTGGGCGCCCTCACTTCCAATTCACACTCGCTGGGCTCCCTGTCTCTCATTTCATCTCCCTTCATCTGCTCCACACCGCTAATCTCATCGACCCTCGCGGCGTCATGTCCTAACTCCACCGGCCTCTCCCTCGACGACTGGCTCTCAGGTTCGATGAATTGATTTTCGCCATTTGCCACCATAGCTCCCGATTCAATGCCCCCCTCTCTATCCGACCTTGTGTCGACATTGTGATCCTCCCTTGTCGTTTTATTAATATTGGGCCCAATTGTATCCGACTCTGATGTAGGCCCACTTGCCGCCCTCCCATCCGATTCTCCACCCTCCCACAATTCAGGTAGCCCATTAGGAATGGGCCCAGAATCATGTATTAGTATTTTCTCCTTGTCAGTTAGCCCACTCCGCTCTGGCCCAATCGAGTTATCCTTCTCGAAATCTAAGTTTGAATCTCTCCCGCCTGCATTATGTTCAAGACGTTCTTGGGGGTAGTAATCCCACGCCGCCGTAGGGTTATCATTTATGGCAGTCATCATGTTTAACGATCTCGTTACCCCAGACGACTCTCCATATGTCCGTTCCAGTTCCCCATGCTCCATGCTCCCGGACCCTCTCTGATCTTTCTTCTCCGGCAGCCCATCGTCTGAATTCTGAGCTACGGCATGATCCACCATCTCCGATCCCCTAACTTCTCCCATATCATCCTCGACCACCGCGTCTTCGCAATAGTTTACAACTAGCTGGATGGTAGTCACGACCTTGCCCACCTTTACTTTCAAATTCGATGGAACAGTAACTCCCTTGTGTAGCGCCACCAGCATCCTAACCCGATCAAGCCTTTTGCGTTCTGTTGAACTTTTATCCACCATGGTGACATCTCCCCACTTGCTAACTAACCTTTTCAAATTTGTCATACCCCAGCCTTCGAATGGCAATCCATAGACATAAAGCCATACCAACTGTTTCCTTACGATGAATCCATCCTCCCATCGTCTTTTCCAAATGACCAGATGACGGTCCCCGCAATCCGAAAGAAATGAGTCTCTTGCCTCCAAGTTCTGAAACCCCACAACCAGTAGGTGACCCCCTCCGTAACTAATATCGCCATCTTTATGGCGACCATCAAAAAACCAGTCTTGGAAGGCTTTCATAACATCTAAATTTTTTAATTCCACCACCGCCGATCGCCGCAACCATTCCTGTGCTTCCCACTCAGTGTCCAATTCCACCACGTTCCCTCCCAAATTTCTATCGCTCACTTGGTTTCTAGCCCCACCATTCCTGGTTACTTCAGCGTACGACCTCTCGTCTCTCCATGCATTACAATATGGTCCCTGCATGCCTACACTCCGAACTCTCTTAGTATCAGCCTTCCCCATCATCATCGCCCTACTACCATTTCTGGTGTTCAACCCCACGATCGATTTATTTTTGCTTGGCTTCGCCCAGTTTGCCTTAAGGTACGAACCCATCCACTCCAGGCCGTTCATTGCTCTGATCACCCTTTCTGCCTCCTCCTTTCTGTTGAACCTGAAGAACCCAAACTTAACTCCCCTCTCCTCCCAGCTTCTATTCGGAATGAACCAGTCCCTAACTCGCGCCACCTTCTCGATTCTCCTCACCAGAAGCCCAATGGCTGCGTTAGCCGGAATGTTACCCAAAAAGACCCCAACCCATCCTCTTCTCGCACTAAACTTGCCCCCTACCATATCATCATCTGGAGTCGATCCCTTATGTCCCACGCCCCCGCTCCGAAAGCCTCTACCATTCCGCTGCCCTCCGCCACCTCTAATGTTCTCCGGGAACCTCGCCGAGAACCTCTCCATCCTTTTGAGCCTTTTGATAAACATATATAGTTAATGGATGGATTGAGTTAATATATTTTTTATGGGATATGTTGGGTTTTTGTGCTTAAAACTCTTGTACAGTTGATCGTTGTGTGAGGGATGTGAACACAACCGAATTCATGACCTGACCCCCGGAGTAGAAAAGACAAAAGCTATTGGAGTGACAGCTGTCTAGGGCCTTTTCCCCAGCCCATGGGCCTGGATATCCGTGCCCTCCGTGTTTTTAGGGTATTGCCTCAATCATTTGGTGGCTGTAACTTTTATGCACTACACAGAAAACATCTTGAGAGATTGAGGGCTGCGGATTAATGGAAGAACATGAGGTTCTTCATGAGTATCTCTATCAAGCTATTCTTCTCAGCAAGGGGTAACTTTTCTTGTTCTTGGTAGAGATAGTTGTTAGATCTTAGCTAGCATTTCTTCACTTTGCAAGTTTTATCTTTTGGAAATGCTTAGAGCTATGTTCATTGATTGTTGAGTGTTGTGAACTTAACTTGGGGAGTAGCTATCACAAGGGTAGAAGCTTTCTTAGCCCAGCATTAGGATTGAAGGGTTATTTCAGCAGGTTTAGTGTCTGGTATAGGTGCTATACTCTGTTCCTACCTGGAGTTGGTCTAGGTGACAAATCGGGAGTCCTAGTGTAGAACGGTTGAAGGGGTTTCTATTGTAAACAGATGGGCTTTTCTGTTTTCCTTGGTTGATAGTGAAATATGCCGGGATTGGGATCCCCCAGATGTAGGATCGGATGATCCGAACTGGGTAAACAAATATTGGTGTTGTTTGTTTATTTCTGCAATCTGTTTTAGCCTTGTTATCTGTTTTTGGTTGTGTGCAAGTTGTGGGCACAACACGTATTTACAGTGTTCATCTATCGGGACCTGTCAATTGTTATCAGAGCGGGAGTTCTTTCTGGTATTTTTGAACTCGATCTTTAAGGATGAATCGTGAAGGATTCTCTACAACAAGGCCTCCCCTGTTTGATGGCTCAAACTATTGCTATTGGAAGAACAGGATGCTGATCTTTCTGAAATCTCTTGGTCCAGAATCGTGGAAAGCTGTGCTGACTGCGTATAAGGAACCAGTGAAGGAAATCAGAGCTGGAGCTGGTGAACAAGCTATTGTCACCTATGAGCCTACACCATATGAAGAGTACTATGTTACGGAGAAAGCACTTTTTCAAGGAAATGCATCTGCTCTTAATGCTATATTTAGTGTTGTGGATGAAGGACAATATAAGATGATCTCGACATGCTCCACTGCTTATGAAGCCTGGACTTCACTTTCTAATGCACATGAAGGATCTAATGATGTGCGCTCAACCAAGCTGCAACGTATTGAATCTGCCTTTGACAGGATGGAGATGCAAGATGATGAAAGCATTACTTCCTATGCTGAAAGATTCAAGGATCTGGTAAATCAAGCAACCTTCTTGGACTAAAGTATGATAACAACATTCTTGTGAGGAAAATGCTTCGAACAGTTTCTGAGAAATATTCTTCTAAGATTTCTGCTCTTGAAGAAATGGACAACATTAAGACCATGTCACTTGATAATCTTATTGGTATTCTGAGGACTTGTGAGATGATTCACTAGGAGAAGAAGGAAAGCCAATCCAAGGCTCTTGCATTCAAAGTTGAAGAAGGTGATGGTATTTCTGAAGAAGAAAAAGCCCATTTGTCTAAGAAGCTGTCCAGAATCTTGCAAAACAAAAGAGCCAAGTCTTTTGGTAAAGGCAAATTTGATCGTGGTAAGGGCAATGAACGCACAACATAGAAACAACCCTACAAAGCAGTTCCTCAAGCAATGAAAAGAAAAAGACCAGAAAAATCATTCTTTCTGATCTACCTGAATCATTTAGGAACTCCATTGCTTTGATTGTGGAGGTGTTGGGCACAAGAAGTCAGAATGTCCCACTGCTAAAAGGAGAGAAGGAAAAGCACTAAATGCAACTCTCAGTGATGATGAGGTCAGTGACACATCAGAGACACAACATAGTGAAGAAGAGTCAGAAGATGGTGAGATTGCTTTTACTGCTCATGGTGAGGATAATGCTGCAAACTCATCTACCTCCGATGAGGACCAAGAAGAAGGAGAAGATCTGGAATTTGATGAACTGGCAGAAGCCTTTGCTGAGCTAAAGGTGGATCACAAATGTGCACTTGGTGAGAATAAAAAACTTTTGGTTAAAGTTGATGATCTCAGTGCTGCCTGTGAAGTTAAAGATGAAGAAATTCAAAAATTGAAAAGTGAATTAGCTAATCTTACAAGCTCTTTGGTGAGTCTAGAAGAAGAAAAGAAAGCTCTCATGTTTATTAATCTTGAGCTGTTGACTAAAGTAAATCATTATGATGCCATGATGAAGAATAAGGAGAAGTTAGATGAGATGATATGCAATGGGAAAGCATCTACAGATCTTACTGGAATTGGTTATCAGAAAGGAAAAGCTTCTTCTTCGACCCCGACAAGAAAATTTGTGAAAGGTGGAATGTTACAAGCTACCCCTGTCAAGAAGGTTGTTGATAACAGTGGTCTTAACATGGATGTTGATGACTGCCCAGTTAAAGTTCAACGCTGTTGTGAATATTGCAAATTGCCTGGGCACAGTGTTGACACTTGCAATATACTAGTGCGAGACATACTACGTGGTAAACCCGTTGTGTGGCCTACAGAGGAACTACAGAAGCGCATCAAGTTCAAAAGGGAGTGGATGCCTAAGAAAATTCGAGCTAAATGTTTGGTGATTCTTTAACTTCAGAAAGCATTTTCATCCAGCAAGAAGTGGTACTTTGACAGTGGTTGCTCTCGCCACATGACTAAGAACAAGAAGTTGTTTAAGACATTCATTAGAGAAGACTGTGGTGAAGTTATCTTTGGTGATGGAGTGAGGAAGAGGATTTCTGGCTATGGAACACTTCAAGATGAAAATCTATCTATACTCTCCAAGGTATATTATGTCTCTGGGCTTACAACCAATCTTATTTCAATTAGCCAACTATGTGATGACGATCACTTTGTGGGATTCACAAAAGAGTCATGTAAGTCTTGAATGAGGATAAGAAATGTGTTATGAGGGGTGGTAGATCCAAGAACAACTGCTATACACTAAAAGATAAATCTAGCTTGGCTATGTCTACACATATGGATGAGATGCAGCTTTGGCATAGGAAATGTGGTCATATGAATTACAAGTCTCTTGTTAGAATCAGTAATTCTGGTGTTGTGCGTGGGATGCCGAAACTACTAGTTGTGAAGAATATTGTTTGTGGAGATTGTGCAAAGGGCAAGCAGATTCATGCTTCACACAAACTTATTGATCAAGTCCAAATGACAAGGTGCTTGGAATTATTACATATGGATTTGATGGGGCCAACCGAAGTTCCAAGTCTTAGTGGGAAGAGGTACATCTTTGTGTGTATAGATGATTACTAAAGGTATACATGGGTAGATTTTCTAAGAACTAAGGATGAAACATTTGCTGTCTATGAGAAGCTTGCTTTGAAGCTCATGGCCGAGAAAGATTCTAAAATTGCTCGCATCAGAAGTGATCATGGAAAGGAGTTTGAGAACAGGTTGTTTGAACAACACTGCCACAACCATGGAATTTCCCATGAATTCTCATCTCCAAAGACTCCACAGCAGAATGGGGTTGTAGAGCGCAAGAACAGAACTCTACAAGAGATGGCTAGATCCATGTTGCATGCCAGTACATTGAAGAAGGAATTTTGGGCAGAATCGGTTCATACAGCTTGCCTCATACAAAGAACACACCCTATGAGTTCTGGAGAGGGAGAACTCCAAATGTATCCTACTTTCATGTGTTTGGCACTACAGGCTATGTGCTGAATGATCGAATGCCTCTTGGGAAGTTTGACTCTAAGTCTGATGAAGGAATCTTTCTTGGTTATTCTACTAACTCAAGAGCCTACAGGATATACAACAACAGAACAAAGAAGGTTATTGAGTCTATGAATATTGTTTTTGATGATAGACCGATTGTGAGAGATGATGATGTTATGCCTGTGGTGCGACCTCAAAGTCATGATGATGATGACATTGTGTGTACTACTCAGCCACAACAACACGTTCAACCAGACGTTTCTGCCACTGAACCTGTTGTAGTATCTGACGATGATACACCCGAGGCACAACCACCTGTGCAACCTGATGCTCCTAGGAGAAGAGGACCTAAGGAAGGACCAATGGTGTTTAAGCACCATTCACAAGATGATATCATTGGTGACCCTAAAGCACCAAGACAGACTAGGAGCCAACAACAACAAATTGACTACACTGAATTGGCAAGTCTTTCTTTCTATGTTATGAGCTGTTTTGTTTCTCAAGTTGAACCTAAGAATGCTATGGAAGCTCTAAAGGATGAATTGTGGATAGCTGCCATGCAAGATGAATTGTTGCAATTCAAGAGGAATGATGTGTGGGAGTTGGTGCCACAACCTCCAAACACCAATATTATTGGAACAAAATGGGTGTTCAGAAACAAGACAGATGAGAAAGGTGTTGTTGTCAGAAACAAAGCTCGTTTGGTAGGTCAAGGATTTACTCAGATCGAAGGGTTAGATTATAAAGAGACCTTTGCACCTGTTGCAAGGATTGAGGCTGTTCGCTTATTATTGGCCGTGGCATGTTCTCTTGGATTCAAATTATTTCAGATGGACATTAAGACTGCCTTTCTTAATGGGACAATCAAGGAGGAAATCTATGTATCTCAGCCAGTTGGATTTGAGAGTCCAGACTTTCCAAATCATGTTTACAGAGTAAAAAGGACTTTATATCTTAAGCAAGCACCACGTGCTTGGTATGAGAGATTGTCTTCTTATCTTCTAAAGAAGGGGTACACAAGAGGAACAGTCGACAAGACGTTGTTTGTACAGCAGAAACACAACCATCTACTTGTGGCTCAGATTTATGTAGATGATATCGTATTTGGATCTACTTCAGAAGCCTTAAGAGATGAGTTTGTACACTCTATGCAAACGGAGTTTAAGATGAGCATGATGGGCGAACTTACATATTTCCTTGGACTTCAAGTCAAGCAATCTGAAAAGGGCATATTTTTTAATCAAGAAAAGTATGTTGGGAACATGCTCAAGAAGTTTAAGATGGAGGATAGTAAAGTGTTGAGGACTCCATTGGGACAGCATGAGAAGATGTCTAAAGATGAATCTGGCACTCCAGTTGATCAAAAACTTTATCGGAGTATGATTGGAAGTCTCTTGTATCTAACTGCAAGTAGACCTGATATTAGCTTTAGTGTTGGATTGTGTGCTCGATTTCAGTCTGCTCCAAAAGAGTCACATTTGAAAGCTGTTAAGAGGATATTGAGGTACATTAAAGGCACACAGAAATTGGGTCTGTGGTATTCACGATGTGCTGACAACGACCTTACAGGCTATACTGACTCAGATTGGGCTGGAAGTTTGGATGACAAAAAATCGACCACTGGAGGATGCTTTTATGTTGGTAATAACCTTGTGAGCTGGTATTCTAAGAAACAAAGTGTGGTGGCACTTTCTACTGCTGAGGCAGAGTATATTGCAGCTGCTCATTGTTGTACTCAACTCATATGGATGAGACAAATGCTACTGGATTATGGTATTCTCAAAGATAATTTTGTGGTGCATTGTGACAACACTAGTGCGATCAACATCAGCAAAAATCCAGTGAATCACAGTCGGAGTAAGCATATTGATATCAGATTTCATTTTATAAGGGATTTGGTGGAAGACAAAATTTATGAGATTGTACACATTGCGTCATGTGCACAACTGGCGGACATCTTAACTAAGCCTCTTGACTCTAGCAGATTTGAAGAGTTGAGGAGAGGCTTGGGCCTTTGTCTTCTGGATTGAGAAGTTTTATGTGGTGGGCTTGGTCTTCTTTGTTTTATTAAACAAATGGCCCACTTACCTACAAGAAGGAGAGGTGACCGGATAGGGTGAATTGGAGTATGAAGGATTGAGGGGGAGTAGTGGACACGTGGCAGTTACTACTAGGGGTAACCGGCAGCTTTATGGCAGGTGTCCTTCTCACTTTTGAAAAACGTCTCTGCGTTTTCCCCATTTCTTTCTTGCTCTCGTTCTCAAGCTCTCAGAATTATTTGCTCTCCAAAATCAGTTTTTGCTCTCGGCAGTTCTAGCGAAATGGCTTCCTCATCTCAAAATAATCCTTTCGATGACATTCCCGACGACCCTGTTGATGCCGAACCACTTGCCGTTGATGATTCGGAGTATAGGGCGCGTCAGAAAGAGGTTTCTGAGTCTGAGAAATTTCAGGATGCTCAAGAATCGATTGAGCGTGCCACTGATGACTTTATGGCCGATCAAGAGAAGGAGAGTGACACTGCTCAGTCCAAGGGTGATGATTTTGCTGCTAATGTTTCTGATTTAAACGCACCAGGCCCGTCTATGGAAGAGGGAGTTAATGCTGGTGGAAATGGTGGGTCTGGGCCTCAAGATTCTTCACCCCCAAATGTTGAAGGAGGAACCCCCACCAAAGTGCCTTTTGGTGACCTGTTGATGTTGGCACTTCTGATCCACAACCTCGTGAAGTTCCACTGACCCCAGCTGATATTGATGAAGAGACTGCTACCTTGGCCGAGAGTTTGAGGATTTTACGATCTCGTGCTCCCAAGAGAAAGGCACCAGCAGCAGCAACTTCCAGCAAGCCTGCTAGGAAGAGGAAACGGAGCCAGAAATCCAAGCAGAAGGAGATTCCCACTTTGAAAGAATCTGATGCATTCTCAGAGAAATTCTTCACTGAAAATGCCAAGAACTTTGAGGAATCCAAACTCAGGGAGAGCGCTTTTATCGAAGAAGAAAGGTTCACTCATTCTCTTTACAGAGATGTCGGGTATGTTGAATATTTACATAACAAGCATCTCAGCTTTGGGTATCTAAATTTAAGTGGTATAATCCTGTCTTAGTCAGAGAATTTTATGCCAATTTGAGTCCTGATTTGCTTGACCCTGCATCCCCCTGGTTCTGCAAAGTCTATGTGAGAGGAAAGTTACTTGATTTTTCTCCTAACGTTGTGAATGAGTTGTTGACACTACCACTGTTTGAGGAGATATCTGATCCTTTTGATTTGCTGAATGAGCCTGTTGATAGGATTGCCTTTGAGATATCCAATAAGAAGAAGACTTCTTTTGGTAGATCTGGTGTGATTCCCTCTGAGTTAACCATGAAGTATTCTTGCGTGTTCAAATTTTGTGCTGCTAATGTGTTCCCTACTTCGAACAATTCTCAACTTAGCACTATCATGGGAAAGCTTCTGTACTCGATTGATCACCGCCCAGAGATTGTCAATTATGGTTGGATTATCCTAGAAAAGATGGTGGAGTTTGCCAGCTCCAAGATTGATAAGAACACCTTGTTGCCATTTCCTGGATTAATCTCTTTGTTTTGTGAGAAACAAGGCATAGCTGCTTTGCAGGGGGAGTCTTCTGTTAAGATTCGAAAGCATAAACCTGCTCCAAATCTGTCCACATTTCATAATGACTTCAAGTTTGGACCTCCCAAGGCAGGTGATGAGTTGGTCCAGCATATGAAGGAGGAGATGAATGCAATTAGTCTGAAGCTGAATTCCATGAGCCAGGACATGCTTGGGCTCAAGAGGAGGCTCCATAGACTGACTTTGCTGTTTCTCAGATCCTTTGATGAACCTGATCCTCAAACTGATTCTGAGGAGACTGACTCTGACTGATCATTCAAAAAGGGGGAGTATCATGGGATGGATGGCTGATGTTGGATGCAGGTTGTGATAACTGCCTTGACACATCTTTTTCTGAACTGTTGCAAACTGTGTTGCTGGTACTTTGTTTTTATGTTTTGCTGCCTGGTGACTTAAATGTTTGTTGGTATTGTTGTCTGCTGGACGGACTTGTTCTGCATATTACTTTTGTTTGGATGGACTGGGGACTTAGTGTTGAATGACTGCTGGGGGTATTGGAATATGGGGATTTGCTTTTCTGATTAATTGCATGATTATGATTCCCTGTATTCATGATTTGATTTGCTGTAATTGTTGGTTCTACATCCCATGTATTGTTTTGAACGATCATCCCACAAAGGGGGAGATTGTTGGGTTTTTGTGCTTAAAACTCTTGTGCAGATGATCGTTGTGTGAGGGATGTGAACACAACCGAATTCATGACCTGACCACCGGAGCAGAAAAGACAAAAGCTGTTGGAGTGACAGCTGTCTAGGGCCTTTTCCCCAGCCCATGGGCCTGGATATCCGTGCCCTCCGTGTTTTTAGGGTATTGCCTCAATCATTTGGTGGCTGTAACTTTTATGCACTACACAGAAAACATCTTGAGAGATTGAGGGCTACGGATTAATGGAAGAACATGAGGTTCTTCATGAGTATCTCTATCAAGCTATTCTTCTCAGCAAGGGGTAACCTTTTCTTGTTCTTGGTAGAGATAGTTGTTAGATCTTAGCTAGCATTTCTTCACTTTGCAAGTTTTATATTTTGGAAATGCTTAGAGCTATGTTCATTGATTGTTGAGTGTATTGAACTTAACTTGGGGAGTAGCTATCACAAGGGTAGAAGCTTCCTTAGCCTAGCATTGGGATTGAAGGGTTATTTCAGCAGGTTTAGTGTCTCGTATAGGTGCTATACTCTGTTCCTACCTGGAGTTGGTCTAGGTGACAAATCGGGAGTCCTAGTGTGGAACGGTTGAAGGGGTTTCTATTGTAAACAGATGGGCTTTTTTGTTTTCCTTGGTTGATAGTGAAATATGCCGGGATTGGGATCCCCCAGATGTAGGATCGGATGATCCCAACTGGGTAAACGAATATTGGTGTTGTTTGTTTATTTCTGCAATCTGTTTTAGCCTTGTTATCTGTTTTTGGTTGTGTGCAAGTTGTGGGCACAACACGTATTTACAGTGTTCATCTATCGGGACCTGTCAGGATAATTTGAGAAATCGAGCCTAATTATGAACTATGTGGGTTTTTTTCCTATAGCTTTGACTATAGTTTTGTACCATATTTAAATAAAAAATATTGTCAAATGAGATGTTAGATTTATCTAATCAGAGTATTAGAATATGAATTTTTTATAATTTCTAATTATATATAATTTGAGTTATTTATTTTTAAAAATATATATTGGAGTGTGTGCCAAGTGAAATGTAGCAAATATTTAAAAACAGATGAAGTATATCTAGCTATTACACAAGGGTAAATTCTAAAAATGATTAGCGTAACCCTAAACCCTATAATCTATATATTATTAAAACCATTAGTGGTCAACTAAGTCAACATTTAATGTGGTGTCTCCATTCTAAATTTCCAATTTTCTTAGATTTTTGCATTTTCTATTAAATACATTTAGATTTTTGCATTTGTTATTTATTTACTATTTATTTATGTCAAAATATATGATTCTGATATGGAAATCCTATATTTCATTTTAAAAGATATGAAATTTACAATTTATGGAATTCCCACAATTTTTAATTTTTAAAAGATTTGAAATTTGAAATTTTGTATATCATTTATTTATATTAGATTTTGGTTTTTTATTTATTTATTTTAGATTTTTGCATTTTTTATTCCAACAATTTTTATTTTTAAACAATTTTTTTAAAAGATATAAATTTTTTTAACTTATATAGAATTCCTATAATTTTTATCTCTTAAAAGATTTCAAATTTCAATTTTTCATTTATTTATTTATTTATTATAGTCTCTTGCATTGTTTTATTCCCAAAATTTTCAAATTTTACCCAATTTTTAGTTTTTAAAAGATATGAATTTTTAATTTATATGGAATTCACACAATATCAGTTTTTAAAAGATTTGAAATTTGAAACTTCCCAATTTATATACATTTCTCAACTTCCAAGGATATGCATTTATAAACACTTCCAAAGATATCGAAAGATTAAATATAATTTTCATGATACCCCAAATTGCGTATACACAAACTTTGCGTAGCACAATCTTGTATAATCCCTTCCGAAATTCATTAAATGGGAAGATTATTTTTATATCAAAATCGAAAGATTATTGAGTACATATAAAAATATAATTTATATATATTTTCTATGATTAAAAGATATATTATTTTGTATATGTAATTTCAAATTTTCTTATATTTTTGAAAGATATAAGTATTAAATATGAAAATCTATGGAAAATATCTCTATATATGAATTAATGTATATATATAGGTCATATTTTCCCAAGAACACGTCACTTCTCCTACTTCACTTTTTGTCTATCCTCATTCAAGTTTCATCCTTGATCAATTTCAATACATTATGAATGTTAATTATTTCTTGTAATATGAAAAGTCAATTGAATGATCGGTGACACCTTTTTATAATCAGTTCGACCACCACCATTCAAACCACCTTCATTGCTCCCCGTCTCCATTGCTAACAATAGATTAGTTTCAGCTCGGGGGGATATTGAATTGAGACGAATTTACCTAGCCACGAATGAGTACTCCAGCGCTTGAATGTTTTATTGTAATGAGTGTTGGATTGTAGGTTCGATCTGTTCAATACATATACTGACAATGCTTCACAAAAAAGGATAATTAATTTTTTTTAGTAAATATTAACACCAATGAACTTTCAGTTATTTCTTTGTGAAATTAAAAGTGCAGTACAGAGATATTTGGGTTAAAAAATAAGCTTAAAGTAAAAGCATGCATTACACCTCGGAAACTTATAACTTCTGTTAGGGGCCGTTTGGTTAGGGGAATGTGAGATTCCCAGTGGGAATCTTGGTAAAGCATCTAGTATTCCACGTTTGGTTGAAGGGAATGTTTGAGAGGATAATCTAAGATTACCGTCATGATGGGAATGTTGGGGCTTTTTTGTGGGAATGCGATTCCCATCCTAAACCCAGGTAATCTTAGATTACCGGGAATCTTTAAATGATATTATATTAAATTACCTTTTGTACCCTTTTAAGTTATAAAATTATTTTACATGTATAAAATTATAAAAGGCCTTACCTCAAAGTTTATAAGTAGTTTCATTTAAAATTATAAAAGGGATCACTCAAAAATTTTAATATTTATTTAAAATTATATTTTAAAATTTATTCATTTAAATTTTTTTTTGAGATAAAAAGCTCATTTTATTGCCGGGATAACCCGAGAATTTCTGGTTACAAATCACAGACCACCATTTAAATCCCTGCTATTACAAGCCATCCATCCAATACTCTGCCAATTTCTATAGTATACACGCTATATAACCCTCATTCTTCTGTTTTAGGTCACCAACTTAAAACCACCAAAATCCATCATATCTTCGCTAGTAACACTTGAACTTCTGCCGACTACCAAAAACCATGTCCATTACAGTTACACTCCACCACTATCAGTACGTGCCCTTCTCATACACAGTCCGCATTCAACTCAGTAATCACAGATAAATCTGCTCAACCCCACATTATCTCAATGGCAACCATCAGCAGTATCAGCATTTAACATAAATTCTATGGGGAAACGAACCTGTATTGAACTTCACTTAAGACCATCTTTCCACTTTGCTTCCACCAGCCGCCCCCACCCTAGCCCAATGATCCGCCTCCTTGTTGCGCTTCCTCAATATATGCACCACTTTCACCTCGCCTGCGAATTTCATGATCACCATAATAGGCCCCAGCAGCTCCCGAAATCTCCATGGAAACATTTTTGGATCTTGTAGCCATTTCACAACATTACTAGAATCACACTCAAATACCATTTTGCATAGAGGAAATCCCTGGTCTCGAACCAACGCCGTTCAAACTCGACTGATAGCCGTCACCTCCGCCTCGTTCGAGTCAACACAACCAATAAAGTCCGAAAGAGTGAAAATTGTATTCCCTTTGTCGTCACGAATGACACCACCAATTCCTGCCGGCCCTGGATTACCTAGCGACGAGCCGTCTGTGTTTATTTTCCACCATACCGAGGCCGGCCTTTCCCAAATGAGTCCATGCCGAGAGATAGATTAAACAACACTTAATAATTAATAAATATTCAGCTAGAAAGTACTAATAATGATCATATATCTATATAATAAATCCTAAATATTTTTTGGCATGTACAAGCTATATTGCCCTTATTAAATATACTTGATTCTTTCTTAATTTTAAGGGTTATACAGTAATTATGCCTTAGGTTTCCACATAAATGCTGATTAATCATCAAGAAACGTACAGTCATCCAAAATAATTACACGTTTGTAACACCCCGGCCCGCTATGGAGCTGGAGGTGCCTTCGAGCTTCTTTCAAGATTGAAGTCTGGCCCCACAGGTCAACAGAACTCTTTCCAGTGCGCTTTGGCCTCACTCGGGCACACCCTGGGAGACTTCCCAGGAGGTCACCCATCCTTAAGACTACTCCACAATAAGCACGCTTAACTGTGGAGTTCTTATGGGATGGTCACCAGAAAAGAAAGGTGCACCTTGTTGACATGAGTAGATTTTTCAATCCTTTTAAGCTATTCTTCCATACACTCTCTCGGGGTATTACAATCTCCCCCACTTGAGAACGCAACGTCCTCGTTGCGCCTCGATCGCCTAATCAAAGTCCATCAGGATCTTTTCCCCGCTAGACGCCTGACTGGTACTCCCAGCACAGCGCGCGGTCGCAGGTTGTCTCTGATACCATTCTGTAACACCCCGGCCCGCTATGGAGCTGGAGGTGCATTCGAGCTTCTTTCAAGATTGAAGTCTGGCCCCACAGGTCAACATAACTCTTTCCAGTGCGCTTTGGCCTCACTCGCGCACACCCTGGGAGACTTCCCAGGAGGTCACCCATCCTTAAGACTACTCCACAACATGCACGCTTAACTGTGGAGTTCTTATGGGATGGTCACCAGAAAAGAAAGGTGCACCTTGTTGACATGAGTAGATTTTTCAATCCTTTTAAGCTATTCTTTCATACACTCTCTCAGGGTATTACAACGTTAGCGCTGAATCATCCTACATGCCACGTGATCAATCTTTTAAATATTCTATATTTAGATAATAAATCTATTTGTCAGGATAAGAAAATCTTGAGAAAATCTTTCCATATATTTTAAAAATATATATAAATAAAAAATAAATTATAATATATTTGATATTTAGGACAAATTTAATTAAACCAATATATTTTAAATTCTTTAATTGAATAAGTAATTTTTTTAAAATATATATTATATTATTTATATTAGAATTCAAGTCTAAAATATTAACCTAATCAATATAATAAAATCAAAAATGTGTAGTTTGGATTTGAACACACCTTTGACGACACACATAGGTGTCAATATTTACCAAAAAATAATAAAGTAAAAAAATTAATAGTAGTAATCTTTTAAGTAACTTATCCAAATATATATAGTTAATAAGAAATTATAATCCGTTATAAAAATTTAATCAAAATTCAATCCTGATTTTTTGTATAACGTTTAATTTTTAAATATATTTTTTATCATAAAAATAATTTTAATAAAAGAAAATAATATAAAGAAAAAATAATTATTAAAAAATATTTTTTCTTATGAACATAATCCAGAATTTTGCATTTTTTTAGTTTCTCAAAAAGGTAAAAAATTTTACTAGTCATTTGCTGATATATTGCCAAGAAAAAGATGAAAACTGAAGTGTTAATATATAACTATAGAACAGAGCCCTTCTGTGTATCGAAGCGTGCATAATATTAAAAACATGCATAATACCTTTAATGATGTCCCAAAAATGTATTCGCTTATATATTATTACTAAGGAAAATAGGAAGACAATCATTCTATGATAGTTGAAAAACTGCTAATTTTGTTGAAATTTTAAGTATAAAAAGTGGATACTTTTTTTTATTGTAGTAACTTGTTGTTCTCCACTAATTTATATTCAATTATCAATCACACGTTTTTGGATTCATTCTCCACAGTTAAATCATCTTCATATTAAGATAAATCATGAATATAATAAGTATGATAGTTTGAATTCATTCAATAACAACAAATATGATTGGAGAATCATTGTGAAAATGATTCATATACGGGACAGTTACAATATATAAGTAAATAAATAAATCAAATGCCATACATATTCTTATTGAATGTCAATATGACTATATACTAATTTCATACATAATCATCTTCACATAAATAGTATTTATACTACAATATTTATATACTGATAGTATGGAATTAATTCTCTCCTATCATTTCTGTTCCTATTTGAATTTGATTGTCCATACCCCATTCAGTGTGATTGTACCAATTTCAGTGTGATTGTACCAATTTCAGGTGATTGTTATTTTCTTATGATGCCCAAGAAATTTTCCTTTAGTAACATAATAATATTTTTCTTCATATTTTATTGTATACTTTGTTATTCATGTTGTGTGGGGCTATGAGTTATGAGGTTTAGTTTTACAATTAGTTGGTCTTGGTTGTCTTCGAATACAAGTTAGTTGTTTGTTTTTTTCTTCCTTTTCTTTTAATCATATTTATTGGCTATTTTTTAGGTTAGTGGCTGTATATGAATGTGGGAACTTGAAAACAAAAAAATTTTGCTAGCCTGATAAAGTGATCTCATAGAAAATTTAACTTTATGAAACTGATTGTATAGAATGATGAACAATTATATAATGGGAATAACCTGATGATTACCACCAGTATCTATAGGTTGTAGTTATGGCCAAAAGGATTGAGATTTTTCGATTTCTTACCAACTAAGAACTTATTTTCTAATATTTTCTAGGTCTTCTAAATAATGGTTTGTATAATATAATTAATTGAATCCATCCCTCCTACTATCTTATTGAAATTGCGGACATTCGTACTCATGGTTTAGAATAGTCTGGTTTATTGAAATTGGTGGATCAAGATATACATATAGAAATTGAGGTTGATTATCTCGAGGTAATGAACTGATTATTTATTTTGTCGCATGTTTTATGATCAAATTGATACAGATTCTTATAGTTTCCTACGCCTATGTTATGAATTTAAAATAAGCAAACTTTATGCACAAATAATAATAAGACCACAAATACTTGATTTTATTTGAAAAAAAGAAAAGAAAAAACACCGCCCGCAAAGAGCGGGTCAAAATTCTAGTGAATAATAAATTATGTATATTTTTTAAACTAAAAGAATTATGTTTAATCATTTTTTGTTGTTTGGTAAAACATCATATTGATATTACTTTTAAATTTAAAAGTAAGGATATTATTGTAAATTAGCTTGAATTGGAAATCTAAGATTCCCAACTCAACCAAATGTAGAAATGTTAAAATGAAAAAATATAACAATCCCGGTAATATCATATTCCCAATAATATGAGATTTCTGGTAATGACATTCCCACTGATAATGTAAGATCCCTTCAACCAAACGGCCCCTTAGTGTTTTAATAGGAGTTTATAGGGGGTTTAAATCAATAGTATATATAAGGATTTATTGAGAGTACAAATAGATTCGTCATTAAATTTTTTTTACAAAAAAAAATCTAATTTTTTTCATATATTTTTTAAGGAATAATTTATTAATCTATGTTTTAACAGATTTGCATTTGACGGATGAACAAATAAAAATTCCAGCTTTGTTGGAAATTGAAAAGCTACTTGCTACAAATTCAACAAGTTTGAAAAACTTCCCTAGAATGCGTGTAGCGGATGAAATTTTAATGTCTGAAACAGAGAATCTACTGATACTAGAAGCGACATCTTATAATAAGGAATAAATGAAAGCAGAACATCTAAGCTATCATCTTTGATAACCGATGAGCAAAAGAATGTTTATAATAAAATAATGTCTGCGGTTGATAGTGGTGATTGTGGATTCTTTTTCTTTACGGATATGATGGAACCGGCAAGACATTTATCTAGAAAATATTATGTACAGCTCTTCGCGGGAGAGGTGATAATGTGCTTCCTGTAGCATTCAGTGGAAGAGCATCACTGCACCTCCCAAGAGGTAGGACATCACACTCTAGATTTGGTATTCCACTAGATTGTGATGAGAATTATATCTGCAGAAAAATTACTCTAGAAAATGATTTAACATCTCTTCTCATGAAAACATAGCTCATTACTTGGGAAGAAGCACCAATGACAAATAGATATTGTTTTGAGGCACTTGACAGAAGCCTTAGGGATGTTATGAAAGCATCAAATCCAGATTGTTAGTTCAAATAGACCTTTTGGTGGATTGGTAGTTGTGTTGGGAGGCTACTTTAGACAAATATTGCATGTCATCCCCATAGGAAGCCGTCATGATATTGTACATGCATCTATAAGTTCATCCCGGCTATGGAATTCTTTCGAAGTTCTTTCACTAACCAAGAATATGAGGTTACATGTAATAAAATAATATGCATAATTTTATTGATATATTTACTTTGACGACTTTTATATTATTTTAATTAAATTTTAATGTTACAACATTATTGTTACAAACAAGACCACACATCAGGGATTGATCCTGAGGAAACTAGAAAATTTGCAAAATGGATACTTATGTAGGTGATGATAGAGCTGGTATTGATCTTGGAGATGGATAATTAGATATAACAATTCCAGAGGATATTTTTATAAATTCTTGTGATCCTATAGCGGCCGTTATTGAGCGTACATATTCAAATATAAATTCATGCCTTCAAATCCAAATATTTTTAGAGATAGTGCTATACTAGCCCCAAATAATATGGTCGATACGATCAATGATTACATTCTGGAGCATATGCCTGGAAATGAAAAGGTATATCTTAGTTCATATAATATTTATCTAGAAGATGGAACCATAGATAATGATGATGAAATATTTTCACCGAAGTATCTCAATACGATCAAGTGTTCTGGATTACCGAATCATGAAATAAAGTTGAAAGGGGGCTGCATAGTCATGCTTCTCAGGAATATAGATTAATCAAATGAATTATGCAATAGAAGCAGATTGATAGTAACAAATATAGGGAACCACATGATTGAAGCTAAACTAATTTCGGGAAGCATGAAAGTAAAAAATTATTGATTGGTAGAATGATCATGAGCCCGTTTGATTTAACCAAATTCTCAATTTGATTTCAAATGAGGAAGTTCCCACTCGTAGTTTGTTTTGCTATGATTATAAACAAAAGCCAATGTCAGTCTCTAAAGAATGTTGGACTCTATCTTTTGAAACCAGTTTTTAGCCATGGAAAATTATGTTGCAATATCTCGTGTCACTGGCAAGAGGAGACTCAAAGTATTAATATGTGTTGAAGATGGATTCACTCAGGATACAACAAGAAATGTAGTTTACGATGAAATCTTCAGCAGATTGTGATGTAAATTTTAATATAAAGCTTAATATTTATATTTCAATTTTATTTGTTCTTAATAAAATTTCAAATTAAATAAAAATATTTGTAACACCCCGGATTTGGTCACCCAGGCCGGGACGCTACCGCCACACCCTTCCAAACAAGACCCGATTAAATCGAGCTTATTTAAAAGGATGCTAAGGCTTAAGTTGCATCATTGACTTAAAAATATTTAAAAACCATTCAAATAAGCCCGAAGTTTAATCAGAGCATAATACACGTAATAATATTAAGCAGTGCGGAAGCAAAAATAAACAGGGCCAAAACATGCGGCCAAAACCAGAGTCTAAGTCCAATGCATAAATTAAAAATAATTGAAATGCGACAAGTCTTCTTTTTAAAATGGAAATCCCATCCCTTCATGCGATGCTTACTCTGCGAAATCTGAAAAGAAAATAAAACAATAATTTATCAGTACAAAGGTACTGCGTAAGTTAATATATAGCACAACGAATTTTAAAAGTTTTTAGGAGAGTATACAAAATAATATATTTATTTAAAAAGACGAATAAATAAATTAATTTAAAATCTCTTACACATATTCCACGAATATTTTACCAATGTTAGTTATGATCGAGGACACCCCATTAATATATCCTAGGGACGAACCCACAGGACCAACCTTTGGGACTTTATACCCACAAGGACTCAAACATATCCTAGGGATGAACCCTTGGGATCAACCTCTGGGACTCGTACCCACGAGGTAAGTGCATGCAGCGGACCCTATACAGACACACTCCGGAGCCCTAGATAACCCATACGGATACATCTAGGAGTATAGACTCATACATCACAATAATCAATGCCGTTTTGGCTACAAAAGAGGGGGCGGCCCAACGAGCTCACGCCAAGTGCACTTACCCTCTAACACATGGCATCCCACTCGATCAAAACCTCCAAAGTTTAAAATTCACATTTTTATCATTCCAATATATTCGCCACATATCCAGATTTCATACATATCCAAAACCGAGTAGCAATCGACTCTTAGTTCATTGAATAATCAAAATAGCATTTACCGACCAAAAATGACATTATAGCAGTTTTTGAAATCGCCTTAAAAAATGTAGTAAACAATTTTTAAAAATTCTGGAAAAATTACAGTGGCTAGGAATCATCAAAATAAGCATTTTTCATAGAAATAGCCATCTCAAAATTCAGACTCTAAACTGGTCATTTTAATCGATTTCAGAAAGCTATTGATTTACAATTTCGCATACTTCAGTAAATTCGACCACAGAGAGTTCAAAAATTCATAACAATTTCATACATGCTCCAAAAATCATGAAATTTTACAGGGATGTTCTAGACACATATTAGAACAAGTTTCATGAAGACATCAAGCACTAAAAATGATCATAGGCAAGAATGAATCGAACAACAAAACTGACTACATACATACATTAAATCTGTCAACTTATACGCAGAAAATACCAGATCGAATTTGGGTGACCAAAACATGTCCAAAAATTATAAAAATTTACAGAGAGCATCTTTAGGACATTAGGAACAAGTTTCATTTTGGAAGGTTCTCCTAAAAATGTACGAATCATGGTCGAATTCACAGAACAATAAGATTGGTCATAGGAAAACCCTATTTGGCAGATTTTGTAAGAAAGAGAGATGATCCAATATCTCGAGTTATACTCAACCAAAACTCCTAAAAATCGACGTGCACATTACTAACTTACTTGGGATGAGTTTAGGATCGAAATTTCTCTTGGTAGAACTCCCTCGATCGTCCGGATCGGCCTCAACAGTCCCCTCCTCCTACGATGGATCCTATATTCGAACGGTTGGAGAAATTCTTATCTTAGAGGCCTGTATTCCGAGTTTAGGACTAAGGAAAATGAATGAAATCCTCACTTACCCAAGTAATTATAGAGTGGAAGTGCCAACTTCGAAAGAAACCTCTGCAATTCCTATGAACAACTCTCAACTCTCACAAACACTTCAATGATCTCAGATTTTTCAAACAAATGAAATGGAGAGGGGTTGTGAGGTTAAATAGAAGTGGGAATCTGAAATGATTGGCATCCAATGATGGCATTAAGACCCTAGGTGAGTGGTGAGTGCTTGATGACTGATAACTCCCGAAGTTAAAGCTCCCATACCCCCACTACTCCACCTTGCTCAACCATGGTCCAACTAATGCCTCATCAAGCTTGTAAGTCACCTTAATCAAGGTTTGTGGAGGGTTAACACACCCCAAAATCTATCCAAAATCATCCCCACACACCCTCCAACGTCTGGAAATCAATTTGGAGTCGTTAGGAATCGTCCACCACCGAATTCATGACATGAAACGCATAGGGCGTTATGAGTTCGCCATAACAGCAGGGTGGCGTGCTGGTGGCGCGCACCGCGCCGCCACCGCGCGGCCACCAGCCTGCGATTTTTTTTTTTAATAAATAATATTATGATTTTTAATCTCTTAAAAATCATAATATGAATTATCCGAGATTGTTGGGATAATTCGATACATCTATCCCGAGTCGCGATTATCCGAAATATTTAATTCCACTCTCTCGGAATTATTTCGATTTCGATAAATAAATCCAAATTCATAAATTTCGGATTTTTTTTGGGTATTACAGTTGATAATGGCCAGAAATGACCATTATTTTCAATCCATTTCCGTGTCTTAAACGGGCATTTGATCGCATTCCGGTCTTACATTAAGTAAGAAAGCAGTCGAATTGGACCGATTTATGCATAATTGTAAAAATAATAAGCTGGTGTGAAAAAGGCATAAATATGTAATTTTATTACATATTTATGTTAGAACAATCCAAAAACATGAGAAAAAGAAATCAAAAGAAAAAGGAATGAAAAAGATGGGCAAAAGAATAAAGCAAGCCCACAAAATACAAAAAGATGGGAAAAAGATAGAAAAGCCCACAAAAAGAATATCTTCGGCCATCTGGCCCAATCCAGCAGGCCCAGGAACACCTTGGTCACGATGTCCTTTGTCGCGATGGCATGTTCCGCGACAAAGGAGGGTTCCGCGTCCAAGCAGCTCAGATGAAGAGGAGACCAGCCAAGCCCTTTGTCGCGATGACCTTTGTCGCGATGGCATGCTCCGCGACAAAGGCATGCTCCGCGACCAAGACACCCAATTAGAGACACCAGACCCAGTCGAGAAGCTTTGCCACATGCAGTGTGTTCCGCGACCAAACTTGATGCTCCGAGACAAAGCTGTGATGTGTGTGATGTCTTGAGACACAATGGGCTAGAATCAAGGCCCATGGGCTTAGGGTTACACTTCTATAAATATGAGGTGTTTCCCATGAGCAAGAAGGAATTTTGTTGATTAGAGCTCTCTTGAAGGCAAAGCAGTAGGAGTTCTCTCTTAGGTAGTGTAGTTTAGATTTATTTTCTTGTATTATTTAATTATTGCCCTTAGTTTAGTTTAGTTTAGTGTTTATCTTAGTATTTTACTGTTCACAGTGATCTAGATAGCCACTTTTATACCATGTTTTGGTTTCTAAACTCTTGTTTTAGGGTTTGTAATACCCAAATCATGGGTATTAACAACACCCCTTCAATAATATGGGAAAACATTCATCATTTGTGTCCCAAATCATGAAATGGGTCTCACACCCCATGGATTTATGCTTTCTTTTTCATTTTGGGGTCATTTAACCCCCATTATGCTATTTTTATGTTTACTGTTTGCATTTTATGGATGATGCTGTGTATTTGAGTGTGGTTAAACCCTAGATTAGGATTCTTGCTTTATTTTTAAATTCTGTCCAGTTTTGTTTAAGCATGTTCTTTCATATTTTGAATGTTTCCTGTTTGTTTTTAGCTTAGAATAGCTTTTTGATCTGAAATAGGGTGAGATCACGCTGTTTGCATGCCACTGTTCATTTCTGCTTTTTCTGACTTTTGTCCTGAACCACCTTGGTCGCCAACCGCCTTTTGTCGCGGAACCACGTTCCGCGACAAAATGGTTGTTCCGCGACAAAGGTGTCTAAAGACACTTGTCTTCATATTCTAAAACCCTTTGTCGCGGAACACCTTGTCGCGGAACCACATTCTGCGACAAAATTTTCCATGCATAGCGACAAAGGAGCCAACTCTTGCATTTTGTCTGCATGGCTTTTTGTCGCGGAATAATCTTGTCGCGGAACCACGTTTCGCGACAAAATCTCATTCTGAGACAGAAAAATTATGCCATGTTCTTATTTCTTTGAACACCTTGTTGCGGAATACCTTGTCGCGGAACCACGTTCCGCGACAAAATTTTCCATGCATAGCGACAAGGATCAAATGCTTTAAATTTTCTGAAAATCCTTTGTCGCGAAACACTCTTGTCGCGGAACCACGTTCCGCGACAAAATCTTGCTTAGCGACAAAGAAGCGTTATGCTGCCAAAAATTCTAAAAACTTGTTGGGATACCCATGTCGCGGACCTCGGTCCGCGACAAAATTTATGATATCGCGACAAAGACTCCCTTCTCTTTATTTAACCTCAAACATTCTTCATTCTCTTCCTATATTATATTGCATCACTCACATCATAACCCCACGGGTTAAGGTGTAACATTCTGGAATTGCAATATAGGGTGTTATGCTGCCCAAATTTTGATTCTCCATTTGCATCGCTTAATTAATTGAACCCTTGAATCATTAATGATTAAAGAGTGAGATTAGCAATAATTACACATCACTAATCATCATGATTAAAGGACCTTTGTTCAATTGCCATTAAAACACTCCTCTATAAATAAAATCTTGATGGCTTAAGCAGATAATCCGGACTGTAATTAATTATGGTAGGAGGGGTTATTTAAGATCATCAATTGTGGACCCAATCCACAACATTGCATGAGAAACCAATGTCTCTCATACAAGGAATCTTCTTTTATTTCTTGTTGAATTTGTCTTTGCGTGTCGTGTGTAACAATTAGTAAAGAATACATCAGACTAATGTTGGCGGGTATTCCCTCATGGATAACTAGCTCGTATTCTGGGTATTAATTACTATGTGTTATTTTGCATGGTCTGGATGACTGTCAGCAGAAGCCTTGGCGGTTCGCCCATCCAGGGTTATAATAGCTGCTCGGCTGACTCCCATCCAGATACAGTTTTATTTTTCTTATCTTAATTTCCAAACCCAAATTCCAATCTGTAATAGGAATCAGTTGACATCAGTCAATGCTAACTGATGATCATTATAGAAAAGAAGCATGTAGGTTTTTATCCGAATTCACAGACAGTGAAGGCCCAACTGGCACTGACACTGCTATTATAGGGTCTAAGCTGTCTAAATTCGCTCCATCCGAGTAATTGGGAAATTGGACAGTAGATGTTTACAGTCCACCCGATTATTCTGCCATTACTTTGGTCTCCTGACCACTTCATATCTGTGTTTCACCTTCTGTCTAGACCCGCATCTATATTTTGGGTCAATTAATTTTACACCTCTCATATATCTTTATGCATGATAATATTATGTACTATTGTGGTCTGTAATTATTTTGGGATCCTTCCCTTGGACAATAGAAGTTTAGATCTTAAACAGATATTGTGTAATAAATTTCCAACAAAAATCTCTTTATAAAATCCGGATCTGAGTAAGGGATAAATTACTCAGTTATGACTAATTCATATTCTGTCAAGGGTTGTATTTTGGGAAAATAGAAGCAGATTCAGCGATTAGGTCTCACTTAGACTGAAAGGGTCTGTGTTTTAACTGAGAGTCTAGTACCTGGTTAGGGAATGATTTTCAAATTCATTATTTTCCAGAATTGCTGTTTGTTGGAAATCTAAGATTAAATATTATACCAAGATGGGGTCCACTTGGACTCAAATACAGTGTAGTAAATAATCTTAGAGGAATATCATCCAGGCCTTGGTTATTTTCTAAGATAGGGTTGAGTTTTCTTTCAACTGCTATCCTCTTCTGCCAAAGCCTATTTTTGAGTCCTGAGTGAGTGCATCCGGAACAAACTAATTTATTAGTTTGTTTCATTAGTTTGTATCTCATAACCACCCGGAAGGAAGTGAACACTGCGAGCATTTCACCAAGAGCCAGGAATTCTTGATCCACACCCAGTCATCTTGACTGGGTGCTGTCTTTTACTACCAGGGTCAGACCTTCAAAACCTCCGAGTGATAGGTTTTAAATGCTTTCTTTTACTGCTTTCTTTTAATCGCTTTCATTCGAGGTCACTCGGTTGTATTGAGAGTTGCGTAACTGCTACTAGGATTGACAGTTAAGGGATAGTTTAGGGCTTAATTAGAATCTTTGGGTGTGACATGGGAGAATGATAGTAGTACTTGGCATTTCAATAAATGATATGTCGGGTGTTGCTTTTCCACCACAGATGAAGTAACACACCCAGGCCAGGGCAGTTACGAATCTGTGGTATCTTAGAATCTGTGGTCTTAAGAACATGTAAACTCATATTGTAAGTACCCGTCTGTTAAAGGGAAAGCATTATTGAGAGCATGAGAATTAGCTGTCTGATAGAATTATCCCAAACAAAGATCTGTGTATAAATATGGAAGTTTAATACTGCTATATCTAAATCTTGTCCAATTTTCATTCTTTTCTTCCTGTCCCCTCTGTCTACATTGTGATTCAGCTTCACGGCTGGCACAATGTAAATTTTCCCTGCTTTCATAGATAATGTTTATCGCAGTTTTAGAATAACTTTACCCGCTTTCTAGGATAGACTTATTCGCTTTGTAGAGTAATTTAAACGCTTTTATAATCTAGTCTAAATTCATGCCAGTAGTTATTAATCACTTTTCCAACCATTGGAGCAATACGAATGGAAAATCTAGTAAAACGACGTGGGCCCTGCTTCTATCGCACATCCTCTAGTGAACGATCCGGTCTTACTATAAATTACTGCAATTTTTGACACCGTGCGCTTTCGGGCCACAGTTTCTTAAACACGAGTAATAAAAACGTGACAACCTATACATATATCCCTAATCACAACTCCGCCATCATAAATTGGTTTCATTAAATAAAACCTAAACCAGGATTATGATTTTTTTTCGGAAATACTCATGTAGTGGAAATCTGTCAAAAGTTTCATGGCAGGGAATCTCATGACAAGAATTGATGAGAAATATCATGGCATATATGCCGGGGACCCTCAGTGTGACAGGCTGAAGGTCAACCTATCCCGGCTGTACCATGAGATTTGTCAACAGTTTCATGACAGAGAGGACCACAGCGCCATTTGAAATTAAAGCACCACACATGAGTAATAAAAAGAATAACAATCTTGATATATCCCTAAACCCCTTACCGTGAATCGTAACTCTTTTCATTTAATAAATCTAACCTGGGTTATTTTAGAAAATACTCGTGTGCAGAAATTGTCAAAAGTTTCATGGCGCCGTTGCCGGGGAGGATGCAGCGCCGTTTTATTAAAAGGACTACATTCCTCATTGCTCCTAGATTAGCTTATACATATAATTACAAATATTCACCTTCAGAACCAATTCTAACCTGGGGATTGTACAGGTACTGTCATCATTGAAGCCGTTGTTCTATGCAAAGGAGGAAGCAGACGCCAGCCGAGATCCCGTTTAATTCAGAGATAGAAAAGACAGCTCGACGTCTTAGGGCGGAGACTAAACGAAGAAGGGAACGGGAACGACAGGCATTACTTTCACCAAGCACCAGCAGCGACATTTCCGAGATGGCAAACCCGGACATCCCACCAATCATTCAACCCAATCCTCCACTTCACAACATTGAGGAAGACCCCGAAGATGCTGATAACGATGATTTGGATGATCCCCCTCCCCGGATCATACAAGGAGGTGGGAACCCACCAAACATGGAGCAGCAACACTTCGAGGCACCCCCTCCCAATCCGAACCATCAAAACCCACCAAACAACCAGAACCACCCAAACCAGCAAAATTTCCAAAACCAGCAGAATCAGCAATACCATATCCCCCATCAGAACCCCCCGAATCCGAATGATTTCAATGATCCGAGGAACTATTTCATGCCTCAGAACTACTACCCACAACAGTACCAAGGTGGGCCTGAGAACAATCATCAAGCAGCAGCTGCTGCTGATTACATGCAGCCGATTTTAGAGCCATATCTGAATATTCCTGGACAAGCTCCATTCTTGGCTAGGAACTTCGAATTGAAACCGGCCCTAATCAATCTAGTCCAGAGCAACCAGTTTGCCGGAGCAAGCCATGAAGACCCCCATGATCACCTGCAAACCTTCCTAGAATTGTGTGACACGATCAAAAATCGTGATGTATCTGCAAACACTATTCGACTGAGGCTATTTCCCTTCTCTCTGACATGCGGAGCACGAACATGGTACAAGTCACTGCCCGTAAATCAGAAGTCTACATGGGAAGATGTGATCAGAAACTTCTTAGCAAAATACTTCCCGGAGTCCAAGGTGGATGAATGCCGCTCCAAAATTGCGGAATTCAAAATGAAACCAGACGAGTCCTTGTATGATGCAAAGGAAAGATTCTTCAACCTGCTCAGGAAGTGTCCTCAACATGGTTTCCATGACTGGGAGAGATTGAGAAAGTTCTACAGTGGTCTGACCCCAGCATGGAAATCCATGCTCGATGCTGCTGGTGGTCAACATTTGCTCTACATACCGATGGACCAAGCCTGGGCAAAGATTGAAGCCATGAGTGTCAACCGTTCTGTTCTGACTGATGATGGTAATCTCACTCCCCCTCGTGGTTTATGTGTTGTAGGTACAGTAGAGAAGTCAGACATTGAAAAACTTCAAGAGCAAGTGGCAGCGTTGTCTGTAAATCAAGGAGTTGGAAGTTCTGCTCAGGGACAGCAAACTGATGTGATCTGTGGTCTGTGTCAAGGTGCTCATGCAACTGACACATGCGAGCAAATCACAGCTGAAAGCTGTAACTATGCAGGAGCTTTTCCAAATAGACACCCGAATTTGTCTTACTCAAACAACAATGCCTTGAATTCACATCTCTTGAACAAGGGCCAACATTTTCAGAATCCTAATTTCCAACCTCAAATCCAGCAGAGGCCGCCTCAGAATTTCCAGCAGCCCAATCAGAACATCCAGAATTTTCAGCCCAATCAGAGTTTCCAGCCTCAGTTTGTCCCAAACCAAGGCCAATGGAATCAGAATCAGAATCAGAATCAAAAGCCTCCTTCAAGGCTTGAGAATTTGATGACTGATTTCATCACTAGTCAGAAGGAGATCAACAATCAATTGCAGGCCTCCATCAGAAATGTGGAGACCCAAGTTACACAGATGGCTAATGAGATGCAGAAAAGGGACAAAGGAACGTTGCCAAGCACCGCGGAAAAGAACCCGCAATGAAAGGAAATAACCTTGAAATCTGGAAGAGTACTAGCTGGACCGAAGGGAGCAGATACTGGAGCGGAATGTGAAGAAGATGATATTGTTGACAATGCTGGTAAGGAAGCTGATAATGAGAACGAAGCGGAAAAAGAGACAGCCGAATTGCAGACTGAAGCTGCGCCTGAAACGGCTGAAACAGATAAGGGTACAGGTGAAGGTACAACTTCCTTCCCTTCACCACCAAAAATTGCTAATAACAAGTACATTCCCAGGATTCGTTATCCTGCACGTCTTAAAAATAAGGAACATGATCTTAAATTCAAGAAATTTCTGCAACGATTAAAGTCTGTAGAGATAACCATTCCTCTCACAGAAATGATTTCCGAAATGCCCATCTATGCTAAGTTCTTGAAAGAATTGATTTCAGGAAAAAGGCAGGTTGAGCAGGAGGAGGTGATTATTCTCAACAGCACATGCAGTGCCATCGTTCAGAGGAGAATGCCTGAAAAGAAAGAGGACCCCGGATGTTGCACACTTCCAGTACAATTCGGAAAGGCCAAAGTGAGTATGGGGCTTTGTGATTTAGGATCAAGCATCAATGTGATGCCACTAGCTATGGCTATTCGCCTTAAGCTTGGAGAAATTCAACCGATCAAGATGAGACTGCAACTTGCAAACAGATCAATCACTCAGCCCGTAGGAATCCTTAAGGATGTTGTGGTCAAAACCGGGCAGGTTCTTTTCCCGGTCGACTTCATCATCCTCGACATTGAAGAAGATTCTGAAATGCCGCTTATCCTTGGACGCCCATTTCTAGCCACTGGTGGTGCACTGATTGACACTAAATCCGGAAAAGTCACCTTAAGGGTCGATGGCGAGGAGATCATCTTTGATATGGAGAAATTGCAGAAATTTCCGAATGACAGTTCTTGTTTTTCATTTGAAAATGTAATAGTTAGGGAAGAGCCAGACTCTGAACTTGATTGTGAAATGATGCTGGATGAACTATCAAAGCAGGTACTGAAGCCTGCTGGCGTGGAGCACAAAGGATGCAAAGCCGTTCACTTTGCCGATCCCGAAACAGGGGATCTGGAGGAGTTTGACGGCATCGAATTCCATGATGACGCCAACCAAGAGGAAGAAGAGGATCCTGTACTGATGCAGTATCCCGAAGGTAAATCTGTTCTCCCACTACCCATTTCTCGCAAACTACTCCCTTCCGTTGAATGTCCACCAGAGCTTGAACTTAAAACATTACCCGACCATCTCAAGTATGCGTTTCTTGCGGAACATAAAAAGTTACCTGTGATTGTTTCGGCTAAGCTCTCCCAAGAGCAAGAAAATGCTCTGGTGGTCATTCTTAAGAAACATGTACATGCAATAGGTTGGACCATTTCTGATATAAAAGGAATAAGCCCTTCTATTTGCATGCACAGGATTCTAATGGAAGAAGAGTTTAAACCCTCCCGTCAACCTCAGAGGCGATTGAATCCCCTTATGCAAGAAGTGGTAAGGAAAGAAGTTATCAAGCTCTTAGATGCTGGTATAATCTATCCTATCTCTGACAGCAAATGGGTTAGCCCAGTGCAGGTCGTACCCAAACGAGGAGGGATGTGCATAACCAAGAATGAGCAAGGAGAAGAGGTTGCAACCAGGCCAGTGACTGGATGGAGAGTTTGTATCGACTACCGGAAGCTGAACGAGGCCACATGCAAGGACCATTTTCCATTGCCATTCATTGATCAGATGCTTGAGAGGTTGGCAGGGAGAGAGTTTTATTGCTTTTTGGATGGTTATTCTGGTTATAATCAGATTGTTATTTCTAGTGAAGACCATGATAAAACCACTTTTACTTGCCCGTACGACACTTTTGCCTATCGACGGATGCCTTTTGGTTTGTGCAATGCACCTGCTACTTTTCAAAGATGCATGATGTCTATTTTCTCCGAATTTATCAAAAAATGCATTGAAGTTTTCATGGATGACTTCTCTGTGTATGGAGATACGTTCGAAGATTGTTTGACCAATCTTGCAAAGATTTTAAAGAGATGTGAGGATACCAATCTTGTTTTAAATTGGGAAAAGTGCCATTTTATGGTCACTGAGGGCATAGTGTTAGGTCATCGCATTTCTCGTGCAGGCATTGAAGTTGATCCAGCCAAAGTTTCCATCATTTCCAATCTCCCTCTCCCCAACTCGATCAAATCAGTTAGGAGCTTCTTAGGGCATGCCGGTTTTTACCGGCGATTCATTAAGGATTTCTCTAAAATTGCCAAGCCGCTCACTAATCTGCTTTGTAAAGAAAATCCCTTTTTAATAAATGAAGCGTGTGTCCAAGCCTTTGACACGCTCAAGAAGATGTTGGTTTCTGCACCAATAGTGCAACCACCCGATTGGTCAATACCTTTCGAGGTAATGTGCGATGCTAGTGGTCTCGCCGTAGGCGCAGTTCTTGGACAGCATAAGGATGGGAGACATTGCGTAATTCATTACGCTAGTCATGCCCTGAATGAAGCCCAAATTAACTACACCACAACGGAGAAAGAGATGTATGTTGTAGTCTTCGCGTTTGACAAGTTCAGACAGTATCTGATAGGTACGAAGACCATAGTATACACCGATCATACAGCATTGAGATACTTGTTTAGCAAACAAGATGCAAAACCTCGATTAATCAGGTGGGTACTTCTGTTGCAAGAATTCGACATCATAATAAAAGATAGGCGAGGTCGAGATAATGGTGCTGCTGACCACTTATCTCGATTAGATAATAATAAAAAGGGAAAAGCCGTCAATGAAGAGTTTTCGGACGAACAGTTGTTCGCATTGCATCTGCATAATCAAGCTTGTCCATGGTTTTCCGACATCGCTAACTTCTTGGCGTGCGGAATAACCCCACAGTTTTCGAATTATCATCAGAAGAGTAAGTTCAAACGAGATGTATTAAGTTACTTCTGGGAAGAACCTTATCTCTTCAAACACTGCGCTGATTCTATAATCAGGCGATGTGTGACCGAGCATGAAGCCTATCAAATTGTCAGAAAATGCCATGAATCAGAGTATGGAGGTCATCACGGTCCCGCTCGAACGGCCCATAAGGTCCTCGAATGTGGATTTTATTGGCCTCACATCTATGAGGATTGCACGACATTTGTGAAGGGCTGTGACAGATGCCAAAGATTAGGAAACATCTCCAAGAGGGATGAGATGCCTCAAAAGGGAATTCTCACACTTGAGATTTTCGATGTATGGGGCATTGACTTCATGGGACCGTTTCCACCATCTGGTGGAAACTACTATATCTTGGTAGCTGTCGATTACGTGTCCAAATGGGTTGAGGCTGTCGCATTACCGACCAATGATGGTAGCCAAGTCATCAAGTTCCTCAAGAACAACATCTTCAGTCGATTTGGCATACCTAGGGTGGTGATATCTGATGGAGGAACACACTTTATTAATAAAGCTTTCGAAACTTTAATGAGTAAAAATGGAATCCTCCATAAAATAGGCACGCCTTATCATCCTCAGACTAGTGGTCAAGTCGAAGTATCCAACCGCGAAATCAAACACATACTCGAAGCCACTGTCGGGATAACCCGTAAGGATTGGGCACGTAAGCTCAATGATGCTCTATGGGCATACCGCACAGCATATAAGACTCCCATCGGGATGTCTCCATACAGGCTGGTCTTCAGAAAAGCCTGTCATTTGCCTGTAGAGCTAGAGCATAAAGCTTACTGGGCTGTTAAAACGCTCAACTTCGATCCTAAAGTTGCTCAGAGCAAACGTAAGATGGACCTCAATGAAATTGAGGAAATACGAGCGCAAGCTTATGAAAGCTCTCGAATTTACAAGGAGCGGACCCAGAAGTTACACGATCGCCGGATTAAACCTAAGTATTTTTATGTTGGTCAACAGGTATTATTGTTCAATACTAGGTTGAAGCTGTTCCCCGGAAAGCTCAAATCCAGATGGGAAGGACCGCATGAAGTACTAGAGGTGTTCAGAAATGGAGCTGTCAGGATCCGAAATGATAGGGGCGATATAGTGGTGAATGGACAACGATTGAAGGAGTATATCGGACAGTTCGATCCGGAGAAAGAAAGCCAAGCAGTGGCAGACCCGGCTTACGCCCAATAAGAAACAGCATTAAAAACACAAAAATTTTATTTTATATATATATAGCACTTACTTCATAACAAAAAGTACCCAAAGATCAATTAAACATTTAGAGTACTAAGACTCTAAATGTGAGGATGTTGATATTTGGAGAAAATTTAATGCGCTTTATTTATCTACCTTGCAGAAGTTCGGAACCACCAAAAAGAGGAGCAGAAAAGAGTAACATGGAAAAACCAAGTTCTCGGTTGGATCAATTCCATGAGTCTAAGAAAATATTCCCGGAATTTGAAGAAATTCAATACCCGGAATAAAATTCACAGATAAATGGAACTGACCCAACCTAATTTTATGCAAGTGGATTATTTAATTTTTAGCCCAGCATTTTGAATTTATTTGGACTGAATTTATTCAGCCCAAATCAAATAAAATTGACTCAGGCCCAACACCACACTCGGGCCCAGTCCAAGAAAATTTGAAAATTCAAAATTCTTTGTCGCGGAAGGTCCTTTGTCGCGATGTCATGCATCGCGACCAGGACCTGTTCCGCGACAAACCCTCTTCTGCCCTCAACTCTCTGTTGATTGTCGCGATGCACTTTGTCGCGGAGCATGGCTCCGCGACCAAGCACTGCTCCGCGACACAACCCCCGTTGACTTTGTCTTTATGCTGAACTTTGTCGCGATAGCCTTGTCGCGGAGCAGTACTCCGCGACCAGACCCCAACTCCGCGACCTCTCTAATGTCGCTATGCCTTGTCAGTATTTATACCCCCCACCCCCTCCAGCTTTCTCTTCACTTTCACTTGTCATTTCAACTTCTTTCTTCTTCTTCCTTTCCCCCATTTTCATCTCTTTCGAACGAACACCACGTGTTCTTCGCAACCATATCACTCCTTTTCTAAGGGGAAACTATGGACCGTCTGCTTAGAACCTTCCCAAACCTTGGACCCGTGCCTAGACCCGAGCCAAGGAGGGCAGGGTAAACCCCTTTCTCACCATGTTCATGGCACCTCGGGCTCTCTTGTTTTATTTTCATTTTTGTTGTGTTCATCGTGTAATGCAGCCCGTTTGCATCTATGTTTTCATATTTTTGGAGGTTTTTGAGTGCTCTCGGTTATGAGCACCGTTTTGAACGTTTGAGACCTCATTTTGAAACTGTTAATGGCGTTAAAACTGGTAATGGTTTACAAATTTTGAAGATAAAACTGGAAAGAACAAACTGATGAACATTTGGGTATTGTTTTGAATATCTTGATGTTATTGGTTTGATTGATCTTGATGTGACTTCTACAGTGTTGTGTTGGTGTAATAAAAGAGGTAAGATATTTTTGGGCACATTTGTTCTCATGTTAGAAATCTCATGGGAATAAATGTTTGTTTGTTTATGCAAACATAGTACAAACACCCAATGAGAAGCTTCCACTTTTAATAAAAGCAACCCTTTGGAAAAAGACAAAAAGAGTCATTTTGTTTAATGTTTGACTTGAAGTCTTTTGTTCCCAATGGAACACTAGTGTGAGTAAGATAGCAGTATTTTTGTCACCCAACTGCTATCCTTTTCAAAATCCAAAAGGGGACCACTCACATCCCACTTTTATTAAATAAAACAAGTCAACCATTTTAAAATTAAAAACAGTGTTTGCAAACTTTTGGAACACTTTAACTGTCCAAACAGTCCAAGCTATCCAGAAATAGCAGATCCACTTCGCCACGCCTTCATTGCACATTCCAATATTCGAGCATTCCATTTCCATCTGTCCATCTCATTCCACTCCCAACAAGTGTCTCGGACTTGTTTAATAAAAATTGAAAAACTTTTGGGCCTAATGGCCCATTAAAAAGATTTTAGGCCCAATGGCCAATTTTATTTTGGGCTCCTTAGCCCATTTAAAACCAAACATTGTTTGCCTATACTTTATATTAAAAATTCAAGTTGGAAATCTAATAACCTCACATCTAGAGCAAAGCTCTAATTGTGAGGATGTTGGTTTCTGAACTTGAATAATTTCTGAAAATTATATAAAAATTGGATTCATCACTTCTTATCTTTTCAGGGGTGATCTTCCCATAGTAGATCTTGCACCCGAAGGAATCCAGCTGCCGGACTTGCCACTCGAACTCCTTGGTGAAATTCTCTCCCGAATAGGAGAGGATGAAATCAAGGAGGTGTTTACCGCACAACGGATATGCAAGAAGCTCAGGGATGCTGGAAACCTTGCCATCGTGTACAGGCGATGCGAGGTTGACTCCTCCACTGTGAAGAGATGGCAAGAAAGGATTCGTCGGCAGAAGGAGAGATTCCTGCGAACATGCACAGCGGCAGGAAACTTCAATCTCCAGATCATTCCAGCACTCATGGCATTTGCAGAAGAGAATGAGGAACAAGCTTGTGAACTGCTGCGCCCAGGACTTGAGGACAACCATAAGGCGTCAATCTTCGTCCGCGGACTGATGCTTATGAGCAAGACGGATGGAGGCCAAGTCGAGCAAGGGGTCAGAATGATTGAGAGGATGGTGACAGATCGGTCAGTTCTTCAGTATACGTCCACCAACGTCCTCGCTTGGATGGCAGACACCCCAGACACTCCATACCTGTGGGCTGGTCAAGGAGCCAGAGTCTACTGCCCAAGGAGGCATGCACCCCTAGGAAACCGCGGCTGGTGCCTGCGTTGTGAGCTTACTAGCTACATCCACTGGCTCCGATACATGTTCTGAAGGACGAAGGATGAATCCCAGTTTACTTTGCTTTATTTTATTTCCGTATTAGTAGTAGTATCTTGCAAGGGAGTTCTCCTTTTGTGTGTGCAGGTTTGTACTAACTGCACGAGAATCTCTTGCCTCGGATGTAATTTATTTGCTTTCCCTAAAATGGAACTCAGCTTTTGAGACCACTGAACAAATCTTTATTGCTTTCCTTTTGAAAAAGATGTCTGTACAGTCCGAGATGAATAAGTGACTGTCAGACCAAAAATATGCTGTTGACACACTCCGTGTGTCAGCAGTGCCTCTTTACTGCTTTAAACTAAATAACCAGCAAAAATATGCATAAACTTGCTCTAAATTCACATGTTGAATTTAGGCTTGTGATTAAATTTTCAAACTTTTAAATTGGGATAATACAGTTGAGAACATGCATGACATGAATTCCTGAGGTTTTGAGCTATAAAAATTTAATGATGCGATCAGCTTATTGGGTAATAAATCTGCATGATTAGAGATTTCGATTGAATAAATTGTTAGAATTAAGCTTTGATTAAATTTTAGAATATTGTATGACATGAATCAACCCAACCTTGTGAGATTTGAGCCATGAGTCACTTTTACTCATTTATTTTCTTTGATGTGTGAATCAATTTGATTAAAGGACACTAGAACTTGCGACTGGGACCGATTCAAGATCATGCCATATTCCCGAAATCGAGCATATGATCGAGGCACCTAGAAAACCCAAATTTTTGGCCTTCTTTTGAAATCCAAACCGAAAAATATTTTCCCTTTAGGATTAACCACTTTGAGCCTTAAGCCTAATTTTTCTTTGAAACCCTCTATATTTTTCCTAACCTACAAAAAGACCAAGAAATTCAAACCCAAGTGTGCAAGGATAAATTCTATCAAAGGCATTAAACTTATGATCATCAATCCATATTAATCGGTATGTTATAAACCGATTCAAAAAAAAAAAGAGTTGAATTTCATTCAACATAAATAAATTGCAAATGACAAGCAATTAGACAATAGTCTAATGTCATGCAGTAGAAAAGAAAAAGCAAAAAGAGAAAAAAAATATTGATGATCATAATTTTTTAAATAAAAATATGCCAAGTTATGATAAAATAAATCTTTGCCACTTCTAGCCCAATAATTTCCCTTTCCTACCTAATGTTACAACCGTATGCCCCGTTATAACCTTAAATAAGACCTCATGATCTCGATTTGAAGAAATGAGCCGGTGGCGAGTTGGTCTGATTGCAAGCTTATGGGATAATTTAATTAAAATCGATTTTGAGCGTTCATGATTAAACACCCGATTGAGAGTGAGTGAATTTTCCGATTCTCTTATATGTGAGGCTCTGTCTTATTGCACATGTTCATGCCATGCCTTAATTCTAATTTTTAATCCTTGCATCTTTCAAACATGATATTCATGAAGGGTTGATAATAATGTTTGATTTGTAGGCTCGATATAGTGAGCAAGTATCATTTCATTAAACACTGCAATCAAGGGAATTTAATACTTGTAGTTTTTTATTGTCTTATCCCAATCCAAAAAGAATGTGATTTATGAAGCCACGAAAATAAATTGAATATGTAGAGTCCGTGTTCTTAGGAACATTGACTCTGACTGCTCGGGGACGATCAGTATTAAATGTGAGGATGTTGATAATGGCCAGAAATGACCATTATTTTCAATCCATTTCCGTGTCTTAAACGGGCATTTGATCGCATTCCGGTCTTACATTAAGTAAGAAAGCAGTCGAATTGGACTGATTTATGCATAATTGTAAAAATAATAAGCTGGTGTGAAAAAGGCATAAATATGTAATTTTATTACATATTTATGTTAGAAAAATCCAAAAACATGAGAAAAAGAAATCAAAAGAAAAAGGAATGAAAAAGATGGGCAAAAGAATAAAGCAAGCCCACAAAATACAAAAAGATGGGAAAAAGATAGAAAAGCCCACAAAAAGAATATCTTCGGCCATCTGGCCCAATCCAGCAGGCCCAGGAACACCTTGGTCGCGATGTCCTTTGTCGCGATGGCATGTTCCGCGACAAAGGAGGGTTCCGCGACCAAGCAGCTCAGATGAAGAGGAGACCAGCCAAGCCCTTTGTCGCGATGACCTTTGTCGCGATGGCATGCTCCACGACAAAGGCATGCTCCGCGACCAAGACACCCAATTAGAGACACCAGACCCAGTCGAGAAGCTTTGCCACATGCAGTGTGTTCCGCGACCAAACTTGATGCTCCGAGACAAAGCTGTGATGTGTGTGATGTCTTGAGACACAATGGGCTAGAATCAAGGCCCATGGGCTTAGGGTTACACTTCTATAAATATGAGGTGTTTCCCATGAGCAAGAAGGAATTTTGTTGATTAGAGCTCTCTTGAAGGCAAAGCGTGTGTCCAAGCCTTTGACACGCTCAAGAAGATGTTGGTTTCTGGACCAATAGTGCAACCACCCGATTGGTCAATACCTTTCGAGGTAATGTGCGATGCTAGTGGTCTCGCCGTAGGCGCAGTTCTTGGACAGCATAAGGATGGGAGACATTGCGTAATTCATTACGCAAGTCATGCCCTGAATGAAGCCCAAATTAACTACACCACAACGGAGAAAGAGATGTATGTTGTAGTCTTCGCGTTTGACAAGTTCAGACAGTATCTGATAGGTACGAAGACCATAGTATACACCGATCATACAGCATTGAGATACTTGTTTAGCAAACAAGATGCAAAACCTCGATTAATCAGGTGGGTACTTCTGTTGCAAGAATTCGACATCATAATAAAAGATAGGCGAGGTCGAGATAATGGTGCTGCTGACCACTTATCTCGATTAGATAATAATAAAAAGGGAAAAGCCGTCAATGAAGAGTTTCTGGACGAACAATTGTTCGCATTGCATCTGCATAATCAAGCTTGTCCATGGTTTTCCGACATCGCTAACTTCTTGGCGTGCGGAATAACCCCACAGTTTTCGAATTATCATCAGAAGAGTAAGTTCAAACGAGATGTATTAAGTTACTTCTGGGAAGAACCTTATCTCTTCAAACACTGCGCTGATTCTATAATCAGGCGATGTGTGACCGAGCATGAAGCCTATCAAATTGTCAGAAAATGCCATGAATCAGAGTATGGAGGTCATCACGATCCCGCTCGAACGGCCCATAAGGTCCTCGAATGTGGATTTTATTGGCCTCACATCTATGAGGATTGCACGACATTTGTGAAGGGCTGTGACAGATGCCAAAGATTAGGAAACATCTCCAAGAGGGATGAGATGCCTCAAAAGGGAATTCTCACACTTGAGATTTTCGATGTATGGGGCATTGACTTCATGGGACCGTTTCCACCATCTGGTGGAAACTACTATATCTTGGTAGCTGTCGATTACGTGTCCAAATGGGTTGAGGCTGTCGCATTACCGACCAATGATGGTAGCCAAGTCATCAAGTTCCTCAAGAACAACATCTTCAGTCGATTTGGCATACATAGGGTGGTGATATCTGATAGAGGAACACACTTTATTAATAAAGCTTTCGAAACTTTAATGAGTAAAAATGGAATCCTCCATAAGATAGGCACGCCTCATCATCCTCAGACTAGTGGTCAAGTCGAAGTATCCAACCGCGAAATCAAACACATACTCGAAGCCACTGTCGGGATAACCCGTAAGGATTGGGCACGTAAGCTCAATGATGCTCTATGGGCATACCGCACAGCATATAAGACTCCCATCGGGATGTCTCCATACAGGCTGGTCTTCGGAAAAGCCTGTCATTTGCCTGTAGAGCTAGAGCATAAAGCTTACTGGGCTGTTAAAACGCTCAACTTCGATCCGAAAGTTGCTCAGAGCAAACGTAAGTTGGACCTCAATGAAATTGAGGAAATACGAGCGCAAGCTTATGGAAGCTCTCGAATTTACAAGGAGCGGACCCAGAAGTTACACGATCGCCAGATTAAACCTAAGTATTTTTATGTTGGTCAACAGGTATTATTGTTCAATACTAGGTTGAAGCTGTTCCCCGGAAAGCTCAAATCCAGATGGGAAGGACCGCATGAAGTACTAGAGGTGTTCAAAAATGGAGCTGTCAGGATCCGAACTGATAGGGGCGATATAGTGGTGAATGGACAACGATTGAAGGAGTATATCGGACAGTTCGATCCGGAGAAAGAAAGCCAAGCAGTGGCAGACCCGGCTTACGCCCAATAAGAAACAGCATTAAAAACACAAAAATTTTATTTTATATATATATATAGCACTTACTTCATAACAAAAAGTACCCAAAGATCAATTAAACATTTAGAGTACTAAGACTCTAAATGTGAGGATGTTGATATTTGGAGAAAATTTAATGCGCTTTATTTATCTACCTTGCAGAAGTTCGGAACCACCAAAAAGAGGAGCAGAAAAGAGTAACATGGAAAAACCAGGTTCTCGGTTGGATCAATTCCATGAGTCTAAGAAAATATTCCCGGAATTTGAAGAAATTCAATACCCGGAATAAAATTCACAGATAAATGGAACTGACCCAACCTAATTTTATGCAAGTGGATTATTTAATTTTTAGCCCAACATTTTGAATTTATTTGGACTGAATTTATTCAGCCCAAATCAAATAAAATTGACTCAGGCCCAACACCACACTCGGGCCCAGTACAAGAAAATTTGAAAATTCAAAATTCTTTGTCGCGGAAGGTCCTTTGTCGCGATGTCATGCATCGCGACCAGGACCTGTTCCGCGACAAACCCTCTTCTGCCCTCAACTCTCTGTTGATTGTCGCGATGCACTTTGTCGCGGAGCATGGCTCCGCGACCAAGCACTGCTCCGCGACACAACCCCCGTTGACTTTGTCTTTATGCTGAACTTTGTCGCGATAGCCTTGTCGCGGAGCAGTACTCCGCGACCAGACCCCAACTCTGCGACCTCTCTAATGTCGCTATGCCTTGTCGCGGAACCTTGTTCCGCGACAAAGTCTCGGATTCCGCGACAAATTCTCCAGTATTTATACCCCCCACCCCCTCCAGCTTTCTCTTCACTTTCACTTGTCATTTCAACTTCTTTCTTCTTCTTCCTTTCCCCCATTTTCATCTCTTCCGAACGAACACAACGTGTTCTTCGCAACCATATCACTCCTTTTCTAAGGGGAAACTATGGACCGTCTGCTTAGAACCTTCCCAAACCTTGGACCCGTGCCTAGACCCGAGCCAAGGAGGGCAGGGTAAACCCCTTTCTCACCATGTTCATGGCACCTCGGGCTCTCTTGTTTTATTTTCATTTTTGTTGTGTTCATCGTGTAATGCAGCCCGTTTGCATCTATGTTTTCATATTTTTGGAGGTTTTTGAGTGCTCTCGGTTATGAGCACCATTTTGAACGTTTGAGACCTCATTTTGAAACTGTTAATGGCGTTAAAACTGGTAATGGTTTACAAATTTTGAAGATAAAACTGGAAAGAACAAACTGATGAACATTTGGGTATTGTTTTGAATATCTTGATGTTATTGGTTTGATTGATCTTGATGTGACTTCTACAGTGTTGTGTTGGTGTAATAAAAGAGGTAAGATATTTTTGGGCACATTTGTTCTCATGTTAGAAATCTCATGGGAATAAATGTTTGTTTGTTTATGCAAACATAGTACAAACACCCAATGAGAAGCTTCCACTTTTAATAAAAGCAACCCTTTGGAAAAAGACAAAAAGAGTCATTTTGTTTAATGTTTGACTTGAAGTCTTTTGTTCCCAATGGAACACTAGTGTGAGTAAGATAGCAGTATTTTTGTCACCCGACTGCTATCCTTTTCAAAATCCAAAAGGGGACCACTCACATCCCACTTTTATTAAATAAAACAAGTCAACCATTTTAAAATTAAAAACAGTGTTTGCAAACTTTTGGAACACTTTAACTGTCCAAACAGTCCAAGCTATCCAGAAATAGCAGATCCACTTCGCCACGCCTTCATTGCACATTCCAATATTCGAGCATTCCATTTCCATCTGTCCATCTCATTCCACTCCCAACAAGTGTCTCGGACTTGTTTAATAAAAATTGAAAAACTTTTGGGCCTAATGGCCCATTAAAAAGATTTTAGGCCCAATGGCCAATTTTATTTTGGGCTCCTTAGCCCATTTAAAACCAAACATTGTTTGCCTATACTTTATATTAAAAATTCAATTTGGAAATCTAATAACCTCACATCTAGAGCAAAGCTCTAATTGTGAGGATGTTGGTTTCTGAACTTGAATAATTTCTGAAAATTATATAAAAATTGGATTCATCACTTCTTATCTTTTCAGGGGTGATCTTCCCATAGTAGATCCTGCACCCGAAGGAATCCAGCTGCCGGACTTGCCACTCGAACTCCTTGGTGAAATTCTCTCCCGAATAGGAGAGGATGAAATCAAGGAGGTGTTTACCGCACAACGGATATGCAAGAAGCTCAGGGATGCTGAAAACCTTGCCATCGTGTACAGGCGATGCGAGGTTGACTCCTCCACTGTGAAGAGATGGCAAGAAAGGATTCGTCGGCAGAAGGAGAGATTCCTGCGAACATGCACAGCGGCAGGAAACTTCAATCTCCAGATCATTCCAGCACTCATGGCATTTGCAGAAGAGAATGAGGAACAAGCTTGTGAACTGCTGCGCCCAGGACTTGAGGACAACCATAAGGCGTCAATCTTCGTCCGCGGACTGATGCTTATGAGCAAGACGGATGGAGGCCAAGTCGAGCAAGGGGTCAGAATGATTGAGAGGATGGTGACAGATCGGTCAGTTCTTCAGTATACGTCCACCAACGTCCTCGCTTGGATGGCAGACAACCCAGACACTCCATACCTGTGGGCTGGTCACGGAGCCAGAGTCTACTGCCCAAGGAGGCATGCACCCCTAGGAAACCGCGGCTGGTGCCTGCGTTGTGAGCTTACTAGCTACATCCACTGGCTCCGATACATGTTCTGAAGGACGAAGGATGAATCCCAGTTGACTTTGCTTTATTTTATTTCCGTATTAGTAGTAGTATCTTGCAAGGGAGTTCTCCTTTTGTGTGTGCAGGTTTGTACTAACTGCACGAGAATCTCTTGCCTCGGATGTAATTTATTTGCTTTCCCTAAAATGGAACTCAGCTTTTGAGACCACTGAACAAATCTTTATTGCTTTCCTTTTGAAAAAGATGTCTGTACAGTCCGAGATGAATAAGTGACTGTCAGACCAAAAATATGCTGTTGACACACTCCGTGTGTCAGCAGTGCCTCTTTACTGCTTTAAACTAAATAACCAGCAAAAATATGCATAAACTTGCTCTAAATTCACATGTTGAATTTAGGCTTGTGATTAAATTTTCAAACTTTTAAATTGGGATAATACAGTTGAGAACATGCATGACATGAATTCCTGAGGTTTTGAGCTATAAAAATTTAATGATGCGATCAGCTTATTGGGTAATAAATCTGCATGATTAGAGATTTCGATTGAATAAATTGTTAGAATTAAGCTTTGATTAAATTTTAGAATATTGTATGACATGAATCAACCCAACCTTGTGAGATTTGAGCCATGAGTCACTTTTACTCATTTATTTTCTTTGATGTGTGAATCAATTTGATTAAAGGACACTAGAACTTGCGACTGGGACCGATTCAAGATCATGCCATACTCCCGAAATCGAGTATATGATCGAGGCACCTAGAAAACCCAAATTTTTGGCCTTCTTTTGAAATCCAAACCCAAAAATATTTTCCCTTTAGGATTAACCACTTTGAGCCTTAAGCCTAATTTTTCTTTGAAACCCTCTATATTTTTCCTAACCTACAAAAAGACCAAGAAATTCAAACCCAAGTGTGCAAGGATAAATTCTATCAAAGGCATTAAACTTATGATCATCAATCCATATTAATCGGTATGTTATAAACCGATTCAAAAAAAAAGAGTTGAATTTCATTCAACATAAATAAATTGCAAATGACAAGCAATTAGACAATAGTCTAATGTCATCCAGTAGAAAAGAAAAAGCAAAAAGAGAAAAAAAAAATATTGATGATCATAATTTTTTAAATAAAAATATGCCAAGTTATGATAAAATAAATCTTTGCCACTTCTAGCCCAATAATTTCCCTTTCCTACCTAATGTTACAACCGTATGCCCCATTATAACCTGAAATAAGACCTCATGATCTCGATTTGAAGAAATGAGCCGGTGGCGAGTTGGTCTGATTGCAAGCTTATGGGATAATTTAATTAAAATCGATTTTGAGCGTTCATGATTAAACACCCGATTGAGAGTGAGTGAATTTTCCGATTCTCTTATATGTGAGGCTCTGTCTTATTGCACATGTTCATGCCATGCCTTAATTCTAATTTTTAATCCTTGCATCTTTCAAACATGATATTCATGAAGGGTTGATAATAATGTTTGATTTGTAGGCTCGATATAGTGAGCAAGTATCATTTCATTAAACACTGCAATCAAGGGAATTTAATACTTGTAGTTTTTGATTGTCTTATCCCAATCCAAAAAGAATGTGATTTATGAAGCCACGAAAATGAATTGAATATGTAGAGTCCGTGTTCTTAGGAACATTGACTCTGACTGCTCGGGGACGATCAGTATTAAATGTGAGGATGTTGATAATGGCCTGAAATGACCATTATTTTCAATCCATTTCCGTGTCTTAAACGGGCATTTGATCGCATTCCGGTCTTACATTAAGTAAGAAAGCTGTCGAATTGGACTTATTTATGCATAATTGTAAAAATAATAAGCTGGTGTGAAAAAGGCATAAATATGTAATTTTATTACATATTTATGTTAGAAAAATCCAAAAACATGAGAAAAATAAATCAAAAGAAAAAGGAATGAAAAAGATGGGCAAAAGAATAAAGCAAGCCCACAAAATACAAAAAGATGGGAAAAAGATAGAAAAGCCCACAAAAAGAATATCTTCGGCCATCTGGCCCAATCCAGCAGGCCCAGGAACACCTTGGTCGCGATGTCCTTTGTCGCGATGGCATGTTCCGCGACAAAGGAGGGTTCCGCGACCAAGCAGCTCAGATGAAGAGGAGACCAGCCAAGCCCTTTGTCGCGATGACCTTTGTCGCGATGGCATGCTCCGCGACAAAGGCATGCTCCGCGACCAAGACACCCAATTAGAGACACCAGACCCAGTCGAGAAGCTTTGCCACATGCAGTGTGTTCCGCGACCAAACTTGATGCTCCGAGACAAAGCTGTGATGTGTGTGATGTCTTGAGACACAATGGGCTAGAATCAAGGCCCATGGGCTTAGGGTTACACTTCTATAAATATGAGGTGTTTCCCATGAGCAAGAAGGAATTTTGTTGATTAGAGCTCTCTTGAAGGCAAAGCAGTAGGAGTTCTCTCTTAGGTAGTGTAGTTTAGATTTATTTTCTTGTATTATTTAATTATTGCCCTTAGTTTAGTTTAGTTTAGTGTTTATCTTAGTATTTTACTGTTCACAGTGATCTAGATAGCCACTTTTATACCATGTTTTGGTTTCTAAACTCTTGTTTTAGGGTTTGTAATACCCAAATCATGGGTATTAACAACACCCCTTCAATAATATGGGAAAACATTCATCATTTGTGTCCCAAATCATGAAATGGGTCTCACACCCCATGGATTTATGCTTTCTTTTTCATTTTGGGGTCATTTAACCCCATTATGCTATTTTTATGTTTACTGTTTGCATTTTATGGATGATGTTGTGTATTTGAGTGTGGTCAAACCCTAGATTAGGATTCTTGCTTTATTTTTAAATTCTGTCCAGTTTTGTTTAAGCATGTTCTTTCATATTTTGAATGTTTCCTGTTTGTTTTTAGCTTAGAATAGCTTTTTGATCTGAAATAGGGTGAGATTACGCTGTTTGCATGCCACTGTTCATTTCTGCTTTTTCTGACTTTTGTCCTGAACCACCTTGGTCGCCAACCGCCTTTTGTCGCGGAACCACGTTCCGCGACAAAATGGTTGTTCCGCGACAAAGGTGTCTAAAGACACTTGTCTTCATATTCTAAAACCCTTTGTCGCGGAACACCTTGTCGTGGAACCACGTTCGGCGACAAAATTTTCCATACATAGCGACAAAGGAGCCAAACTCTTGCATTTTGTCTGCATGGCTTTTTGTCGCGGAATAATCTTGTCGCGGAACCACGTTTCGCGACAAAATCTCATTCTGAGACAGAAAAATTATGCCATGTTCTTATTTCTTTGAACACCTTGTCGCGGAACCACGTTCCGCGACAAAATTTTCCATGCATAGCGACAAGGATCAAATGCTTTAAATTTTCTGAAAATCCTTTGTCGCGAAACACTCTTGTCGCGGAACCACGTTCCGCGACAAAATCTTGCTTAGCGACAAAGAAGCGTTATGCTGCCAAAAATTCTAAAAACTTGTTGGGATACCCATGTCGCGGACCTCGGTCCGCGACAAAATTTATGATATCGCGACAAAGACTCCCTTCTCTTTATTTAACCTCAAACATTCTTCATAATCTTCCTATATTATATTGCATCACTCACATCATAACCCCACGGGTTAAGGTGTAACATTCTGGAATTGCAATATAGGGTGTTATGCTGCCCAAATTTTGATTTTCCATTTGCATCGCTTAATTAATTGAACCCTTGAATCATTAATGATTAAAGAGTGAGATTAGCAATAATTACACATCACTAATCATCATGATTAAAGGACCTTTGTTCAATTGCCATTAAAACACTCCTCTATAAACAAAATCTTGATGGATTAAGCAGATAATCCGGACTGTAATTAATTATGGTAGGAGGGGTTATTTAAGATCATCAATTGTGGACCCAATCCACAACCTTGCATGAGAAACCAATGTCTCTCATACAAGGAATCTTCTTTTATTTCTTGTTGAATTTGTCTTTGCGTGTCGTGTGTAACAATTAGTAAAGAATACATCAGACTAATGTTGGCGGGTATTCCCTCATGGATAACTAGCTCGTATTCTGGGTATTAATTACTAAGTGTTATTTTGCATGGTCTGGATGACTGTCAGCAGAAGCCTTGGCGGTTCGCCCATCCAGGGTTATAATAGCTGCTCGGCTGACTCCCATCCAGATACAGTTTTATTTTTCTTATCTTAATTTCCAAACCCAAATTCCAATCTGTAATAGGAATCAGTTGACATCAGTCAATGCTAACTGATGATCATTATAGAAAAGAAGCATGTAGGTTTTTATCCGAATTCACAGACAGTGAAGGCCCAACTGGCACTGACACTGCCATTATAGGGTCTAAGCTGTCTAAATTCGCTCCATCCGAGTAATTGGGAAATTGGACAGTAGATGTTTACAGTCCACCCGATTATTTTGCCATTACTTTGGTCTCCTGACCACTTCAAATCTGTGTTTCACCTTCTGTCTAGACCCGCATCTATATTTTGGGTCAATTAATTTTACACCTCTCATATATCTTTATGCATGATAATATTATGTACTATTGTGGTCTGTAATTATTTTGGAATCCTTCCCTTGGACAATAGAAGTTTAGATCTTAAATAGATATTGTGTAATAAATTTCCAACAAAAATCTCTTTATAAAATCCGGATCTGAGTAAGGGATAAATTCCTCAGTTATGACTAATTCATATCCTGTCAAGGGTTGTATTTTGGGAAAATAGAAGCAGATTCAGCGATTAGGTCTCACTTAGACTGAATGGGTCTGTGTTTTAACTGAGAGTCTAGTACCTGGTTAGGGAATGATTTTCAAATTCATTATTTTCCAGAATTGCTGTTTGTTGGAAATCTAAGATTAAATATTACACCAAGATGGGGTCCACTTGGACTCAAATACAGTGTAGTAAATAATCTTAGAGGAATATCATCCAGGCCTTGGTTATTTTTTAAGATAGGGTTGAGTTTTCTTTCAACTGCTATCCTCTTCTGCCAAAGCCTATTTTTGAGTCCTGAGTGAGTGCATCCGGAACAAACTAATTTATTAGTTTGTTTCATTAGTTTGTATCTCATAACCACCCGGAAGGAAGTGAACACTGCGAGCATTTCACCAAGAGCCAGGAATTCTTGATCCACACCCAGTCATCTTGACTGGGTGCTGTCTTTTACTACCAGGGTCAGACCTTCAAAACCTCCGAGTGATAGGTTTTAAATGCTTTCTTTTACTGCTTTCTTTTAATCGCTTTCATTAGAGGTCACTCGGTTGTATTGAGAGTTGCGTAACTGCTACTAGGATTGACAGTTAAGGGATAGTTTAGGGCTTAATTAGAATCTTTGGGTGTGACATGGGAGAATGATAGTAGTACTTGGCATTTCAATAAATGATATGTCGGGTGTTGCTTTTCCACCACAGATGAAGTAACACACCCAGGCCAGGGCAGTTACGAATCTGTGGTATCTTAGAATCTGTGGTCTTAAGAACATGTAAACTCATATTGTAAGTACCCGTCTGTTAAAGGGAAAGCATTATTGAGAGCATGAGAATTAGCTGTCTGATAGAATTATCCCAAACAAAGATCTGTGTATAAATATGGAAGTTTAATACTGCTATATCTAAATCTTGTCCAATTTTCATTCTTTTCTTCATGTCCCCTCTGTCTACATTGTGATTCAGCTTCACGGCTGGCACAATGTAAATTTTCCTTGCTTTCATAGATAATGTTTATCGCAGTTTTAGAATAACTTTACCCGCTTTCTAGGATAGACTTATTCGCTTTGTTGAGTAATTTAAACGCTTTTATAATCTAGTCTAAATTCATGCCAGTAGTTATTAATCACTTTTCCAACCATTCGAGCAATACGAATAGAAAATCTAGTAAAACGACGTGGGCCCTGCTTCTATCGCACATCCTCCAGTGAACGATCCGGTCTTACTATAAATTACTGCAATTTTTGACACCGTGCGCTTTCGGGCCACAGTTTCTTAAACACGAGTAATAAAAACGTGACAACCTATACATATATCCCTAATCACAACTCCGCCATCATAAATTGGTTTCATTAAATAAAATCTAAACCAGGATTATGATTTTTTTTCGGAAATACTCATGTAGTGGAAATCTGTCAAAAGTTTCATGGCAGGGAATCTCATGACAAGAATTGATGAGAAATATCATGGCATATATGCCGGGGACCCTCAGTGTGACAGGCTGAAGGTCAACCTATCCCGGCTGTACCATGAGATTTGTCAACAGTTTCATGACAGAGAGGACCACAACGCCATTTGAAATTAAAGCACCACACATGAGTAATAAAAAGAATAACAATCTTGATATATCCCTAAACCCCTTACCGTGAATCGTAACTCTTTTCATTTAATAAATCTAACCTGGGTTATTTTAGAAAATACTCGTGTGCAAAAATTGTCAAAAGTTTCAACAGTCTACCCTCCTTAGAAATCAACCTCGTCCTCGAAGTTGGGTCGCACTCGGACTGATAGTAATGCATGTAATGATTCGCACACATAAAATATTTGAGGTTTGAAAATTAAATTCTTACCTCGGCGTGCGACGACTCTCTGCGGGGTATCACATCCTCCCCCCCTTAGAACTACAGTTATGTCCCCATAATTGCTCACGAGTCGTGTTGGAAAAGGTTGGGATACTTTTGCTTCATATCCGATTCCAACTCCCACGTCGCTTCTTCCATACCATGATTAGACCATAGTACCTTTATCATTCTCACGGTCTTGTTTCTTGTGACTCTTTCTTTGACGTCCAGTATCTCAATCGGATACTCCTCATACGTCAGATCATCGTCCAGCTCAATCACATCAGTTTGCAAGACGTGAGTTGGATCGTGTACATATTTCTTCAGCTGAGAAACATGAAACACGTTGTGCACCCGTGATAATTCCGGTGGAAGAGCCAATCGGTAGGCCAAGGTACCTACACGGTCTAAAATCTCGTATGGACCAATGTAACGAGGACTCAACTTCCCTCGTTTGCCAAATCGCATCACCCCCTTCATGGGTGACACCTTTAGCATGACCTTGTCTCCCACTTGGAATTCCAACTCTTGTCGCCTCGTATCGGCATAGCTCTTTTGACGATGTTGCGCGGCCTTCATCTTTTGTTGGACAATCTGGATCTGTTTACTCATATCTTCAATGAGCTGAGGTCCAACAACTACAGAATTTTCATCCTTTGTCCAGCATAGCGGACTGCGACACTTGCGTCCATAGAGAGCTTCGAACAGTGCCATGCCAATGCTAGCGTGGTAACTGTTGTTATATGAGAATTCAATTAACGGCAAGTGGTTCTCCCAACTTCCCTTGAATTCAAGTACACACGCTCTAAGCATATCCTCAAGCGTTTGAATTGTCCGCTCCGTCTGACCGTCGGTCATCGGATGAAAGGCTGTGCTCATCTTGATGTGGGTTCCCAAGGCTTCTTGTAATTTTGTCCAAAAATTTGAGACAAATCTACTGTCTCGGTCCGAAATAATATCATGTGGCACTCCGTGCCTTCAAACCACATTATCTATATATGCCTTGGCTAGTTGATCCATCGACCAATTGTCTTTCATTGGTATAAAGATGGCAGTCTTTGTTAACCGATCAACTATTACCCAAATTTTGTTCATCCCTCGAGGAGATCTTGGTAAGCCCGAGACAAAGTCCATGGAAATACTATCCCATTTCCAACTTGGGACCTCCAACGGTCTCACCAATCCCAATGGCTTTTGCCGTACTGCCTTTACCTTTTGGCAAGTTATGCATTTAGCCACAAAATCCGCAACATCTTTCTTCATTCTCGGCCACCAATAGATTTTCTTCAAATCTTTATACAGCTTATCACCACCAGGGTGTACTGAATAAGGCGTACTGTGGCCTTCTTCCATCAATTTTTGCTTCAATTCCCCACACTTGTGAGGAACGCACCACCTCCCTTTAAAGCGAATACTCCCGTCATCGTGGACTGTGAATCCTACCGCTTTTCCCTCATCCATCTTCTCCTTGATCCTCTTGAGATTCTCATCATCCGGCTGAGCTGCCAGAATCTCGTCAAATACGGTAGATTCAATCGTCACGGCATTCACCCTTTCCACCACAGTCCCATAATGGACTAGTTCAGGTTCCAACCTTGCTAAGTCCATATATAGTCCTGACGGTAAAATAAGAGTGTTTGTCGTGTGCTTCGCCTTTCGGCTCAATGCGTCTGCCACGACGTTTGCCTTTCCTTCGTGATAGGCTATATCCAGGTCGTAGTCTTTGATTAACTCAAGCCATCTCCGTTGCCTCATATTTAACTCCTTTTGAGTAAATATGTACTTGAGGCTCTTGTGGTCCGTGAACATCCGACACGTTCGTCCATATAAGTAGTGTCGCCAAATCATGAGAGCGAACACCACCGCGGCTAATTCTAGATCGTGCGTCGGATAATTCTCCTCATGCGGCTTGAGCTGTCGCGATGCGTAGGAAATAACCCTCTGGTTTTGCATAAGTACACACCCGAGTCCTTCTTTTGAAGCGTTACTGTACACTTCAAAATCTTCCGTTTCTGATGGAAGTATCAGGACTGGCGCTGTTGTAAGTCTTTTCTTGAGTTCATGGAAAGACTTTTCGCACTCTGTAGTCCATTCGAACTTTAACCCCTTCTTCAGCAGTTGGGTCATTGGCCTTGCAATCTTGGAGAAATCTTTCACGAATCTTCTGTAGTATCCGGCTAGTCCAAGAAAGCTTCTTACTTCTGTCTGACTCGTCGGTGCCGGCCAATCAATCACCGCCGATATTTTTGCCGGGTCAACCGACACTCCCTTAGCCGATACTATGTGCCCCAAAAATGCGACTTCCTTCATCCAAAACTCGCATTTCGACAGTTTTGCGTATAGTTGATTTCTCCTCAGAGTTCCGAGTACTTGATGCAACTGTTTCGTATGCTCCTTATCGTCCCTTGAGTAAACTAGAATGTCATCGATGAATACGACGACACAAGAGTCTAGCAACTCTCGGAAAACACTATTCATGAGGTTCATGAATACTGCGGGAGCGTTTGTGAGACCAAAGGACATTACGGTGAATTCGTAGTGCCCATATCTCGTACGAAACGCTGTCTTCGGTATATCCTTCTCGGCTATACGCAGTTGGTGGTATCCCGATCTCAAGCCGATCTTGGAAAATACCGAAGCTCCTCTCAGTTGATCGAAAAGGTCTTCGATCCTGGGTAGCGGGTATTTGTTCTTAATCGTGACTTGATTAAGACCTCTGTAGTCTATGCATAACCGAAGTCCACCGTCCTTCTTTTTAACGAATAGGACTGGCGCTCCCCAAGGTGACGTACTCGGTCGAATATAACCTTTTGATAACAACTCTTCTAGTTGTTCCTTCAGCTCTTTCATTTCTGCTGGTGCCATGCGATAAGGTGCCTTGGATACCGGTTCGGTTCCAGGTACCAAATCAATCGTGAACTCAACCTCTCGCTCAGGTGGCATCCCTGGGATATCTTCTGGAAAAACGTCAGGATATTCTTTTACGACTGGGATCTCGTCGATTTGTTTCCCTCGTCGTTGAGGTTATGCACATAGCATGCATATAAGTGATAGCCTTTCCGTATGAGATTGTAAAACCTCAAGGCATTCACTACCTTAGCGTTTTTCTTTCGAGGTTGCATGTAATACACAACCTTCCTCCCTCGACTCTTGTCTAAGGAAATCTTCTGCTTCTGGTACTCAATAACAGCTTTATATTGAGTCAGAAAATCCATGCCTAAGATGACGTCGAAATCCCCAAGATCAAACTCAATTAGATTCGCGAAGAATTCGGTGTTTTTAATCACTATCGGGATCCCGTCGTATCGTTTAGAGCACGATATTACCTTACCCGACGGTAATTGAATTCCTAAGTTAATGCTCTTAGGTGCTGGTAGATCTAACGCGGCTAAGATTCTCGCGGAAATTAAAGAGCTACTTGCGCCCGAATCAAACAAAACCTTTACAGGTACGCTTAATGCAGTGAACGTACCTCTGATCACTTCGCCTTGAGTGGCCAAATCCGCTTGATTGATGACGTTCAGACGTCCCACGGCTCCGCCGTGATTTCCTTGCTGGTTGCGATTCTGGGGTGGCCCTTGAGCTTGTTGGAACCTTTGTCCTTGATTGTTATGCTGATTCGGCCCAGTTGGGCGATTCCCAGTTGGACGAATCACTAAGTCCAGCCTCTTCTCGATTGTCTCCTCTCGAATTCTACAATCCCTTCTCAGGTGGCCTTCTCTGCCACACCTATAACAAGACCCAGGTTTCGGGCATTCGCGCACCAGATGCGGAATGTTGCATTGCGGGCATCGGGGTATGAAAGCACCCTGATTCCCAGGCCTCCGATTTCCATTGCCTCCTTGGTTGAACCCTTTGTTCTCAATTCTTCTCTGTCCTTCATTCTTTGCCAGATCGTTCCCTTTCCTAAAGTTGTGACCATTGTTGTTGTTCCGGTTCCTCTTATCAAATTGATTCGAGCCCTTGCTCGACTTCCCATGGTCCTTGCGCTTCAGCTGTTGTACCCGTGCGATTGCCACTGCACGATCGTAAACAGCCTGCAGAGTTGTGTGCTGTCCGCCAACTAGAATTTCTCTGATGCTGAGGTTCAGCCCCATCTCAAATTTCTGGGCTTTGTCGGCATCAGTCGGTACCAATCTTGGAGCGAAACGGACGAGTTCCTTGAATCTCGCGTAGTACTCCTGCACCGTTTGAGTACCCTGACGAAGGTTGATAAACTCTTCGTATTTAGCAGTCTTCGTGCTAAGGGGGTAAAATCTCTCTCTCATCATCTCCTTGAATTCTTCCCAAAAATAATCTTGCTCACCATCAGCTAGCCCTCCTTGGTGGTTCTGCCACCATTCATCCGCCTCACCACTTAAATAGTACGTAGCTACTCTCACTTTCTCATTCTCGGGACATCTGACGGCGTTCAAAAGCTTATCAAATGTCCTCATCCAGTCTTCTAGCTTTGCGGGATCTTCTTGTCCCTCGTAATGGGGTGGTTGGTATGGGTTTACCATTGCCAGATAGTTAATACGGGCTGCCGGCGGAGGTACCGCCGCTTGGGCCCTATTAACTTCGGCGTTGCCCAGTGCTATGAGGACTTGCTCTACAGTCCTCAGCCGTGCGTCTACAACATTGGGTACAGCTCCCGCCTGACCTCCAACGTTAGGTGGGTTTGCACCTACTGGCCCATTTGCTCCGTCCGGGTTCAGTGGTGCCCCACCTTCGGCGGGTACATTAGGGTTGGCGTTGTTAGCAGCAGGGTTTTCCCTTCGCGGTCTTCCCCTTGGCGGCATTCTGTTAGATAAGCACGCAAGGGTAAGAATCAAATTCTACGGTAAGTTAGTAGTCAAGTTAGTAAGTCCTAACATCTCAAGTACGCAGAATTCTAAAAGAGACAACGCAACAAAGGAAAAGGAAAATGCTTCACTAGATCATTTAGGAAAAATTATAAAGCAGCTACAATGGAAGGCAAATCAAGGTAATATGAAATACGGAAAGCAATAGATAATCCAACGATATGATGCGATCAATCTAGTAGATAATCGGGAGAATAGCCGAGGAGTGCCCTGTCATGCTCATACTCGCCATCGGAGTCAAGAGGTATCGGTGGGTCCACTACCTCTGCCTCTGGTTCCTCCTCATCCACGCCCTCAATATCAATATACATGTCCGGGTCCTCCTCCTCTCCCTCTTCCTCCTCAGGTTCCGGTGCATTGAGTCGGTTTTGAAGGTCAACAATCTCATGCTCCAAAGTGAACACACGTCCCCTAAGCATGTGGTTGTTGTGTTGCTCCTCATGAAACAGAGTTTCAAGAGTAGCAGAGTTTCAAGAGCAGCGATGCGGCCCAAATCCTGCTGTCGAGCATTCCTCAATTTCTCCAACTCTTTCTCGATACCTTTTACATGATCCTTATATGCACTAACCTCATCACGGCTGTAACACCCCGGTTTTGGTAACCCAGGCCGGGATGCCACCGCCACACCTCCCTAGCAAGACACGGTTTCTCCGAGCTCACTAAAGAGATGCAAGGCTATGGTTTTTCAGAATTTAAAATATTCAAACAGCCCATTCATATATAATTTAAAAATAATACATCAAAGTTGCAGCGGAAAAATAAATTGTGCAGCGGAAATAAAGTGTATGAGGGCCGACATGGCCAAAACACGGGTTAAACAGTCCCGTTCATGCAAGTCGTAATTAATGCAGGGATTTAAAATAGAGATTTCCCCACAGGTTCCCATGTATGCATATGACGATGCATAATCTTCATTCTCTGTAAGAAAAAAAGGGATAAATGGTTTGGGTAAGCAAAAACGCGCTGAGTAAGTTAACACATAGCATGATTTAGGGGTTTCAAAGTCTTTAATTAAATTTAATAAAAACATTACTTGTAGGTAATACCCAATTTAAGTTAATCATCCACTAATAAATAAATGGCATGATTTAAGACATGAATAATGCCGTAAGTAAGTAAATAAAAATTTGAGCTTTTAAAAATTCTCCCCGATACGCCACCATCTCAACAATATTTAATTTAGCCGGCAATCCGGCGGCCGCAGCCAATTTCATAAAATCTAAGCTTTTTAATATATTTCCCGTTACGCCATCATCTCAACAATATATCATTTAGCCGGTGATCCGGCGGCCGCAGCCAATATCAAAAGTATCATTTAGCCGGTGATCCGGCGGCCTCAGCCAATTTCAAAAGTATCATTTAGCCGGTGATCCGGCGGCCTCAGCCAATTTCAAAAATATCATTTCTCATTATTTTTCGTTTCTTTTATAGTTCACCATTCACCAGGGCTCTTGTGACCGCAATTCTCATAATCAATATTTCCGCAGGAAAACATACAATCGCCCTTGGGGAATCTAACCCGCAAGAACTCAATACATCCTAGGGAAATAACCATTCGCCAGGGCTCTTATGTCCACTAGCCGTTCGCTTGGGCTCTTATGTCCACAAGCCTTTTGGTCGACCATTCGCCAGGGCTCTTATGTCCACTAGCCGTTCGCTTGGGCTCTTATGTCCACAAGCCTTCTGGTCCATATTGATAATATCAAACTTGGTCACAAATCCCCAATGTTTCAAAAGAATTCTTTTAAAGAAAATGTTTTTATTTGGTGTAACGGGATTTTTCAAAAGTATAGATATATCGTATTTCAACGTCTCGACCGTTTGTTTCGAAATTCAAAATCTCTTTGATTTAAAAAAAATCATTTGGCGTCACAGTTTACGCCTTTATGGTTTAAAAATCCATTTCTTAGGCGATTGATCTGAAATTTGTACAACAACTCAAAAACATCCCAACGAACAACTTTCGTGTTTTAAGTTTTTCGGAAAAACGATGGGAAGCATGTCAAAAATCGAGTTTTCGACAGAAACAAAAAGCTGTCAGGATTCAGGTTTGACAACGTTAAAAGATTCGACTTTTTATCATATCAAATGGACTCCAAAAATTCTGAAATTTCATATGCATATACTAGACATGATTATATGCAACTTTTGTTTAGAACTCAAAGATTAGTTCGGGCTAGAAATGATAGGAATAAGCTCCTCAAGATCGGTTATGAAATCTGTCATCCTTTGAAAATTCTTAGAAACGCAGAATATGTCCGACACGATTTGGGGTATCAAAACTTGATGAAAATTTCTGAAATTTTTACACAATATAGCTTAAGATCTTTGGATCAAAATCTTAGTTTTGAGTTTTCAGGTTTGAACACTCGAAGTAAGAGTTTTGCTCGTCAAGTTGGATTATGAAATCTGTCAAGGTTCTTGACATCGGTTCTAACGCAGATCGGATCGGCTCGAGTTCGGAGGTTCAAATCTCAATGAAAAATTCTAAAAACTTACAGTAATATTCCAAACTCATAGATCTACAATTCTTATGTTCAACTCCAATCCTAGATCGGTCTAGATCTAAGGTAAAAATAACCAACAAGTTTGAGAGTGAAATCTGCCAAAGTTTTAAGATCCAGATTTAATACTCTGCGGTTTTGGGTTGGTTTCAGATTTCAAAACATCATGAAAAATTATGAAATTTTTACAGAAGCTAGACCTAAGCCTTAGCAACACTTTTCATGTTTTGAGTTTACTTGTTTGAGCAGCTTTAGAGGTTCGAAAAATTCATACGAAAACGCTGCGTTGAGGGTTTCTCTTGTTGACAGATTTTTATTAATTTTCTTGAGTTGAATCTCTATGTTTGGTTGCATTTTAAGTCACCCAAAACCATAGTAAGGTTAACTTACAGTGGGGATGATGTTTAGGAGGTCACGGGGTCATCCGGAATCCACGGGATGTCACGAACGAATCTCTTCCACCCGATTTATTCTTCCCTTGGCTCCGATTTGTGTTTGAATACGAAGATTCTTAAGTTAGGATGATGTTTATGATCTTAAAACCATATGGAAACTTGATTAACATCTTACCAACAATCCAAAGCCTGCAATCCTTGATCTACACACTTCCTTGGTCGGATTTGGTTGCCGGAAATTCGCCGGAAAGTCCGCCGGAAGGGTGTTTGGCTTTGGGAGAGTTTTGGAGGAAACTTTGGGTGTTGAAGACTGAAATGGGGTGTTAGGGACATCTAATAATCATCCAAAATATGCCTCCCCCGTGATAGATCAAGATTCCCACCTTTGGGACCCAAAAAATGGCAAAAAGTCACCAAAAATGCATAATGCCCGACTGCTACAGTAGCATGCTACAGTAGCGTGCTACAGTAGCATGCTACAGTAACTTTTTTTTTTTTAAAATTTTTTTTTTATATATATATATTAAGATTCTTATCTTCAAAAAAAATAAAAATCATAATTTGGGAATTTTTGTGATCTTGTAAGTCATACATAGCTTCAAAAAGGAATATATTCTTTATTTGAAAATGACAAGATATGATTAATATTCCACCCTACAATTTCAAACCATAGTCAAATTATTCCCAATTATATTATGGCATTCTAGAATAATTCATAAAAAAAAATATGGGTAGAATGATTAATCAAGGATATATAGAAAATAGATAATTCTCATTATAATTTAAACATGTAAATATATACATGTATATACATGTGTACATGTTTGGAAAGATTATTTCAAGACCAAGGTATATATGTGTATATAAACTTGTATATGGATTTAAAATATTCTATGAACCATATACTTATTACACTTGATATTGAAATCCATATATTTATTTGAAAAGACAAATATATATAATTTTTCAAAGTATGTTTTGTAGAAAATAATATACTAATCTTTAAGCACATATTTGAACATATAAATATATATAGATTTGATTAAAAATCTACTTAGTGAATTGATCAAAATATATATATTCATACATATATATCGGGCAATTTCTATGGTATTACAATCTACCCTCCTTAAGAAACAACTTCGTCCCCGAAGTTGCGCGACTTATTGACCGATTGATTGATTGCGATTGTATCATTGTGTTTTGTTGTTTGATATTATTCGACTGAACCCAAAATTGAAATTTCCAAGTTGCCTACGTATCCCGTGAAGGGATCAAGTCATTACGTAGTTCAAAAAGAATTTATTTGGGATACAAAATATTCGAGTTTCGAAATAAATGCTTATGCATTTTTACGGGGTATTACAACGGCTATGTCTTAACTCATGCATGATACTAGTCATCGAACATAGCATATCGGTCATCATGTTAAAAAGCTTTGGGTCGGCCATCTAAAAATAAATTTTTAACATATCAATATCTTGCACATTTCAAGCACATATGTTAATGCATATGCACCCCCCCAAAAAAAATAATATTTGAGACTTGTCGAATTTTTGAGATATATTTTTCCATGGGTTTTAAAATAAATTTCCTTTCCATGGAAATAGTATTTAAAAAGCTTAAAAATAATATTTAATATTTTGGGCCTCTATATTGGGCCGAAAAATAATAGCTTTTAAAAATAAATAATTCGGGCTCTGATACCACTTTGTAACACCTCGGATTTGGTCACCCAGGCCGGGACGCTACCGCCACACCCTTCCAAACAAGACCCGATTAAATCGAGCTTATTTAAAAGGATGCTAAGGCTTAAGTTGCATCATTGACTTAAAAATATTTAAAAACCATTCAAATAAGCCCGAAGTTTAATCAGAGTATAATACACGTAATAATATTAAGCAGTGCGGAAGCAAAAATAAACAGGGCCAAAACATGCGGCCAAAACCAGAGTCTAAGTCCAATGCATAAATTAAAAATAATTGAAATGCGGCAAGTCTTCTTTTTAAAATGGAAATCCCACCCCTTCATGCGATGCTTACTCTGCGAAATCTGAAAAGAAAATAAAACAACAATTTATCAGTACAAAGGTACTGCGTAAGTTAATATATAGCACAACGAATTTTAAAAGTTTTTAGGAGAGTATACAAAATAATATATTTATTTAAAAAGACGAATAAATAAATTAATTTAAAATCTCTTACACATATTCCACGAATATTTTACCAATGTTAGTAATGATCGAGGACACCCCATTAATATATCCTAGGGACGAACCCACAGGACCAACCTTTGGGACTTTATACCCACAAGGACTCAAACATATCCTAGGGACGAACCCTTGGGATCAACCTCTGGGACTCGTACCCACGAGGTAAATGCATGCAGCGGACCCTATACAGACACACTCCGGAGCCCTAGATAACCCATACGGATACATCTAGGAGTATAGACTCATATATCACAATAATCAATGCCGTTTTGGCTACAAAAGAGGGGGCGGCCCAACGAGCTCACGCCAAGTGCACTTACCCTCTAACACATGGCATCCCACTCGATCAAAACCTCCAAAGTTTAAAATTCACATTTTTATCATTCCAATATATTCGCCACATATCCAGATTTCATACATATCCAAAACCGAGTAGCAATCGACTCTTAGTTCATCGAATAATCAAAATAGCATTTACCGACCAAAAATGACATTATAGCAGTTTCTGAAATCGCCTTTAAAAATGCAGTAAACAATTTTTAAAAATTCTGGAAACATTACAGTGGCTAGGAATCATCAAAATAAGCATTTTTCATAGAAATAGCCATCTCAAAATTCGTACTCTAAACTGGTCATTTTAATCGATTTCAGAAAGCTATTGATTTACAATTTCGCATACTTCAGTAAATTCGGCCACAGTGAGTTCAAAAATTCATAACAATTTCATACATGCTCCAAAAATCATGAAATTTTACAGGGATGTTCTAGACACATATTAGAACAAGTTTCATGAAGACATCAAGCACTAAAAACGATCATAGGCAAGAGTGAATCGAACAACAAAACTGACTACATACATACATTAAATCTGTCAACTTATACGCAGAAAATACCAGATCGAATTTGGGTGACCAAAACATGTCCAAAAATTATAAACATTTACAGAGAGCATCTTTAGGACATTAGGAACACGTTTCATGTTGGAAGGTTCTCCTAAAAATTTACGGATCATGGTCGAATTCACAGAACAATAAGATTGGTCATAGGAAAACCCTATTTGGCAGATTTTGTAAGAAAGAGAGATGATCCAATATCTCGAGTTATACTCAACCAAAACTCCTAAAAATCTACGTGCACAATACTAACTTACTTGGGATGAGTTTAGGATCGAAATTTCTCTTGGTAGAACTCCCTCGATCGTCCGGATCGGCCTCAACAGTCCCCTCCTCCTACGATGGATCCTATATTCGAACGGTTGGAGAAATTCTTATCTTAGAGGCCTGTATTCCGAGTTTAGGACTAAGGAAAATGAATGAAATCCTCACTTACCCAAGTAATTATAGAGTGGAAGTGCCAACTTCGAAAGAAACCTCTGCAATTCCTATGAACAACTCTCAACTCTCACAAACACTCCAATGATCTCAGATTTTTCAAACAAATGAAATGGAGAGGGGTTGTGAGGTTAAATAGAAGTGGGAATCTAAAATGATTGGCATCCAATGATGGCATTAAGACCCTAGGTGAGTGGTGAGTGCTTGATGACTGATAACTCCCGAAGTTAAAGCTCCCATACCCCCACTACTCCACCTTGCTCAACCATGGTCCAACTAATGCCTCATCAAGCTTGTAAGTCACCTTAATCAAGGTTTGTGGAGGGTTAACACACCCCAAAATCTATCCAAAATCATCCCCACACACCCTCCAACGTCTGGAAATCAATTTGGAGTCGTTAGGAATCGTCCACCACCGAATTCATGACATGAAACGCGTAGGGCGTTATGAGTTCGCCATAACAGCAGGGTGGCGTGCTGGTGGCGCGCACCGCGCCGCCACCGCGCGGCCACCAGCCTGCGATTTTTTTTTTTAATAAATAATATTATGATTTTTAATCTCTTAAAAATCATAATATGAATTATTCGAGATTGTTGGGATAATTCGATACATCTATCCCGAGTCGCGATTATCCGAAATATTTAATTCCACTCTCTCGGAATTATTTCGATTTCGATAAATAAATCCAAATTCGTAAATTTCGAATTTTTTTCGGGTATTACAATATTATTTATAATACTTAATTTTTTAATACTTAATATAATTAATATAATTTCTCTGTTAGTTTTAATTTAATTATATTATATTATCATATATATACTCTCATTCGAATATATATATAACTCTTACATATTATAATTTATTATTAGTTCATTTAATGTATGTATATATATAAACTACATAATTAAACCCGTCGAGTCTCGACGGGTTACTTGCTAGTCATTAATAATTATTAAACATAAATTGAATAATTTTATCCAATGATACTAGATAATAAAATAATCATGTGAAATGTTACCGAAAAACAAACAAATTAAAGTTGGTACTATAACAAATGGAAAGTGTCAAAATGACACCAATAAATATAAATTAATAAGTAACACTACAATTATTAGATAAATAGTAAATTGATTCATTATTTAAAAAATAGAATATAAAAAAATAAAAATAACATATAAATAGGATGAATATTCATTAAGTTAATAAAATAAAAACTGAGACAAACTTAATTTTAAATAAAGAAAATTATTTCTTGATGAATTACCGGATATCCCCATGCTACATTAGACCAAAGACTAATACTTAGAGGATCTGCATGGGCAATACGGTGCCTCATTTAAAGAAAAATAATAATCAATTAAATTAAAATAAGTTAAGTTAAAAATGCAAAACAAAACATTTTAGCGTCCGCATCTTTTTGTCGCTAGAGTATATATATTTTTTTAAAGTAATACTACCCTGTATTTATAGGTTTGCACCATTTCACAAAGGCATGCATGCCGATGTACGTTTTCAACTATTAATAATTTAAATTGTATAAAATAAAAAGTTATAAAAAGTTGATATTCTAAAATTATAAGTTTAGATGAATCTAACAGATGTAATGTGCTACGCCTTGAGCCGGTTATTAATAATGTAACACCCCGATTTAATTAACTCATAATTAATTTAATTTAGTTATGGTTAATTAACAAAAGACGTAGTATGTGGATTATTTTGTAGGGAATGAAGATTTAAGTGGGGGATTAAGTGAGTTCAACTCACTAGATAATAAGAGTCAAGTGCTCAAATGGGTGCAATGTGGTCAAGACAAGTGGTGTAACTCTTTTAACCCACATTCCGACCCGAACCGAGACCCGTGACCCGACCCGGATCCATTTTTGACCCTTCAAAAATCTGATTTGGGCATTGGGAAACCCATTTCTTCATCCTCATCTTACCATTCCCGTCACTCCCTCTCGGTGAAGATAGGGTTCTTCATTTTGGCTTGGAATTGGTGTTTTCTTCCTCAAATCAAGTTGGGGGATTACTTATATAAGCTTTGGTAAGTATTTTCCTAGTTTCTACACTTGATTTTGATGATGTTTGAGTGAGTTTTGGGGTGATGAAAGTTGGTGACGAAAATTGGGTGTTTGTAGAAATTCTTGCTTTTGGTGTTGAATCGAAGCTTGGATTCTTGTTTGGAAGCTGAATAAGTGTTGAAGGAAGCTAAGGTTAGTACTTGAGACTATTTTGGTGTTGATGATTTCAGTTTTAGAGCTTCAAATGGTTTCATGATGAAGAAATCATGTTCTTGGATGAATTTTGATGTTTGGAGCTTAATTTCTTGTTATGTAGCTTGGTATTGGTGTTTGGAGGCGTTGGGGAGCTGTATTGGAAGAGTTTGGATCACCTCAATACCAGGCAAGGGTAGAGATAGGCCTAAATGGGGGCATAATCGGTGGAATGGCCGGAAATCGCCATTTCCATCGTTTCTGTTGTGTCGGCGCGCCCTCGACGCGCGAGCGCGCGAGCAGCGCGCGAAACACGAGTTCACGACAGCACTGTACAGGGCGCGCACTCTTGGCGCGCCCTTCCCACAAAGACCGCGCGGGGAGCGCGCGGTCCGTGCTGTTCCGACGTTCTGTTCGCTCGTTTCCCGATTCTTCGTCCTTCGTGTTTCCTTAGTTCTTCTTATGCTTCTAGCATGCCATAACTATCATTATGCTCACAATCTTTGAACTTAGTTGTGATTAGCGGTGATCTACTATGCCTTAGTTAAGATCGAGACTTGTTTCGCTTCTATGACGATATGTGTTGATGCCGATATGTGGGACTTGGCACACCCCGGAATATTTTAAAACTACTATTTTAAAGAGCCCGGATTATTCTTTTTAAAAACTATTATTTTCAAGTATTATTATTTTTAAAGTTATCATTTATAAACTAGTAGTATATTTCAAAGAGCCCAGACTATTTTAAAGCTATCTATTTTAAAGAAAATACTTCACTCGAGATGAGTGATTGAGTTGAATCTGAATATCTGTGATGATATGTGAATATTTGTGATGATATATTGAGACTGAAAAGGATTTATATCCTAGTCTGATTTTGGCTGGAAAGGGCTCATGACCCTTAGCCTGACCCGCTTGCCGTAAGCCACGATTTCAGCTGTTAGTGTCCGCGGCGGGGGCACTGTGGGTATGTCTCTCGACCATTAAGGGGTGTGGACCCTTATATGGGAGGGAATACCGACCATGGTACCTAGGTGCGCGCTAGGCATGCTTATGTGTTGCATTTAGGGTAGATAGACATTCTAGGTCATAACATTTCATCTCATCATCCATCATTCATCTTATTTGCAGTGGTTGAAGCACCGGTATGGGACGGTGTGATGTTTACTTATTTGCACTGTTTAATTTTTATGTTATGCCTAACAAATTTTTAAAAACGGAATATATCTCCACCTATATGTATAAATATACTTCTAGGGAATCAAGTTAATTCTTGTTTCCCCTTATGCCGATTCTTCTATTCTTGCTCAGTACCTTGTACTGACCCTTGCTATGTTTTCATGTATAGATATTCCCGGGGAGGACGCAGAGCCTGAGCACGATGTGGGGTTTGGGGATGAGTGATCTACCTAGGGATGCATTAGCATGTTGTGGACTTATGTACTTGTCTTGAATAATATGCTATGACTCTATTACCTTGTCTCGTACTGCTTGTGGTACCGATCGGTACATTATGTTCTGTCTTGTGTGTTACTTAATATCTCTGACAGGTTGAGATGAGACTGTTATGTCGACTGTTATGTCGCATGAATAAGGCTTGTAAGCCGGACGTCTGTTATGATGTGAGGTTTCCTTTCTGGATTTGTATTATGATTCATTGGCTTCCTGTTACTTGGCTACGTGTTATTGATCTTAAATTGATTGGCCAACAGTTTAAGAGAGGTAACACGGCAGTGACGTCACAGAAATTTGGTTTTAAATTTTTGGGGCGTTACATTTGGTATCAGAGCCATGTCTGCTCGTATGTGCTTAGAATTCTAACACAAGCATGTGGTGAGATGTGTGGGGGAAAGCATATAGAGTAGGAATTGCATCTGGTTCTGCTTATATTCTTGTTAATTGCATTGTTTCTGGTTATCTGCGTCCCCTATAGGGTGGATTGTGGTTTGTGAATCAAACCAGGATCAATCCTTGGGGATATTCCGGGAATTCTATACTTAATAATTGCTGTTCGGTAAAGAATTATTCTTATTTACCGAGTGTTACTGAATGTCTCGTTACGTTACGAATATAGGATGCCGCCGCGCAGGGATGGAAGGCCCAGGAGGAGGGAAAGGCCTCGTAGGAATCCGGGGCCAGCTTTTGGGGGTCATGGGCAGTACCATGAGAATGGTGGACTTGGCAATGATCACGTGGAAGATGTTCCAATTGAGGAACCTGTAGAGGTGGAGGGTGACTGGAACTATGAGGACGAACCAGTGCCTCCACCACCACCGCCACCTGTACAGATGCCCATTGACCCTCAGTTTATGCAATATATGTTTAGTGCTATGTATGGGATGTATCAGGGGCAGGCGAATCAACCTGCACAACCACCACCCAGACCCGTGGATTACGTGCATCTAGCAAGGCATTATCAACCGCCGGTCTTTAGTGGAGGAGTAGACCCGGTTGCTCTGACTGATTGGATTTATCATTTGGAGGAGATCTTCGAGAATATAGACTGCCCAGAGGATTGGAAGGTCAGGGTGGGACGGCAGTATCTTACTGGACCAGCTCTCCATTGGTGGAGATCGTGCAAGAGTGAGCTTATGGCGAGACCCAACTTTTCATGGGAAGTTTTCTGTCATGCTTTGAGATCCCACCTTTTCACTACACAGATGATGAATGTTAAAAAGAGGGAATTTCTCAACCTGGAGCAAGCAGGAAATATGACAGTGTCTGAATACTATGGTCGTTTTGTGGAACTCATGTCATACGTACCAATGCTAGTTGCAAATGAGGAAGGTAAGGTTTCGAAGTTTGTGGATGGATTGAAGGCTGAGATCCGGACTGGGTTTAGCAACCAACACGCCTGCTTAGCTTCAGCATATGATCAGGCTTTATTCATTGAGAGAGCTCGCGCTGATGTGCAGCGCGTGTGGGCCGCTCGTCGCAGGGATTCGGGGGGGCCGAGAAGACCCCAGCATAGACAGACGAGGCCGAGAAACGGTGGAGAGACCTCTAGACCTCAGACTTATGCACAACTACCGTATAGGAGCGGACCCCACTAATGGAATTGCGGACAGTACGGACATGTGAGGCCACAGTGCCCACAGTTGGTAGGTCAAGTAGGAGGATCTACTTCAGGTGCGTCTGGTGGGAATGCGTCGCGTGGACGAGGTGCAGACAGAGGTCGTGGACCACAGAGGGGCCGTGGGGGCCGCCTCAACGTGATTGAGCGGGCTGAGCTAGATGGGCGAGACGATGTCATGACTGGTAAGTTGTTCATTGTTCAATTTCAATCTTGATCGACTTAACCATCTGTAACAAGTGCCCCAAGTAGTGCCTTATGTTATTAAATGCGTAGGTACTATACTAGTTAATAATGTGCCTGCTTATGCCTTATATGATTCTGGTGCATCATGCTCGTTTATATCATCAGAATTCGTAACTAATAATGATATGGGACCACTGGAGGCTTATCAACTCCCTGTTAGCTACCTTCGGGAGACCTCATGCGGAGCCAGTGGATTAAACCCGATGCACAGATAATCATCAAAGATCGAGAGTTCAGAGCGAATCTAGTGGTGCTAGATTTGGCCGATTTTGACGTGATTTTGGGAATGGATTGGCTGTCTAAGTATCAAGCCAGATTAGACTACGGGATACCAAGGATTTCCTTTACCGAAGAAGAAGGTGACCGAGGCTCCGGCCTTAGTGTTACCTGATGAATCGGGGGAATATGAGGTAGACACAGATGCATATTATCGAGGACTTGGGTGTGTGCTTATGCAGTATGGCAAGGTGATTGCGTATGCATCTAGGCAATTAAAGCCTCACGAGCTGAATTACCCGACTCACGACCTGGAGATGGCAGCGGTCGTACATGCATTAAAAATTTGGAGGCATTATCTTTACGGAGCCAAGTGTCAAATCTATTCGGATCATAAGAACCTTAAATGTCTCTACACTGCAGATAAGATGAGCGGTAGGCGAAGAAGGTGGTTAGAGTTTTTGCAGGACTACGACACGAGTATTCAGTACATAGAAGGGAAAGCCAACCGGGTGGCTGATGCACTAAGTAGGAAAGGACATGTACTGAATTCAATTACTCTCCCTTGGAAGTTAAGGCAAGAGTTGGGCAAGGAAGGTATTGTGGTTGTTCCTTACGACACGATAGCAAGGTTGGATGCTATGACGGTGGTACCATCATTACTCGAGGAACTCAGACTAAGTCAAACTGTAAGTCAAGAGATGATGCATTTGAAAGCTCAGATTCGTAAGGGTAAAGCGGAAGGCTTTGTGATTGATAGCAAGAATATGATCAAGTTTGGGGACCGTTGGTGTGTGCCTCCGAAAGATCAGGCGCTGAAAGGAAAAATTATGGAGGAAGCACATTGCACACCTTACTCCGTACATCCGGGAGCAGTAAAGATGTACAAGGAGTTGAGGCAAAACTATTGGTGGAAAGGCATGAAGAAGGAAGTGGCAGAATTTGTGTCTAGGTGTTCCACTTGCCAGAAGGTGAAAGCCGAGCACATGAGACCTTCAGGCTTATTACAACCTTTGGATGTTCCTACTTGGAAATGGGAGTCCATTGCTATGGACTTTGTCACCGGACTACCCAGGACACGGAGCAGTTTTGATACTATTTGGGTAGTTGTGGACCGACTAACAAAGAGTGCTGTGTTTATACCAATGAGATTGAACTGGAGCATGCAACAGTTGACTGGCGCTTACATCCAACATGTGGTTAGACGTTTTGGTATTCCTCGAGAAATCATTTCCGACAGAGATTCCAGATTCCTGTCAAGGTTCTGGAAGGAATTGCAGACAGCCTTTGGGACACAGATCAGTATGAGTACTGCGTGGCACCCTCAGACTGATGGACAGACCGAAAGGACCATTAGAACCTTGGAGGATATGTTGAGGGCGTGTGTGATGGATTTTCAAGGATCGTGGGAGGAACATCTACATTTGGTGGAGTTCTCCTACAACAATAGCTATCACGCGAGTATTCGTATGGCGCCTTTCGAGGCCTTATACGGAAGAAAGTGCAGGACACCCTTGTGTTGGAGTGATCCTTCAGAACGAGTGGTGATGGGTCCTGAACTCATTGAACAGACCACTGAAGTGGTAAGAGTGGTCAGAGACAGAATGAAGGAAGCTCAGGATCGTCAAAAGAGTTATGCTGATTTGTCCAGGAGAGACATTGAATTCGAGGTTGGAGATTGGGTACTTTTGAGAGTGTCACCCATGAGGGGCGTGAGACGATTTGGGAAGAAAGGGAAACTGAGTCCCAGATTTATAGGCCCCTATGAGATCACTAAAAAGATTGGGAAGGTCGCTTACCGGTTAGAATTGCCAACTGAGGTGGGAAAGGTGCACAACGTTTTCCACGTTTCTCAGTTGAGGAAGTTTATCTCGGATCCTAACAAGGTTATACAACCGGAGGAGGTGGAGTTGGATGACAACCTAGAATACGAAGAATACCCCGTGGCGATCCTCGACACTAAAGAAAAGGTACTTCGCAAGAAGGTGATCAAAATGGTGAAGGTACTTTGGTCGAGACATGGCGTAGAGGATGCCACTTGGGAGACAGAGGAAAGCATGGCAGGGCGTTATCCTGAATTGGATTTGACTCCAATTCAGTGAAGTAATGACCTTAATCCATACTGTTTCATTCGAGGACGAATGATCCTAAGGGGGAGAGATTGTAACACCCCGATTTAATTAACTCATAATTAATTTAATTTAGTTATGGTTAATTAACAAAAGACGTAGTATGTGGATTATTTTGTAGGGAATGAAGATTTAAGTGGGGGATTAAGTGAGTTCAACTCACTAGATAATAAGAGTCAAGTGCTCAAATGGGTGCAATGTGGTCAAGACAAGTGGTGTAACTCTTTTAACCCACATTCCGACCCGAACCGAGACCCGTGACCCGACCCGGATCCATTTTTGACCCTTCAAAAATCTGATTTGGGCATTGGGAAACCCATTTCTTCATCCTCATCTTACCATTCCCGTCACTCCCTCTCGGTGAAGATAGGGTTCTTCATTTTGGCTTGGAATTGGTGTTTTCTTCTTCAAATCAAGTTGGGGGATTACTTATATAAGCTTTGGTAAGTATTTTCCTAGTTTCTACACTTGATTTTGATGATGTTTGAGTGAGTTTTGGGGTGATGAAAGTTGGTGACGAAAATTGGGTGTTTGTAGAAATTCTTGCTTTTGGTGTTGAATCGAAGCTTGGATTCTTGTTTGGAAGCTGAATAAGTGATGAAGGAAGCTAAGGTTAGTACTTGAGACTATTTTGGTGTTGATGATTTAAGTTTTAGAGCTTCAAATGGTTTCATGATGAAGAAATCATGTTCTTGGATGAATTTTGATGTTTGGAGCTTAATTTCTTGTTATGTAGCTTGGTATTGGTGTTTGGAGGCGTTGGGGAGCTGTATTGGAAGAGTTTGGATCACCTCAATACCAGGCAAGGGTAGAGATAGGCCTAAATGGGGGCATAATCGGTGGAATGGCCGGAAATCGCCATTTCCATCGTTTCTGTTGTGTCGGCGCGCCCTCGACGCGCGAGCGCGCGAGCAGCGCGCGAAACACGAGTTCACGACAGCACTGTACAGGGCGCGCGCTCTTGGCGCGCCCTTCCCACAAAGACCGCGCGGGGAGCGCGCGGTCCGTGCTGTTCCGACGTTCTGTTCGCTCGTTTCCCGATTCTTCGTCCTTCGTGTTTCCTTAGTTCTTCTTATGCTTCTAGCATGCCATAACTATCATTATGCTCACAATCTTTGAACTTAGTTGTGATTAGCGGTGATCTACTATGCCTTAGTTAAGATCGAGACTTGTTTCGCTTCTATGACGATATGTGTTGATGCCGATATGTGGGACTTGGCACACCCCGGAATATTTTAAAACTACTATTTTAAAGAGCCCGGATTATTCTTTTTAAAAACTATTATTTTCAAGTATTATTATTTTTAAAGTTATCATTTATAAACTAGTAGTATATTTCAAAGAGCCCAGACTATTTTAAAGCTATCTATTTTAAAGAAAATACTTCACTCGAGATGAGTGATTGAGTTGAATCTGAATATCTGTGATGATATGTGAATATTTGTGATGATATATTGAGACTGAAAAGGATTTATATCCTAGTCTGATTTTGGCTGGAAAGGGCTCATGACCCTTAGCCTGACCCGCTTGCCGTAAGCCACGATTTCAGCTGTTAGTGTCCGCGGCGGGGTCACTGTGGGTATGTCTCTCGACCATTAAGGGGTGTGGACCCTTATATGGGAGGGAATACCGACCATGGTACCTAGGTGCGCGCTAGGCATGCTTATGTGTTGCATTTAGGGTAGATAGACATTCTAGGTCATAACATTTCATCTCATCATCCATCATTCATCTTATTTGCAGTGGTTGAAGCACCGGTATGGGACGGTGTGATGTTTACTTATTTGCACTGTTTAATTTTTATGTTATGCCTAACAAATTTTTAAAAACGGAATATATCTCCACCTATATGTATAAATATACTTCTAGGGAATCAAGTTAATTCTTGTTTCCCCTTATGCCGATTCTTCTATTCTTGCTCAGTACCTTGTACTGACCCTTGCTATGTTTTCATGTATAGATATTCCCGGGGATGACGCAGAGCCTGAGCACGATGTGGGGTTTGGGGATGAGTGATTTACCTAGGGATGCATTAGCATGTTGTGGACTTATGTACTTGTCTTGAATAATATGCTATGACTCTATTACCTTGTCTCGTACTGCTTGTGGTACCGATCGGTACATTATGTTCTGTCTTGTGTGTTACTTAATATCTCTGACAGGTTGAGATGAGACTGTTATGTCGACTGTTATGTCGCATGAATAAGGCTTGTAAGCCGGACGTCTGTTATGATGTGAGGTTTCCTTTCTGGATTTGTATTATGATTCATTGGCTTCCTGTTACTTGGCTACGTGTTATTGATCTTAAATTGATTGGCCAACAGTTTAAGAGAGGTAACACGGCAGTGACGTCACAGAAATTTGGTTTTAAATTTTTGGGGCGTTACAAATAAACCGATCTTGCCTCAAAAGAAAAAGTGTAAAGAATACCAATATTGCAAATCTATAAATACGGAGGGAGTATAAAAAAATGAAAAAAAGCTAGCAGCCAAAATTTTCGGTCGCGAATTAGTCACCAAACCTCGTCGGTCACAATTTTGGTCGCCACAGACAGAATTTGGCCGTTAATTAGGAATAGAAGATTTCACACTACAAGAATTTGTTGTTTTAATGATCGAAAAAAATTGGTAAAAATTTGGTCGCTAATAACGACCACAATTTAGTGACTGAAATTTGTTACTACACAATTTTAGCGACTGAATCCAAACTTTGGTCGTTGAAATTTGTTACTACACAAATTAGTGGATGTGTTTTAAATCTTTAATAATATACTATTTCACTACTCTAGATAAACAAATGTATACTTGTCTTGTGTAAATAAAGTTAAACAAAGATAATAATGTTACAGATTCCTTGAATGTGGATGACTTAGTCGTGAAGTATAAAGATGACAAAGAGAAGTTGCATTTGACTTTCTATTTGGCTATTCATATCTTGTTGATGAGGAAGTAAATTTGTACTTGTCTACCTAAATCATATCCTTTATAGACGGTTTGTAACCTCTATAAATAGGTACATTACTGAATCAATGAAATCATATTCAATTCCTCTCTATTCACTCTTCAGTTTCAAAATCTCTCTCTCGTCTCCCTTCCATTATAGTTCTTCGTTATTATTACGTTTCTTCGTTATTATTACCTTTATACACTAATAGGCCATAGTTGTTATACTATCACAACACGTTATCAGCACGACCGCTTGGAGTTTTCCATCCCTGTCGAAGGTCTGCCCGAGTGCTGTTGGAGTTTTTCCATGCATATCGGAGTTCCGTTCGAGTTTTTCTGAAAACCCAATTCATACCGGAGTGCTGACGAAATTTTTCAAAACCACAAGAAAATCCTGTTAAGTATATTGCTACTATTTTCAATACAAATATGACTAATCTGACAAAACAGGAATTCATGCCACTGGAGAGGTCCGGGAATAATTATTTATCCTGGAGAATGGATGTTGAAATCCATCTGGAGTCTATGGGTCTTGAAAGGACCATATTGAAAGAAAATACGGCCACAGGCCAAGACCGTGCCAAAGCTATGATTTTTCTTCGACATCATCTTGATGAAGGTTTGAAATTAGAGTATTTGACGGTAAAAGATCCACAGGATCTATGGGAGAATTTAAAGAAAAGATATGATCATTTAATGTTGATCAATCTCCCGAGTGCCCGACATGAATGGCACCAGTTAAGGCTGCAGGACTATAAGTCCATAAATGATTTTAATTCAGCCATGTTCAGAATTATAGCACAGCTGAGATTATGTGGCGAAAAAATAATAGAAAATGATATGTTAGAGAAGACATTCTCTACATTTCATGCCACAAATTTGCTGTTACAGCAGCAGTACAGAGAAAGGGGATTCACAGAATACTCCGAACTGATTACTTGCTTACTGCTGGCAGAGAAAAACAATGAGTAACTGATGAAAAATCATGAGTCCAGACCAACAGGAAGTACTGCATATCCTGAGATGAATTTCACATAATCATCAAATCGTGGTCGTGGACGTGGCCATGTGGGGCCTCGTGGGCGTGGCCGACGACATAGTCGTGGTCGTGGTCGTGGAAATGGTCGTGAAAGAAGTAATGTCTATATAAGACCAGAACCATATCCACGCAACCAGAATTCTGAAAGAAAGCCATACAATAGCAATCAAAGCAGTGCCTCAAAAGATTATAATGACAAATGCAAAGCAAAAATTGAAGAAAAATGCCACCGTTGTGGTATGGAGGGTCACTGGTCCCAAATATGCCGCACAGCAGGTCATTGGGTAAAGTTGTACCAGGAATCCTTGAAAGGAAAGAACAAGCAGGTTGAAACAAACTTTGCTGAACATGTTGAAGACATTGCCACTACAAGTGATGCTATTGTGAATGCAACTGAGGCCACAAACGATGATCTGCTCATAGAGCCAGCGTTTGATGTTGCAGACTTCTTCAACGATACTGCATAGCAGCTTTTTAGTTTTATTGTACCTTTTGAATTTTTTATACGGCTGTATTGTATAAATTATCATTTTGTTACTGATATATGTTATTTTCTTTTTCAAAAAATACCAGAATGGGATTACAAATTGGTGATAATGAAATATGTCTGATAGACAGTGCTTCTACGCACACGATATTGAATGATAAGCAATATTTTTCATACTTGAAAATGGGAGATAGAAATATCAACACTATAAGTGGAAGTGCAAATATAATAGAGGGCTCTGGCATAGCCAACCTTCAGCTCCCCAAGGGGACAAAATTGATTGTGAAAAATGCACTCTTATCTCCCAAGTCTCGAATAAATTTGTTGAGCTTTAAAGATATTCGAGAAAATGGATATCATATCGAGACTTTGACAACAAAAGGTAATGAATATCTGTTGATTATAAATACCATTTCTGGTATAAAACAAGTATTGGAAAAATTGCCATGTTTATCCTCTAGAATATATTATACAAGGATAAACAATGTTGAAAATTATCACCTGGCAGACCATAGGTCTATTGTTCCCAATGAATATATAATTTGGTATGATCGCCTAGGTCATCCTGGATGTACAATTATGAGGCGGATCCTTAAAATTCCCATGGCCATTCATTAAAGTGACAAAAAATGCAGCATCACAATGATTATATATGTATTGCTTGCTCCCAAGGGAAACTGATTGTAAAACATTCACCAGAAAAGGTGGGAACTGAATCCCCTAGTTTTCTTGAAAGAATTCACGGTGATATATGTGGACCTATAGATCCACCTTGTGGGCCATTCAGATACTTTATGGTGTTGCTTGATGCTTCAACCAGATGGTCTCACGTGACATTATTGTCTTCACGCAACCATGTGTTTGTGAAATTGTTAGCCCAAATCATAAGATTACAAGCACAGTTCCCTGATTATGCAATTAAAAGTATCTGTTTAGATAATGCTGGTGAATATTCATCCCGGACATTTGATGAATATTGTATGTCGATAGGCATAGCCATCGAACATCCTGTAGCCCATGTGTATACACAAAATGGACTAGCTGAATCATTTATTAAACGATGGCAGTTGATCGCTAGACCATTATTAATAAACTCCCAACCTATTGTAACACCCCCATTTTCCCTAAGGATGCAGCGGAAGAAAAGTGCGGGAACAATGGGTGGGGTGCTACCGCCACGTATTCCGGACCGCCCGAAATACGCTAAGGCTAAAAATAATGAGTGCAGAACATCAGAGTTTAATGCATATGCTAACCACTTCCCGGGCAAGTTAGCATATACTCTGCACAAAAGCTTATAATACCGTAAAAAGTATAAAATAATCTTAATAAAAATGTTTGGTATAGCGTAATCAAACGGAGGAACGCATTCCTCAAAGGAGCTCAACAATAGGAATGGAATAAATCCATGGAAATTTTTATTTTAAAAGAGGTTGTACCTCGCATTTCAAAAATATTATAATAAGGGGTTGTCTATCTCGTATTTCAAAAATAACACTGCTAAATGCAAAAATGCATTGTTTAAACAGTAGGGCACAACGTTTGCATAAACGGGATAAAACCCAAATATTTACTCATGCTTGATAAATAATTTACCATGCTTTATAAAAATTATCTTTGCCTCATAAAAACAATGATCTATGCCAACATGTTCTGACCCCAAAGGGGATTTAGAAATATACTTCTACATTCTTATAAATAAAACCCCATACCGTGCCCGTGCAAAATATGCTCTATCGAACCTCGCAGATCTGAAACCTGAAAGGAAATGGTGACATGTGTAGAGTCAGCGAAAACAATCGCTGAGTAAGTAGAAGTTTACTCCCGGAGGAGATAGGGTAGCAGGAATAATTTAAAGACAACAGTTATGGTCATGGTATGCTAAAAACGAGAATAAATTTGTACATAAAGACAATATTAATCTAAATCCCGGGAAAAGATAATACATCAATATGCGTTACTGAAATTTAAATATTTCAGCCACCGTGTGTGGGGTTCCGCTCTAGGGCTCTAGTCCCACTCGAAGGTGGGGTCCCTGTTTTGTCGGACTCAAGTCCCACATGCACTCAAGGGTGTGGGGGAGGTAAGAAATTTCCTCAAGCCCACTATGAGAGAAGACCATAGCGCCGAGCTGTGAGTCCCAATAGTCCCCGTGTGGCGATTAAGTGCACAACAGCGTGGGAGTTGGGCAGCTGCGACCCATGGCACATCGCTCATCCCCGTAACAACGAGCTCAAAAATCCGAAGGATTTTGTGAATAGTTGCGATCATTATAAAGCACAGTAAAATGGCATACCAGTAATCCAAAAATAGTAGGGAGCTATAAGCATAAATTTAAAATAATAAAGCGGTAGTAAAAATTATGCTTAAGCTAAAATAAATTTGGCTTTACTCCAAAGAGTAAAAATCTACTTACAGTCACCGTGGATGGAATGGACACGACACACGCACGGCCTATGAGCAGATATTCTCTTACAGCTATTTGACTAGCAAAAATTTAATATTAAGTTAGTAAGCTATAATATATAAATAAAAAATAATAATAACTAGAATTTCCGACTTAATAAATCTTACCCGAAGCACTTCCTACGGACTAGCTATCTGTACTAATCCTTACTTAGCTCTAAAACTCTTTAGCTTGCAGAGAAAATTCCACTCGAAAATAGCGACTACTATAAATTGCTTCTAACAATACTACTATAATCCTACAACACTAAACTAAACTAAACTAAATAATGGAAATAGCCGAGAGAGGCAAGAGAAGCTGGAGTATGAGGTGGCGTGAGGAAAGAAAGGAAGAACTTAGAGAAAAATACTGAACAACGAAAAGGAAATAATGTTAAAACCGAGACACACAATGAAGGTGTGAAATAGTAGGGTTGGAGGGGTATTATATAGGAGTGTTGGCTAAAAAAAACAAGTTATCCCCGATTTCAGCTTTTCCAGACTGACATTTCCCCAGTTGGCTCCTGTGCACATTAAATGCTCCCTGAAATTTTTATTCAAAAGCTATCCCTTTCCCCTTTGAGACTTCTTTCCTTGTCTTCTTCCTCGTCTCTCTTCCATTTCCCCCCCTCTTCATTTTTCTTTGGTTTGGACACCGAGATTTCGCCGGCGACGTGAGAGACGGCGACTGGCGAGGCGGAGGGCGGGAACGGCAGCGCTGCCCGGCTCGGCAGTGGTTAACTTGGACCTTCTTCTCCTCCTCCTCCTTGTATCTCTGTTTCTTTTCTTATTTTTGTTCTTGGTTTGATTTCTGGATTCTTGTGGAAATGAGGGTGAAGGGTGAAGGAGCCGTGGCGGCGATGGGAAGGAGAGGAAGGGCTAGCGGTGTTGTTGTCGAGATGAGGGCGGAGGCGGCTGTGGCTTCCGGGAATGATTTTGGTGGATGGAGGTGGTGCAACAGGTGGCGCGAGGTGGAGATGACAGGTGGTGGAGGGATTTCGTGGTGAGTTGTGGCGGCGCAAGGAGTGGTGGTGAAAGCCTTGGTGGGAGGAGAAAAATGGAAATAATGGTGGTGGCAAATCCATGGAGGTGGTGGAGATGGCGGACCTCAGTGGTTGTGGCCGCGGATGGTGGCGATTTGGGAAGAAGATGGTGGCTCGGTGGTGGCCGGAGGCGGATTTGGGGTGGAAGACGGCCGGAAGTGAAAAAGGGGGAAGGTTTGGTGGTGGCCGTACGCCATGGTGGCCGGCCGGAGGCTCGCCGGCGGCGAGGACGACGCCGGAAAAGGGGCGGCGGCGGCAGCCCTGCTAGGGCTAGGGTTAGGGTTTTGGTGGTTTGGTGTATTGGGCCTTTGGTTTGGACTGGGTTTAGTTTAGTTTGGGCTGGGCTTAAATAATTTTCTTTATTTGCCTATTGCACTACTTAATTTATTTGGCCCAATCTCTAATAATGGACTTAATCAACTAGCTATTATGAACATAATTTATTCATTAATCCAGTATCGTTAGTCGAGTAATCCAAGACTTCACTTCCTCCAATTCGGGACAATATTTACTTAAAAGTCGATAATGGATTATGTATTGTAATTTAATTCTAAGGACTTAAATTTAATTCTAAATGGTCCTTACACTTGTAATTCAACTTAATGGATTCAATGAATTAAATCTTCTATTAATTTGTCGTCCAACAATGTGAATCAAGATTTCAAATCCTTTCAAAGCATTTGGTCACTTGTTAATTTTATAATTTAACTAGCTAAGTATTTTAAACAATTCTTGGGGGTTAATTCTATATTTTAATCCATCATTTAATATTAAATTGCATTCTTGCAAATAAAAATTTATGGACTTAAAATAACTCAAATCTCCTTATTAGATAATCTATTAATAAAAAGGATCTTCCTTGATTTCCATAAATGAATATATTAAGTATTTTTAATTCAATCATAATGATTAATTTTATAATATAGTTCTTCATTATTAATTAATCCAACATTTATAAAGTAATGGATCTATACTCCAAAGTTCTCGGCGTCCGCCTATTACGCGATTAGGATTTAATTTGCGCTACAATGCAGGTAGGGAATTTAGGTTTAAAATGACTAATTAATTTATATTAAATCCGATTAAATAGTCGTTGCTTCGAAAATATATCATCCTCTTAAAATGTTTTAAATTTTATGGGAAATTTAGAATATTTATTTATTTAAATTTTTAATTTTGTTTAAAATTTTATAGAGTGTTATACCTATGGTTTGGAGAAGGGGGACTTGACCGCTAGGGTAAGTCCATAATCCCAAATATTATAATATCTTTTTTTTTTGGTGAACATGACGCCAAGCGTCGGCAAAGAAGACAAAGCTAAAAAACACTACAGAAAGGAGGTTACAAGAGAGAAAAGCGTAAAATAAAAACTTCAAACCCGCGGAAACCAAGTTCCCGCCATGTCTGCAGCCACGGCTGGAGCCGCCTCATCCGGAGGAAACGCCCAAGTGGTGAAGAATTCTTCCATCCTGGCACCCCGTTTGGCCAACAAATCAGCGACCATGTTCCCTTCTCTCAAAATATGAAACCAATGAATCCCCGATACCTGGGAATTCAGATCTGCAATAAGGAGAGCCAAGGGCCTTAGCCAGTGCCTCTCACTCGTACCATGTCTCAGAATCCTCAAAGCTTCCATTGAATCAGAATAGCAGATGACATCCTCAAGTCCCAGAGCTAGAAGACGCCGTAAGCCATTCAAAATACCATGAAGCTCAGCAACAAGGTTAGAGGCGATACCAACTGAATCCGCAAATCCTTCAATCCACCTACCATCCGAGACCCTAATCACTCCACCAAAGCCAGCAGGGCCCGGATTACCCAAGGAGCTACCATCCACATGAAGATAATGGCAGCGCGCACCCATGGGGTTCCACGAAACCCACTTAGGCATAACATGCTTGCGTGGTCTTCGAAGGCCTCTATCAAAACAATCCCCCAAAAAGCTAGCCTCCCGCGCAACGGCTACCACGTCAATAGTATCTCCCCTCAAGGCCACCGAGTTTCTAGTCCTCCAAATTATCCACATAATTGCCCACTGTATGCCAGTCCAGCGGATGCAACATTTGGACAAGTCATTGGCGATGTCTTCATCATTCCCTTGACTACATATAGCAATGGATATACCAAATTTTTGCCAAACTCCCACGGTCCAAGAACACTGGAAAAATAAGTGGCGAATGGTCTCTTGATGCAGACCACACACGGCACATACAGGAGATTCAGCGAGGCCGCGACGATACCGAAGCGTATTTGTAGGCAGGGAGACATGAACAATCAACCAAAGAAGAAAACGGACTTTTTCAGGCGCCCGAATTTGCCAAATCCAAGTCCAAGACCTATCCCGCCTCAACCCCCTTTGATCAAGAAGCCAAGAATAGCCATTCTTCACCTTGTAATTACCATCCAGCGCCCCCTGCCAACTAACCGTATCAGGGATGGAGGAGTGCAACACTAGAGGTCCATAATCTCGCACTTCCGACTGAATGTCATCCGGCACATGCGTGGCGACGTGATCCCACTGCCATCTATTATTTTCAAATATGTCTTTCACTCTCAGGTGAATATCCGCGGTGTGTATAGAGGGAATACGAGGGCCTATAGCTCCCTTCTTGAGCCAACCCGTGCTCCAAAAATTACACTCGCCATTACCAATTCTCATGCGCAGTCCTGAAGAGAGCAGCGGGCCACACTTCACCAGTGCTCGATAGAAGGCCGATGCAACCGGACGCTGCTCCAAGACAGGTTGCGAAGGGCCATACTTCTTTGTGATTACTCCTACCCAAGGCTTCACTGGAGAACTTAGGAATTCAATGTAGCTCTTCCCCAACAAGGACACATTCATATCCCTACTTGAGCGAATCCCTAACCCTCCTAAGTTCTTCGGCAACGCAATCTTGGACCAACCCACAAGAGGAATCCCACGGCCATTAGCATCCTTCCATATGAAGTTCCGAATAAGAGCATCAATTTTGTCGCAAGTATCCGAAGGCAACCAGGCCAACTGCATCACATAAATTGGTATAGCAGCCAAGACCGAGCGAGCCAGAGTTACTCGGCCTGCCTTGTTCAAGAGGGTCCGTTTCCATGAGCCTAGGTGAGATTGGAGAGCCTCGTGAAGGAACTGAAAATGGTGACGTCTTGGAGCACCATGAAACATTGGAAAACCAAGGTATTTACCAAGCTCATTAGTGAACCCAACATTCAAAATATTGGCGATCCTTGAGCTCATGTCAGGCGGGACTGAAGCGGATGCCAGTGCTTGAGATTTCCTGGGATTAATTCTGAGGCCCGATTGGATGGCAAAATTATGAAGAATGTCATCCATGCACCGAGCACTATCGAGAGAGGCTTCTGAAAATAAGAGGAGATCGTCAGCGAACATGAGATGGGAGATAGGGGGTGACCCACGACCTAGGATGGCCGGCCGCCAACTTCCTTCATGCACCTTGGCCAGGATGGATTGAGAAAGTTTCTCCATGACAATAATAAATAGGTAAGGCGACAGAGGATCTCCCTGACGTAGGCCCTTAGCTGGGGTAATCGCAGGAAGAGCCTTCCCATTCCAAAGGATTGAATAAATCGGAGATCGAACACAGAACATAATAAGCCGGCACAGTTTAACCGGCAATCCCATCTCTGACAGACATTTCTCCAAAAAGTCCCAACAAACATTATCATAAGCTTTCTCGAGATCCACCTTCAAGAGAAATTCCTGTCTCCGACGATGCTTGATGTGAAAAGTATTAATGACCTCCTGTAAGATAATAGCATTCCCCGTGGTGCCACGACCCGGGAGAAATGCTGATTGGAACGGTCCAATATAGTCCTGCAGCACCGGGCGCAGTCGATTCACAAGAACTTTGGTAATGACCTTGTAGCTCGTGTTGCATAAACTTATAGGACGAAATTGCCGTATCTCCCGTGGAACATCCACTTTCGGAATAAGGCAAATGAAGGTCATAGCTAAGGCCGAATCAAATGCCCCATTTTGAAGAGCATCATGAACAAGCTGATATACTGAATTCCCAACCAGATTCCAATATTTCTTGTAAAACAAAGGTGGGAATCCATCCGGACCCGGGGCCGATAGTCCTTTCGTGGCTCTAACCGCGGTCTTCACTTCCTCCCTGCTAATGTCTGAATCAAGGCCAGCAACATCCTCAACACGAGAAAGAGGAGACAGGGTCGGATGATCTTGAAAAGTAGGAGCAGAATATCCAAACGTACTTCCAAAGTGAGCGACAATGTGGCTCTGCAAGGATTCTGATTCCGTAGTCCACTGGCCGTTAATTTCAAGGCCGAGAATTCGCCCTCGCTGTCGCCTCAACATAGTTTGGGAGTGAAAATAGCGTGTATTTCGATCTCCCAATTTTATCCACTTATCGCACGATTTTTGGTGCCAAAGCATTTCCTCTTGAGCAAGCACCTCATCCAACTCCCGACGTAAAATACTCTCAAGACGATGCATGCAAGCAGAATCCCATCTCACCAAGACCCTGTTCACACCCTCAAGTCGCTTGAGAAGTTTCTGTTTCCTTCGGCGGAGGTTACCAAAGTTCGTTTTATTGAAATGAATTGATGATTCTTGCACCTGCTCCAGTTTACTATGGAAGGAACCCCCCCCCCCCCCCCAGTGACCAAGCCGAATCTACCACATATTCATACATAGGGTGATCAGTCCACATAGATTCCCATCTGAAAGGCCTTTCGCAATGTAACTCATTAGGCCTAAAGCATCTTAGCAGAATACCATTGTGGTCAGAAGCTCTCCTAGGCAACACTTCCACAAACCCTTCATTGAATGCCTGACTCCAACTGGAATTCGCAACTGCTCGGTCCAGCCGACGACATGCAAGGGCGCCTCCCGAATTATTACGACGCCAAGTAAATGAATCCCCCATGGTGTGAAGAGTCTGCATTCCACAATCCTCTAGCATATTGCAAAATTTCTTAGATTGGCTATGGACAAATTGCATGCCCAGGCTCTCCGAGGAATCAACAATAGAATTCCAATCTCCAATTGCGATCCATGGGTCCAAGATCACAGCCCCCGTCGCTCGCATGTTGGACCAGTCCACCTCCCTTTGCGATGCACACGGATTAGCATATATGGCCGTGAAGCACCAAGAAGCTAAAGCCCTGCTAACAGTAATAGAAACCATTCTAGGGTAACAAGCGAAACAGGAGAATGAGTATGGAATACCAAGACGACTTAGTACCCACAAACCCCCGGCTTGCCCTACAGAATCTGAGATATATAACGACTCATACTCCATACGGTAAAAGAATACCTTGAGCCGATCAAACAAACCCCTAGGTTCCATAAGGATGAAGACAGAAGGTTTGTAGGCTCGTAATACATCCGCTATGTGGCGTTGTGTGTTCTTATGCATGGCGCCACGCACATTCCATGCAAGCACTGTAAAGTCACGGAACTCAATCATTGGGAAACAATATCATCTCGATCTTGTGTCCCATCCCCTCGGACCTCCGACTCCTTGCCATCTTCTTCCCAAGTCAAGGCTAAGAAAGAATTCTGTTGGGGAGAAATAGCCGGCTTCGAGCTCTGTCCCGTCTCCGGAGTTCGACGAGGTCGTTTATTCTTAAAGCTCCGAGCAGCTTCCTGAGGATCAACACCCCCCTCCACATTGTTAACCACCACCAGCTCTTTTCCTTTCCCTGGTGTAGGTTTTCCAGTGTTACGTATGTTCACATTGGGCGTTCGGCCTCTAGGGTTTTGTGTAGTTGCCCTAGTAATCCCATCCGGACCATTGCGCCGGGGAGGTCGAGGTGCCCGGGTCACCATTATCCACTCACCATGAGTCTCTGTCGGCAAGGTAGGCTTATTGGCCAAACTCGATAAGGAAACCCTAGATTCCAGTTTGTTAGGGTTTGACTTTCTAGTATCAAGATTTGTTTCCAATCCAGTGTCCATGGGATCCGGATTAACATCCTCCGTATCATTCACTTTAGTAAAACAATCTTCCTGATCATTCGGATTATCTAGTTTCTCTCCAACCTCCTTGTTACCATAATTATCATTATCCTCCGGCGATCCCTCCGGCACGGACTCCGGCTTATTTTCAGATCGATCATGGACTCCGGCACGGACTCCGGCTTATAATATCTTTAATTAATCTATACTATAATATATTTCTAGATGATCATGTCAAATCCGATTCTATTTCTCTAAAAATTTAAAATATAAAACTCCTTCTGATTGGATCATATATATATATTGTATTATATTAAATTTATATCTATAATATCTTAACAAATTCTTAATAATCAATTCAATAATAAAGAAACAAAAAAAGACACATTAGAGACAAAAAAATGAAAGAAAAAGAAATAGGCAAAGAGAGGATATAATACAGAGATTATTGTTGATTGCTTTAAGAGGGGTTCCGGAGGCTTGGCTAAACCTGGGCTTGAAAGATTACTATGGGATGTTGCTGCTGCTGTTGATGCTAACTCAAGAAATGGAGGAAGTCCCGAATTGGTTGATGTTGCTGCCATATGCCAGTGCAACAGGCTGGGCTCGGCCGCTACTGCTTTAGTACTATTCTGCTGCAAAATGGAATGGAGTTGCTGCTACCTGCTGCGTCTTTTTTTTGTGGTAGTCAAGGTATTGGGTCAATTGGAATGAGATGAGTTGGTTGAATATTTAAGTTTTGATTTACTCTTGTGGTTGATGCTAGACTATTGCTGTTCTTGTTTTACATGGAGTATTGGCTCCATCAATTGTTATGATTTACTATCAAAACTTTGGTACAATATATTGAAACAGATTTTTCCCTAAAAAAAAAATTACAGAGAAGGAAATGGTCCATTTATTGATGGGCGAACGACGGGGATATAGAAGTCGGCTAACCCAATGTATCTATTTCCGGTGTCTTAATAAAATATTATAATATATTTTAATTAATTTATGCTATTATATATTCCTAGAAGATCACATCAAATCTGATTTCATTACTCTAAGATTTATTTACGTCCACCAAACCCCCTCCTATTCTCTATAAATACCCCACTCATATAATCTCATTATTGTCTTGAAATTATAATCCCTCACATTTTATTTCTTTCTTCTTATTTTTTTTAATTTCTTTATGTCTTCTCAACTTTAATTTTATATTTAAACAATGTCTTTTGTTGCTTCTTCTCATTCATTACAATGTTTCCATGCTAATGTTTTCCTAATATTTTTTTTGCAGCTTAATTTTTCTCTATTTTGTTCTAACATATTCTTCATCTTCCTATTCATGTAAGAAATTTTTTGTTCAGTTTTTTACTTCGTGCGTGAATATTATTATTAGTTTTTCTATTAAATTTAAATATTACATGTTCCTAATGCTTTTAATTATCTTTTTGCAGGAATACATATTGTAATGCATGATTACAATGAAATCATACCCTACAAATTGTTTTTGTCATTCTCCTTTGTATACTACTCAAAATTGTTTGTATATTATGAAGTCTGTTTTATGTTGATTCTGTTATCATTTATTTGTTGTATTTATTCGAAATTCGAAAATAGAGAAAAAATTGAAGAGTGTAAATTTGGAGATGTTTCCACTATATTTATGTATTTTTCCTTTTGTTAATAGATTATTCCCTTTTTTATATTTTGTCTTTTGTTCAAAATTTCGTGTATATATATATATATTAATTGATTTAAGTTCACTATAAAGTAGAAAAACAACCATTATTTAATTGAATTGAGAAAATTGGGAAGAGAATCCAATAAATTATAACAATTATAATAATTATCTAAAATTTAATAATTACTTATCATGAATCAATTAAAATTACGTAATAAAATAATTATAATAATTTTCTAAACCGTTATATATTTTAATTAAATTTTATAAATTCAATTTTAAATTAGGTAATAAAATAATAAATTAATTGTAATAATATTTTAAATTGTTATCTATTTTAGTTAAAATTTAAATTCAATCAATAAAATTTTAAATGAAGTTTTTGTGGTTTTCATTAATAACATTTGTTTGTAGAACATGTTTTATTCTATTTAACTAATTAAAATTAGAAATATTAATAGATTTTTTTTTTTTGAGGAGAAGGAGGAATTTTATTCCTTGAGACAACACAAAGTACTCAGCCCATTAGGCTTTACAGAAAGAATCACTCTCAAACATCAAACGACAGCGTTGGCAAGATAATACAACCATCCCAAATATTCCAGCAACAGCTACGAGCACAAAAAATGTTGCCACAATCTACATGCTGACCATTAGAGAAAGCAGACCCAATATAAACCTTACCACAAGCAGCATAACGCATTCATCTTTTACCAGCACAGCAGACAAGCATCAAAATTAGCATCTCCAGTACAAATAAATTCCAATCCCTTGCGAATTTCAGGTTCGTCTAGCACCTCTATTACCATGCTCTCGAGAAGGAGTCACATATGAGGACTCAAAGTGACGATCCAGAAAACTTGTTTCAACAGTACATTCCCCTGCTTATAACGTTCATCTCCAATGCATCAGATTAAAGGGCCTAAGGAAATAATTATGGTGCGATAATGACAGGGGTGGAAAGGAGGAAAAAAGATGGCTAGTGGGAGTTGAAGATCGACCTTGGCTGAGCACACAACAGTTCAAAGTGGTAAACATAATAGTTCGACAGGTGAACACCAAACCAATCTTCAATGGAGATGAGGACATATGGCACTACCCAATTATCTTCACTGCCGAAACATATGACTATTCCATTATAACAAATCCATTTTACAGAATGTCCAAGTCGCCCCAAAAAATACAATGGCCCTTTCTTTCTATTTCAGCATAATACAGAATGTCCAGAAATATTAATAGATAACTTATTAATTAGCCATTAGAAATTAAACGTCCGGTTAAAGTTGAATCTTAATTTAGCCTTAATTCACACTCTTTTCCTTTTTTCTTTTATTTTACGTTTTAATTAATGATGTAATATAAATTTATTTTTTTTACTTGATTTTATGACTGTATAAATGGTTTTTTCTTCCATTTTAAGGTATATCACCTTAAGATATTATTCATATCATATATGGAGTATTTTTTAAGTTAATAATGCATATACATATATATATATATTCTACAAATATCATTTAAATATGTCTCATTATAGCTGAAATTTGGAATCCACAACTAATACTGTAAAATTAGGGAATAACTTATTCATAAATCCTGTTATTAATTTAAACACGATAATGATATAATAGTTGGAGAATATGGATTGATTTAAACAACATTACCTTTGGTTGGTTGTTAAAGGGAGGTTGGGGGTTCAAATCCCACCTCCAACAACCCACCATGGGGTGCTTGGCGGGGAGGCCTGGACGCACACATGGGGAGGGATTGGGGTGCATGGTCTGCAGGCCCAGCCCGAGGTAGGGTTGTTACATTATTAGGATGTAATAATAATAAATTAGTATATAAAAATATAAAATGGAGTTAAAACTAAAAGATAAAAATACTGAAGAATATCATTTATAAATTATTACAAATATATCTAGCAAAGTTATATATTAGAAAAATGTAAAATCAAAAAGCAAAAAGGAAAAAATGAGCTAAGACTTAGGCTCTTGGGAATCACATGCCGAAAGAATCCGCCGCTAATGCCCCGTGCGTGAAGTTTGGGGGAAGGCTCAAGTAGTGTAGAATTCTACTAGAGATGCGTAACATTTTGCTAGACAATCTGCGACTGTGTAACCTTCACGAAGTACATGATGAACTGAACAGCTGTCAAAAGCGTCTCCCCTGTCTTTAGTCTAATGCAAGAGCGGAGCCAGTGGTGGGAGGCAGGCCACTGGTCAAGAAGTCCAACAACATTATTAGAATGTAATAATAATAAATTAGTACATAAAAATAATAAATTCATTATAGGCAAAATCACTCAAACAACAAGACTCTGGAATAACTTAATTGTCAAATTTGTTAAACCAATTTATCACATTTTTATTTGCCAACCATTTTGTCATGTGATCAGAAAATTGGCATGAACCAAATTTTGATGTAATAAAATATTATACATTTTAAAATATATATTTTTTACTTCCCGCGCATTGCGCGGGCGGGTGTGCTAGTTAATTAATAATTTCTTTAAAAATATAGGATATCTGCCTTACATATATCTACCATTCAAAATTAGATTAAGATATTCTAAATTAATAACAAATCACTATACTAAATAAAGAGTTAGGAAGAAAATAAACAACTAATTTAAATCATTCCTTATTCAATTTATTGGATTATTCCCAATTTTCCTGAATTCAATTAAATAATGTTTGTTTTTCTACTTCATAGTAAACTTAATCAATTAAAAAAATATACTGAAAATATATAAACAAAAGGAAAAAAGTAGATAAATAAAAAAATAAAGTGGAAACATCTCCAAATTTACTGTCTTCAGTTTTTTCTTTATTTTGAATTTCGAATAAAGACAAAAAATAAACAATAACTGTAATGACCCAATATATATATATATATATAGATATACATATATATACACGTATATATATATATACACGTATATATGTATGTGTATATATATGTATATATATACATATATATATACATATATATATGTATATATATACATATATATATATATATGTATATATATGTATATACATGTATATATATATATACATATATATATATATGTATATATATACATATATACATATATGTATATACATGTATATATATATATACATGTATATATATATGTATATATATGTATATATATATGTATACATGTATGTATATATGTATGTATATATATATGTATACATGTATGTATATATATGTATGTATATATATATATACATGTATATATATATGTATGTATACATATATATATACATGTATATATATATATGTATGTATATATATATGTATACATTTATATATATATATACATGTATATATATATGTATATACATGTATATATATATATATTGACGTAATGGCATATTTTTGTTGTTGGAATTGGAATGCTAACAGGGTAGTAGTCATAGACTAGTTATTGCAAAATCTTCATAATTGACAACATAATAATTTATTTTTCCCTATTAATTAATTTAATTCATTGAAGGAGAAGTGCAGATTGTAATATTCTTTAATAGATTTTACTCATTCACATATGACTTGTGTGTTATAAATTAATCGGAGTTAATAGAGTTAAGTGATATATTAAATCACCATCTGTGTGGAATGCTGCTGTGTAGATACATATTTGAAGAGCTAGTACACCTTTGTTAAGGAAAAATAATATACATATCTTTTATATTTGTTGATTGATTGTATTTCTATATATATGATGTAATCTTTCCATCTTTTCCGGGATTGTTTGTTGTAATCTCTTGTTAAATACAACCTCACACCAATGATTACTCATTCGGTGATTTACATATCTTTGCCTAATTTTCTCATGGTATCAGCCTAACGCACCACAGAAACCCTAAATCTCCTTCCCTCTCTCGCCATTGCCGCTCACTCGATGGCTTCTTCCTCCTCCTCCGATCTTGTTCCTATCGCCACTATGATCCACATGATCACAATTAAATTATCCTCCTCCAATTATCTGTTATGGAAGCGTAAAATTATACCCATGCTCACCTGTTTTGATCTTCTTGGTCATGTCGATGGGACTACTTCCTCTCCCGCTCCTCTCCTTCAATCGGACGGGGCATCCTCTCCTAATCCCGAATACACAACTTGGCACACCACTGATCAGAAGTTGCTTAGTGTCCTCTTCTCCACCCTCTCGGAGGAGGCCATGGCGGAGGTTGTTGATTGCACAACCTCTCGTTCCGCTTGGTTGGCATTGGAGGCGGCCTTCTCTCACTCCTCCACGTCTCGTGCGAATCAGCTCCGTGAGGAGCTTCTTTCTCTACGCCGCGGCTCCCTCTCGGTTCCCGATTATGGCAAGAAATTCAAGTCCATTTGTGATCAACTATCCGCTATTGGGAAGCCCGTTGATGATTCCGACAAGAGCCATTGGTTCTTGCGTGGCTTAGGCATCCAGTTCGCCAATTTCGCTGACACGCGAATGGCAATGTCTCCCGTTCCCCAATTTTCTGATTTACTGCATCAAGCAATCCAGTTTGATCTCATGAATAGATCGATGGAGGCTGCTCCATCTCAGGCCACGGCTGTGTTCTCTGCGTCGGTCGCTCCCCGTCGTGGTGGCTTCAACCCCCGTTTCCAGAACGGCTCGGGTTGCCAGCAGCAGCAGCACCCTTCGCCTCGGCCTGGTGGTGCTCCCTCTGGCCGTGGGCGCGGCTCCTGGCGTCCTCCGCAATGCCAAATCTGCCGGGGCGAGCACTATGCGGATAAGTGCCCGCTCTTCTTAAATCGCTCCACGGACACTAATGCCTCTGCGGATCTTGCCCAGCAGTTCCAGAACAGCTGCAATGTCGTGGACTCGCCTGCTTTCTCGGATTGGTATGTGGACTCAAGTGCTACTGCTCATGTCGCCGCGAACGCTGCCTCTCTTGATTCAGTTGAATCGTATTCTGGTAATCACTCTGTTATTGTGGGCAATGGTAATTCTCTCTCTATCTCACATGTCGGTACTCGTCAGTTATCTCCTCTTATTTCTTTGAATGGGGTTTTAGTTGTTCCGGACATGCAAAAGAACTTATTATCTATCAGCAAGTTAACTGCGGATTATCCTGTGGATGTTTTATTCTCTGATGATTATTTTGTGGTTCAGCACCGCCACTCCAAGAAGATCCTCGCCACCGGAAGGCGTGAGCGTGGCCTTTACTTGCTTGATTCGAAGTTTGCAGCTCTCAATGTGGTCGTGAAGTCATCAACTAAAGCTAGTTTTTCTTTATGGCATTCTCATTTGGGGCATGTCCCATTTAGTACAATTTCTTTGTTGAATAAACTTGGTGTTTTGTCAGTTACCTCATTATTACCCACTCCTGGTATTTGTTCCTCTTGTCAACTTGCCAAAAGCAAACGTCTATCTTTTACACTGAATGATAAACGTGCTTCTTCCGTTCTTGGTTTAGTGCATTGTGATTTATGGGGTCCTGCTCAACTGCTGATGGTTATCGATTTTATGTTGCATTTATTGATGATTTCTCCCGCTTCACCTGGATTTATCCAATGCATTCTAAATCTAAGTTCTATGATATTTTTGTGCGCTTTCACACCTTTGCATGCAATCAATTTTCCACCACATTGAAGGTCTTTCAAAGTGATGGTGGTACTGTGTTTTTGAATCACAGGGTGCTTGATTTCATGAATACTCACGGTATTCATCATCGTGTGTCTTGTCCATACACTCCACAGCAGAATGGTAGGGCCGAACGGAAGCATCGCCATATTGTTGAGATGGGTTTGTCAATGATGTTTCATGCTACTCTTCCGTCAGAAATTTAGTTTGATTCTTTTGCTGCAGCTGTCTACACCATTAATCGTCTCCCATCTACTGTGTTGGACATGAAATCTCCATTTCAGGTCTTGTTTGACATCGTCCCAGATTACTCTAACTTCAAAATTTTTGGATGTCGAGTATTTCCTTATTTACGGGATTATGCGGCCAACAAACTTAGCCCTCGAAGTCGTCCCTGCGTGTTCTTGGGTTACAGTTCTACTTATAAGGGGTTTCGGTGCTATGATCCTTCTTCCGCTCGCACGTTCATCACCCGCCATGCTAAGTTTGATGAAAGTGTGTTTCCCTACTCGGGTGGCTCTTCCACTGTGCCGCATGCTGGACTCGACATCGCCTCCTTCAGTGATCCGTTCCCGCTCGCCCCCAGTCCTTGGCTCCGCCTCCCGCTCGCTCAACTCCACCTGCTCATCCTTGTGGTATTCGCGGCTGTCCTCTGGTCCCGGATGCTGCTCCAGTTCAGGTTGCACGGCCACCACATCTAACTGCCGCTGTTGGCGCCCCTGGCCTCGTTGATGATGCACTTGGTCCTCCTGATGTTGGTGCCCCTCTTGATACTTCCCATGGTGGCCCTGCCAGAATTGATCCGCCTCCAGCCCCTCTACGTCGCCGCCGAGACCCGCCGGCAGCTCCTTCTCATCCTATGACCACACGTGCCAAGGCTGGAGTTTTCACCCCCAAGTATCCGGTTGATCTGACTACTACTGCCGAGCCTAGAGGATTTAAATCTGCTCTCAAATCTTCGCATTGCTTATCCGCGATGAAGGAAGAAATGGATGCGTTGCATGCGAATCACACCTGGGATTTGGTTCCTTTACCTCCGGGAGCTAATCTTGTTGGTTCCAAATGGGTTTTCCATACGAAATATCTTCCGGATGGTAGCATTGACCGCTATAAGGCTCGCTTGGTTGCTCAAGGGTTTACTCAGATTCCGGGAGTTGATTTTCAACTCACTTTCAATCCGGTAATTAAGGCCGCTACAGTTCGCATTATTCTTGCGCTATCTATTCATCGAGGTTGGCCTTTGCATCAGCTGGATGTGAAAAATGCCTTCCTCAACGGCGTTTTGTCTAAACCTGTGTTCATGAAACAACCACCCGGCTTTGTTGATCCGCAGTACCCGACGCATGTGTGCAAGTTGAAGAAGGCACTCTATGGTCTTCGTCAAGCCCCACTGGCATGGTTCCATCGCTTCAGTTTGTTCCTACTCACTCTCGGTTTTCGGCAAAGTAGGTCCGATCCCTCACTCTTTTATTTCCGTCGCAGCGCAGATGTCCTTTATTTGCTCCTTTATGCCGATGACATTATTCTCACCGGCAGCGACTCGAACTTGCTTCATAAGTTCTTGGCTTGTGTTTCAAAGGAATTTGCCATTAAGGATCTTGGCCGGCTGAGTTATTTTCTTGGCTTGGAAGTCACTTACACTGATGCGGGTTTATTTGTTGGCCAACCAAAATATGCTCATGACATCCTTGCTCGCGCCTCTCTTGTGGATGCCAAACCGGTTTCCACGCCCCTTGCTGCTGGTGTGGCACTTTCTTCCGTTGGTCAGGCGTACTCGGATCCTACACTTTATCGCTCTCTTGTTGGTGCACTCGAATATCTTACTATTACCAGGCCTAATTTGTCTTATGCAGTCAGTCAAGTAAGTCAGTTACTACAGCATCCTATGGAGGATCATTTCCTTGCTGTCAAACGCATTTTACGATATGTCAAGGGCACTATAAATTTTGGTCTGCACTTCACCACCAGTTCTGATCTTTCACTTGTCAGTTACTCCGATGTTGACTGGGCTCGGTGTGTTGACACCCGCCGCTCTACTTATGGCTACTCGGTTTTTCTTGGTGGGAACCTGGTCTCTTGGAGTGCCAAGAAGCAGCCTACGGTTGCTCGTTCGAGCTGTGAGTCTGAATATCGGGCTATGGCTAATACGGCTTCAGAGGTCGTCTGGGTTGTTAATCTACCTCATGAACTTGGGGTCACACTTCCTCGCAAACATGTTCTCCTTTGTGATAATAAGAGTGCGGTGTTCCTGAGTCAGAATCCCATAGCTCATAAGCGCGCGAAGCACATTGAACTTGATTGCCACTTCATTCGTGACTTAGTGTCCTCTGGCAAGCTGTCCACCTGTTACATTCCTGCCTCTTTACAGCTAGCGGACGTCTTCACCAAAAGTCTCGCGCGCCCAGCCTTCAATTTACTACGCTCCAAACTATGCGTGCGGCTCAACCCCACGCATCGTTTGACGGGGGGTGTTAAGGAAAAATAATATACATATCTTTTATATTTGTTGATTGATTGTATTTCTATATATATGATGTAATCTTTCCATCTTTTCCGGGATTGTTTGTTGTAATCTCTTGTTAAATACAACCTCACACCAATGATTACTCATTCGGTGATTTACATATCTTTGCCTAATCTTCTCAACCTTTAATATAATTACTCATATTGAAGTCTTCTTTGTAATGTATGGAATATTAAGATGTCCATCATGCAGGCTGGTCATATATAAATGATATGTAATACATCGTGGGAATAATTATTGTGATGGAATCGGTTTTTTTTGCATATCATTGTTATGCTAGTCAAGCAAGGTATGAATTACAGATATGTGACACGGTATATACGGGTAGCCCTCGCGGGTGTTGTCGAGACCCGAGGCCCGATTGGGCGAGATATGATATTCAGCTACGGCTGGCGCGATTGTGCATCCCTGCGGGGATGGTGTATGTTACCCTGTAACGGGTTGGAGTTGATGATATCCTCACCCGTGGGTTCATACCGCCCGGGTTTTTAGGTGCCGGCTAGGCATATTCATTGCATTTGCATATAGGGTAGATAGGTGTATGTTAGGCCATGCATCACTTGCATAAATTGTATGATTGTGGTTGAAGCACCGGTATGGGACGGTGTGATGTTTTTTTTTGCTTAATTATTATTCTGCTAATTGTTCCCCCTTAATTCCCCTGCATATATTAGCCCTTGCTCAGTACTTTGTACTGACTCCTTGCTTTTTGTCTGTTTTATAGATCCTGCTGGAGGCGCTGGAGCATGATTTGGGTATGGGGGATGAGAGATCACATAGATAAGATTCTTTTGATCATGTTATTATGTTTATTTATGTGGTACTCCATTGATTGTTATCTACTTGATATCTATCTGACTAGTTGAGGCCTGTGAGCCTAGGATTTACATTATGTCGGCCTGTGGCCTTATGTGTTTACTGTTTTGGGTTGGTAGCCCCGTTTCTGATATATTGGCAGGATGCCAGATTATGTTTGAGAGGCTTGTAGCCTGATACTCTGGCAGGGATTGATATATATTCAGTTATTATGTAGGGATTATCTTCGTGCCTATGTGTTTTATTTTATTTTAGTTCCGCATGAAATTGGATTAATCAGATGATCATTTTAGGTTTGCTCAGCCTTGTACTAGCTGTTTTAAATTAGCTGGCCACTAGTTTAGGATAGTTAGTACGACGGTAATGCTTGCGAAAATCAGGTTTGAATTTTCGGGGCATTACAGAGTGGTATCAGAGCCTGTGTGCTCTCTTATTGCAATAAAATTTGTATAGACATAGGCAGTGAGATGTGCGTGGGATATATATATAGTGTAGTTTTGCATTCTTATTCTTATTTTGTTGAGATTTGCGCATACCAGGTTGAGCCACAGTTAGAGAACTGTGGAAAAACAATGGTACTCCAGTCAGGATCCTTGTGACTTTACAGTCAATGAGGACTGCGAATTCATTGTTATCTATTTATTTAATTGTTATGTTCTTTATTATGCCATCAGTTATATGTGATATATGGTATGTTGGTGATTTCTGCTGATGTGTTTGTCCATGTTGTGTCTGTTTTGCATATCAGAATGGTTCCTTATCGTGCTAGAGGTGCTGGTCGACGGGGAAGGCCCGGCAGAAACCAGGGCTATCTGTTGGAGATAGGGTAGGGGATTTTGCACCTGAAGAAATAGGAAATATGGTCCCACCTGATGGTCTTGAACAAGGGAACGACGGATAAACACCTCCTCCTCCTCCTCCACCCGCACCGGAGGTACCACCTGTTGCTCAGGTGCCACTCGGGAATCCACCAGTAGGAGGTGCAGCTGCCTTCAATCCAATTGAGTTCGCCCGGCAGCTGGCACAGTTCTTCCAGATGTTACCACAGCCTGTCGTGCAGCCTGCCCCTGCATCTGTTCCAGTCCATGTGGATTATGTGGATCTGTCCACAAAGCACCATCCACCAAAGTTTGCAAGGGGTGCTAGTCCATCCGATCTGGAGAACTGGAAGTACCAGTTGGGGGGTACTTTTTAGCATCAACTTTCCTGAGGACCAGAAGGTCTATGTGGCTTCCCACTACCTGGAAGGGGAAGCACTACATTGGTGGAGGACCCGCGAGCACGACCTAGTTGCTCGACCCGGGTTCAACTGGGAGCAGTTTACAGAGGCTCTATCCACCACATATCTTGGAGGCGAGGAAAATGGAATTTCTGGGTTTGAGACAGACGAAGAGTATGAGCGTGACAGCTTATCACAGGAAGTTTGTGGAGCTTATGAGGTATGCTCCGGAGGTTATGCCCACTGGTAGGGACGAGGTTCGTTGTTTCATTTCGGGTCTCCGGGCAGGGATTAAGTCTTCATTTGGTTATCGAGGTTATGATACATTGTCTGAGGCGTTCGATCAGGCCTTATATGTGGAGGAGAGTCGGTCTGAAGAACGTCAGCAGTGGCAGAGTAGAAAGAGGCATAGAGATCAGGGTTGTGAGGGGCAGCGAGGCGGCGATCAGAGTGTTCAGGCCGCTGTTAGGGGTCGCCGTGATGGTGGCCGAGCTGATGTAGGCAGGGGCGGTGGCCGTGCCCCGTTACCTGTTGGTGAGATCGGACCTGATGGTCGTGCTGTGTACCGTTGCTGGAATTGTCGGGAGCTTGGCTCGCAGATCTGATTGCCCACACCCTGTTGTGCTGCAGCAGGGACATGGGTATGCTCCAGCTCAGCCTGGACGGCGAGGCAGACCTGCCCGAGTTGACAGAGGTGGCAGATTGAATGTCCTGGACCGTGGTGAGGCGGATCGTCGGGATGATGTTCTTGCAGGTGTGTTTGAAATTCCTGAAGTATCTATTTTCTTTTTGTTTTGCTCTGTCCTTCTAAGCGTTGTACCCCGTTTAGGTACTATTACTGTTGCGAATCATTCTGCCTTTGTATTGTTTGATTCGGGAGCCTCGTGTTCGTTCGTGGCTTTGCAATTTGTGCGGGAGCACAGAGTAGGACCGTTGGTGCCCTACCAGATGCATGTTTCCCTGCCTTCGGGCGATATCATCCGTAGTGATCACATATGGCGAGATGCGGTATTGAGCATCGAGGGCCGTGAGTTCAGAGCCGACTTGGTGGTATTTAGTCTGGCTGATTTTGATGTAATTCTGGGCATGGATTGGTTGACTCGCCATCGTGCTGTGATCGATTGTGGTATTCTACGTATTTCCTTCCGAGATCCTCTCGGTAAGTATGTTTCTTACCGACGTTCTTTGATTCCACCTGCTATTAGTGTGGTTTCTGTTGCCGTATTGTGTGATTTGATGCGCGCGGGTTGTTCACTTTCCCTGTGGCACATGATGGATCTTCGAGCAGAGGTTCCTGCTGCTTCGAGTGTCCCTGTTTTCTCGGAGTTCGGAGATGTATTTCCCGATGAAATTTATAGTCTCCCACCTGCTAGAGAGATTGATTTTACTATCGAGCTGATGCCTGATGCAGCTCCTATTTCTAAGGCTCCTTACCGGATGGCTTCTGCTGAATTGAAGGATCAATTGAGTGAGCTATTAAGGGGTATATCCAGCCGAGTAGCTCGCCTTGGGGAGCTCCTGTACTGTTTGTCAAGAAGAAGGACGTGTCGATGAGGATGTGCATCGATTACAGGGGTTTGAACCGAAGCACGGTGAAGAATAAGTATCCTCTACCTCGGATTGAGGATTTGTTTGATCAGTTGAGAGGGGCTAGTGTATTCAGTAAGATTGATCTGAGATCGGGCTACCATCAGATAAGGGTGGCAGAGGCTGATAGGCCTAAAACAGCATTCAGAACTCGTTATGGACACTTTGAATTCACGGTCATGCCTTTTGGTTTGACTAATGCACCAGCGATCTTCATGGATCTTATGCATAGGGTATTCCGTCCCCTGCTGGATGTGTGCGTGGTTGTGTTCATAGACGATATTTTGGTCTATTCAACCGACTCGTGAGGCACATGCTGACCATTTGAGGACAGTGTTGAACACATTGTGAGAGCATAAGCTATATGCTAAACTCTCTAAATGTGAGTTCTGGTTGGAGAAGGTGTCATTTCTGGGACACATTGTTTCGGGTGAGGGCATTGCAGTTGATCCTGCTAAGGTGGAAGCGGTACTTAAGTGGCAAGCCCCGAAGAATGTGGGAGAGATCCGGAGTTTCTTGGGTCTTGTTGGCTACTACCGCAGATTCATTGAGGGGTTCTCTAGTATTGCTAGACCTCTGACGAGATTATTGAGGAAAGATGTCAGATTCAGATGGGATGATGCTTGTGAGCAGGCATTCGAACTGTTGAAGAAGAAAGTGACAGAGGCACCTGTTTTGGTACTACCTGATGATTCAGGCGAGTATGAAGTTTACACGGATGCGTCACTTAAGGGTTTAGGTTGTGTGTTGATGCAGAATGGGAAGGTGATTGCTTATGCATCTCGACAGCTTAAGCCACATGAGCAGAACTACCCGACTCATGATTTGGAGATGGCAGCGGTAGTGCATGCTCTGAAAATCTGGAGACACTATTTGTATGGGGCAAAGTGTAGAATTTATTCAGATCATAAGAATCTGAAGTGTCTGTACACCTCAGACCACATGAGTGCAGACAGAGGAGATGGATGGAGTTGTTGCAGGACTATGACACCGATATTCAGTATATTGAGGGAAAGGCGAACTGGGTGGCAGATGCTTTGAGCAGAAAAGAGCATCATTCAGTGGCATGCTTGGGAGTGATGCCCGAATGGCGCAGGGAGCTACTCAGAATTGAGGTTCAGGTAGTTCCTGTTGGCTCTGTCCAACACACCTTAAACATGCTAGTTACTACATCTTCTTTGATTGATGAGATATTTTCCAGTCAACATGATAGCAGGGAGATGGCAGTATTGAGACAGAAGATTCAGGATGGTAAGGCTCCGGGTTTCAGAATTGATGATAGGGGCATGGTGAGATATGGTGATAGATGGTGCATTCCGGAGTGTTGTGTTGACCTGAAGAGGAAGGTCATGGATGAGGCTCACACGACTCCTTATTCTGTTCACCCAAGGGTCACAAAGATGTATAAAAAGACATCTGACAGACTTATTGGTGGAACAACATGACGAGGGAGATAGTTGACTATGTGGCTAAGCGTGCGACCTGTCAGCGAGTGAAGGCTGAGCACATGAGGCCGATGGGTTTGCTACAGCCTCTAGCAGTACCTGAATGGAAGTGGGAATCCATTTCCATGGATTTTGTGACAGGATTGCCTCAGACGGGGAGGAAGATGGACACTATCTGGGTAGTGGTGGATCGATTGACAAAGAGTGCAGTATTCATACCTATGAGACTGACATGGAGTATGAGCCAGCTTACACAGGCTTATATTCAGCATGTTGTTAAAAGATTTGGGATTCCCAAGGAGATCGTGTCTGACCGGGATTCCAGATTTCTGTCCAAGTTTTGGAAGGACGTGCAGGCAGCATTTGGCACGCAAATTAGCATGAGTACTGCATGGCATCCTCAGTCAGATGGTCAGACAGAGAGGACCATTAGGACATTAGAGGATATGCTGCGAGTTTGTGCACTGGACTTTCAGGGTAGTTGGGAGAATCACCTCAGTTTAGTGGAGTTCAGTTACAATAACAGTTATCATGCGAGTATCGGTATGGCTCCCTTCGAGGCATTGTATGGGAGGAAGTGCAGGAGTCCCTTATGTTGGAACGATTCAACGGATAAGGTGAATGTGGGTCCTGAGATGATTGAGCAGACAATCGAGTTGGTGAGGATCATCAGGGATCGTATGAAAGAGGCTCAAGACAGACAGAAGAGCTATGCTGATTTAGCTCGTCAAGATGTGGAGTTTGAGGTTGGCGATAGGGTATTACTGCGGGTATCGCCTATGAGAGGGGTACGCCGGTTTGGTAAGAAGGGTAAGCTCAGCCTGAGATACATTGGACCCTATGAGATTGTGGAGAGAATTGGTAAAGTGGCTTATAGGTTGGCTTTACCAGTTGAAGTGGGTCGAGCTCATGATGTTTTTCATGTTTCTCAACTCCGGAGGTTCATATCTGACCCATATAAGATTATCCAGCCTGATGTTATTGAATTGGATGCGAGTCTTGAGTATGAGGAATATCCGGTAAGGGTGATTGATACCAAGGAAAAGGTTCTAAGAGATAAAACCATTCCGATGGTTAAGGTGTTATGGTCAAGGCATGGAGCTGAAGATGCTACTTGGGAAACCAATGAGCATATGAAGATGAGGTACCCAGACTTGGACTTAACACCTTCACATTGAGGTAACAATTTTCCCTTGCTATTTCTTTGATGATCATGTTCTTGATTATACATTTCGGGGACGAAATGATCGTAAGGGGGAAGGGATGTAATGACCCAACTTATTGGTTGGGCCAATATATATTTTAATTTGAATGGATTGGTTTCTAGCCCAAAACCCGGTTTGGCCCAAATAAGACTTAAGTATATGTATGGTCATTTTTCAGATTTTGGGGACAGATTTGAGTTTTAGGAAAGGGGGAAAGCGATCAGTGCAAGAGGAAGAAAGGGGGGGAGAAGATTTTCGCCCGAACCATCTTGAATTCTTAGAAAAATCGATTGAACACTTGTTAGTAAGTGATTCCTCTTGTTCCCCTCTTCGATTTGTTGTATTATTGGTTTTGGTATTGATTTAAGGATGTTGATAAATTAGGGGTCTTGGTGGATTTCGGTTTATTTGGAGGAATTGAAGCTTGGAATCAACGAATCGGTGCTCTAAACTTGTTCGAGACTATAAGGCAAGGGCTTTTATATGTATTATCATTTGGGACTTGATATTTTATTCGTGTTTGTGTGTGCGGTTTCTTTTGCAGATATGTGAACATCGATGGGTACTAGTTTGAGTGGAACTGTGCTTGATTATGGGATTTGAAGGATTAATGCACTAGTGAAATCTTACTAATTATTGTGCTTTGATAAGTTGTCGTGAAGAGTATTAAGAAAGGGGCTATTTTTAATATCTATTATTTTTTAATTTCACTCAGGTTAAGATAAGTGTTCCTGGCTACTGTAACTCTCTGTGCTCTTTCTTGAAATTTTGATCCGGTAAACACCTCTTTGAAAAGTCCAAGTTTGAGTCATTTAGGACTTGTCAGTATTTATTTAACTCACTAGCCATGGAAGTGATTTTTTTCTATTTTTCTTCTTAAGCTTGTTGCTCTAACCATATATATATATATATATACATATATATTGACGTAATGGCATATTTTTGTTGATGGAATTGGAATGCTAACAGGGTAGTGGTCATAGACTAGTTATTGCAAAATCTTCATAATTGACAACATAATAATTTATTTTCCCTATTAATTAATTTAATTCCTTGAAGAAGAAGTGCAGATTGTAATATTCTTTAATAGATTTTACTCATTCACATATGACTTGTGTGTTATAAATTAATCGGAGTTAATAGAGTTAAGTGATATATTAAATCACCATCTGTGTGGAATGCTGCTGTGTAGATACATATTTGAAGAGCTAGTACACCTTTATGATTTTTAATATAATTACTCATATTGAAGTCTTCTTTGTAATGTATGGAATATTAAGATGTCCATCATGCAGGCTGGTCATATATAGATGATATGGAATACATCGTGGGAATAATTATTGTAATGGAATCGATTTTTTTTGCATATCAGTGTTATGCTAGTCAAGCAAGGTATGAATTACAGATATGTGACACGGTATATACGGGTAGCCCTCGCGGGTGTTGTCGAGACCTGAGGCCCGATGGGGCGAGATATGATATTCAGCTACGGCTGGCGCGATTGCGGATCCCTGCGGGGATGGTGTATGTTACTCTGTAACGGGTTGGAGTTGATGATATCTTCACACGTGGGTTCATACAGCCTGGGTTTTTAGGTGCCGGCTAGGCATATTCATTGCATTTGCATATAGGGTAGATAGGTGTATGTTAGGCCATGCATCACTTGCATATATTGTATGATTGTGGTTGAAGCACCGGTATGGGACGGTGTGATGTTTCTTTCTGCTTAATTATTATTCTGCTAATTGTTCCCCCTTAATTCCCCTGCATATATTAGCCCTTGCTCAGTACTTTATACTGACTCCTTGCTTTTTGTCTGTTTTATAGATTCTGCTGGAGGCGCTAGAGCATGATTTGGGTATGGGGGATGAGAGATCACATAGATAGGATTCTTTTGATCATGTTATTATGTTTATTTATTTGGCACTTCATTGATTGTTATCTACTTGATATCTATCTGACTAGTTGAGGCCTGTGAGCCTAGGATTTACATTATGTCGGCCTGTGGCCTTATGTGTTTACTGTTTTGGGCTGGTAGCCCCGTTTCTGATATATTGGCAGGATGCCAGATTATATTTGAGAGGCTTGTAGCCTGATACTCTGGCAGGGATTGATATATATTCAGTTATTATGTGGGGATTATCTTCGTGCCTATGTGTTTTATTTTATTTTAGTTCCGCATGAAATTGGATTAATCAGATGATCATTTTAGGTTTGCTCAGCCTTGTACTAGTTGTTTTAAATTAGCTGGCCACTAGTTTAGGATAGTTAGTACGGCGGTAATGCTTGCGAAAATCAGGTTTGAATTTTCGGGGCGTTACAATAACAAAATCAACATAAAATAGATTTCATGAAATACAAAAATTTTGAGTAGAATACAAAGGAGAATGACAAAAATAATTTGTAGAGTAAGTCTTCATTGCAATCTTGAATTTCAACATGTAATCATGCAAAAGTCAATAGAAAAGCATTAAAGATATATACTTAACAGTACGTAAAAAAAAACACTAATATTATTCACGGGCGGAGTAAAAAAATCTTACATGAATAGCAATATGAAGAATATATTACAATAAAATAGAGAAAATTAACTTGCAACAAAAAAAAAATATTTGGAAAACATTGGCGTGAGAAGAAGAAACAAATGACATTGTTTAAATATAAAATCAAAGTTGAGAAGACAAAAAGAAATAATGAAGAATAAGAATGAAGAAATAAAATATGAGATAATGAGAATTTCAAGACAACTATTAGATTAAATAAATGTGTGAGTGGAGTATTTATAGAAAATATAAGGAGCTTTGGAGGAGATATACAAATCTCAGAGGAATGGAATCAGATTTGACGTGATTTTCTAATAATAGATAATAGTATAAATTAATTACAGATATCATAATATTTTATTAAGAATTTGTCAGGATATTTATAAATATAAATATAATATATATGTGAGTGAAGTTGTTGAAATTGGGAGAAAAAAGTTGGATGGGGTGTTGAAAACAAGGGGTGGGTAAGTGGGGGGAAATTGGACTATATTATTTTTACGGAATGGTTATGGTACTACCAATGTGAATGGTAGTACATCAAGACAAATCATCTCAACCATACAAAAATATCCAATGGCTATAAAATAAAAATGGTAGAGTTGTCAAACAAAAATAATCATATCTTTAGTAATAAAATCATTCATAAAATCAATTTAGTGATTTCTATCCTTAAATAAAGATCATATAAAAAATTTACATAAGTTAGCTCTCTTTTAACACAATTCATGGCATAATAATAGAGAAATTATCTTTATTTATCTATTTCACTCGCCAGTCTTTCATTCCTCACATTTTCTATTTGGTTATTTTGAATTTCTGAAATATGATAGGATATTTAGATTCCTTGAATCGAGTAGATAGATTTTCATATAAAGAACGTCCAAATCCGAGCTCATTTGAGAAAGTTACAGCCATTTGAGTTTGTCATATAAATTTTGTTGTATAGACTACGTCGCTGAAATGCATATGCTATGTCGCTGAATTGTAAAATCTCCGTCGCTGAATTGTAAAGGCTCCGTCGCTAAATTACACAGCCACCGTCGCTGAAATGTAAAGGTTGTGTTTCTGAAAATTGTATTGAACTTCAAATGGCTCTAATTTTCTCAAACGAACTCGGATTTTGATGTTCTTTATATGAAAATCTACCTACTCGATGTAAGGAATCTAAATTTCCCATCAAATTTTAGAAATTCCAAATAGATAAATACCAGATTTTCAAAAGAAAAGACATCTTATGTTCATTATTTTGAAAATATGATATTTACATATTTAGACTTTCTAAAATTTGATATAATATTTAAATTCCTTGCATTGAGTAGATAGATTTTCATATAAAGAGCGTCCAAATCTGAGGTCATTTGAGAAATTTAGAGTCATTTGAAGTTTGTCGCATAAACTTTGTTATATAGGCTACGTCGCTGAAATGCATAAGCTATGTCGCTAAAGTATAAGCCTCCATCGCTGAATTATAAAGCCTCCTTCGCTGAATTACATAGCCACCGTCGCTGAAATGTGAAGGTCGTATTTCTGAATATTGTAATAAACTTCAAATGGCTCTAACTTTCTCAAATGAACTCGGATTTTGACATTCTTTATATGAAAATCTACCTACTCGATGCAAGGAATCTAAATTTCCTATTAAATTTTTGAAATTATAAATAGATAAGTACCAGATTTTCAAATGAAAGGGTATCTTATTCTGGTTATTTTGAAAATATGATATTTATCTGTTTAGGCTTTATAAAATCTGATAGGATATTTAAATTCCTTGCGTTGAGTAGATAGATTTTCATATAAAGAACGTCCAAATCCGAGCTCATTTGAAAAAGTTAGAGCCATTTGAAGTTTGTCACAAAAACTATGTTGTATAGGCTATGTCGCTGAAATGCATACTCTGTGTCGCTGAATTGTAAAGCTCCCATCGCTGAATTACAAAGCCACTGTCGCTGAAATGTGAAGGCTATGTTTCTGAATATCGCAGTGAACTTCAAATAACTCTAACTTTCTCAAACGAACTCGGATTTTGACATTCTTTATATGAAAATCTACGTACTCGATACAAGCAATCTAAATTACCTATCAAATTTTAGAAATTCCGAAAAGAAAAACTAAGATTATGAGGGAGAGAGATGTACAAGCATTAGAATTGAGAAAAGTGAATAGAGATCATTTGGATCTTTTTGAAATTACGATAGTACCCTTTGTATTAATCTTAGCCATTGATTTCAACATTTCATCAATGGCTTGGATGTGCCACAGTACATCAGAGACATAGATCTCTGCACCCTAACCAAAGCCTTGTTTTTATATAGAATATTTGTTAGGGTATTTATAAATATAAACACAATATATATGTGAAAGTTGGATAGGGTGTTGAAAACGAATGGGGGGAAATTGGACTATATTGTTTTTATATAGAATATTGGTTAGGATATTTATAAATATAAATATAATATTATGTGAGTGAAGTTGTTGAAATTGGGAGAAAAAAGTTGGATGGGGTGTTGAAAACAAGGGGTGGGGAAGTGGGGGGAAATTGGACTATATTATTTTTATATAGAAATATATATAGATATATAGATATGTACTGTATGTAATAAACTTGAGCCAAAGATGAGAAATGAACAACTTAAAAAAATCAAAGATGAGATTTTTTATTGGATGGAGGGAGTAATCGAAATGAGCGCATAAGGCACCACATAAAATCCGGAGGTGATATTTTAATTTGAGGATGCTTCCAGAGTGTGTCTAATAATTTATACATACAAACACATACATTTTTTATTGCATGCATCTTGATTTTAATATGTGAATGCTTCCATAGTGTCATGGAGTCCTTTTTTCATGACGAGATACTGGTATCATGACATGCTAGCTAACCCTATTATTTGTTGCTCAGGGCCCACCAAATGTTGGTGCAAGTGAAAGTGCGCATGTGAATCGCGCTCCACACCCGGCGCCCCTTCACATTTTACCCCACTCAAACCCACGCACATCCTTGTGCGTGCGCAGTTGCCCCTATGCACCCAGGCCTGACCTGGGACGTCGACAACTCGTGCGTGACTGCACGCATTTAGTGCGCTTTACTATCTCACTTCATATCATCATTTGTCGACGCACGGGGTTACCTCAGCAAAAACGTTGCATTCCCAGTCGCCCGATAGGGAGCTTGCCTATGGACTCCCGCCGATGCATCATCGTCTTCCACATTTCCCACCCATCTCGATGCAACATTGCAACCTTAACTAATGCCTAACTCCTCCGTCCACTTTCAGCTCACCTCGACTCAACTCCCTACCTCTGGGCCGTACCCCAACACTCTTGTCTTGCATGCTTTTATCCATGGACGGCCTTTCGGTGTTGCCGAGCTCACCAGACCCACTCATGGAGTTGCAACACTAGGCGTGTGTGCTACCTCACAAGAGAGAGCAAAGAGAGAGCAAAGATTTGTAAAGAAGGGAACATATTTTTAAAGAATGAAACTTGAAGTATTTGGTTGAATCTCTTGCCTTTTCTCTTGTGGCTGTTGTTGGACGACTTGGAAGACTTGGGGAGGTTAAATTCATTCCTTGGCTGCTGTTGAATTGGAACTCAATACTGGAGAGCATCGATTTGGCCTGGAGACGAGAGACGTTGCCTAAAGACTTGGAGATCCTTGAAATTCTATTTTCCTTTGGACATTGAGTTTGTCATGAATTCTATTTGATGTTTTGTTCTTATTTTCATGGGTATTGAGTAGTTTACTTTTATCTAGCTTAGAATTGAACCCCGTGTTGGGATTGGATTTCCGTTGGGAGGCTTGATATGTGTTGAATGTTTAATTTCCTTTAACTATTAAGTATTTTTTATGATTTCTGTTTTCACGACATTAATTCTTATGTTGATTGATTATGATGCGCACATAGCTGGTAGAGAAATGGTATTAAAATTCTGTTGATGTCTCATCTGTTGGTATACTGGTTTTAATGTTAGCAGCGTCAAGTTAAACTGGTAAACTGAAGCTGCGATAAAAAAAATTGGTCTAGCAGACTGAATTTGCTGAAGCTGTGATCTAAATAGGGGACAGTAGCGTCTATGCCTACGCGGTGTTAATGGTTTTGATGTTAGAAGTGTGAATGGTTTTGATGCTAGAGGTGTGGGCGGAACTGTGTGGTATTATTGGTGGTTTGAGTGTCTTGCTTGGTTTTGAAACAGTGGTAGTAGTGTATTGTAATTGGATTCGGATGGTTTGTTTTGGAGGTAATAAAATTCTCATTCTCCTCAAAAAATGATGTGCACATAGCTAATTGATTTAGGATTTTGATTGTTCTAATTTAGTAACAACTAGAGGATTGAACTCTAGGGAATCATGGAATCAATTGAGACCTCACCGCATAGGTAGAATCATCCTATTGAATTAGGCTTTTCTAAGCTTTAATGCAATCGGATAAGTAAATCTATTGTCGTACCTAGGTTCTTAATTCGATTAGGGAAGTGAATAACGGCTGTGCCTTGTTCAACGATTAAGTAAAGAAGAGTTGGTCATGAGGCAGTTGCCGAGTGACTATAACTAATTTATTTAATAGGAAGAGGAAATATTTGTCAATGGCAACAATAAATCCAATTCCAATCCGGCAAATTCAAGTTCTAAGCTAGGTATTTTTCATCATTTGATTTTATAAACTTTTCAATGCGTCTTGTTCATTGCCTGCTTATTTAATTTTATTCTTCTACTTTATTTTATTTTCCTAGCATTAGTTAAAATCAACCCCCCCCCCCCATTTTATTATTGTGGTTAATCATAGTTAATATTTCGTTTGAAACCCTGAGGAGACAACTCTATTCAACATTATCTTTTTTTTCATACGAGTATAATTATTTATTTTTGTAGCTAGACGACAGCTATCAAGGAGACAGAGAAATGAATTTTTTTTGGGCTATAGCACCCAATCAAAAGGTTATCAAGTATATTGCTTGGAAAATAAAAAGCTTACCACTAGTCTAGACATGATATCCGATGAAGATGATGGGAGATAAAACCAAATAGAGAGAAAGAATATCTACTTACTAGAACCAACCCAACAACAACCAGATGATGGAAACCCACGGGATGCAACAAGACAAGCGGTAGAAGAAGATCCCATTACATCTCCAGAATTCATCCAAAATGAACATTCACATTTCTGACTGAAACTTTATCAATGATTCAATTTTACAATTGTGGAGCCAAACAACTATGAAGAAGCTTCCACAAAAGATGTTTGGATAAAAGTAATGGAGAAGGAGATACATATGATTAAAAAGAATAAAATGACAGATCTTCCCAAAGCTAAAAAGGCATCGGAGTTAAGTGAGTCTACAAGACAAAACTTAAACGGGACAGTTCATTCCAAAAACATAAGGCAAGGTTTGTCGCTTATGGATATGCATAACAATATATATAGAGTATATTACAATGAGACATTTGCACCAGTAGCCCAACTCGACACCATATGAGTACTTATTGCACTAGCAGCACAGAAAAAATAGAAGATTTATCAGCTCGATGTGAATCAACATTCCGCAGTGGATATCTTAATGAAGAGATATATGTGGAGCAGCCTCAAGGATTCGTGATACAAGGGCATGAAGATAAATTCCTCCAACTAAGCAAAGCATTTTATGGACTAAAGCAAGTGCCAAGAGCTAGAATTGATGACTATATTGCTACAATTGATGACTACTTCACTGAGCTTGGATTTAGGAAGAGTATGAGTGAGCCAACACTACTCATCAAGACCCAATGCACGAATGAAAAACTCATTGTCTTTTTATATGTTGATGATCTTATATTCCTAGAAAATAATGAGACAAGGATTGGGGGTTATGACAATGACATGCCGAAACAGTTCGAGATGCCTGATCCAAGCTTGATACAATATTTTCTTGGCATCGAGATATATCAAAGAGAAGATGGTGTTTTCATCTCTCAAAAGTAGCATACCGAGACCTTATTATATAATTTTAAAATGGAGTGTTATTGCAAGGTCGTAGCAACTTCACTTGACAATAATCAGGGGTTACATAAGGAAGATGGCTCACCAAAAGTAGATAACTCAAATTTTCGAAGCTTAAACGGACGCTAAATTGACCGGACATAATATATACAAACAACTTTCTATCTAGGTTCATGCAAGAACCAACTAAATATCATTATGGTACAGCCAAGCGAGTACTTCGATATCTTCACGGAAGTAAGACCTTCGTCATTTGGTATGAATCAACACCTTAATCTAAACTAACTGACTACACTAACAGTTATTGGGCATGATCAATTGATGATAGGCAAAGCACATTGGGCTATGTATTTACAATACGTTCAGGAATATTTTCTTACATCTAAAAAGCAAACAAAAGTTGCACAATCATCAGCCGAAGCAGAGTACATAACGACAACAATGAATATAAGCGAAGCAATTTTGTTGAAGAGAATACTGAGGATATGGGAGAGCCACAAGATAAAGCTACAAAAATTTACTGCGACAGTAAGTCTACAATAGCCATGACGAAAGATCCAGTGTTCCATAACATAACCAAACATATCAAGATCAACTATCACTTTATCAGAGAAGTAGAAGTAAACAAAGAAACTGAGTCGAAGGCTTGGAGCATTGCAAGAAAAAAAAAAAGCAATTAGCAGATATATTTACAAAAGCACTACCACGAGGCAAGTTCGAGACTTTACGAGAACTGATTGGAATTATAGAAATATGCACCAAGGAAGAGTATTAAAATGTGTTAAAACTTTCTTCTTCTTTTTTTTGTTGAAAAACCTATACAGGCTAGGAAGTGGGTGGTGGGAGCCCATGCCACACAAATTACAAAGTGAATAAAGGGGAGCGATAGGGGGTCGGTTGAGAATCGAACCTCCAACCTTTAGATTGAAAGTCAAAAGACATAACAACTTGGGCTAAGTTCTCATCCGTTAAGAGAACTAAGATTATTTGGATAATTTAGTAGAATATTCTATATATTAAGGAATATGATTAAAATAGAGGAGGAAGAATGAACCTGAAATAGAATGTCCTAGAATCATATATCATGCTCCATTGGCTACTATAAATACGTGGACCCATTGTAGGATCTTGTAACAAGACCACCCCCAAGCCATTTATGTAATCCAACTTCATTTATAAAGTTTTATTTCCAATCTCATTCCAAACTTTCCTTTTAACATTGAAACACATACTTCCCACACTAACTACTAATCACAAACCTCACATACGTAATGATTATAATTCGTATCCTAAAAACCATAAAAAAAAACCCTACCCACATCTCAACGGAAAAATCTCATGTTCGAACACCTAGTGCAAAGGTGTTCCAATCAACATAATCATTTTAGAAAAGAATCTAGACTTTGTAAGGATCCCATAGATGTTTTCAAATCACAAAACCATCGTTGGAGAAAAATGAGCTCGCCAAAGAAGATGATGAATATTAAATCCTGCGATTTCCAAAGCTATTTCGAAAATGGCGGATCATAGGTGCATTCTACTCCTTTCATCACGGATCATGAATATATCTTTAGATTTCAGAAACTTACATCGTAGCTCAAGATCACAAAACTAGGCTGAAATTTTTCACTCTTTGGCCAGAATTTGTAACCAACTCGTCCGGAAGCCATTTCCTCACTGAATCTGTCGAGCTTTATATCAATCCCATTCGAAATCACCTATCGATTACAACTGAAGCTCAAAATACACTTCCAATCAACATACAAGAAAAATTATTGAAATTTCTTAATCTATAAATGGAACATCAGAGTCATAGTAGATGACCATTGATGGTCGTCCATGTCTTGTTGAGGACGGCCACCGACGACCATTTGGGGCTTGTGAGAATGATCATCGATGGCTGTTTGGGGTTTGGTTGAAAACGTTTGTCGATTTTCTGGCCAAGTTTGGAAATCTCGAGCTATTGTGTAAATTTCTAAAATCTGGGCACATATTCTTGATCCTTTTGAGTAAAGGATTGGAATGCACCTAAGAATGTCATTTTTTAGAAAGTTTGGGTGTTCACAAGATTAACTATTCATCTTCTTCTCCGACCACAAATCGAGAAAATTCTTCAATTACTCACCACAAAAGCTTTGGAATCATTCATTATGTGCTTTGAAAACACTCCTGTCTATGTTTTCTTGCCTTTCGGACGGGTAAATCCAACATAACCATCAATTTTCTTGTTTATGGGAAAAATTTCAAATTGTGCCTTAACATTGTCCATTTTCCTATTTGGTGCCATAAGTTTGGAGTTTTCTAATTTGATGTCATAATTTTGCTAATGATCTCCAAAAAGGTCTCATCAGGTCTTAAACATTCATATTTGCTGATGTGGCAAAATATTAATATAAATAATTAATTTAATTATGCCATATAGGTGTCACGTATGCATTGAATGGGTTTTACCTATGTAAACACGTGAAAATTCACTCGCCATTAAAAATGCGATACGTGTATTTTAAATATTAATTTTATTATTTTCTAGGCATTTTAAATAAATTAAATGCTTGAAATAATTATTAATATTTATTGGGCTATTTGGACCAACAAGTCAAATAAACCTATGTTGGGCCAATGTGGACAAGTCCAAGTGCAAGACCCACAAGCCCCATGGCTCAATAATGGATGCTCAGAGTAGGCCAGCCCATGAAAATTAATTGATGTGGATAAGTCCAAATGAAAGACCCACAAGCTTATGATCCAATGGATACTTGAAGCAGGTCAGTCTATGGAAATCAATTAATGTGAACAAGCCCAGATAAAAGGCCCACATGCTCACTGACCTGATAGAAATGTGGATTGGACCAGCCCATCGATTGGTCAATCATCCACAATCCCTAGGGTTTTTCCTCTATAAATAGAGGCACTCATTCACACATTGTGGATACGTCTTGATACCCTACTAATTCTCAAGACTCAAGTACTTGAGATCTACAGCAACAAAACGTTGTAGAAATTCCAAGAAGCCGAAGAAGAAGCACAAAAGCATCTTGATGTCTTCAAGGTTGGAGGAATCAAAGGAGTAACAGAAGTCGAACCCAAATTGTTTGATCTTCTCATATATTTCTTTTAAATTCATTCAAATTCTCTGTAATTGTAGACATTTCTCGTGAAATTAATAAAATTATTTTGCAGTTTCTGTCTACGCATTTTTTGCACTTACAGATTTTGGCACGCCCAGTGGGACACTTCTGTCTTTCATCTCCTCCAGACGTCGTCAACAAAATCCAATGGCTTCAAGGAACACCTCCAAGAGCAACTCTTCGACATCCGGTGCCGCTATGCCCAACGTCACCACAAGGAACATGAAGAAAGCAATGGAGGCCGCCGATGCTGCGCGCGGAAAGGAAGTTGATGCGGATATGCCGCTGCTGGAAGAAGGAAACGACCATAGATCGGGATCCTCCACGCCGTTGTCAAGCCCGCGGGGAGATCAAGAAGAGACATCCACCCTGCGTCATGCTGTTGCAATGACAACCCAAGCCAGCACTCTTGAAGAGCAAATGGCCAACCTGACAAAGATCGTGGAAATGCTTGCGAAGAGATCCGAGTTGCAAGATGCACGTATGGAGCAAATGATGAATAGACTGGATGGCTCTGACGGCGGCCAAGCAATGAACAAGCCCGTGGAGATCCGCGACGATGGAGAGACTTCCCGAAAAGGCGCTTCGGCAAAAGGAAAAGCAACCACTGATGTCCAAGTCACTCCAGACGGCTTCATCTCCGCTGATCAACTGAAAGAGTTCATCACGGGAACGTTGAAGGAAGAAGTCTCGGTGGGATCAAAATCCTCCTTGACATATCTCAAGCCATATAGTGCCTGCATTGACTCATTGAGGATGCCGGCAGGCTATCAACCGCCCAAGTTCCAACAGTTCGACGGCAAAGGGAATCCCAAGCAACATATCGCCCATTTCGTGGAAACATGCTGTAATACCCGAGAAGCAATTTCGAGGACGAAGTTGATTCTTAAGAAGAGTAGACTGTAATACCCTAAATAATTATTAAATTATTTAAGTATTTAAATACATAGTAGTTAATTAATATACATATATATATATTGAACTAGCAGTTAATATATATATATATTCCCTGGAAAATTCTTAAGAAGGAAGTTTATATATATTTAAATAAATTATATACATAGTAGTTAATTAACACTTGTTTTTTATTTTTTAAATAAACATATATTATATATTTGATATATAATTTTGTAATTGGACCCCATACTTCTATACATGTGTGGCTCGGTTCTATCTATTATTTACTAACATCTCATCTATCAAGTTTCAACCAAAATTTTCTCAACTAATTAATAGTCATGATAGGGCACTCAAGTTGTATGCAGCCTTTATCCATTTAAAATATTTTCTTTATGTAAATTGAAATCTTGTATATATAAAAAATAAAAATAAAAAAATAAATTTAATAGGATTTGAATTCGATAGTATTGAATACATGTAGCATATCTAGAAGATCATATGAAGATAGTTGGAGTAAATCTTGGTAAGATTTAACTCCCAATATTGCCGACCATACACCCCTTTAAAATCATATTTCCATCATCTTCATATTTTGTTGCTAAAAAGAATCCTACGTACAAAAACGGAAAAGAAAAGGAACGAACAAAGAGAAGGAAAAAAAAAATTACACTTTCTACCAAGCAACTAGCGGCCAAGGAGGTAGAAAATCCATCCAAAGATTAGTAAGGATTCCTCTTCCTTTCAAGTTTCAAATTCTTACGATTTTTCGTTTGTTCGGTATAGGAACGAAGGAGATCGAACAAGTGTAGGACTTAAGGCGAGAAGATTTTTGTAGGATATCTCGAATCACATTAAGGTAGGTTAATCTACATCCCTATATTATATTTTTGATGTTAAATTTCGAAAAATCAATGTTAGGGAAACTCTCATTAGTATAGAGTTCTGTGACAGATTTTAAGTATTGGAAAGAATGAATTTTTCGATTATGCTATGTTTTGATTTTCGAAATCTGATAAACTGAGAAATTGTAGACCTATGACTTTAAAATGCATGGTAAATATTTCAGAATTTTTGAAGGTATTTATCACTGCTAGATGAATTTTCTACTAGATATGCTCCCGTGGATTTTTCGGGACAGAATTGAAACCCTGTAGAAATCTGTAGTTTGGGTTATTTTTGAATAGGAATTAGGAACAATATAAAACATAAAATTTGTAGATAATCATGTTAGGAGACTAACCTGAAAATTTCGGAATTTTTGGATAAGTATTTATTTTTCTAGAATTTATTTTCGAAGACAGCGTATTTCTGTCGACGTAATTGTACTTCTGTGTAAAATCTAATTTTTACAGCAACTTAAAGTCGAAATAGGTGAAAGTGTAAAACATGAATATTGTAGATCGTTCAGTGAGGAGTCTAACCTAAAAATTTTGTAATTTTCTGTTTGTAATAAAATTTATGGAATTTTTATGCCAATGTAGCATATATTAAACCCATCGTTTCTAGAATTTGTGAACGTATGTTTTTTTCTGGTGATATGGTTAATTGATATCTTTTAAATATGTATAAAAAAAATGTAAGGAACCCTTTATAAGATATCTACATTCGCCAAAGTACTTAGGAGTCCGAGTTTTGAATGCCCATATTTGTATATGTTGCCGAAAACGGCTCATGTTATTGAAAAAGGCCTAGACGGTATGCAAGAGTCTATACTCCCGTATAATTTCTATTTTTAGGATTATACGTGGGCACCGTTGTGAGTCTGTATAGTGTCCGCTACATAACCGTGGATCCGATTGTGGTCCCGTGAGACAATTGTTTCTCACCTATGATATTGATGTTATGGATGATATAATGTTTGGGTGTCCTCGTGATTTCTTATTAGTACGGCGGCGATTATAACTTAATTATTTTTAATAATTCTTTCTACTCTCACAAGAATATATTTCAAAGAAAAAAAAATTTTAATTTAATGTTGTAACTGGGAATATGATTAGCCTACTCAATAATTCATACTGACAACCTATCTTTTAAATTTTTCTTTTCAGACTTTCAGGATTAAAATGGTGGAGCATGGAGCATTGCATGGGGATGGTTTCTCAAAAGACATGATGCATGTTTTAATTATTTTTTTCCCTTGCATAAAACAATATTTTAAAACATGTTACTCTTTTTTTACGCTTCCGTATATTTATTCTCTTTTGAGTAAGTTCCTATGCATTTGTTTGATAACAATTAGCCTTAGCATTTTCCCAGTTGGGGAGATGTGGCGGTAGCATCCCGGCCCTATTATTGATTTTGAAAACCGGGGTGTTACAGAGTGATATCAGAGCAGTTCGATTCTTTCGGACCACTATTTTAAGAGTATATAAATATTTTTTTAGCTTTATTTCTATAATAGCTATGTATCAAATTTTTAAGTCTATAAAAATATTATATTTTTAAACTCTGATTTCTATAAAAGCTAAAAATATTATTATTTTAAACTCATCATAGTATTGTTATTATTTTTCTAAAACTACATGAAAGCTCTCTTTTGCATAAAAATGCTTTAAAATCATCCTTTAAATTATTTTTCAAACTTGTGGGATGGGTCATATGCATACATGCATTCATATAATTATTTATATTTATATTCATTACTTAGAATTTTTAATATGTGCATTCAATTATAAAATTTATTGCTTGATTGCACATTTAGCTTCTCTATTTGCTCCTGCTTCCGAACCTAGATTATCCTTAGCTATGCACAACATCTTCTAAAGTACTTTGAGTTCTTATTCTTGACTTAGTTGCACGCTTAGTGTATCAACGCTTGACTTGTTCTTAACGTTCAACGTATCTTCTTCTATTGTAGTTATATCTCCTTCTTTAACACTGAGCTTATTTACTGAAAGCACTAAAAATCCTAAGACACTCACATCTCTTCTAAAGTCATTATGAGACAGTTATGGGGACATAACTGCGACACTAATGGGGAGGATGAAACGGCCAAACTAGCATCCACTATAGATACGCGGAGCTAACACACTATCTCTATCTCAAATGCACATTTCCTTGAACTTGTTGAACATTTACATGAATTACTATATCTTAGATGATAGGATACTTCGAGGACGAAGTCGATTCTTAAGGAGGGTAGAATGTAATACCCGAAAAGCAATTTCGAGGACGAAGTTGATTCTTAAGAAGGGTAGACTGTAATACCCTAAATAATTATTAAATTATTTAAGTATTTAAATACATAGTAGTTAATTAATATCCATATATATATATATATATATTGAACTAGCAGTTAATATATATATATATATTCCCTGGAAGTTTATATATATTTAAATAAATTATATACATAGTAGTTAATTAACACTTGTTTTTTATTTTTTACATAAACATATATTATATATTTGATATATAATTTCGTAATTGGACCCCATACTTCTATACATGTGTGGCTCGGTTCTATCTATTATTTACTAATAACATCTCATCTATCAAGTTTCAACCAAAATTTTCTCAACTAATTAATAGTCATGATAGGGCACTCAAGTTGTATGCAGCCTTTATCCATTTAAAATATTTTCTTTATGTAAATTGAAATCTTGTATATATAAAAAATAAATTTAATAGGATTTGAATTCGATAGTATTGAATACATGTAGCATATCTAGAAGATCATATGAAGATAGTTGGAGTAAATCTTGGTAAGATTTAACTCCCAATATTGCCGACCATACACCCCTTTAAAATCATATTTCCATCATCTTCATATTTTGTTGCTAAAAAGAATCCTACGTACAAAAACGGAAAAGAAAAGGAACGAACAAAGAGAAGGAAAAAAAATTACACTTTCTACCAAGCAACTAGTGGCCAAGGAGGTAGAAAATCCATCCAAAGATTAGTAAGGATTCCTCTTCCTTTCAAGTTTCAAATTCTTACGATTTTTCGTTTGTTCGGTATAGGAATGAAGGAGATCGAACAAGTGTAGGACTTAAGGCGAGAAGATTTCTGTAGGATATCTCGAATCACATTAAGGTAGGTTAATCTACATCCCTATATTATATTTTTGATGTTAAATTTCGAAAAATCAATGTTAGGGAAACTCTCATTAGTATAGAGTTCTGTGACAGATTTTAAGTATTGGAAAGAATGAATTTTTCGATTATGCTATGTTTTGATTTTCGAAATCTGATGAACTGAGAAATTGTAGACCTATGACTTTAAAATGCATGGTAAAAATTTCAGAATTTTTGAAGGTATTTATCACTGCTAGATGAATTTTCTACTAGATCTGCTCCCGTGGATTTTTCGGGACAGAATTGAAACCCTGTAGAAATCTGTAGTTTGGGTTATTTTTGAATAGGAATTAGGAAAAATATAAAACATAAAATTTGTAGATAATCATGTTAGGAGACTAACCTGAAAATTTCGGAATTTTTGGATAAGTATTTATTTTTCTAGAATTTAGTTTCGAAGACATCGTATTTCTGTCGACGTAATTGTACTTCTGTGTAAAATCTTATTTTTTTCAGCAACTTAAATCGAAATCGGTGAAAGTGTAAAACATGAATATTGTAGATCGTTCAGTGAGGAGTCTAACCTAAAAATTTTGTAATTTTCTGTTTGTAATAAAATTTATGGAATTTTTATGCCAATGTAGCATATATTAAACCCATCGTTTCCCGAATTTGTGAACGTATATTTTTTCTGGTGATATGGTTAATTGATATCTTTTAAATATGTATAAAAAAAATGTAAGGAACCCTTTATAAGATATCTACATTCGCCAAAGTACTTAGGAGTCCGAGTTTTGAATGCCCATATTTGTATATGTTGCCGAAAACGGCTCATGTTATTGAAAAAGGCCTAGACGGTATGCAAGAGTCTATACTCCCGTATAATTTCTATTTTTAGGATTATACGTGGGCACCGGTGTGAGTCTGTATAGTGTCCGCTACATAACCGTGGATCCGATTGTGGTCCCGTGAGACAATTGTTTCTCACCTATGATATTGATGTTATGGATGATATTATGTTTGGGTGTCCTCGTGATTTCTTATTAGTACGGCGGCGATTATAACTTAATTATTTTTAATAATTCTTTTTACTCTCACAAGAATATATTTCAAAGAAAAAAAATTTTAATTTAATGTTGTAACTGGGAATATGATTAGCCTACTTAGTAATTCATACTGACAACCTATCTTTTAAATTTTTCTTTTCAGACTTTCAGGATTAAAATGGTGGAGCATGGAGCATTGCATGGGGATGGTTTCTCAAAAGACATGATGCATGTTTTAATTATTTTTTTCCCTTGCATAAAACAATATTTTAAAACATGTTACTCTTTTTTTACGCTTCCGTATATTTATTCTCTTTTGAGTAAGTTCCTATGCATTTGTTTGATAACAATTAGCCTTAGCATTTTCCCAGTTAAGTTAGCCAAAGGCGAGCTTAATTGGGGAGATGTGGCGGTAGCATCCCGGCCCTATTATTGATTTTGAAAACCGGGGTGTTACACATGCAACGAAGCGGGAACGTTTGGAGATCACCTCGTCAAGCAGTTTGTTCGCTCGCTAAAGGGGAATGCATTCAAATGGTATACAGACTTGGAACACGGCAGCATCGACAGCTGGGATCAACTTGAGCAAGAGATCTGAACCGTTTTTACAGCACTCGGCGTACCGTTAGCATGATAGAACTGACGAACACGCAACAATCAAAGGGCGAGCCGGTGATTGACTACATCAACCGTTGGAGGAGCCTAAGCCTCAACTGCAAGGATCGTTTGTCTGAAATGTCGGCGATTGAGATGTGCATCCAAGGCATGCAATGGGGTTTACAATACATCTTGCAAGGCATTCGTCCCCGGACATTCGAGGAGCTTGCAACTCATGCTCACGACATGGAGCTAAGTTTGGCGTCAAGTGGAGCCTATGGTCCGCCTGTTCAGCAAACTCGTACAAACAACCGAGTCGAATGGAAGAAGGGAGGCAAGCCACAGTCGAAGCCACCCACAAAGGATGAGATGGCAACAAGCGCCGCTTTCGTGAAGGTACGTGGGAAGGAGCCGGTGACAAGCGACAAGCCAAAGCCACCACAAGCTCAACGTCAAAGGTCTTCATTGGAAGATAGACGGGCTAAGACGTACCCATTCCTCGATTCCGATCTACCGGACATCTTCGATGACTTGATGAAAGAAAACCTCATCGAGTTACCAAGGATGAAACGTCCCGAGCAAGCTTGGATGACCAACGACCCACTATACTGCAAGTACCACCGCTTGGTGAGCCACACGATCCAAGATTGCTTCGTTTTCAAAGACAAAGTCATGGATCTCGTCAAACAAGGCAAAATCACCTTGGCAGACTAAACAGAGACGGCGAACATCGTTTCCATCCAAGTCGGATCGATCGAGATCAAAGTTCCAGACAAGTCCACGACGTGCAACACCGTCTTCGAGGCCGGGAGTAAGTCGAAGCAAAACCACACCAAGCAAGTTGAGGACCCCTCGCATCTCAACGAATGCATGCTTTCCATCACATTCAATGATGACGACATGCCAATGGAGCTGGAAAATTCGAAGGCTCACAATCGACCATTGTTCGTCGTCGGGTATGTCGACAACAAGCGAATAAACCGGATTCTGATAGATGGAGGTTCCACCGTTAACATTATGCCACTTCACACCCTGAAGGAATTGGACATCTCGGAAGAAGAACTATCCAACAACAAGATGTTGATTCAAGGCTTCAATCAAGTGGGGCAAAAATCCCTTAGCGCAATCCGAGTCCGTCTGCAAATTGATGAGATGGTCTCAAACACATATTTCCACGTCATCGACGCAAGGACATCATAGAACGTGCTTCTTGGTCGGACATGGATCCATGAAAACGGCGTTGTTCCTTCAACATGGCATCAATGTTTCAAGTACGTGCACAACGGCATCGTCAAAAGAGTTATCGCCGATGACAAACCATTTGCGGTAGCTGAGTCTTATTACGGGGATGCTAAATATTACCTTGATTCGTCCAAAGCAAAGACACCTTCGTGCAAGGAAGAAGAACGTAAAGATGATCAACCAGTCTGTGATGATAAGAGAAAATCAATCCTGGAAGAGGCATTCGAGGGGCTTACACTCCCACTAACCCCCATTGATCCTGGCACGTCGCAGAAAACAGTGAAAATTCAACTCAAAGGTACTGAGGCACGCCGACTGAAGAACGATAATGAATTCGATCCAAAGGCATTCAAGTTGCTCACCAAGTCTGGATTGAACCCAAATGAGCCATCGCCGTTGGGAAAGCTCCCGGACAGCAATCGGAGAAAAGGTGACCGGAGTGGACTTGCGTATGTTGCGGAATTCGACACGGCGCCCCAAGCATCGAAAGCGCCCATATTCATCAAAGCTGAAGAAATAGTGAAAACACCAGTTCGTATCGTCATAAAATGAGCTACAACCATTTACATCACCGAAGCAAATCAAGGAGATGGCACCCCAAAAGACCAGCGTGAACGTAAGTCGGTGTTTGATCGTATTGGTAGCCCGTCGAAAGAAGAGCAAAAACGGAGTGTCCACGATAGGCTTGGGTCAATGGAGACAATCGAATGCAAAGAATCCGTCTTCCGCCGGCTTGGAGCAAACGAAGAAGTGAAGCTAACTGTTTTCGATATGCTCGGGGCTGTTGCCAAAGAAGACTCTGCGAAATCCGTCTTTAAAAGGCTAGGTTCTACAAAACGCCAATTGCAAAACAAAGCATCGGCTAGCAAAGAATAGTCTCCAGTGAAGCAAGGAATATTGGACGACCCTAACTATGGCAACGATGTGAGGAGCATAGTGCCTTCCCGCATGAAGCGCCAAGTTGAGTGGACTGTCTCATCCGACGAATGGCTGAAGCTCAAGAAGCGGATCATCATCTTCACAAAGCATGACGAAGATGACCAAGCTGACGGAGTTGAATCCATCAATCATATCACTGTTGGACATGAAGAAGATGTTAACGCAGCACCAATGCAACTTGAAGAAGAAATCAAGGTCACGGTGGATTAACTGCGTGAGATAAACATAGGCGATGAAAAAGATCCTCGCCCAATGTTTATCAGTGCCCTACTGACCGTAGGTGAAGCGGAGAGGTACGTGGTGCTCCTCCAAGAGTTCAGAGACGTCTTCGCATGGTCCTACAAGGAAATGCCCGGTTTGGACCCCAAGATAGCCGTCCACCGCCTTGCAGTGAAGAAAGATGCACGACCTGTAAAGCAAGCACAACGTCGGTTCCGCCCTGAGCTTCTCCCACAAATTGAAGCTGAAGTCAACAAGCTGATTGACGTTGGCTTCATTCGTGAAGTGCAATATCCTACCTGGATCTCAAGCATCGTTCCAGTAAGAAAGAAGAATAGACAAATCCGAGTGTGTGTGGACTTTCGTGATCTGAACGAGGCTTGCCCAAAAGACGAGTTCCCGTTGCCGATCACCGAGTTGATGATTGATGCCACCACGGGACATGAAGTGTTATCGTTTATGGATGGGTCTTCCGGCTACAATCAAATAAAGATGGCGCCTGAAGACGAAGAAATGACTGCGTTCCGAACTCCTAAAGGCATATACTGCTATAAAGTTATGCCCTTTGGCCTGAAGAATTTGGGGACAATGTATCAACGTGCCATGCAAAAGATCTTTGATGACATGCTACATAACCTGGTTGAATGCTACGTCAATGATCTCGTAGTAAAGACCAAGGAACGAGTCAATCACTTACAAGATTTGAGGACCGTGTTCGAACGCCTTCGCAAGCACCAACTGAAGATGAATCCGTTGAAGTGCGCATTTGGCATGTCCTCTGGAAAATTCCTCGGCTTCGTGGTACGGAATCATGGCATTGAAATCGAGCAAGCAAAAATTGATGCAATCTTGAGGATGCCGGAGCCACGGGATATCCACGAGTTGAAAAGCCTTTAAGGCAAGCTCGCATACATCCGGAGGTTCATTTCCAATCTTGCTGGAAGATGCCAACCGTTCAGCAAGCTCATGAAGAAGGTATTCCGTTCGAGTGGGATGAGTCCTGCAAGAAAGCGTTTGACAACATCAAGGCGTATCTGATGAAGCCGCCAGTGCTAGCCGCTCCAGTGATTGGACGACCGCTGATCTTGTACGTAGCTGCCCAAGAAAACTCCGTTGGTGCCTTGCTGGCTCAAGAAAATGATGGGGGCAAGGAAAACGCACTATACTACCTGAGTCGGATGATGACGCCGAACGAGCTCAAGTTCCGTCCAATCGAAAAGCTTTGTCTAGCCTTGGTCTTCGCCATCCGCAAGTTGAAGCATTACTTCCAAGCGCACACTATACATCTCGTGTCAAAGGCAAATACTCTCAAGCACGTGTTGTCACAATCGGCCTTCTCTGAAAGACTTTCACGGTGGTACCTGCTATTCCAACAGTTCGAGATCGTATACGTGCCCCAAAAAGCCATCAAGGAACAAGCCCTCGCTGACTTCTTGGTCGATCATCCAATACCGACTAAATGGGATCTTTCCAACGACCTTCCAGACGAAGATGTGATGCTAACTGAAACTAGGCAACCGTGGAAAATGTACTTTGATGGAGCTGCCCACAAGGAAGGAGCTGGAGTAGGAATCGTCTTCGTCACTCCAACGGGTGAGATCTTACCTCATTCAATTACCCTCACTAGCAATTGCTCCAATAACGTTGCTGAATATCAAGCACTGATCTTGGGACTCGAAATGGCAGTCGACGCCAAGAAACTGCATCTTCAAGTCTATGGCGACTCCAAGTTAATAGTCAACCAGCTACTTGGCGAATATGAAGTCAAGAAGCCGGATCTGGTACCATATTACAAGTACGCACGTAGATTGATGGCATATCTCCATGTTGTGACGATTGAACATGTCCCAAGAAGCCAAAATCGGCAAGCTGACTCCCTTGCAAAGCTGGCGTCAACGCTTACCTCTCCAGAAGACAAGATGAGTATCACGTTGACTAAGGGATGGGTGATGCCTCCAGTTTTTGAAGACGATGATGAGTTCGACGAGAATACAGCCTTGGAAGTGTTTGAAATCGACGAAGAAGAAGATTGGAGGTGGACTACTTGCAGCATCGACAATTACCTGAAGATCCAAGAAGGAGGATCGATATCCGGAGACGTGCTGCTCGATTCTTCTACTTCAATGGCACCTTGTATAGAAGGTCGTTTGAAGGACTGCTTCTGCATTGTTTGGGCTCCGTTAAAGCTGTTCAAGCATTGAAGGAAGTACATGCTGGGATTTGCGGTGCACATCAATCGGGGCCGAAGCTACATTTCCGCATCAAGAGGATGGGATACTACTGTCCGACGATGGTTAGAGACTGCATGGACTTTGCTCGAAAATGCCAAGCTTGCCAATTTCACGCCAACTTCATCCACCAACCTCCTGAGCCGTTATATCCAACTGTGGCGTCCTGGCCGTTTGACGCATGGGGCATGGATATCGTTGGACCACTGCCGAAGTCTTCCGGGGGGCATGGCTACATCCTTGCTGCTACGGATTATTTCTCCAAGTGGGCTGAAGCTGCACCCTTTAGAGAAGTCAAAGGAGAACATGTTGCAAGTTTCATCCGAATCAACATCATCTACCGTTATGGCGTCCCGCGTTACATCATGACAGACAACGGACGATCATTTATCAACAGCACCATCACCAAGTTGTGTGAGAAATTTTGATTTATTCAACCAAAGAGCTCTGCGTATCATCCGCGGGCAAATGGACTAGCGGAGGCCTTCAACAAAACCTTATGCGGATTGATAATGGCCAGAAATGACCATTATTTTCAATCCATTTCCGTGTCTGAAACGGGCATTTGATCGCATTCCGGTCTTATATTAAATAAGAAAGCAGTAGAATTGGACTGATTTATGCATAATTGTAAAAATATTGAGCTGGTGTGAAAAATGCATAAATATGTAATTTTGTTACACATTTATGTTAGAAAAATCCAAAAACATGAGAAAAAGAAAAGAAAAGAAAAAGGAAATGAAAAGATGGGAAAAGAAATGAAAAAACCACAAAAAGTTGATTTTTCAGGATATTACGACGCTAAGCACAACTACGGCGCTAAGCTCGGATAGCGCCGTAGCTTGGTCTAGCGCCGTAGGAGGAAACTGAAGCTGACAATTGAAGAAAGGTGGACGACGCTATGCATGTATAGCGCCGTAGTTGAGTATAGCGCCGTAAGCAAGGATAGCGTCGTAAGCTGTCCATTCAGAAACAAAGAGTGTCTTCGGGATGGAAGACTACGACGCTAGACCTATAGCGCCGTAGTAGGATAGCGCCGTACCCAGCTATAGCGCCGTACTAAGGCTCAGAACTCCAATTTCAAGGCCTGGGGGCCCATGGGCCTAGGGTTTCCCATCTATATAAGGACCAGTTGACTCCAATGATCATAATCCAGACAACATTCAAACTTGGAAACAACCTAGTGTTCTTGAGAGGTGTAGGTTAGTTAGGTAGTTAGGTCTTTATTTTTTTGTTTTATTTACATTTCTGCCTTAGATTAGACTTTTTAATATTTAGATTAGTGGTCTTATTAGAGTTTGCAACCTTAGCTAGCCACTGTTTATATTATTTACAGCTTTGTTGAACTTTTATTAAGGCTTGAAATACTCAAATGATGAGTATTATCAAGCCATTTCTTATAAATGGGAAGTTAATCACAAAAAGAGTCCCAAAATCATGAAATGGACATGAGTCCATGGATTTATTGCTTTATTTTGGTTTAATGACCCCTTGGTCACCTTGTTTTACTGTTTTATGTGGGTTTGTGTTTTTGCTATTGTTTGTGGAATTTCATGCATGATGTGTTGGTTAAAAACCCTAACTTAGGTTTATGGTTCACTTGTGCTTTATCTTTACTGTTTTTGAGTTTTCCTTGCACTTTATTCCATTTTTATAACTGTTAATGCTCTCTCTTGTCTCCTTTCTTGCATAAAGTAAACCATGAATTTGAAAATAGGGTTAGCAATCGCATAGATTGCATCACCCGAACAACAACATGTTTCTGGGCTAGCTACGGCGCTATCCTTGGATAGCGTCGTAGGTGAGGTTTACCGCCGTAGTTGCCCTAAACTTGAACAAAAATTTGTCCTACGGCGCTAGACCAACGACGCTATCCTCGGACAGCGTCGTAATTATTGTTCAGCGTCGTAGGACCCCAAAATACTTAAACTTTCACAAAGCCCACCTACGACACTATATCTACGACGCTATCCTAGGATAACGTCGTCATTTAGTATATAGCGCCGTACCCCCCAATTTCATCAACACTTCTAAAAACTCACCGTACGACGCTATCATCACGGCGCTATCCTTGGATAGCACCGTAATATCTGTCTAGCGTCGTAATTGGCATCTTAGTGCCAAATTTTCCATTTCTCCATTTTCCCATTTAATTAATTGAACCTTTATATTAATATTTTGAGGTTGAAATCCAACGATCTTAACCCATGATTATTTTGATATAAAGAACTTTGTTCAATTGGCCATTAAAAGATTTTTCTAGTAAAAATTAAACTCTAATGATCTAAGTATATAATCCGGACTGTAATTAATTAATTAATTATGGAATGAGTGATTATTTAGACATAAAGAGTAATTATGGATTTAATTCCATACCCTTGCATGAGAAACCAATGTCTCTCATACAAGATGACCCAAAAATATTTTCTTTTAATTATTTTGTCTTTATCCGTATTATGTGAAACAACTAGTAAGAGATATAACAGACTAATGTTGGCGGGTATTCCCACACGGATAAACTAGCTCGTGGTCTGTATATTAATTACTAGATGTTATTTTGCGTGGTCTGGACAGTGGCCGGTGGAAGCCTTGGCGGTTCGTCCATCCGGGATTATAATAGTTGCTCAGCTGACTCCTATCCGGTTACAGTTTTATTTTCTTTATCTTAATTTCAAACCTGAATTTAAGTTGTAGTATTATTAAATGATGTCGACCAACATTATTTGAGAATTATTACAGCAAGAAAATATGTGGTTTTTTCTTCCATTCACAGACAAAAGGGAGCTGAATGACGGTGGTCACCGTCACTCAGAATCCCTTTCTGTCTAAAAATCATCTCACCTTAATGATTAGGGAACTGGACCACAGATAACTGCAATCCAATTAACCCTAATTATTTTGCCATCTCTTTAGCCAAAATTCTTCTCATCTCCGGCTATTTCATCTCTGTGTCTCACTTCTGTCTAAATCCACCTTATATTTTGGGTTATTTAATTTTACACTTCTCTATAAATTTATGCATGATATTATTATGTAGATATTGTGGTCAATGTTATTTTGGGATCCTTCCCTTGGACATAGAAGTCTTGATTTAAATCAGATGCCTCACAATAAATTTCCAACAAAAAAATTCTTTTATAAAATCCGGATCTGAGTAAGGGATAAATTCCACTGTTATGACTAATTCATATTCGACCGGGGATTGATTTTGGGAAATTAGAAGCAGAGTCAGCGATTAGGTCTCACCTAGACTGAAAGGGTCTGTGTTCTTATTGAGAGTCTAGTACCTGTTTAGGGAATGATTTTCACATTGATTATTTTCCGAAATTGTTGTGTATTGGGAATCTTGTCTTAATTAACGCACCGAGATGGGATCCACTTGGATTCAAATACAGTGTGTTAGATAATTCTAGAGGAACAATACATAGGCCTTGGTTATTTTCTAATATAGGGTTGAGTATTCTTTCAACTGCTATCCTCTTCTGCCAGAGCCTATTTTTGAGTCCTGAGTGAGTGCATCCGGAACGAACTAATTTATTAGTTCGTTTCATTAGTTTGTATCTCATAACCACCCGACGGGAAGTGAACACTGCGAGCGGTTCACCGAGAATAGGGAATTCTTGATCCACATCCGGTCATTCTGACTGGGGGCTTTCTTTTACTACCAGGGTCAGACTTTCAAAAACCTCCGAGTGATAGGATTTTAAATGCTTTCTTTACCGCTTTCTTTTGATTGCTTTCTTTAGAGGTCACTCGGTTGTATTGAGAGTTGCGTAACTGCTACTAGGACTGAGAGTTAAGGGATAGTTCAGGGCTTAATTAGAATCTTTGGGCGTGACATGGGGGAATGATGGGAGTACTTGACACTTCAACTAATGATTTGTCAGGTGTTGCTTGTCCACTACAGATAAATAATATACCTTAGCAATGCATTGCAAGGGTAGTTATGCGTCTGTGGTATCTTAGAATTTATTTTCTTAAGAGCATGTAAACTCTTACTGTAAGTACCTGTCTGTTAAAGGGAACATGGTGTAGAGAGCATGAGAATTAGCTAACTGAAAGGATTATCCCAAGCTAAGATCTGTGTAATTAAAATGGAAGTTTAATTGTGTTTCATCTGAATCTTGTCCAATCTTTATTCCTTTCTTCCTCTCCCTTCTGTCATATTTTAAATCTGCTTTCTTAGAATAATCTTAACCGCTTTCTTAGAATAATTTATTGCTTTCTTAGATTAAATTTAATTCGCTTTCTAGAATAATTTTATCTGCTTTACTTTAATTGCTTTCATAGCTTAGTTTAAATTCTGTCAAGTAGTTGGTAGTTAAAGCACAAACTTGAATCGAGTAACCGAGTGGAAAATCTTAGTAAACGACGTGGGCCCTGCTTCCATCGCACATCCTCCAGTGAACGATCCGGTACTTACTATAAATACTGCAATTTTTGACACCGTGCGCTTTCGGGCCACAGTTTCTTAGCACGAGTAATAAAAACGTGACAACCTAGAAATATATCCCTAATCCTAACTCCGCCGTCATAAATTGGTTATAACTAAAATTGAAAACCAGGATTATGATTTTTCAGAAAATGCTCATATAGTGGGAATGTGATAAAAGTTTCATGGCACGGATTTTCATGACATAAAAACTATGATGAGTTTCATGATGCAAGTTGCCAGGGACCTTCAGTGTGACAGACTGAAGGTCAAGATTGAACTATCTATCCCGGCTGCACCGTGAAAGTTGTCAAAAGTTTCATGCCAGGGAGGTCCACAGCGCCGTTTGAAATCAGAATACACAATTTGAGTAATAATAAGTGAAATATATCCTTAAACCCCTCTCCCATGAATCATAACTCTTTTCATTTAATAAATTTAACCTGGGATATTTTAGAGAATACTCGTGTAGGAAATTGTCAAAAGTTTCATGGCGCCGTTGCCGGGGAGGATGCAGCGTCGTTTATTAAGAAAATTACACTCCTAATTACTCATAGCTAGTTAGTGTAGTTTGTTTATTTATAGCAGAACAGAGAAGTACCCTCAAATTAATTAAACATTTAGAGTACTAAGACTCTAAATGTGAGGAAGTTGATTTGAGGAGAAAACCTAACCTAGTGGGTATTTATTTGTCTTGCAGGAAATTTCGAACCACCAAAAAGAAGAAGCAGAAAAATCAAGCAGAAAACCAGGTTCCCGGTTGGATTAAGTCCATGAATTTGAGAAAATGATTTCAGAAATTAAAGCAATTTAAAGTCCGAAATAATTTTTGCAAACAAATGGAATTAATCCAGCCTATTTTATGCAAGTAAAATTATTAAAATAGCCCATTAACACTGCAAAAATGTCTTGGACTAAAATTTCTTAAGTCCAAAACAAATAAAACCAACTGAGGCCCAACTTCATCTACTCGGGCCTAGTCCGCGTAAATTTTGAAAATTTTCAAAATTGAAGTGCAGCTTTATCCCGCTCTCAGCTACGACGCTATTCTCACCTACGACGCTATCCTAGGATAGCGCCGTAGTGGCAGGATAGCGCCGTAGGGAACTTCCCACTCCTCTATTTATATACCCCTACGACGCAATCCCTTAGAGCGATGCTATCCTAGGATAGCGCCGTACTAAAGGAGTAGCGCCGTAGTGTTTCCTTACCCCTCCACCGCCTTACGGCGCAATCCACTACTACGACGCTATCCTCGGATAGCGCCGTACTAATAGGATAGCGTCGTAGTACCCCTTGTTTCCCTTATTTCCTATCTACGACGCTGAACAAGGCCTACGGCGCTAGGATAGCACCGTAAGTCAAGTACAGCGCCGTAGTACTTTTCCCTTCTTTTATAAATACCCACCCACTCGTCTTCTTCTCTCATTCCCACACTTCCAGTTTCAAAACTCCCCCAAAAACCCCTCTTACGAACGAACGCAGAGTTCATTCGCAACACAAAACCACCAAATCCTAAGGGAAACTCTGCCAAAATTTCGTAAAACCACTCGCCATGGCATCTCCGTCGTCTTCCCAAGCCGAGAAGCCCTGGTAAGTTCCCCATTTTCAATCTCCGTGCACCCCTGTTCTCGCGATTTTGGGGAGTTTTCGTGTTTTGGTCCTCGACGAAGTGCAAATATGTGCCGTGGTGTTATATTTTGGTTATTTGAGTCCGATTTTGATGATTAGAAATTATGGGCAATGCTTATGAATCTTTGATTATGGTGGGTGTTAGCCGTTCATGAGTTGGAAGAAGGGGTGGTGTTGTGTTTGTTTCTGTGAAGGGTAGGGGAGTGTCGAATCTGTGTGGGCATTTGGTTCTTTCTTTATTTAGGTTTTAGAGAACTCAGGCTGTAGTGTAGGGGGGAGGCTCACCACTTTCGAATCTTTGAAGATGTTAGGGTTCTTAGGGGTTGTTTTCAGTCCTTAAAGACCAATCTCAATCTCTATTCTTGAGTGTTGAGTGTTTCTACGTTCTCCTACACCTAAATTTGAGGATTATTGAGGTGTCTGAGTAATCTAAGGCATGAATGTGAGTCAATGAGCACTTGGTTATTCTTGAATAGCTTGGTGTTGTTGATTTTTGATTGGTAAGCATGAAGGTTTTTGTTGTTCCTTGCTGTAGTTAGATGAGAGCAGTCTGGTTAGTTTAATCTTTTGTTTTTGGCGAAAAAGGAGCATGAATGGGTGTTGGCATGTTTGTTGAATGTGTTTCTTTGAACACTGCATGCCTTATGATCATTTAATGCATTCCCTATTGTGGCATGACTGAATAAAGGTATGAGAAATCTGTGAAAAGCAAATGTTTGTATTGTTTTGGGAAAGCCTGTGCATGCCAAGCAAACTGCACAAATATACAATTGTTGCTCCCACTTTTCAGAAACAGTTTTTCACAAAAAGACAAAATAGTTGGTAGGATTTGGTTTGATAAGTTGACTTACTTGTTTTTGCTCCCAAAGGAGCATAAAGCTAGTATAATAAAATAGCAGTTCTTGCTCCTCAGATGTGGGGCTGCTATTATTTTGAAAAATCCAAAAATGGGACCCATAAAATCCCAATTTCATTAAATAAAAATAAGTCAACTTTCATGAAAATTAAAATTAAAACAGTTCAGTTGGGTTGTGAGAATGTTTTGGACTGTCCATCTCGTTCCATAGCAGTTCCGTTCGAGCACATCCGAGCCGCCGCCTTCCACTTTCACATTCCTCGATTCGCGATCCATTCCATCCCATCCATTTTTCCATTGCACTTTCAACAATCACCTCGGGAGTGTTTAAAATGGGAAAATCAAAATTTTTGGGCCTAATGGCCCATTAAAAATATTTTTGGTCCAATGACCATTTTTCTTTTACTTTATTTGATTTTGGGCTCTTAGTCCACTAAATATTTGGGAGCCCAATGACTCCTAAGTTCTAAGGATAATTTAATCTTTCTTAAAAAGTCTCAAAACTTGTAAAAAGAAAAATTTACCTCTGCTTTACAATAAAGTTTAAGTTGAAGATTTAACAACCTCACATTCAGAGCAAAGCTCTAAATGTGAGGATGTTGATTTCCAATTTAAATAACTCTTGCAAAAATTATAAAAACTGGATTTAATACTCTCATATTTTTCAGGGAAAAGTTAGTAGTTGAATCACGGGCAGGACTGCCCCCTTGCACACAGGACAAAGGGGTCCTAGAGAGCTCACAGTTCCGCAAAAAAGTTAACGACTACCGGGAGGCTCTTGAATCAACATATAAACTGTCAATCGTGAAGCAGACCGAAGTGAATTTCAAAATGCCAAAAGGATGGGACAAGCACATCAAGCCTGAGGAAAGGAATTTCAAGGAGTTGGGTTTCCAACGGGACTTTTACTACTATCTGTCAAAGTTCTGGGAGAAACAAATGGATGCGACTGCAGATGACATGAAATTTCCAGAAGATGTACACACTGAAAGAATTTTGAGGAGATTTCACGAATTTATGGCCCGATGGGAGAGGCACCAGCATTCAAAGACAATAGATCCAGCCTGCATGGAATTCGACATCATAATGGTGCCCAACAAAGTGGATGAGAGAGTTAAGAGGCAGTTCACAGAGAAGGCGCCCAACCTCAGTCATCTGGTGACTCATGGAATCTTCATGATGCAGAAAGCCCTGCCATTTTTATACAACCCTAGCTTGTTGGAGAACAAAGGCGTGAAGGAGCAGAGATGGTTGACGCAGCAAAGTGAGGATGAGGCACAGAGAAGTGAGCCACAATTTGAATAGTGCCATCAACAAGGCCATGGCATCAGAGAAGGAAAACCAGGCCCCAATAGTTAAGAGAATGATAGACTTAACTAAAGAATTCAGGGAGCAGTGGCATGCCTTAATGACGCTATGGGGCACGGGCAGAAAGGACATTACGGAATCTGTCTTAGATAAGGACCTGGTACTGCCAGAGGAGGACTATTTTGATACAATTTTCTTGGAAGATGTGTACAAGCCAACTCACCTCGCTAAGCAGAGACCACAGGGATTGGCCCAGCTCAATGTGCTCAGGGATCAAATCACTGGTTTCATTACGAATACACCTTGGAAGGTGCTGGGAAAGAATCAACGACAGACTCGACTTTTGACTCAGGCCGAGGCTGAGGAATACATCCGAGTCGAATTCAACCGCGACATGTCTTTTGTGAAGCCAGAGGCCAATCCAATTGTTGAGTCACTGGTCGAAGAAAACAGAATGGACTTCGTGCACTTCGTGATGGAGATGGATGCTTTCGGGTTGAATTACTGCAACACCATCAAAGCTAACACTCCGCTACTATACAAGAGGGAGCATAGAGCCTATTACTGTAATCATATCCGGAAGGTATGGGTGAAGCGACTAAATCGCATCTCCAGTCCCATTTTCATCAAGAAATATGTGAAAGATGCAGAAAAGAATCTGGGAATTAATGTGGATGAAGGAGAACGAGAAGGGAGTGTAGACGAGGACGATGTGTTGATCGATCAGTACACGAGTGCTGCGTCACCACCTCAGGTCTTCAATGACGCTAATCCGTTGCCAACCCAACCAGCTGTGCAAGCCTCAGCCCTACCAGCACGAGAGCAAGTACCTGCTACACCTGCTACTGCCGTAGTATCTGAAAGCCATTCTGAACCTCAAGTTCAAACTAGAGGTAAGCTGATAAAGCTGGCTGACAAGGAGAAAAGTGGACGGGAACCGGAGCCAAAACTGGACCAGCAGACCCGAAAGACAAGGGAAAAGGAGTGATGCCACTGTCACCCCCTAAGAGAAAGGAGCTGATTGCCCAAGATGCTGAATTTGCAAGACAGTTGCAAGAGGAGGAATATGCAGGAGCAGGCGTGCAAAGACAAGATGTTGTAGAAAAACCAGCTACCGAAGCTCATGACGCCGAAATGCTGAAAAATATTGAGAAAGCAAAAGCCGAGGTGGAAAGGAAGAAGAAAGAGATTCATGACAGGGAAGTAGCTGAAAGGCTGCAAGCGGAGTTAGAAAGCAGGAAGTCAGGAGAAGCCGAACTCGGAGACGATGAAGAATTGAGAATCATTGGTGGAGTTGAGGGAAAGGGACTGAAAATCAAAGAAGAGCAACCACCTACTTGGACTGGTCCCACTGCTCACGATGCTGCAACCATCTGGGATCACATAAGACAGAATATTAATGAGCATATTGAAGCTAGGATTGATGCAGGGGCAGATCAAGAACAGATCAGATACCAAACTGAAGTAGGCCGGATAATCGATCCCCTTGTTGGGACAGCTCGAATTGAAGTAGTAATCGCTCCCGAAACATCATCTGGGCAGAATAAAAGAAGAAGAGTCATGATTGGAGAAAATGACGAACCGGGGGAAAGAGCGGATCCAATCCCATTATCTGAATTGGTTAGGGATAAAGTTGATGAGCAACAAGAAGCTGAGAAGAGACAAAAAGAAAGGGAGGAAAGAGATGCTGTCGAAGAAGAACAAGAAAGAAAAGAGGATGAAGGAGAAGCAAGGGCTGTAGCAGCATTTTTCACAAAAATAGCCAAGCAAGTTTTGAGGGAAGCCGCGGACCGAAGAGAAAGGGAGGAGGAGGAGGTATCAACTAGTGTTGATCCTTACTTTCCTGTATTGAACTTTACGAAGCCTGTAATGACTGAATACAATACAATGAAAAATGTAATTAAACAGGTTGAGGAGGACCCAATGAAAGAAGCAGCCCAGGAAGGAGGAGAACCCAGCGGGCATGAACCTATCCAGGAGAGGCAAGACGATCCAACTGACTGGCACACAAGCGAAGATGAATCTGTTGGATCAGTCAAGCCAGCCAGATTTTGGGAAGAAACTGGAGTTCGCGCCAGAATGGGGATTCAGAAAATAGAAAACACCAAGATGATCATAAAGGAGGAAGATGTGATTCGGAAATTCAACGGGAACCCAAAAGCAGTCAATGCATATAAGGAGCTCTTGGAAAGCATTATACCCGACAAGGGGTTTGCTCCAGAATCGCTAAGGCACCCCACTGTAGATTTTTTGAGAACATGGCTCGGATGGGAGCAATTCTTACTACATCACGGAGATCCCGGGTACATGGAGTTGACTAGGGAGTTCTATTGCAACATTAACGTTGCAAGACGAACAACCTGGGTCAGAGGAAAGACAATAGATATATCCCCGGATTATCTAAACAGATTCCTCCAAACACCCAGCTATCAAAGTGAGATACCGGAGGAGGAGATCTTGAGTAGGCGTGGCAAAACAAAGATGAAAGCAACATATCAGGCCATCGCCGACTCCCTGACCAGAACACCAGGCTTGGTAGGAACATTCAGCACGTCCAAGATAAAAGTGGAGTTCATGCCCACATTCGAATTTTACATGGCTTGAATCAGGCCCAGCTCGCATCCCCAAACTACTTCAGGCAGCGTACTGATGGGATTTGTAAAGTTGTGGCGTGGGCGAAAACTGAATGTTGGGGAACATATCTTTAGAGTCATGACTACACGAATTGAGAAGAAGAATGCTCTCTGCTACCCGAATCTGATTAGAAGAATCTGCACAGCTCAAGGGGTAGACATGGGAGAATTTGACACTGATGCCTTGGTGATTCTGAATCCTCCTATCCGGGTCCCATCCATGCCAAATCAAGAAAGGATCACGTATGCACTTCCTCCATTCCCGGCTGACTCGAATGTGCAATCTTCGTTCATATCCGGTGAAGAAGCACCATCGATTCAAAGCAGAGATCCAATGCCTCCCCCTGCTCCTAAAAGAAGAAGAAAGGCCCGTACTGAGGCGGGACCTTCAACACAAGTGGAAGAGCATCAACATGAGCCAACAGAACTGAGCCCAAGCCAAATTCCTTCATCACCGCCGGTTCAAGCCCCTCAGCAGCAAGCTCAGCCCTCTCAAGTCCCTCCTCCAAGCCAGAACGTGTCCCAACATCCTGCTAACTCGAATATAGTCGAGATCGTGAGTTCAATGAACAAAACCATGACAGAAAGTGTTAAGCAGTTAGCGGATGTTATCATACTGGGGAGGGAAGATGATAGGAGAATCAGAGATGAGAGAGATAAGAGGAAGGAGGAAGAAAGAGCCGAACAGAGGAGAAGAGAAGATGAATTCAGACTACTCCTGTAGGAAAGAGAAGAAAGGCACTACAGAGAAAGGCTAGAAAGCGAAGAGAGGCAACGGAAGATGATGATGGAGAGTGAAGAACGTCAAAGAAAGATGATGGAAATGGTGATGCAAGCACTTATTCAACAGCTCCCGAAGCCGCCACCTCCGCCAACAGACGATGCTGGGCCTTCAACTCAACCGCGAGAGCCAAAAGAATGAATCTAATCCGCTCCTATTCATTTTTGAGCTCAAATGTAAACATCATATAAGAGAATTTCTGTCGTTTGTGCAAATTCATTCTCATTGCATGAAATCTCTTGTAATTGATGTATTTTCCGCTTTCCAAAAAGGGAATTTTGCAGTCCAAAAACAATTTTATTCTTGAAAAGATGTCTGACAGTCCAAGATGAATAAGTGACTGTCAGGCCAAAAATATGTTGTTGACATGCTCCGTATGTCAGCAGTGCCTCTTTACTGCTTTAAATTAAATAACCAGCAAAAATATGCATAAACCTGCTCTAAATTCAAATGTTGAATTTAGGCTTATGATTAAATTTTCAAACTTTTAAATTGGGATAATATAATTAAAAACATGCATGACATGAATTCCTAAGGTTTTGAGCTATAAAAATTTAATGATGCGATCAGCTTATTGGGTAATAAATCTGCATGTTAGAGATCTTGATTGAATAGAGTGTTGGGATTAAGCTTTGATTAAATTTGAGAATACTGTATGACATGAATCAACCCAACCTTGTGAGATTTGAGCCATGAGTCACTATTACTCATTCTCTTTCTTTGATGTGTGAATCATTTTGATTAAAGGAAACTAGAACTTGCGATTGGGACCGATTCAAGACCATGCCATATTCCAAAAATCGAGCATATGATCGAGGCACTTAGAAAACCCCAAATTTTGGCCTTCTTTTGAAATCCAAACCCAAAAATATTTACCCTTTAGGATTAACCAATTTGAACCTTAAGCCTAATTTTTCTTTGAAGCCCTCTATATTATTCCTATCCTTACAAAAAGACCAAGAAAATCAAACCCAAGTGTGCAAGAATAAATTTTATCAAGGCATTACAATTTTTGATCATCAACAAAAATTTCAATCGGCATTCAAGAATCCGATCAAAAAAAAAGAAAAAAAAAGAAAAGTCGAGTTTCAGTCGACAAAAATAAATTGCAAATGACACAGCAAATTAGACATAGTCTAATGTCATGCAATAGTAAAGAAAAGCAAAAGAAAGAGAAAAATATTGGTGATCATAAATTTTAAATAAAAATGCCAAATTATGATGGAATAAATTCTTGCCACTTTTTAGCCCAATAATTCTCTTTCCTACCTAATGTTACAACCGTATGCCCCATTACAACCCTTAAATAAGACCTCATGATCTCGATTTGAGGAAATGAGCCGGTGGCGAGTTGGTCTGATTGCAAGCTTATGGGATAATTTAATTAAAATTAATTTTGAGTGTTCATCGATTAAACCCCATTGAGAGTGAGTGAAATTTCCGATTCTCTTATAAGTGAGGCTCTGTTTCATTTAAAATGTTCATGTCATCCCTTAATTCTCATACTTAATCTTTGCATCTTTCAAACATGATATTCATGAAGGGTTGACAATAATGCTTGATTTGTAGGCCCGATATAGTGAGCAAGTATCATTTCATTAAACACTGCAATCAAGGGAACTTAATACTTGTAGTTTTTTATTGTCTTATCCCAACCCAAAAAGGATGTGATTTTTGAAGCCACGAAAATGAATTGAATATGTAGAGTCCGTGTTCTTAGGAACATTGACTCTGACTGCTCGGGGACGATCAATATTAAATGTGAGGATGTTGATAATGGCCAGAAATGACCATTATTTTCAATCCATTTCCGTGTCTGAAACGGGCATTTGATCGCATTCCGGTCTTATATTAAATAAGAAAGCAGTAGAATTGGACTGATTTATGCATAATTATAAAAATATTGAGCTGGTGTGAAAAATGCATAAATATGTAATTTTGTTACACATTTATGTTAGAAAAATCCAAAAACATGAGAAAAAGAAAAGAAAAGAAAAAGGAAATGAAAAGATGGGAAAAGAAATGAAAAAACCACAAAAAGTTGATTTTTCAGGATATTACGACGCTAAGCACAACTACGGCGCTAAGCTCGGATAGCGCCGTAGCTTGGTCTAGCGCCGTAGGAGGAAACTGAAGCTGACAATTGAAGAAAGGTGGACGACGCTATGCATGTATAGCGCCGTAGTTGAGTATAGCGCCGTAAGCAAGGATAGCGCCGTAAGCTGTCCATTCAGAAACAAAGAGTGTCTTTGGGATGGAAGACTACGACGCTAGACCTATAGCGCCGTAGTAGGATAGTGCCGTACCCAGCTATAGCGCCGTACTAAGGCTCAGAACTCCAATTTCAAGGTCTGGGGGCCCATGGGCCTAGGGTTTCCCACCTATATAAGGACCAGTTGACTCCAATGATCATAATCCAGACAACATTCAAACTTGGAGACAACCTAGTGTTCTTGTGAGGTGTAGGTTAGTTAGGTAGTTAGGTCTTTATTTTTTGTTTTATTTACATTTCTGCCTTAGATTAGACTTTTTAATATTTAGATTAGTGGTCTTATTAGAGTTTGCAACCTTAGCTAGCCACTGTTTATATTATTTACAACTTTGTTGAACTTTTATTAAGGCTTGAAATACTCAAATGATGAGTATTATCAAGCCATTTCTTATAAATGGGAAGTTAATCACAAAAAGAGTCCCAAAATCATGAAATGGACATGAGTCCATGGATTTATTGCTTTATTTTGGTTTAATGACCCCTTGGTCACCTTGTTTTACTGTTTTATGTGGATTTGTGTTTTTGCTATTGTTTGTGGAATTTCATGCATGATGTGTTGGTTAAAAACACTAACTTAGGTTTATGGTTCACTTGTGCTTTATCTTTACTGTTTTTGAGTTTTCCTTGCACTTTATTCCATTTTTATAACTGTTAATGCTCTCTCTTGTCTCCTTTCTTGCATAAAGTGAACCATGAATTTGAAAATAGGGTTAGCAATCGCATAGATTGCATCACCCGAACAACAACATGTTTCTGGGCTAGCTACGGCGCTATCCTTGGATAGCGTCGTAGGTGAGGTTTACCGCCGTAGTTGCCCTAAACTTGAACAAAAATTTGTCCTACGGCGCTAGACCAACGACGCTATCCTCGGACAGCGTCGTAATTATTGTTCAGCGTCATAGGACCCCAAAATACTTAAACTTTCACAAAGCCCACCTACGACGCTATATCTAGGATAGCGTCGTCATTTAGTATATAGCGCCGTACCCCCCAATTTCATCAACACTTCTAAAAACTCACCGTACGACGCTATCATCATGGCGCTATCCTTGGATAGCGCCGTAATATCTGTCTAGCGTCGTAATTGGCATCTTAGTGCCAAATTTTCCATTTCTCCATTTTCCTATTTAATTAATTGAACCTTTATATTAATATTTTGAGGTTGAAATCCAACGATCTTAACCCATGATTATTTTGATATAAAGAACTTTGTTCAATTGGCCATTAAAAGATTTTTCTAGTAAAAATTAAACTCTAATGATCTAAGTATATAATCCGGACTGTAATTAATTAATTAATTATGGAATGAGTGATTATTTAGACATAAAGAGTAATTATGGATTTAATTCCATACCCTTGCATGAGAAACCAATGTCTCTCATACAAGATGACCCAAAAATATTTTTTTTTTATTTATTTTGTCTTTATCCGTCTTGTGTGAAACAATTAGTAAGAGATATAACAGACTAATGTTGGCGGGTATTCCCACACGGATAAACTAGCTCGTGGTCTGTATATTAATTACTAGATGTTATTTTGCATGGTCTGGATAGTGGCCGGTGGAAGCCTTGGCGGTTCGTCCATCCGGGATTATAATAGCTGCTCAGCTGACTCCTATCCGGATACAGTTTTATTTTCTTTATCTTAATTTCAAACCTGAATTTAAGTTGTAGTATTATTAAATGATGTCGACCAACATTATTTGAGAATTATTACAGCAAGAAAATATGTGGGTTTTTCTTCCATTCACAGACAAAAGGGAGCTGAATGACGGTGGTCACCGTCACTCAGAATCCCTTTCTGTCTAAAAATCATCTCACCTTAATGATTAGGGAACTGGACCACAGATAACTGACCCTAATTATTTTGCCATCTCTTTAGCCAAAATTCTTCTCATCTCCGGCTATTTCATCTCTGTGTCTCACTTCTGTCTAAACCCACCTTATATTTTGGGTTATTTAATTTTACACTTCTCTATAAGTTTATGCATGATATTATTATGTAGATATTGTGGTCAATGTTATTTTGGGATCCTTCCCTTGGACATAGAAGTCTTGATTTAAATCAGTCCTCACAATAAATTTCCAACAAAAAAATTCTTTTATAAAATCCGGATCTGAGTAAGGGATAAATTCCACTGTTATGACTAATTCATATTCGACCGGGGATTGATTTTGGGAAATTAGAAGCAGAGTCAGCGATTAGGTCTCACCTAGACTGAAAGGGTCTGTGTTCTTATTGAGAGTCTAGTACCTGTTTAGGGAATGATTTTCACATCGATTATTTTCCGAAATTGCTGTGTATTGGGAATCTAGTCTTAATTAACGCACCGAGATGGGATACACTTGGATTCAAATACAGTGTGTTAGATAATTCTAGAGGAACAATACATAGGCCTTGGTTATTTTCTAATATAGGGTTGAGTATTCTTTCAACTGCTATCCTCTTCTGCCAGAGCCTATTTTTGAGTCCTGAGTGAGTGCATCCGGAACGAACTAATTTATTAGTTCGTTTCATTAGTTTGTATCTCATAACCACCCGACGGGAAGTGAACACTGCGAGCGGTTCACCGAGAATAGGGAATTCTTGATCCACATCCGGTCATTCTGACTGGGGGCTTTCTTTTACTACCAGGGTCAGACTTTCAAAAACCTCCGAGTGATAGGATTTTAAATGCTTTCTTTACCGCTTTCTTTACCGCTTTCTTTTGATTGCTTTCTTTAGAGGTCACTCGGTTGTATTGAGAGTTGCGTAACTGCTACTAGGACTGAGAGTTAAGGGATAGTTCAGGGCTTAATTAGAATCTTTGGGCGTGACATGGGGGAATGATGGGAGTACTTGACACTTCAACTAATTATTTGTCAGGTGTTGCTTGTCCACTACAGATAAATAATATACCTTAGCAATGCATTGCAAGGGTAGTTATGCGTCTGTGGTATCTTAGAATTTATTTTCTTAAGAGCATGTAAACTCTTACTGTAAGTACCTGTCTGTTAAAGGGAACATGGTGTAGAGAGCATGAGAATTAGCTAACTGAAAGGATTATCCCAAGCTAAGATCTGTGTAATTAAAATGGAAGTTTAATTGTGTTTCATCTGAATCTTGTCCAATCTTTATTCCTTTCTTCCTCTCCCTTCTGTCATATTTTAAATCTGCTTTCTTAGAATAATCTTAACCGCTTTCTTAGAATAATTTATTGCTTTCTTAGATTAAATTTAATTCGCTTTCTAGAATAATTTTATCTGCTTTATTTTAATTGCTTTCATAGCTTAGTTTAAATTCTGTCAAGTAGTTGGTAGTTAAAGCACAAACTTGAATCGAGTAACCGAGTGGAAAATCTTAGTAAACGACGTGGGCCCTGCTTCCATCGCACATCCTCCAGTGAACGATCCGGTACTTACTATAAATACTGCAATTTTTGACACCGTGCGCTTTCGGGCCACAGTTTCTTAACACGAGTAATAAAAACATGACAACCTATAAATATATCCCTAATCCTAACTCCGCCATCATAAATTGGTTTCATTAAATAAAATTGAAAACCAGGATTATGATTTTTCAGAAAATGCTCATATAGTGGGAATGTGATAAAAGTTTCATGGCACGGATTTTCATGACATAAAAACTATGATGAGTTTCATGATGCAAGTTGCCAGGGACCTTCAGTGTGACAGACTGAAGGTCAAGATTGAACTATCTATCCCGGCTGCACCGTGAAAGTTGTCAAAAGTTTCATGCCAGGGAGGTCCACAGCGTCGTTTGCAATCAGAATACCCCATTTGAGTAATAATAAGTGAAATATATCCTTAAACCCCTCTCCCATGAATCATAACTCTTTTCATTTAATAAATTTAACCTGGGATATTTTAGAGAATACTCGTGTAGGAAATTGTCAAAAGTTTCACGGATTGTTGAAGAAAGTTGTCTACAAGTGAAAACGAGAATGGCATGAAAGAATCAATGAAGCTCTGTGGGCATATCGCACAACCTTTCGCACACCCACCAAGGCAACGCCATACTCGTTGGTCTATGGAGTAGAAGCCGTGTTGCCACTGGAAACGCAAATCCCCTCGCTAAGAGTCGCCATCCGGGAAGGGCTCGCTGAAAAAGACAACGCCCGGCTGCGTTTGGAAGAATTGGAAGCTCTTGATGAAAAGCGGCTCGAAGCGCAACAAAGATTGGAATGCTATCAAGCCCGCCTCTCTAAGTTCTACAACAAGAATGTCAAGGCACGTGCGTTCCAAGTCGGAGATCTCATCCTCGCCATACGGAGACCCATTGTCATCAACTACCGCAGTGGGAACAAGTTCACCTCCAAATGGGATGGACCATACGTCATCACGGAGGCCTTCACAAATGGAGCCTACATGATGATTGATAATGACGGAATGAGCATCGGACCGATAAATGGGCGGTTCTTGAAGAAGTTCTACGCTTGAAGAATGGGCAAGGAAAATGCTCATTGACGCACGAGCCTAAACTGCACGTCACCAAAAAAAATTCACAAAAAGTGTAATACTCCTGGCCCATAAGAGTATAAACTGTGTACGGCGCAAAATAAACAAATTCAATTTGTTTAGAACTACGTAATGGCTTGATCCCTTCACAGGGTACGTAGGCAACTTGGATATCATAATTCTAAGTTCAGTCATGACTAAAAAAAAAATCAAGTACAATTGGATTAATTAAATTGATCCATCACGTGTCAAAAAAATTGAGTAAATTGGTTGATTAAATTCGATCATTACTTAACAAAATAAATTTGAGCGAACGAGTTGATTAAATTTGACTTCTTCAAGAGAAACAAGCTTCAAAGTCACTCTGGAAGTTCTTCAAGCTTTCATAAGGATCAAGCTCAAAGCCTTTCTCCAAGTCATATAATCTCCAAGCCTATGTGATGATCAAAGCTTAAAGCTCCTGTTGAAGCAAGTAAATGTGTTTTTGGAGGACCAAATCACCTTCAAGAATACCAATAATCCATCTCGAAGTCTTCATAGTACGCGTCAAGTGCATATCACGTGGATCTTCATCAAATTGATGCCTTGACACAAAATTTCAAGGTAACACGCCGAAGACATAATTCTGGAGACCAAATGCATCTTCAACATAGTCCAATTGTCCAACGGGAGCTTACTGGGGGCAATGGCCTAAAGTTCATGCGACGAACCATCATCATAAAAGGTGGTTGACATGATCATTGCAAAGTCGTAAAAAAAAGTGATGTAAAAGAAGATCACTTGAACTACGATGTGGCTGGATTCCCAAAAGGGATACGTAGGCAACTTGGCCAAATTTCAAGTACAGCGCAAATTCCATCAAAATTTAATCCCCCAAAGTTTCCAAAGGTGGTTTTCTTCGTCAAAATGTGTGCTATGCAAAACATTCAAGATTAAAGGAAAAACACTAAGGCAAAGAGTGAAGACGAAAACAAAAGTAGTCTTCAAATACATCGGAGGATTACAAGACATCAATGGAAGAAATTAAAACAACAAAGGAATTCAAGCACATCCGCAACAATAAAAACTTGTTGACAGTTGCTTCCTTGTAATGCTTCTCATAGTCCACCAACATGGCAACGGCTTCAAGTTGATCATCCAAATAATTTTCAAGTTGATGCCAATGATGTCACTGCAAAAAAAAAAATCTTTGAAGAGAAAAAAAAAGAAAAAAAATACATTTGCAAGATAAATGCAGTGTTATTTTTGAATGACATGAAAAATATTGCAAGATGAACGCAATAAATAAAAAATGCATGTCAATTTTGGGAATTAATTTTAAGTTTATTTTAAATTTTTGGACTTAGAACTAAATTTCCGCGAAACCAAAATTTGGGCACTGCAAAAGGTAAATATTTACATGTAGAAAAAAATACATGTTAAATATTGTTCAAAATTAATTTTAAGTTCACTACTAAATTGTGGGCTTAAAATTAAATATTCTGGGACCTGTCCTCAAATACCAAAGAAATTTGGGGGAAAATTTGGTGTTCTAAGAAAACTAGTGGCCAAATTAGATTAACTAACTCATAAGGGTTAAACTCCTAGGTTTGGAAACTCAGGACCAAAATTGGAAGAAATCAAATTGGGGTCTCTTCTCTTCGAAAAACGCAGTAGCCGCAAAATCAAAATGGGCACTTTCTTCTCCAAATAAAAAAAAACGCAGCAACTTCTCAAAACTGCCGAAGCCTTCATGTCCTCCCCCGTCGACTGAACTCCGTCAATGGCGAGGTGGGCTGGGCGGCTTCTTCAGCGGAAGCAAGCAGCGTGCGCGGCGCTCCCCTCTCAGCGGCGGTCTCTCTCCGGATTGGCTGGTGGCGGTGACGGCTCCCTCTCCTCCCTACGCGCGATGACAGCAGCGGGCTGGGCGACGGAGCAGCCAGACGACCGAACAACAGAAGCAAAGCGGCAACAGCAGCGTGTGGCGGCCCTCCTCCAACAGGCCCAGCGACGACTTCGGACAGCGGTGGCCTCTTCCCTCCGGCGGTGGCTCTCTCTCTCTTCTCGGCGACACTTTCCATCAGTGGTGGCAGCGGCGCGGCGACGTTCTCCGGGCGCGAGCGGCGGCGGCGTGGAGCGGACAAGCGGCGGCGGCGTGGAGCGGACGGCGTCCCTCTCTCTTTCGGACAGCAGCAGCGGTGGCGGCTCTCCTTTCCGGCGACGCGAGCGGCTTCCGGAAGAAACAGGCGTGGCAGCGACGGGGTCTGGGATGCGGGCAAGCAGCGGTTTGCTCTCCCTTACAGCGGGACGAATACAGCACGGTGATGCCTCGATGACGATGCCGATGAACAACGGTTAGGGCAAAAGCCAGCGCCAATTGCCCACCCCGTTGTCGTTGTTGATGATGATGCCGCGACCAACTGTTGGGGCAAAAAGCAGCGCCAATTGCCCACCCCGTTGTCCCCGTTGTCGTTGTTGGTGACGATGCCGACCAACAACAGTTGGGGCAAAAGAGAGCACCAATTGCCCACCCCCGTTGTCGTCGTTGATGATGATGCCGCGACCAACAGTTGGGCAAAAGGCAGCGCCAATTGCCCACCCCGTTGTCATTGTTGGTGACGATGCCGACGAACAACGATTGGGGCAAAAGGCAGCGCCAATTGCCCACCCTCGTTGCCGTTGTTGATGACGATGCCGCGACCAACGGTTGGGGCAAGAGGCAACGCCAATTGCCCACCCCGTTGTCGATAATCAGGTATCCACTCTTGCTTTGAATTGATGACGACGGCGAAGTAGAAATTCGGGAGTTGATTGGAAGTCTTGTTTCTGAAATCTTGTTGTGGAGTTTGCATTCTCTGTTTTTTTTAATTGAGTTTGATCGAAAAAGGAGCGCAAAGAAACAAAATATGCAACAAACGAAAAGGAAAGCAGAACAAAAAAAAAAGAGCAAGAAACACGAACAAGAACGAGAAAAAAAATAGAAGATGACTGAAGGTGTAATTATGACTATGTGTACCTGGTTTTCAATTTCTTGTTACTTGCTTGAAGATGTTCGCCCAGTCTTATTTTTGCCTGTGAATTCATGGTAAAAGTTGATTAGGTGGTGAAGGTTGGTATTGAAATAATGTTTACCTTCGTCTACGTTATTTGCCTGCTGTTGAATGCGAAATTTAGATTGATCTTTTTATGTCTAATTTATAGAGGCAGATATAAATCCCAATACAAGATTTATGAAGATTTATTGAGGATGCAATTTTAATTAAATTTAGCCCGGATATCAATTTCAAGGTTAGATCTTGATGGATGTTTGGATTTTATTTGATCTTTATCAAGTTCAATGCCAATCGGATGTAAATCTCAGAGTTTGAAGCACCAACTGCAGTTGTTCAAATCGCATGTGTGACCGGATCCTGAATCAAAATAATATTTGCAAGTTTCAAATTGGATATGTGGCAGAATTCTTGATCAAAGTAATATTTGTTGACCTGCTTGTTAGGATTTCTGTACGAATCAGATCAATTTTTTTCAAATTCGCGTGCAAAGTCAAAGGATTAGATTCATGTGCGAGGTTGAAATATTTGATCTTGGGCAGCAAGAATTATAATTGGAGAGATGGAACAAAAAAAGAAAAAAAAAACAAAACAGAAACGGAGCAAAATCGGTCATTAGAAGAAAAAGATTTTGTTCCATGGGCCCAGGAAAGTGACCCTCAGAAGAAAAAAAAAAAAGTGTTTGGGTCACACATAGAGGTGGCCGGTTCGAACTGCCGGTTCGGCGGTTGGGGTTTTGTCCCAACCGTAACCGTGAACCGGCCCCTGCCGGCGGTTACGGTCCGGTTGGCCGGTTTACGGTTGAACCGGCCAACACAGTTTTTTTCTTTTTTTTTTGTTTTTTCTAAAAAAAATAAAAAAATAAAAGAAAACCGGGTTAAACCGGCGGTTAACCGGATAAACCGGACGGTTTATCCGGTTTAAATCGGTTTTTTTAATTTTTTTATTATTTTTATATATAATTTTAAGAATATATATATAAAAAAAATTTTAAAAAAAAATAAAAAGAATCCGGTTAAACCGCCGGTTCAACCGGCGGTTCACCGGTTGGACCGGTTCCGGTTACGGTTTTGACCCCGGTTACGGTTCAACCGGAACCAGGGTGAACCGGCGGTTCGGACGGTTGAACCGTCGATTCCGGTCCATTTGGGCATGTCTAGTCACACATAAGAAAAAGGAAGGGAAAAGTTGACCCGTGAAGGAAAAAATTTCATTAGCCCAACAAGGTGGGCAATTAAAAGAAAAATATTTCGAAACTCGTTCACGTCTTAAATATTTTATCTCGCCCTAAACAAGTCTCGAGGGGGCATCTTGATGGGTAATTTTCACTACTCATATTTTACCACAAGCGGATGGTTGTCATCAAGTAATAAACCGGTGAATACCGGGTCGAACCACAGGGAATTTCAGAATATTATTTCATTCCGGAGAAGATTTTAATTGTTCTTAAGTTCATTAATTATATTTTATATTTCTAAAAGGAGTTTGATTAATTCTAATAGTGATTAAATTAAAAATAAATAGTGACATTAAATTTAAAGTAAAGCAAGTTAAAATTATAATTAATAAAGATATAAATGGGAGATGCTTGTAATATTTTAAATATTGTCATCTTTATATAAAATAGAAATTGCATATTGATTTAGCATTTTCCAATGTCTAAAAAGATCAATTTCTTAAAATTAATTATTTTATAAAGATTAAAAATATTGTAATCTACTAATAATCAAATTATGCTTAAACGGATTTCATGGAAGCTGATTAAATTATCTAACATTCTGCAATCATTATTCTAGGCCTAAATTTGATTCTTTCCCAAGCATACAAATTTTCCTAAAGCAATTAAAAGGCACTTTTCATTTCCCAAATCATTGTGCACATGCCAAAATCCATTTATAATGTAATTTATTCCCAATTGAGGTACTAAAATATTAATTCTACTTTTTATCTCCCGATTTAGCAAAGCAGAAATCACATAATTGGATTCTAACATTTAATTATGCAGAACAGTGTAAATAATTTAACAATTACGGTAAAATAATAATAAAACATGGTAAATTGGATTAAATTACTAATTTTAAGATGTAGACAGATTAGGATTATTTCCAGATTACTAAAAGTAGAAACTGCAGATTGATCGATCAATTAAAATTTAGCAGATAAAAATATAAAACATCAGATTGTTGCCCAAATAGATTTATCGATCAAATTTATTCAGCAGATTAACAATCCTAATACAAATTCTAACATCTTTGCAGATTACTCCAAATTACAACATAAAACAGCGACATTTATATTGCTTCCATAAAAGATAAATTCATACTTCAAAGTGATTCTGAACTCCCATTCTAGAACACTTCTAACACGAACAATACAGAAATCCGTCGACAAATTAAAAACATGATAGCATATTACATTTAGAGGCAATTTCAATTCATTACAAAGCAAGAAAAAGAAAGGCAACACCTATGATAGGAAGAACTCGATCAGAACAGCATTCTGGCCAATTCCTCCGGCTTGATTCTGTGTTTCCGGCCTTCTTCTCCCATTTCTCAGATGTTTCAGAGTGTTTTCTGTCGAATATTTGCGTCTGTCTGATGAAGAATGAAGAGAAACGGCATTTAAAACCGAGTTCGGGAGGTTAGAAAACTGCTCAACTGCGACGGTGGCGCATAAAATGGCGCTCGAAAGAGGGTTTAGGCGCCACCAAGGAGAGATGGCGCATGCGATGATTTTCCGAATTTTCCCCTGCGGCGCAAAAAGTGGCGCTCCAAGGTGGTTTTAGGCGCCACCAAGGAGGTGCGACGCATTCTGACAATTTCCCAATTTTTAATTTAACAGCGGCGCATTTTGTGGCGCTCCGGAGCAGATTTCGGCGCCACCAAGCTTATGCGGCGCATCCTGAAGTTTTTTTCCATCCGAAATTTTCCTAAGTGTCAATGTGGCGCATAATGTGGCGCTCGAGCATGATTTTAGGCGCCGTCATGCCTATGTGGCACATTCTGGAGCTTTTCCAGTGTTGAAAATTCCGAATTTTACATCCTTTGACATCCGAACATCTTCTTTCTTCATTTTAATGCCTGAAACATCATTGCAATATATTAGAATTGCCAAAGTCTTATTAAAAAGCATAAAACAAGGTAAATCGGGCTCAGATAAGCTCAATTTAACCGGTTTTATTAATATTCACACATCACATGAAATATACACTAAAAAGAAGTAAAATAGAGTCTCATGCATGCAATTTAGGTTCATTTTAACATAATTTAAGCTTATTTAAATGTGGTTTCACAGGATGCATCAACATCCTCACACTTAAATATTGCTCGTCCCTTGCGCAATGAGATCAATTAGCACATCAACTTGCCAATCAAGATAATAAAGATAAAGTTTCTATAGTTCTGCCAAATCATAGATTTCAACAACAAAATGAGATAAGAGGGTTCAAAGTTTAATGTACTAGAACTAGGCAAATTGATATGCATCAGCTATTAGAACTAGATACCCAAAACACTTATAATACAGAAAACAGATTAATTATACATAGCACTTAATATGGGAAAGTGAATAATGTAAATATGTTTTTCTATTCCAGTCTTCAAATATGCTCAATCTATGGCTAGTTTTCACTATATGCTAGACGCTTTGGCTGAGTTGTAGACGGTTGAATTCCAAAAGCTACTCGTGTCACCGAATATGTGCCAGTCATCCAGTCAAGATTTTATGAATTTTTATTTAATCACCCTCACTTCGTTTTTTTTTTTTTTTTGATCTTGCATTCTTCAATAATTTTTCTTTTTCTGTTTGCAAGATTTGAATATCATTTTTTTTAAATATAAGGGTTTCACTCTGACTTTATTTTAATTAAGCATTTAAAAAGACTTAGAACGGGCATATTTATTTATAAATAATGATAACTCTCTACATTTTAAATAACTAGTCTAATTAATCAAATAGTTTTCTGCAAGGCAAATAGAATTGTCACCAATAGCCCAAACAACTTGTATAACAATTTGACAAAGTCTAGGACTTTAAACTAAGAAACCTAACACTCATTAAATTGTAAAATCGGATTAGAGCAGAACATTTAGACTTATTTGGATTTTCTCCAGATTGGCAATGATGTGATAATCTCTAAATACTAGCACCACTGGGAAAACACAATTTAAATTTAAAATAACTAGTCATGCATGTACCATTTTATTCAAAGCATAATAAACAGTAAAATAAAATTAAATCAAGCTCTTACCACATACTTCATGCAAATTGATAACATATAACATGAAAAGATCACACCTGGAATGTTTAGATCCTAGAAATTCTTTCACCGTATTGGATGTCCCCTTTCTGCTTGCTTCTTCATGGCATATCCTGCTTCTTTATATATTTTATATGGTATTTGCTCATACAAAAGATAATCATTAGAACACATGGTAATTTATAGATTAAAATAATTAAATTCCATCCATAATTTATTTAAATTCAAATTTTTTATTATTTAATTTATGAATTTCAGATTTTTAATTTTTATTAACTTTTTTTATTAATTAAATAAACATGGACAGATTTAAATAAAATATTAAATTTCATAAACTTACCAAAAGCAAAATACCACAAGTTCTAGCAACTATTACATAAAGATGTTAATTAAATAAGCAAAATAGTACCAAAATAATTCTAAATATTACAAATTAAACCAAAAAGGGAGCAATCCTATCTAATCAAAAATCTAGATTTCTAAAGATCCATCCGAATCACCTACTCCATCTTCCCTAGGAACATCATCACTCCCTGTAGAGCTCGAACTAGTGGTAGGAGGAATATATCGATCACCTAGACTTGCAGACATGAAGTACTCAAGTCTGTTGGAAAGTCGTGTAATCTGTGTCTGTGTACTATCCTCCTTCTTCTTCATCTCGGCTCTAAGCTGATGAATTTCATAAGTCATCCTATTGATTGCATTCTCTGCGGGCTCAGCCTTAGTACCAGATGTACTAGGCATATCAGTGTGATGAGTGGGTGCCCTTCGAGGTGAATTCGGGTAAGCTAACTATGCACATCTTACTCCAGGCTTGGTATAATTAGTCTTGAAGCAAATAGGGGGCTTTAGCTTCACATCTTGAGCATAGGCACTTAGATCCACTCCAGCTTTCTTGCAAAGTGCCCAAATCAGTGCAGGGAATCCAAGAATCCTCCTTTTTACATCAGAAGCCAATTTATCCAACTCATATGCCACCATATCCCCAATGTCAATAGGCAACCCATTCTTCACAAAGTACACAAAATACAGCTCCTCTGCATTTGGTTGTGCAGTGTGCGAAGTAGGAAACACCTTATGCTTGTAGAGCAAGTAGATCTGGTATAGTGGTGCATCCATTGAAGTGGCAACAACATTTTCCTTCTTCTCCCCTATGTAGGCAACTTCCTTTTGCTTTTCAAACATCTCTCTCAAGATTCTTTTCTCCAACTCTGGTCCTCCTTCCTCTTCATGAATAGGGTCATGAAAGTGCTTCTTCTTCGTAGCTGGGCAAGAGACATCCACAGTACCATAAAGTTCATTAATTACTGCGGGACCATATGGCACAGGTACTCCCCTAATCCATGAAGTATAGTGATCATATCGAGCATTACATAGGAATTGCCTAGTAAGCTCCCAAGAGTAAACTCCTTTCTGATGCGCAGCAAATTTCATCCATCCTCGACTCATGAGAGCATCATGAACCGAAAATCGCTCCATGTCAGCTTCAATGAATCCTTTGTCCTGGATAATCCATCTTTCCACCATCTTCTGATAATAAGAATATGCCGTTTGATTGATGAAAATAGCCGGATTGAAAGTGTCCCCTGTTAATTCTTCCAGAGGAGGGGTATCATCCTTTCTATTGTGACTCTTTCTCTTGATTTTAAAATCACGTGGAATCTCCGGTGAAATTTCCTCCGGAGATTCAGCGACATCCTCTTCTTGCTGTGGATCATCCTCCGTTGGTTGAGCAGAATTGAAAGAAGTGTTGTAACCATTATATGAATCGGGAGCCACCAGATTATTTACAAACATGTCTTCAGTACCCACAGCAGCCGGCTCCGGAACAGGTTCTCTAATAACTGGTGTCTGTGATGGGGCAGGCTCTGTGGCTTTCAGTTTCTTTCCACCATTGTTTCTCGGGTTATTCTTTCTCTTTGTTCTCATGGTGGCAGAATTTAGGAAAAAGGAATTGAGATTGGAAAGCTAATTAAACTGAAAGAGAGAAAAATTGACAGATTTGGTAATGGGAGAGTGACCGATCGGTATTCTCCCTTTTAAAGATGGTGAAATCTTGATTTTGTTGAGATATGGAGGGATTGATTTAATCTAGATCCAAATATACACTAAACATACGATTTGGAGTCAGTATAATGTTGTTTAGGATCCCAAAAATCGATTAGATATGATTTGAATCTTTTGGATTCGCGAATTTTTGAAAAATTCGCGTCGGTGGCGCAAAAAGTGGCGCTCCGAGGCCAATTTAGGCGCCACACAGTGAGTGTGGCACATTTTGAAAATAAAATAAAATTTAAAAATAAGCCGTGGCGCAATTTGTGGCGCTGAAAGGGGGTTTTATGCGCCGCACAGTTGATGCGGCGTATCCTGAAGCAAACTTGGAAAAATTCTCATTTTGCGGCGCCAAAAGTGGCGCTTCAAGGCAGATTTAGGCGCCACCAAGCACGTGCGGAGCATTTTGGAAAAACTTAGAAAAATTTCTAAGTGTTGCGGCGCATAAAGTGGCGCTGGAAGGCATTTTAGGCGCCACAATGCATATGTGACGCATTCTGTGCCAATTCGGGCAGAATGTGTTTTTCCTAAGTTCTTCCCCATGATGTCCAAAATCTCCAAATCACTCAACAATACCAATTTCACTTCATCCACACCTCAATCTAGTCCAAATAAACTTCATTGATCTTTTTAACAGTTCAAAACAACTCAATCTAGCATGCTATTGGTAAGAGCTACTTTATTGAACTTAAAAGCAACTAAAAAACTCATAAGCTAAATAAACACTATCTAATGCTTCATATAATCAAAAGAACGTGAATAACATAAATAATATATCTAAGATAGCAAAATAATAGAAAATAGAGTTAGGACAATACAACCCTCAAATGAAAATAACTAAAATGTAGCAAAATAAAAATAGAGTCGAATACATAGGCCTATCAATACATGTCATATCTAATGATCACAAGCCTATCTATCGCTCATCTCTCGCACTCAGTCAGAGTCCTCAGAATCGTCATCGTCATTATCTCCAACTTCCTCAGATCCATCCCCAGCATCAGCATCCTCAGCATTATCATCTCCCTCATCGCTACCATCTCCAGAGCCTACATAGTCCTCATCCTCAGAAGGTGTCTGAGGGGCGACATATCGCTGTCCTAAGCTCTGGGACATGAAGTACTCCACTCGGGCTGCATGGTAAGCCTGGGCTCTAGCATTCTTGGCTATCTGGTCAGCCAAGAAATGGTGCCTTTGAGCTGCAAGTAAGGCATGCTCATTCACTGTGTTCAGCAAGTTCTGCTGGTTTATCAATAAGGTCCTACCCCACTCAGGCTCTCCCTGATGCTGATATGACTGCTGTGAGTGCTGTGGCTGCTGTGGCTGAACTCTCCCTCGTCCTCTACCTCTACCTCTACCACCTCGTGTACCCCGGGTGGACTGTGAAGGAGCCTCATAATGCTCCTGACTAGCCTATGAAGGTGCAGGTGGTGGTGACTGCCTGGGCAACTCCCTGGGAAGTATCATAGGTTGGCATCTTATGCCAGGCAGCTTGAAGTTCTTCTTCCCAAACGGAATAGGGGGCCTCATTCTCCAATCTCTATCAAACTGCCCCATATTCACTCCTGCCTGAGCAAAAAGTTGCCAGCAAAAAGTTGCCATATCAAGCTGGGGAACATAAGAGCTGACCTCTTAGACACCCCTGGTGTCTGTCTCAACTCAAGTGATATAAGCTCTCCCATGTTAATCGGGCTCCCCACCTTGATGCAATATGGGACATACATATCCAGGGCAGTGGGTCCAGAGGTGTGAGTCGAAGGACTCAATCTAAATATGTAGAACATGAGAAGCTGGTACATGGGTGCATCCATATCAGGCCCATGTAGCCTACTCATGTCAACATCATCATATGTGAGGACATCCTCCTGACCCTCAAACATAGACATAGACATCAGTACAAGCTTCTTGAAATCCTCCCTATCATCGGCTCTCATCACCGGCTCCCAGAAATCACTGCCGTAGGGCACATCCACTACTCCAAATAATTGGTTGATGTGCTGAGGAGTGATGGGTACTCTAACCCCGAAAATCCAAGAATCCTCCTCCTCAGCATTGGCTAGAAACAGCCTAGTCAACTCCCACGAATATGATCCAGCTGGGTGTCTCACAAATCTCTCCCAACCCCTGAATCTAATAGCATCTCGGAGTAGAGGGTGCTGTAAATCTCTATCTGAAAATCCCCTATCAGCGATGATCCTCTTCTTGTGAAATCTTTTGTACAGCTCGTAGGCTCTGGTGCTCCTGAATACAGTGGCATCGAATATGCCCTCCCTGACAAACAACAAATCGGGGACATAGGCTATGGGATCTTGCCTTTTCGGTCCTCCCCTTGCCGGTTGCTCCTCCTGCTCCTCCTGATCAACCTCATCATCATCTTTCTCCCCACCCACAGCCTCAGGGACAGGCTCCTGGATAGCTAATGCAGCAGATCTCCCTCTCCTAGGTAGAGAGGAAGTGGAACTCGTGACAGGTACCTTCCCCCGAGAGGCTCTAGAGGGGGCCTGTGAATGATCGGTTGTCTCAGGCTGAACGGACTGATCAGGCTGGTCAGGCTGGTTGACCTCCTGATGGTCATCAGCGGGCACTGTAGTATGTCTCGAAGATGCACCACTCTTGGACTTGCTCTTCCTGAAATAGGAGAGAAGTCCCTTGGACTTGGAAGCACCTCCTGAGCCCTGTGGGTGATCCATCTGTATCAAATTTTTCGTGCGGAGTGTGCGATGTTCAAAAATATGCTCATCAGGAATAGGAGTAGGAATGCTATCCGGTGACTGTGGATCATAAATCCCCATTCTCCCATCGGGCATGGGTATATACCTATAACCCGGTTTCTTAGGGAGGTTTGGAGGATTATACATTATTTCAGTACCTGGTTGTACAAAAACTCTGGGTTAGTATCATATATATGGGATTTAAATAATTCAATGACCAAGATGTTGTATTCTAGAAGTTATGAATCCTAAACTTTGTTTAAACATAACACCCATTTTATTTTAAAGTTTAAAATTCATGTTTAAGCATACCTTTTTAATAAAAACTCCTTATTCTATTAAATTTTCAGATTTAATAAATAAAAACAACCTAAATTATTAAACTAGTGCATTACAAATGGTTTAAATTAATATTTAAATCCATTCCAATTTATTCGTATGATAAATTAACCTATTTTAATAAACTAAATTATAAATAAAAGAGTTTTGTATCAAAACATGTTCCAATTGACTCACATTATGAAAAACATGGAATTTTTGACATGAGAACAACTTTATATTTTTGATATAACTAAAATGACATGTTCTAGTGATGTTTCATCCCTTTAATTAATCAAAAATGCCATTTCAATTAATTTAAAATAATTTTCAGATTTTAAAAGTTTCAAAAGTCCCAAATTTTAATGTTAATCCAAAAATTTTCACATTATGCATTCAATCCATGTTCTACAACACTTGTTCATGTTAAACTAAAATTTAGACAATTAAAAACAAATTTTATCCCACATTCTAACAATACCCAAAATTTTAGCAACAACACAATTACCACAATTAATGTACTCCAAAGCACTAGAATATGCTAAAATTTGAATTAGGATAGTCATTCTTACCTAGATTGAAGGATTGGAGCACTTTGAAGAAGATTCCCCAAAGTTGGAAGAACTAGGGTTCTTGAGCCCTAATTTGATTAAACAAACAAAATTTGGGGTTTTTGGGATGAGAATTGACAATGTAGATGAGAATTGATAGGAAGAAACAAGAATTGGAAGAATTTTTACCGGAGTGGCGCAATTTGTGTCGCTCGGTGGAGGAAAAATGGCGCTCGGTCGAAAATGGAAGAGAGAAAATGGGGCTCTCGGTCGAACGGAATGAGGAAGAGAAAAGAATTGGGATTAAAATCCCGATCTGACCTGGGTCAAATGACCCAAACCCGCGGGTCGGCGCGCCAAAGTGGCGCTTAAAGGGGTGTTTCGGCGCCGCACAGTTGATGCGGCGCATTTTTGGATCAAGAAATTTTCTAAGTCTGAAAGTGGCGCCAAAAGTGGCGCTGGGAATGGATTTTATGCGCCACACAGTATGTGTGGCGCATTACCTGACTGCAAAAATTCTCAGGGTTAAAAATGGCGCATAATGTGGCGCCTGAGCTTGGTTTTAGGCGCCACCAAGTAGGTGTGGCGCCTAAACTGAGTCTGTGACACTCGAATTTCAGCTCAAACTCAACCAAAATGGTAGTTTATTCAATCCTTAAAGTTAGCAAGTCAGATTTAGCATATATAGACTTCTTAAATCCTCCCGGGTCATACTTCTCCTCAATTAAACCCACTAGTCCATATAGATCCTCCTCCTCAATTTCCAACCGGGTCAAATTGCACATATCAAGATCAATCTCCAAGCACACACAAATCCAACATTTCTCAACATTTTGCTACTTATTCCAATTCATAGGCAATGTCCTACTCAATTTATTCAACACATGCAATTAACATAGCACAAAATTCAAACAACATAATTAAACTAAAACACATTTAAATTAAATTAAACAAGAACAATAAAGCAAATAAAAGCACATAAAAAAATCAAATGCAAAATATTTTTGTCTTTTTCTCTCATTTTATAATTTTTATTGGTTTTTATAAGTTTAATAAATAAAAACTCAACATAATTAAATATGCAATACAATTACTTCAATAAGCAGATTTAAATAACCAAATGCTTAACATTAATTTGTTCGATGAATTTAACTTCATCTCCAAAATAATGTTTAAGTCTTTGACCATTTACAGTAAATTCCCTTTCATCTTCAGCTTTTAAAACTATTGCACCATTATCCAACACTTTAACAATCCTAAAAGGCCCTGACCACTTTGTCTTCAATTTACCAGGAAACAGTTTAAATCTAGAATTATATAAAAGCACTAATTGTCCAGCTTCAAACACCTTAGGCCTAAGCATTTTATCATGATAAAGCTTTGTTCTTTCCTTATAAATTAGAGCATTATCATACGCTTGACGTCTAATTTCTTCCAATTCAGTAAGATCTATTTTCCTTTTTTCTTGAGCCTCTTTAAATTCAAAATTCAACTTCTTCATAGCCCAAAGTGATTTAAACTCAAGTTCAAAAGGTAAGTGACAAGCTTTACCATAAACCAATTTAAAAGGACTCATACCTATAGGCGTTTTAAAGGTTGTCCTATAAGCCCACAATGCTTCATCCAATTTAAAAGCCCAATCTTTTCTAGATTTTCCTACAGTGGCTTCCAAAATCTTTTTAATCTCACGATTAGTGACTTCTACCTGACCATTGGCTTGATGATGATAGGGTGTTGTTATCCTATGATGAACATGAAATCTAGATAACAATTGATTAACAGCCCTATTGACAAAATGAGATCCACCATCACTAATGATTGCTTTAGGCACACCAAAACGAGTAAAGATTTGCTTTTTCAAAAATTTAATTACTTGTTTAGCATCATTTAAAGCACATGATTCAGCTTCTACCCATTTTGATACATACTCTACAGCAACAAGAATATACAATTTCCCATTAGATGGTGGAAATGGACCCATAAAATCAATTCCCCACAAATCAAACAACTCAACAGGCATAATTCCTTTTAGTGGCATTTCATCTCTTTTAGTGATATTACCTGCCCTTTGACATACATCACATTTTTGCACAAATGATCTAGCATCACGATAAATATTAGGCCAATATAAACCACCTTCGAGTACCTTATGAGCTGTCCTGTTCGGTCCAACATGTCCTCCTCCAAGTCCTTCGTGGCAAGCCTTTAAAACCTTTTCAAAATCCTCATCAGGGATGCATCTCCTTATGATTTGATCTGAACAGAGTCTAAACAAATAAGGTTCATCCCAAATAAAATATTTAGCATCAGTTTTAAATTTTTGCTTTTGGCTATGCCATTTTAAATGATCAGGAATTACACCACATGCTAAATAGTTCACAAAATCAGCAAACCACGGATCAGAGGAAGTGTTATTTATTAAATACAAATTTTCATCAGGAAATGCATCATTAATTAATCTTTCTTCCCCCTTTTTATGCTCCAGTCTAGATAGATGATCAGCTACAGGATTTTCATCTCCCTTTCTATCTTTAATTTCTAAATCCAATTCCTGTAACAATAATACCCATCTAATTAACCGTGGTTTAGCATCTTTCTTTGCAAATAGATATTTAATAGCAGCGTGATCAGTGTAAACTACAGTCTTAGAGGCCTATCAGATATGGTCTAAACTTTTCACATGCATAAACAACAGATAACAGTTCTTTTTCAGTGGTGGCATAATTTCTCTGTGCAGAATTTAAAGCCTGACTAGCATAATAAATGACATGAAGCTTCTTATCCTTTCGTTGACCCAGTACTGCTCCAACAGCAAAGTCACTAGCATCGCTCATGATCTCAAATGGCAAACTCCAGTCAGGTGGCTGAATAATTGGTGTTGTCACCAATGCTTCCTTGATCCTATTGAACGCCTCAATACACTCGTCAGTAAAATCAAACTCGACATCCTTACATAGCAGCTTAAACAGAGGTAATGCAATTTTAGAAAAATCTTTTATAAATCTTCGATAGAATCCAGCATGTCCCAGGAAACTTCTCAAAGTTTTTAAATTATTAGGAGGTGGAATTTTTGCAATCACTTCTACTTTAGCCCTATCAACTTCAATGCCATTTTTAGAAATCCTATGTCCTAAGACAATACCTTCATTAACCATAAAATGACATTTTTCTCAATTAAGAACTAAATTTGACTCTTCACATCTAATCAGAACTTTTTCCAAATTAATTAAGCACTTCTCAAAATCAGACCCGAATACAGAAAAATCATCCATAAATACCTCAATGCATGTCTCAATTAAATCAGAAAATATAGACATCATGCATCTCTGAAATGTAGCTGGAGCATTACACAAACCAAATGGCATCTTCTATATGCAGATGTACCGTAAGGACATGTAAATGTAGTTTTATCTTGATCCTCAGGTGCAATTGGAACTTGATTATAACCAGAATAGCCATCTAAAAAGCAATAAAACTCATGACCAGCTAAACGCTCTAGCATTTGATCAATAAAAGGCAATGGAAAATGATCTTTCCTAGTCTTATCATTCAATCTCCTATAATCAATGCATACACGCCATCCAGTAGTAGGTCTAGTAGGTACTAGTTCACCATTTTCATTTCTAATCACAGTCATACCTCCCTTTTTAGGCACTACTTGAACTGGACTCACCCACTGACTATCAGAGATAGGATAGATAATACCTGCATCGAGTAGTTTAATCACCTCTGATCTTACAGCTTCTTGTAGATGTGGATTCAGTCTCCTTTGGGGTTGTCTCACTGGCTTGTCATCCTCCTCCATAAAAATCCGGTGTGTACACAATGCTGGACTCAGTCCCTTGATGTCGGCTATCGTCCAACCTATTGCTCTAACATGCTTACTCAACACTTGGGTTAATGCATTTAATTGATCATCATTTAATTTATTACTTGCAATAACAGGTAAAGTATCATTCTCACCAAGAAAAACATACCTCAAATGTGATGGCAGCTCCTTCAATGTCATTGTAGGTGGCTTTTCAACATACGGGACTAACTTGGATTCTTCTATCGCACATGTTACTTGCACAGGTAATCCTCCCTCACACTTACTTTCAGCTAAGTCCTCACAACTCTCCACTAACTGCTCAAATTTCCTATAGGGATCATGTCTAGCAAAGAACTCTCTCTCAATCACCTCATCCTCCTGATAGATAGCTATAACTCTATTACACGGGTAGGTGTCAGAACTAGCGTGTTGTGTTTTAGTTGTCTTAGAAATGTCAAACGACACTTGTTCATTACCTACTTTAAGTGTAATTTTACCATCATCCATATCAACCATAGCCCTACCAGTTTGCAGAAATGGTCGACCTAAAATCAGAGGAATATCAATGTTTTTTTCCATATCAAGAACAACAAAGTCGACAGGGAAGATGAAGCTCTCTACTTGAACAGGAATATCTTCTACAATGCCTAAAGGAGTCCTAATAGATCTATCAGCAAGCCGTAGCTGCATCCTAGTAGGCTTCACAACTCCTACTCCTAGTTCTCTAAAGACATGTAAAGGCATCAGATTAATACTAGACCCGAGATCACACAAAGCTTTATTGAATTCTTTAGTGCCAATAATGCATGGAATAGTATAACTCCCAGGATCTTTTTGTTTAATAGGTTGCCTTCTTTGTAAGATTGCACTGCATTCCCCTGTCAGTGTCACTTTCTCTTCATCATCAACACTCATCTTTTTTGATATAATTTCTTTTAAGAACTTAGCATACACAGGCATTTGTGCAATGGCATCAGAAAAAGGGATATCAATTCTTAAATTCTTAAAGACTTCTAAGAATTTGGCATAATCTTTATCTTCCTTAGCCTTTTTAAGACGCCGTGGATATGGAATATGTGGCTGATATGGCTTGACCGGGACAGTAGACTTTCCTTTACCCTTATCCTGTTCAACTCTAAGTTTCTCACTCTCCTTAGGCTCATCAGTGTTTTTATGCTGGCTTCCTTTCTCTGTATCCTCACTTTGATCATCTACAGCTTCAGCTAAAACCTCTGGATCATCTAAGGTAGGGTAAGGATTAGGTAATTCCTTTTTATTCCTTAAAGTGATTGCTTTACACTGCTCTTTTGGATTAGGATCACGCATGCTTGGTAGTGTTCCTTGCTGTCTATTTGAGGTATCCCTAGCAATTTGACCAACTTGAACTTCTAAATTTCTCATTGAGGCTTGCATTTGCTGAATTGTTTGTTGTTGAGACACGATTGTGCTCATTAACTCTTTTAAATTGACCTCATCACTTCCTTGGTTTTGTTGCAGCTGTTGTTGAGGTTGAAAGTTCCTAGACTGTTGGTTAGGGTAAAAAGGTTGATTCTAATTTCTGTTCTTAATATAGTTTTGGTTCTGATTTTGGTTTTGAAAATTCTGATTTTGATTTGGGTAATTTTGATTTTGGTTTTGTGGATAAGGTTGACGGTTGTTTTGTGGGTAGGTGTTTTGTTGAAATTGAGAATTCTGATTTGGATAGAAGTTTTGATTTTGAGGACGGTTTTGATTGTAATTCTGCTGCCTATTTCCCATGTAGTTCACATCTTCCACTTGTTCTCAGTTCCCTCACACTGCATAGTCTCTTGAAGTCCTTGATCAAGCAGGTGACAGGCTGATGATTCGTGAGGTCCATGACAAATACCACATCTCACAACTTTAGCTTGACCTTTCTTAAGCGTAGAAACCTCCCTCATCAAAGCATCTAACTTAGAATCTATAGCAACTGCCTTTTCTACCTCATAGATTCCTCCTTTTGTTTTATTTCTAGCATTTTTCTTACCAGGAAATTTTTTCATGTTAGAAATCTTTTTCTCTATGATTTCCTTAGCTCTAGAAGGTCCTATAGATAGAAAAGAATCCCCAGCTGCTGCATCCAACAAATTCCTCCAATGATCAATCAACCCATTGTAGAAGAAGTGCATCTGCTGCCAGTCTTCAAAGCCATGATTTGGACATCTCGCCAATAAAGTGTTGAATCTATCCCATGCTTCAAGTAAAGTTTCACCCTCATCTTGCACGAATTCTTTGATTTTTTCTTGTAATTCAATGACTTTGGATGGTGGGAAGAATTGTTCTAAGAAAGCTTCTAACATTTTATCCCAAGTAGTAACATTCCTTAGTTGAAGTGAGTTGTACCAAGTTTTAGCTTTATCTCTGAGTGAAAACGAGAACAATCTCAACTTAATTTCATCACCGGTAACACCATTTATTTTCACTCTGTCACAATAGTCCAGAAAATTTCTTATGTGTTCTACAGCATCATTAGTAGGTGCTCCATTATATTGATTAGCTTGAACCATTGTGATTAGTGCAGGCTGAAGGGTAAAGCTTAAAGCATCTACATCTGGCCTTGGAGTTCTATTAAGCAGATTTCCACTAGTTCCTTGTAAGTGTTCTTCAATGGTCATTTCAGCTTGATCATCGTGCTCCAAATCACCACTGTTACCTCCATTATTACCCTGATTATCGTTGTTATTCGCTGCCATGTTTAACCTATTGAACTGAGCAACTAATTGATTAGTTTGAATTGTTGAAACTCCAGTCGTTGGAGAATAGTCTTCTTCATCAGAAGATGAGTTAATTAAAATTTCCAACTGAGCTGGTCTCCTACGTTTTCCTAATCTAATAGCTCTAAGAGTACGATCAATTTCAGGATCATAAGCTATTTCTGCTTGTTTGCTTCGCACTGCAAATATTAAATAAAAATAAAATAAAATAAGTAACAGTTAAATTAATATTTAACTTAATAAACTAAAAACAATTAAAATTTCACAAGAAATTCCCCGGCAACGGCGCCAAAAACTTGATGGGTAATTTTCACTACTCATATTTTACCACAAGCGGATGGTTGTCATCAAGTAATAAAAACCGGTGAATACCGGGTCGAACCACAGGGAATTTCAGAATATTATTTCATTCCGGAGAAGATTTTAATTGTTCTTAAGTTCATTAATTATATTTTATATTTCTAAAAAGATTTTGATTAATTCTAATGGTGATTAAATTAAAAATAAATAGTGACATTAAATTTAAAGTAAAGCAAGTTAAAATTATAATTAATAAAGATATAAATGGGAGATGCTTGTAATGTTTCAAAATATTGCCATCTTTATATAAAATAGAAATTGCATATTGATTTAGCATTTTCCAATGTCTAAAAAGATCAATTTCTTAAAATTAATTATTTTATAAATATTAAAAATATTGTAATCTACTAATAATCAAATTATGCTTAAACGGATTTCATGGAAGCTGATTAAATTATCTAACATTCTGCAATCATTATTCTAGGCCTAAATTTGAGTCTTTCCCAAGCATACAAATTTTCCTATAGCAATTAAAAGGCACTTTTCATTTCCCAAATCATTGTGCACATGCCAAAATCCATTTATAATGTAATTTATTCCCAATTGCGGTACTAAAATATTAATTCTACTTTTTATCTCCCGATTTAGCAAAGCAGAAATCACAGAATTGGATTCTAACATTTAATTATGCAGAACAGTGTAAATAATTTAACAATTATGGTAAAATAATAATAAAACATGGTAAATTGGATTAAATTACTAATTTTCAGATGTAGACAGATTAGGATTATTTCCAGATTACTAAAAGTAGAAACTGCAGATTGATCGATCAATAAAAATTTAGCAGATAAAAATATAAAACATCAGATTGTTGTCCAAATAGATTTATCGATCAAATTTATTCAGCAGATTAACAATCCTAATACAGATTCTAACATCTTAGACGATTACTCCAAATTACAACATAAAACAGCGACATTTATATTGCTTCCATAAAAGATAAATTCATACTTCAAAGTGATTCTGAACTCCCGTTCTAAAACACTTCTAACACGAACAATACAGAAATCCGTCTACAAATTAAAAACATGATAGCGGATTACATTTAGAGGCAATTTCAATTCATTACAAAGCAAGAAAAAGAAAGGCAACACTTATGATAGGAAGAACTCGTTCAGAACAGCATTCTGGCCAATTCCTCCGGCTTGATTCTATGTTTCGGCCTTCTTCTCCCATTTCTCAGATGTTTCAGAGTGTTTTCTGTCGAATATTTGCGTCTGTCTGATGAAGAATGAAGAGAAACGGCATTTAAAACAGAGTTCGGGAGGTTAGAAAACTGCTCAACTGCGACGGTGGCGCATAAAATGGCGCTCGAAAGAGGGTTTAGGCGCCACCAAGGAGAGCTGGCGCATGCGATGATTTTCCGAATTTTCCCCTGCGGCGCAAAAAGTGGCGCTCCAAGGTGGTTTTAGGCGCCACCAAGGAGGTGCGGCGCATTCTGACAATTTCCCAATTTTTAATTTAACAGCGGCGCATTTTGTGGCGCTCCGGAGCAGATTTCGGCGCCACCAAGCTTATGCGGCGCATCCTGAAGTTTTTTTCCATCCGAAATTTTCCTAAGTGTCAATGTGGCGCATAATATGGCGCTCGAGCATGATTTTAGGCGCCGCCATGCCTATGTGGCGCATTCTGGAGCTTTTCCAGTGTTGAAAATTCCGAATTTTACATCCTTTGACCTCCGAACATCTTCTTTCTTCATTTTAATGCCTGAAACATCATTCCAATATATTAGAATTGCCAAAGTCTTATTAAAAAGCATAAAACAAGGTAAATCGGGCTCAGATAAGCTCAATTTAACCGGTTTTATTAATATTCACACATCACATGAAATATACACTAAAAAGCAGTAAAATAGAGTCTCATGCATGCAATTTAGGTTCATTTTAACATAATTTAAGCTTACTTAAATGTGGTTTCACAGGGTGCATCACATCTGTAAACACGTGAAAATTCACTCGCCATTAAAAATGCGATACGTGTATTTTAAATATTAATTTAATTATTTTCTAGGCATTTTAAATAAATTAAAATGCTTGAAATAATTATTAATATTTATTGGGCTATTTGGACCAACAAGCCAAATAAACCTATGTTGGGCCAATGTGGACAAGTCCAAGTGCAAGACCCACAAGCCCCATGTCTCAATAATGGATGCTCAGAGTAGGCCAGCCCATGAAAATTAATTGATGTTGATAAGTCCAAATGAAAAACCCACAGCTTATGATCCAATGGATACTTGAAGCAGGTCAGTCCATGGAAATCAATTAATGTGAACAAGCCCAGATAAAAGGCCCACATGCTCACTGACCCGATAGAAATGTGGATTGGACCAGCCCATCGATTGGCCCATCATCCACAATCCCTAGGGTTTTTCCTCTATAAATAGAGGCACCCATTCACACATTAGGGATACAGTCTTGATACCCTACTCATTCCCAAGACTCAAGCACTTGAGATCTACAGCAACAAAACGCTGTAGAAATTCCAAGAAGCCGAAGAAGAAGCACAAAAGCATCTTGACGTCTTCAAGGTTGGAGGAATCAAAGGAGTAACAGAAGTCGAACCCAAATCGTTTGACCTTCTCATATACTTATTTCTTTTAAATTCATTCAAATACTCTGTATTTGTAGACTTTTCTCGTGAAATTAATAAAATTATTTTGCAGTTTCTGTCTACGCATTTTTTGCACTTACAACCTACACATATGAACACTTTCTAATCATATTTTTAATTTAGTAGTCTCCTTCCCAATATGCAAGTACGCAACAAATGGGTTAAAAAATATACACATGTGTAGGTTAAACTCAGTCAATACCTACTTGACACCTACATAACACAATTAAATTAATTATTTACACTAATTACTTGCCATTTAAGCAAATGTGTGTGATTAAGGGTTGATGGGACAATTTTGGAAATCATTAGCAAAGTTATGTCATCAAATTAGAATATTCAAAACTTATATTACTAAATATTTTTCTTTTTTTTTTGCGGAACAGCCTATATAGGCTAGAAAAATTGTGGGAGCCCATGCCACACAATTACAAAGGGACAAAGGGGAGGGAAAGGGGCGGGTGGGAATCGAACCCTCAACCTGAAGGTTGAGAGCCAGGGGCTTAACCGCTTGGGCTAAGTTCCAATCCCACTTATATTACTAAATTGAAAAATAGGCAAAGTTGCAGCACCATTTTCGCATTATTTTCCCTTGTGTGTGGTGTTGGTTGTAATTAAGTTAATTAGGGATTATAAGAGGAAGATATATGAACAAGATGGGTGCCTTCAATATTTTAGATTGTGCCACTAAAAACATTATTTAAGTTATTAAGGTCATACTACCTTTGTTCTCTTTTAAATGCATCATTCTTATATTTCAAGCCGTCCAAGATACATTTTTAAAGGTTAATAACTCAAATTGTATATAAGTAAAAATTATAAAAATATGGTATTCTAAAATTACGTGATTAGACGAATCTAACAACATCTCATTTGACTATGTTTTTTTCTTATATAACTATGTTAAAAACTTTGATCAAAGTTACTCAATAAATAGTTATTACTATGCAAATGTCTCACTTAAATGAGAACGAAGGTAGTATTTTATATTTGCTTGATAACCTTGGTGGCAGTAGCATATAGCGTGCCGCCATAAATAATTAAAAGGAAATATATTAAATTTAGGTTATAGTTCTATGAAGTATGATGTACCTAATTAAACACGGCTTAGAATTAAACATGGCTTAGAATATACTCTATATATATATATCTAATATATATATATGCCGTATTTTGTTACAGTTGTTGCACACTTGAAAAGTCTCTTCTACCCTGGATTCATTCTTCTATGCCTGCTCCTCTTATTCTTCACCGTTTCGGTAATTTCCTTCCATGAAACCGTAGATTGCTACAGTTGCGGATCCTTACCCAACCCGCGTGAGTGCCACCCGCTCTGCCTCTTCATCCTCATCTCAGATTCACGTTCCTCTCGCTCGTCTACGTCTCTTCCCTCCTCGTTGTCCTCGCCTTGCTGGCCTCCTCTTCCCCCCGCCACCGCCGTCCTTCGCCGCACCCCCCTTTCCGTGTGCGTCGTACCTTCGTGCCCTCACTCCCTCCCCCCTCACATGTGTCGCGGTGTTTCTGGGCCGTGAAGTCTTCCTCCGTCTTCCATCGGCGTCCCCCGTCCTGTCTTGTCGCGTGCTTGGCTCTTGCGGCCTCTTCTCTCGCCTCACGAAATTGCGGCCATGCGACGGTCTCCGCCGGGTCAGCGGGATGGGCGACGCGGTGGTGGAGGAGATGCTTCGGGTTTCAAAGGAATTTGGGCTTACAATGGAATTAGGGCTTCGGGTCACTCCCCCATTCATCTGCCAGGTCTGTGCCCTAGCTATGTTGTAAATATCCTTGTGCATTTCATTTTTCAGCTGCATCCTTGTTGATTTCATTTTTCAGCTGCTATTGTGCATCAGTTGGTTTGGCCACAGTGTATTCATGACTTTTCTATTTATTTTCCCGCGCCTTGAACTGTATAGGGGAGTCTTTGAAGTGGATTAATTGATTATCTTAGTTAGGAAGTGATTGTTTCCTTGAGATTGGCAATAACAATGAGATCAGAGAGTTCGCATCAGTTCATTGATCTCACGGCTTGATGATAGAACTGAGTGCCTAACTATTTAGTTAAATATATCACTAAATTACTCGAGATTGCATATCAACATCACATCTTCAGAAATTAATTCCAAAATATGATATTCTTGCTTAACCTTCTATTACTTATATAACCCAAATTGCATGACACACAGAAAAGTTCAGTAACGGGTTTCCCAAATTCATATTTTTTCATTCGGCATTATATATGTTGAAACCTAAAGGACAGTGAAGCTGGAGCCTTCAGCAGAGTTTGCAGTATGTTTTTTGTCAAGCCTGAGATGGTGAAGCTACAATCGTTATTATTATATCATTGTAGTTTCCTGTTAAGGAGATAGTTTGCTAATTTAACAATATGTAGTTGCGAATTTGGGACTTTTCGGGACAGACAAAACAGTTTTTTCTTGATTGAAAATCATCTACAAATACAAGACATTCAAATGGGTTAAGGAGCTAAGGATATTTTTCTTTGCACAGAAAGTGACTTTCATTAAGAATTGTGCTTGACGGAAGACTCTGTTGTCCATCTATCCTCATTAGTCATATCACTTTTTGACAATTCTATTTTATTGATATTGATTAACATATTTAATGAATTTTGTGCACTGTAATTCCACCTGCATTGGGCATTTGAGGACAGTCGCATACTGCCAATCATCTTGGATGGAGTCTGTATTGGGCACAAATCTATAATATTGTATAACAAGCAAAGTCATGTTATGATTTCTTCTGACATTCTTTGCTATCAAATTGTATCTTAGCCTTTTGTGTTATTTATTTGAGACATTTCTTTATTGCTTCATAGTGCATTTCTATTTTGTTACTTTTGTGTATTTGCATTATAAAATTTGTTTTACTTCATATTTTAGAAACCAGAGCTGGTTTCTGTTCTTTGAGGGATTTCCTTCATCTTGGTTATTGCAGGGCACTGAACAACAGCCCTTCGAAGATAAAACAATGCATCAAAATGAAATAACCAATACCCAACATATCCATCGAAGTGCTCGCCTTCGCCAGTTTCTCGAAGCACAGGTGTGACGAATTGTTTCTTCATAATTTCATACTTTCTTGTAGTCGTATGGATATAATTTTGCGTTGCTTTCTTTTTAATTACTATTTTGTATTATCAATCAATTCAAGCATGATGCAAGATAGCATCTGGACAATTGCACTGTGCACGGGAATTTCAAACAGTTTTGTGAATCCTATCATCATTCTTAATCTGATTAAGGTTTGTTCCATATATATTTTCTCAAGCAATTTATGAACTTGAAAGGAAATGCCCAACTAAGGTAAAATGTGAGTCCCTATTTAAAAGCAAGCATACTGCATTCGTTCTATTTTAGTGCCTAAGGGGTTTCTTATTAAAAGTTATTGAGTAAATTTAATCCCTTAACTGATGACTAAATTGATGATTATCAGATTCTGGTTCATTAACTGATTCTTTAAGAATTGGCCCAAGAAATTCTAACCTAAATATTATGGGTTATCCTGTGTCACTAAAGATTTTAGCTTTAGATTAATAGTTTTTTATGTTCTTGTTTGATTTGATGATCCTTGGATTTTCAGGAGAAATTACAATTTAGAAGTACGAAATTTGCTTCTACAGTAGTATCTAAAAATTGGTTAAAGGCATTCTAACTCTAGAATATGGGGATTAGTATGATCTTTTGATTGAAGAGCACATCTTCTTTATTGTGCAAACCTCATTGACAATATTTTTTTGAGGATTCATTCTACTTGCTGCGACCTTAAAACAAGAGATATGCAATTAATTGATTATACTTTTTTTTTTTTTTGTTTTGCACAGAGGTATTATTAAATTTTATTTATTTGACCATTATCGTAAATGAGAAATCATTAAATGATAACAAGTTACTAAAATTATTTCTATGAAATATATTTATGTTTGGTTTGATACGTGCTAATATGTGTCTTCTGCAGTGGAAGGAGATTTATTTATGTTTGATGGTTCGATGATTGTGGACAATCTCTATGTGATAGAAATCATGTCACGTATGCTTTAAATTTTTTCTTCCTAGAATCTCCTGGCTTTTCACGTAATAGATGTAATATTGTTTCTTCACTTAATAGTTTAATACATTATTATTTATATGTTTTATTATAGTTTTCTGTAACACTCCGGTTTTTGGTCACCCAGGTCGGGATGTCACCGCCACATCTTCCTAGTAAGACACGGTTTCTCCGAGCTTACTAAAGAGATGCAAGGTTAGGTATTGCAGTATTTAAAACATTTAAATCATTCAAGATAGCCCATACAATATAATTCGAAAATAATAATATCATAGCGCAGCGGAAATAATTGTTTTAGTATAGTATTGCAGCGGAAAATATAAATAAGCCGACATGGCCAAAACACGGGTTAAACAGGCCCGTTCATGATATAGTCTAAAGTACGAATTTAAAAGCAAAATAATGTTTCCCAAAATCCCATGCATGAATCGTGCTCACACATGCTCATTCCACATATTCTGTAAGAAAATGAATAAAAACGGTTTTGGTCAGCAAACTTGCTGAGTAAGTTAACACATGCATGATCGTAGGGTTTAAAAGCCATTAATTTAATACTTAAATAAAAACATGATAATAATATAATATTCAATTTATTCTAAGCAACTATCCAATTGCATAATTTATTCCAGGACTCTATTTAACAACACATTTCGCATGGTTTAATATAATAGCCATAATTTAAATAAAGCATTTAAATAATTTAATTGGACAACATAATTTAATCTAATTTAATTAAATTTAATATCCCCATTACATCCCCGATTTGGTATCTCAAAGTTTCACGATAGTATCGCGATGTCAACAAGTTTAGCCGGTAGCCGGGTGGCCGCAACCGTATCAGCCATACCCAGTACCACTCCGGAGCCTCGGGAAACCCATGTGGATATTCTCGAGAGTGTAGGCTCTATATTTCACCGTTTTGGCAATATCATATCTCAAGTTTAGCGCGCGGGGTCACCATCGTCCATTACGACACGAAGTGAAGCAGTTAGGGGGCACCCTGCAGAGCACTCACCCCTAATTTTAGTTTATCAAGTTTGTAAGGGGATTTAGTTTTAAAAATCTGACTTTAATTGTATTCATTTAAAAATAATATCTCAACTCATTTCAACCCTAAAGGTTAATTCCATGTTTCAACAAGATTTCAAGATTTTGTTTCCGGTAAACCACAGTTTACTCTAAAATTCGTCTAAAATCAGATTTAATTCCAAAATTATAAAATTTCACGTCTGACTCAGAACCGTCGAGATCTACAACTTTCGTGTTTTTAACTTTTTCAATCCGAGTTACCTAAATAGGTCAAAATCACCAATTTTCGTAGAAGAACAATTCTGTCCGAATTTAATGCACCACAGTTTAAAGATTTCGAATTCTACCATAGCAATTCAACTCCAAATTTGATGAAATTTGACAGAGATCATCTTAAGACAATTATCTACGACTTTCATGTTCGGCCAAAGATCTAAAACGGTCTAGAACCTATGTCAAAAACGTGATCAAGATCATTCCTAAGTTCTGTCCAGGATTTCGAGATCTAGATTCAAGCAGTTCGGTTTCGGTTGGTTTTCGCATATCAAATCGTCTCTAAAATTTCTCAAAACTTTACAGTAGATAGATCTAAGCCTTAGGAACGTTTTTCATGTTTTAAGTTTTTCCGTTTGAGTTCGTTTTAAGGTTCGGAAAAATTCATCAAAACTGTTGCGTCGGTAGAAACCAAAGTTGACAGATTTACGAGTTCTTGTTAAATCTTTTAGTTTCAAATGTTTTAAAACTTCCCAAAACTATGTAAGAGTTAACTTACAGAGTTGTGAACGTCCGGGATCGTCTATTTCGAAGCCGTGGCTTCCATTCCACCGTTTCTCCTCTCCGTTCGTCGGGTTCTACGATCTAGATCCAATACGAGGTGTAGAAGAGAAAAGAAGAAGATTAGGATTCATTTTCGAATCGTATATTGAACAAGGATTGGATCGAGACTTACCACGACTATGGAGATCTTAGAATTTTCGTCCAACAGTATTCGCCTTGGTTTCGTGCCTCCGACGACTCCGGATTTAGGGTTTCGAATGTGTAGAGAGTTGTAGGGTTTTGTAAAAGTATTTGGAGCTCCTAGGAGGTCTTATTTATAGATAACTAAGACCTAGGGCGTCCAAAATCTGACCCTAAGGGTCTTGGGTCGAGAGACGTTCAACCGAAAGTCGAAAAATCCGCGTTCGGGCGAGAGATTCGCGCAACGGGCGAATCTGTCAAGTGGCGCGGGGTTGGCGCGCGATTCCCCATGTTAACGCGCGGTCAGTGTGCGGCTAGCGCCTGGACTCCGGTCCGGGCGGGTCGTGCGATCCGTCGTGCTTTTCCGCCTCTCTTTCGGGTTTCTATCCCCCTATGCTCCCGGTTTCCAATTTCCGGACTCTCTTCGGGTTTCTAATCGTGTCGTTATTTCCTTCGGATCTAATTTTACGATTTGGCTCGAATTCTCGAGTTCATTTACATCGGATACCCGTGTAACGACTTATTTAACTTTATTTAATTCTTTTGTTTAAACAAATCTCTTTTAACTAATTTCATTTCTCATTTCTTCTATATTTATTTATTTAGTGTATTTACTGATTTATTTGTTTATTTATTTATTTATTATATTTGTTTATTTATTTATTGTATTTATTTATTTATTTATGTTGTAAAATTCTCGGGTATTACAGTCTACCCTCCTTAAGAATCAACTTCGTCCTCGAAGTTGTGTTTCGGCTTTTCTCGTGCTAAGGTCTTTTGTTTATTTTATTATTTCGTGACTGAACTTAGAATTAAGACTTCTAAGCTGCCTACGTACCCGGTAAAGGGATCAAGCCATAACGTAGTTCAAAAGTTTACAAAGATGCACGAAAAATAGGTGGTATGACATCCTCTCCCCCTTAAGATTGCAGTTATGTCCCCATAACTGTGTCGGTATCGGTTTGGAACAATGTCGGGTAGCGTTCTCTCATGTCGGACTCTACTTCCCAAGTTGCCGTCTCACTTTCGTGGTTTGACCAAAGAACCTTGATCATTTTGACGGTTTTGTTCCTCGTTACCCGTTTCTTAGTGTCAAGGATACGCACTGGGACTTCTTCGTAAGTCAAGTCTTCATCGAGCTCAATTATCTCCGGTTGAAGTACATGTGTCGGGTCCGGCACATACTTCTTTAGTTGCGAGACATGGAAGACATTATGAACTCTATCTAAGTGTGGCGGTAAAGCCAATCGGTAGGCTAGAGTTCCGACTCGTTCTAGGATTTTGTAAGGTCCTATATATCGAGGACTTAACTTCCCTCGTTTGCCAAAGCGCATCACCCCCTTCATGGGCGATATCTTTAGCATGACCCTATCTCCCACTTGAAATTCTAGGTCTCGTCGTCTCACGTCGGCATAACTCTTTTGAGGTCTTGAGCGGCTTTCATTTTTCCGTGAATCACCTTGATTTGTTGAGCCATGTCTTCGATAAGTTGTGGTCCCACCACCACGGACTTATCGTTTTCTTCACAGCTCAACGAGCTTCGGCACTTTCGTCCATACAACGCCTCGAAAGGTGCCATGCCGATGGTAGCATGGTAGCTATTATTATAGAAAAACTCAATTAAGGGTAAATGAGATTCCCAATTCCCTTTGAATTCCAACACACATGCTCTCAGCATGTCTTCTAGTGTTTGGATTGTCCTCTCGGTTTGTCCATCCGTCATCGGGTGGAATGCGGTGCTCATTTTGATTTGAGTACCGAGAGCTTTTTGTAACTCCGTCCAGAAATGAGAGACAAATCTAATGTCTCTATCGGAAATGATATCATGTGGTACTCCAAGTCGTCGCACCACATTATCAATGTAGGCTCGGGCCAATTGGTCCATAGTCCACGTGTCCTTCATTGGGATAAATATGGCTGTCTTCGTTAGCCTATCCACAATCATCCAAATTTTGTTCATGCCTTTAGGTGATCGGGGTAATCCCGAGACAAAGTCCATTGAGATGCTATCCCACTTCCAACTTGGAATCTCTAGTGGTTGCATCAGTCCTAAGGGTTTATGTCGCACTGCCTTAACCTTTTGGCAGGTGAGACATTTCGCCACGAAGTTCGCCACTTCCTTCTTCATTTCCGGCCACCAATAGATCTTCTTCAGATCTTTGTATAGCTTGTCACCTCCGGGATGTACGGAATATGGCGTGTTGTGCCCTTCCTCCATCAACCTTTGTTTCAACTCGGCACATTTGAGGGGCACACACCATCTCCCTTTAAAACGGATGCTTCCATCCTCGTGGACAGCAAATCCTATTGCATTTCCTTCGGCAATATACCCTTTTATCTTCTCGAGTTTCGGGTCGCCCGGTTGAGCGAGTCGAATCTCGTCCAATATTGGAGTTTCTACGACCATGGCATTGACTGTTTCTCTCACTGTGCCAGGATGCACAAGTTCTAACTCCAATCTTGCCAACTCCATGTACAATGCCGGCGGAATTACCAACGAGTTTGTCACGTGTTGGGTTTTCCGACTTAGGGCATCGGCTACCACATTTGCCTTCCCCTCGTGGTATGCTTTCTCTAAATCGTAGTCTTTAATAAGTTCCAACCACCTTCGCTGTCTCAAATTCAACTCCTTCTGAGTGAATATATACTTCAAGCTCTTGTAGTCAGTGAACATTCGACACTTCCGCCCATAAAGATGATGTCTCCATATCTTTAGAGCGAAAACGACCGCTGCCAACTCCAGGTCGTGTGTCGGATAATTCTCCTCGTGAGGTTTTAGTTGGCGTGATGCATACGCTACGACCTCTCGAGTCTTGCATCAAGACACAACCTAAACCTTCCTTCGAAGCATCGCTGTAAACTTCGAAGTCCCCATTCTCGGATGGTAGTGTTAATACGGGTGTGGTTGTGAGTCGTTTCTTCAGCTCTTGAAACGTATTCTCACACGCTTCGGTCCACTCGTATTTTGCTCCTTTCTTCAGTAGTTGAGTCAAAGGACGCGCAATCCTTGAAAAGTCCCTCACAAATCGTCTATAATACCCAGCTAATCCAAGGAAACTCCTTATTTCCGTTGGACTCTTCGGAGTTGCCCACTCCGTCATGACAGAAACCTTTGCTGGATCCACTGATACTCCATCAGCGGATACTATGTGTCCGAGTAATGCCACTTCTTTCAACCAGAAATCGCATTTCGACAGCTTGCCGTACAGCTGATTTCTTCGCAAGATTCCTAACACTTGATGTAAGTGTTGGGCATGCTCTTCCTCTCTCTTTGAGTAGATCAGGATGTCGTTGATGAACACTACGACCCACTGATCTAACAATTCTCGGAACACGTTGTTCATGAGATTCATGAACATGGCCGGAGCATTTGTTAGCCCGAAGGATAACACTGTGAACTCGTAATGGCCATATCGCGTTCGAAACGCCGTCTTCGGAATGTCCTTCTCGGCGATCCTCAATTGATGATATCCAGATCGCAAATCGATCTTCGAGAATACTGAAGCTCCCTTCAGTTGATCAAACAGATCCTCTATTCTCGGTAGGGGATATTTATTCTTGATTGTCACTTGGTTTAATCCCCGATAATCTATGCAAAGACGTAGTCCCCCGTCTTTCTTCTTGACAAATAAAATCGGTGCTCCCCAAGGGGACGTACTCGGTCTTATGTAACCTTTTCCTAATAGTTCCTCGAGTTGTTCCTTTAACTCCTTCATTTCCAGTGGTGCCATCCGGTACGGAGCTTTTGAGACAGGCTCTGTCCTCGGAATGAGATCTATAGTGAATTTAAGATCTCTCTCAGGTGGCATGCCCGGAACGTCCTCAGGGAACACGTCTGGGTATTCTCTTACCACTGGTATGCTATCAACCTTGTTCTCTTCCGCCTCAAGGTTGTGCACGTAGCACGCATATAGTTCATACCCCTTACGCATCAAGTTACTTAGTTTAAGTGCACTAACGATTTTGTTGCTCTTCTTAGGGGGCTGAGAGTAAAAGATAACTCTCTTTCCCCTACTTTTTGACAAGGTGATCTTTTGCTTTTGGCATTCGATCACCGCCTTATACTGGGATAACCAATCCATCCCCAGTATGATGTCGAAGTCTCTTAAGTTAAATTCTACCAAGTTCGCGAAGAATTCTACGTTCTTTATCACTATAGGAATTCCGTTATATCGTTTAGAGCAAGACACTACTTCTCCAGAAGGCAATTGAATTCCTAAGCTAATTCTCTCGCACTTAGGTAGATCTAACTCAGGCACTATCCTTGATGCTATAATTGAGCAACTAGCTCCAGAATCAAACAGAACTCTAAGGGGTGTATTCAAAACGTGGAATGTACCTGCCATCACTTCTCCTTGCGCAGGCACGTCCGCTTGGTTAACCACATTGAGCCTCCCCACAGGGCGTCCTTGGTTGCCCTGCTGATTCGCATTCTGCTGCTGGTTTTTGCTGTTGGTTTTGATTCTGCGGGGGCGGAGGTCGTTGGTTCTGGTTCTGATTCGGCGGCCTAAATTGGTTTTGAGGGGGTCTATACCCCTGGTTATTTCCGTTCCGCCCATTTTGGTTCTGAGGTTGTTCCTGCCCCGTGACCAGGTCTTCCCTTTTCGTTATGTTCTCAAGCCTAGTTCGGCACTCCCGACGTATGTGACCCATTCGACCACATCGGAAGCAGGCGCCCTGTTGAGGGCATCCCCTCGTCAGATGGGGTCGTCCACACCTTGGGCAGGGTGGTACGGGTTCTTCTTGGTTAAACCTTCTCCCATTATTGTTTTGTTGCGGCCTATTCGACCCTCTCCGCTGTTCGTTCCTTCCAGTGTTGTTCTCGCTTCTCGAGTCCCGGTTTCTCTTGTCTTGGGGACCCCTGGTGGACTCCCCACTCACCCTTCTCTTCAGTTGTTGCACACGCGCTACCGCCACAGCGCGGTCATACACAGCTTGCAGGTCGGGGTAGTGTACCCCCGCGATCACCTCGCGAACAGACAGGTTCAGTCCCATCTCGAACTTCTGTGCCTTTTCCGCATCAGTAGGCACTAGTCTTGGTGCGAACCTCACCAGCTCCTTGAAGCGTGTGTAGTATTCTTGCACCGTTTGGCCTCCTTGCTTCAGCGACAGGAACTCTTCGTACATGGCAGCTTTAGTACTCAAGGGATAGAATCGATCCCTGAGTAGTTCCATCATCTCCATCCACGAGTAGGGCTCGTCATCTTCAGTCAGCTTAGCTTGAGTGGCCTGCCACCAGTCGTCAGCTTCGCCTCCCAAGTAGTACGAAGCGACATGCACCCTTTCTCCTTCCGGACATTTGACTGTTCCCAGTAGTTTGTCGAAGGTCCGGATCCACTCCTCCAGTTTAGCTGGATCCTCCTCACCAGCATAGTGGGGCGGCTGGTAAGGATTCACCATCGCCAAGTAGTTGGGGCGAGCTTGGGGCGGAGGTACCGCCGCAGCTTGGCCCTGGTTGACTTGCGCATTTCTAGCGCAATCAAAACCTCCTCTATCGTCCGAAGACGATCGCCCACATTGTTCGGTGCGGGGGCGTCCTGCGCATCTTGGGGTTGTTCCTCCTCAGGTTGGGCCGGTTCCGTGACATTTGGAGGTATTTCAATAGGTGTTTCAGTGGTGGTTTGGGGAGCGGGTTGAGTTCTTCCTCTTCCTCTTCCTCTGGGTGCCATTCTGGTACAAATAGGGTGGATTAGGACTTGTGAATTTAGCATATAGTCTAAGCAATTTCTATAAATGTATGTGTTTTGTAATTTAGCACGTGGTGCTCAATCGAACTAAGAAGCGCCGTACGCTTCGGGGTTTTATTTTAACTTGTTTTATTTCGTTTTTTTTTGTCGTACGGACAGATCTGTCCGGAAATATATATATTTTTTTCGATTTATTGTAAATAAATCGGGCATTTTATTATCTCAAAAGAAATTTTAGTACAAAGGTAGAAATATTTTCCTAGCAAAATAGTATCTACTAAAAATAGAATCTCTAGCGTCTCAAGACGTCATCCGGTGGGGTAGCGGGATCCTCCTCCGGGTCCTCCTCCTCCGAACTCGGCAGCAGTAGATCGTCAAAGATAGTGTTTAAGTCTTGCCCATGTGCATCGATGTGTTCCTTCAGTATTAAGTTTTGTGTAGTAAGGGTTTGGACTTGGCGTTCGAGTTGGTTTATGCGGTGGCGATCCGCCTCTCTCAAGTTGCCCATGTGGTGCAAATTGGCCTCCAATTGAGCCATACGGTACTTCATTTGCTCTAGGGTTTGGTGGGAATCAAGATGAACGCTCATCATCCTGATCATCAACTGCATCATGTCTTGACTAGCCATCTAGCGCAAGCAAGAGATCTAAGTTAATATTCGCCAAGATTCTAAGTTCAATTCGCCAAGATTCTAGGTTCAATTTGCCAAGATTCTAGGTTCAAGTTCGCCAAGATCCTAAGTTCATAGCAGAGATGCAATATGCAAATGCAAATGATGTTTCCCCCCAATAATAATTTAATGCACGACATATATATATATATATTTTTCCATGGGTTTTAAAATAAAAATTTTTCATAGAAATAATACTTTAAAATTTGAAATAATAGTTAAATACTAATAATAGTTTAAAAATAGTAATGGTTTAAAAATAGTAGTTTTAAAAATAGCCGGGCTCTGATACCAACTTGTAACACCCCGGTTTTTGGTCACCCAGGTCGGGATGTCACCGCCACATCTCCCTAGTAAGACACGATTTCTCCGAGCTTACTAAAGAGATGCAAGGCTAGGTATTGCAGTATTTAAAACATTTAAATCATTCAAGATAGCCCATACAATATAATTCGAAAATAATAATATCATAGCACAGCGGAAATAATTGTTTTAGTATAGTATTGCAGCGGAAAATATAAATAGGCCGACATGGCCAAAACACGGGTTAAACAGGCTCGTTCATGATATAGTCTAAAGTACGAATTTAAAAGCAAAATAATGTTTCCCAAAATCTCATGCATGAATCGTGCTCACACATGCTCATTCCACATATTCTGTAAGAAAATGAATAAAAACGGTTTCGGTCAGCAAACTTGCTGAGTAAGTTAACACATGCATGATCGTAGGGTTTAAAAGCCATTAATTTAATACTTAAATAAAAACATGATAATAATATAATATTCAATTTATTCTAAGCAACTATCCAATTGCATAATTTATTCCAGGACTCTATTTAACAACACATTTCGCATGGTTTAAGATAATAGCCATAATTTAATTAAAGCATTTAAATAATTTAATTGGACAACATAATTTAATCTAATTTAATTAAATTTAATATCCCCATTACATCCCCGATTTGGTATCTCAAAGTTTCACGATAGTATCGCGATGTCAACAAGTTTAGCCGATAGCCCGGCGGCCGCAACCGTATCAGCCATACCCAGTACCACTCCGGAGCCTCGGGAAACCCATGTGGATATTCTCGAGAGTGTAGGCTCTATATTTCACCGTTTTGGCAATATCATATGTCAAGTTTAGCGCGCGGGGTCACCATCGTCCATTACGGCACGAAGTGAAGCAGTTAGGGGGCACCCTGCAGAGCACTCACCCCTAATTTTAATTTATCAAGTTTGTAAGGGGATTTAGTTTTAAAAATCTGACTTTAATTGTATTCATTTAAAAATAATATCTCAACTCATTTCAACCCTAAAGGTTAATTCCATGTTTCAACAAGATTTCAAGATTTTGTTTCCGGTAAACCACAGTTTACTCTAAAATTCGTCTAAAATCATATTTAATTCCAAAAATTATAAAATTTCACGTCTGACTCAGAAACGTCGAGATCTACAACTTTCGTGTTTTTAACTTTTTCAATCCGAGTTACCTAAATAGGTCAAAATCACCAATTTTCGTAGAAGAACAATTCTGTCCGAATTTAATGCACCACAGTTTAAAGATTTCGAATTCTACCATAGCAATTCAACTCCAAATTTGATGAAATTTGACAGAGATCATCTTAAGACAATTATCTACGACTTTCATGTTCGGCCAAAGATCTAAAACGGTCTGGAACCTATGTCAAAAACGTGATCAAGATCATTCCTAAGTTCTGTCCAGGATTTCGAGATCTAGATTCAAACAGTTCGGTTTCGGTTGGTTTTCGCATATCAAATCGTCTCTAAAAATTCTCAAATATTTACAGTAGATAGATCTAAGCCTTAGGAACGTTTTTTGTGTTTTAAGTTTTTCCATTTGAGTTCGTTTAAAGGTTCTGAAAAATTCATCAAAACTGTTGCGTCGGTAGAAACCAAAGTTGACAGATTTACGAGTTCTTGTTAAATCTTTTAGTTTCGAATGTTTTAAAACTTCCCAAAACCATGTAAGAGTTAACTTACAGAGTTGTGAACATCTGGGATCGTCTATTTCGAAGGCGTGGCTTCCAGTCCACCGTTTCTCCTCTCCGTTCGTCGGGTTCTACGATCTAGATCCAATACGAGGTGTAGAAGAGAAAAGAAGAAGATTAGGATTCGTTTTCGAATCGTATATTGAACAAGGATTGGATCGAGACTTACCACGACTATGGAGATCTTAGAATTTTCGTCCAACAGTATTCGCCTTGGTTTCGTGCCTCCGACGACTCCGGATTTAGGGTTTCGAATGTGTAGAGAGTTGTAGGGTTTTGTAAAAGTATTTGGAGCTCCTAGGAGGTCTTATTTATAGATAACTAAGACCTAGGGCGTCCAAAATCTGACCCTAAGGGTCTTGGGTCGAGAGACGTTCAACCGAAAGTCGAAAAATCCGCGTTCGGGCGAGAGATTCGCGCAACGGGCGAATCTGTCAAGTGGCGCGGGGTTGGCGCGCGATTCCCCATGTTAGCGCGCGGTCAGCGCGCGGCTAGCGCCTTGACTCCGGTCCGGGCGGGTCGTGCGATCCGTCGTGCTTTTCCGCCTCTCTTTCGGGTTTCTATCCCCCTATGCTCCCGGTTTCCAATTTCCGGACTCTCTTCGGGTTTCTAATCGTGTCGTTATTTCCTTCGGATCTAATTTTACGATTTGGCTCGAATTCTCGAGTTCATTTACATCGGATACCCGTGTAACGACTTATTTAACTTTATTTAATTCTTTTGTTTAAACAAATCTCTTTTAACTAATTTCATTTCTCATTTCTTCTATATTTATTTATTTAGTGTATTTACTGATTTATTTGTTTATTTATTTATTTATTATATTTGTTTATTTATTTATTGTATTTATTTATTTATTTATGTTGTAAAATTCTCGGGTATTACATTTTCCATAATGTTTTTTTCCTCACAGGGCGCGCGCAGCGTAGCGCGCGACATCGTAAGAATACTAGTATATATATATATATATATATAGTATGTATAATTTTATTTTTTGGATAAACATTGGCACCTATGTGTCGGCAGAAGTGTGTGGGAGCTCAAACCACACAAATTGCAAATAGGGATAAAGGGGAGGGATATGGGATCGGGTGGGAATCGAACCCCAACCTATGGTTGGAAGGCAAAGAGATGATTTGGGGTCAAATCCCATTCCCTAGTATGCATTATTTTATTGATAGAATTAAACAAATAAAATATAATTTGTTACAACTAAAATCCTATTTCAAATGTATAAATCATATTTCAAATCGGGAAAAAAGCCAAAATTATCCCACAATTTTCGTGTGTTTCTCAAATGGTCCCATAATTGTACACTTCACTTAGTCCATCCAATATGTTTGCTAATCCTCATCCAAATGATTCTATCGGAGGTTAATCGCGTGGATTAACGGGTTAATCATCCCACAACTTTCGTCTGTTTCTCAAATGGTCTCATAATTAACCCCTTAATCCTTGCGATACATCAGCCTAAGCCTGGGAGATCATTAACCTCGGATGGGATCATTTGGGCGAGGATTAGCAAATATATTGGATGGATTAAGTGAAGTGCACAATTATGAGACAATTTGAGAAATACACGAAAGTTGTGGGATGATTTTGGCTTTTTTCCCTATTTGAAATATAATTTATGGTGACTAACCTAGTGGCCGGGTCTCCCGACTTCCAACCTTATGGTAGGGGATTTGATTCCCATTCGAGCCCCCTATCTCTCCCCTTTTGTAATTTGTATGGTACGGGTCCAACACACCTTTGTCAACATGTTCATATTTACCAAAAATATATAAACCCAAACTGTAATCAACATAGCAAATATAAATAATTGTAAATACTAAATTAATAATTCAATGGATAATTAACATATTAGAATTTTCATACTGTTGGGACTGCGACCTCCACTCTAACTCCGGCATTAGTATGATATTGGGGATGTTTGGGAGTCAGCATATCTGCTAGCAGATAGCGGATTCGGAGAGAGAAATGTGAGAGGATATGCTCTTCCAATATGCTATATACTAACAAATATGCTTGCTCCCAAACATACTCAATTGTCCGCTTTGGGCTAAGCCCTCACGGTTTTGTTTTTGAGGTCCTCCCAAAATGTCTCATTACTAATGGGAGTTGAGTGAACACTTATAAACAAGTCTATTTTTTCCTTGCACAACCGATGTTGAATTGGGTTTTGATACCCAACACATACATCCAATATTAATAAACCAATCTTACATAAAAAACATTACATTGATAATGTATAATCTATATAATAAATCGTGAATACTTTTTGGTCTGTACAGACTCTTTTGTCCTTATTAATTTTAAATTTATCCTTCTTAATCTTAAGGGTTTAATCAGTCATTATACGCTTATTTTTACATCAACGGTTCTTATTAAAGCACGTAGGCAAACTGATAGTTGATGAGTAATCGCTAAGTAATGCCACGTCATCAGACACATCATCAATATCTATATTTAGAAAATAAATCTATCTATAATATAACAAAATCTTGAAAAAATCTTCATAAGTATTTTAAAAAGATATAATTGTTTACAACTATATATATAAATTATTTGATTGTATAGATAATACATAATAATTAAAAAATGTTATACTATAATATTATTGCATAAATTTAATTAGGCTAAAAATTATGTCTAAAAATATATAATCCTATATCAATATAACGAATATAATAATCATATTTTAAATAAAATATTTCATTAAAAATATGGTGTAAACATTAAATTGATCCTAAAAATATTGATTAATATAAAATGACTAATCACCTAAAAAATTTTATACCATTCTAAACAAATTCTACATAATTTTTTGTTCTTATTAAAGAAGAAAAGAAAGAAAAGCCAAAAAATAAAAATAAAAATAAAGACTAAAACACATCATAATTTAATTACTAGACATAATATCATTAATCCATTAATCTTTATCTATTTCAACATAAAAGAAAAATGTATATTTATCCAGTAATCCCTATCTATTTCAATATAAAATAAAAATGTATATAAAATTCGGAGTATTGTAAAAGAATATTAGAAGTATTTTACTATAAATAATATGTAAAGATTTATAGTAATAATAAATAGTTTAAGTTGTAGCAATATTTATATCAAAAAAAGCTCTAATATTAAGCATCATGTTGCATGTCCAAACATGGTAAAAAACATGTGAATTCAATCAAACATCATTTACCATATTATTTTACACAAAGAATAGCCTATAATAAACAGTTAAATATAAATATACAGTACTAACTAATTATTATTTGACCTACTCCCAAAATATAACCCTAAACTTAACAAGTTTGGTCATTTGTACATTTATATTTTTTACTAAAAATACACCTAATTAATTTATTTAGTTTTAAAATTCTACCCTTCTACCTTTTAAAATATGAAATCCGACATCATCAATTCTAAAAATATCTCATTTTGGTCCTAAAAATTTGAAAATAACCTCATTCCACCCATTCACGTTTGAAAAATTTCCATTAGCACAACAATTTTGAAATAATGTATTTAGTGATTAATTTTTCTTTTAACTTTAGTACAAAAAATATAATAACCTAATAAAATTAGATTATACTATTTAATAAAATAAAATAACATATAATGAATGATAAACTTGTATTTGTTGTAATATCTTTAATTTTAGAAAGTAATTTCATTATTAATTATATTTACATTCTTATTTTACTTTATTTGAAAAATTTTATTTCAATTTCATTATTTTTCAGATTTTTTATTTTTTTAATTTTTATTTCATTAGAATTTCTGAACCAATAAATATCATTATCCAGATAGAAAAAATAGTTTATAATGATAAAAAAAAATGTGCTAAAAAATATACCCAAAAAAATTTAGTATCAGAGTATAAATTTAATTTTAGGGGTTATAATAATAATGAATTAAAAATATTAAAAATTTAATTAAATTAAACGAAAATATTAACTACCAAACTTTTTTCATAATCAATAAGTAAAAGAAAAAATTGGATAAAATGTTATGGATTAAAATACTATTTTAAAAATTAACAGATAATCAAAGCGTAATTATAATTAAAATTAATTTATAAAATTAAAGATAAGTCCATAAAAACTAATCACAATAAAAATTTAAAATACATTACTTATCAAAATACTTATAAGTTTTAAATGATAAAAAGATAATAAAAAATATAAATAAATAAAAAATTTATAGATAATTGTAACGTCCCGAAAATTCAAACCTGATTTTCGCAAGCATTACCGCCGTACTAGCCATCCTAAACTAGTGGCCGGCTAACTGAGAATAGCTAGTACAAGGCTGAGTACAAGCCTATAGTGATTATCTGATTAACCAATTAAGAGCAGAAGCTACAACAAATAAAAACATATAGGCATATAATAAGTCTCTACATAAATTCAATAATAAAGAACTAACATATTACTCAGGCTACAAGTCTCATAATCCAAAGCCAAATATTCCAAGTAAAATGGGCTACCAGCCAAAACAGTAAATCACATATGGCCACAGGCCAACAGAAAGTAAATCACAGGCTCACAGTTCTCTACTAGCAAATAGACCAATATCAGTCAAGTAATAGTAATAGAATATCATGTATAAATAACTGAATTCAATATAAACTCCTATCTAAGTGATCTCTCAAAATTCCCAAATCTCATGTCATGATGTAGCGCCTCCAGTGAATCTATAAAACAGACAAACAAAGGGAGTCAGTACAACGTACTGAGCAAGGGAAACATGTGCAGGGGAAAATATAAAGGGGAGACAAATAAATAATATACCAAGCCAGGAAAGCATATAGTAAATCATCACACCACTCCATAACAGTACTTTAATCACCACATACAAACAACCATGAAACATTAATAAATAAATCATCACACCGTCCCATACCGGTGCTTCAACCACAACATACAAAGTACAAATAAATAAAGCGATGCATATGATGCATGGCCTAAGATACACCTATCTACCCTATATGAAAATGCAGATGCATATGCCTAGCCGGCAACCTAAAAACCCAGGCGGTATGAACCCACAGATGAGGATATCATCAACTCCAACCCGTTACAGGGTAACATACACCATCCCCGCAGGGATCCGCAATCGCGCCAGCCGTAGCTGAATATCATATCACAGGCATCACAACCCAAATCATCCACCCCGAAGGGCCAACAGGCTTATTTGCCAATCTCACAGGCGTAACAGCCAATAATCCACCCCATAGGGCCATCGGGATTCAACAACACCTGTGAAGGTTGCCCGATCAATCATAAACATCATATCAACCCAATGGGTTACATAACCGTTAAATCCAATGCAAAAACGTGCATATAACAACACCATGATGCTCCAGCACCTAATCATTAGGTCACATACTCATCAATATCATATGTTCATATGCTTCTCAAATAAAAATCCATTTATTCAGAATAAAAATATATCATGCATCATACATAAATCATAGTCCCAAAGTCAGGTGTTATATTCCAAGGATCACATAAATGACATTAAATTCAGCAAGTAGGATAGATAACCCAATACCCTGCCCACAAATTTAACAGGTCCCAAGATAACATACAAACATATTTATAAATACATTTATATAATAAAAATCTCATGTTTAATTAATATAGTTCCCAAGAAATTCCACAATAAATATATTCTACTAAACGATCATCAACTGCTTAATCCACTACCAGATCAAAACATATAATTTATTCTAGAAAAGATTATATGTTAGCAACTTCAGCACCCTACACATAACTTACACAAAACCCATGACTTGCTTTATATCGAAAGAAAATAATTTATTAGTTAATAGCAATTTAAAGCCGTACATATATACAACAAATAATGCTTTCCAAAACTATGTGGTACGTATATATAAATATACTAGAACTCTTACCATGCGCGCGACGCCGCGCATGACGATGTGTGGATTTTAATTGCGGAGTAGTCGGCATGTAGGATTTTGATGGAAGCATAGCTATGTTTCTGGCTTTTTTTAAATTTTTTTTGGAAGGTATGAATGGTGAAGTTTGTGATAGGATCTTATTGTAAAATTGTATTTAAGGAATTTTAATATTGCCTGATGTTCGTCACGCCAGACTTGTTGAATTTAATTTGGAAAAGGAAGAAATCTTTCTATTGAGAAATGCGGGCATTTAGACCAAGCATTATTCAGCCGACCTAATGAAAAGCAATTCGAAGCATTTCCAATGCAACAGTAAGGGGAGCACACCCTACGACAATAACAAAACGGCTGAGACTCACATCGATTACAACTTTGCATACATTGCCAATAGGTCATCTTTCTTGTCACCTGGACATAAATAGGAATTCTGTCAATTCTATTTGCATATTACGAAAAGTCAATTGTAAAAACAACTAATTATGACCATAATTAAAATGATAAAATATAGAAAAGGGAATCATATCGAAATTCCAAACTATAACATACCGGATTTAGGAAATTCAGAGAATCAACAGAAAAATGGGGTGGTTTATCGATGTCTCCTTATTTATTGGCTTGCGGAATAAATCCATAGTTTCTCTAAAAATTATGCACCTGCACTGAAAAGGTTTAATTTAGTGCTTTATAAGAATAAAATCCATGGATTATTCTAATCCTTAAGAAATTACCTCTTATGTTGCACAAAATAGCATCAACACCAAAAGTCTGTAATTAGTAACAAGGTAGAAAGAGCCAAATGTAGTCCTTTGATTGTTAAGTGAACCAATATAGTACTTCAGGCTCCATCCACATCAACAAAAGAAACCCATAATAATAATAATAATAATAATAAAATTTAAAAAAATAAAAAAAGAAAGAGAGAAAATATGAGTGGACTCACGATTTACTAAAGCAAGCAAACATGCCAACCCATAAACAGAAACAAGAGCATCAAATAAAGTATGTGACTGTTTGTTCAGTAATAGTGATTCATGGTGATGTTGCACAAAGGAAAAGTTGAGGTTGGAGAGAGGTAAAGCTACACTGACAAAATTGTTCGTTGGAAGTTAATTAATACATGGCTTTAGTGTTGCAGTAATTGTGTATCAAAGGATTACAAAGTCAAGAAAATTTTCATTATTGATTTAAGTAGTCTGGCGTGCAAAAGGACTGAAGTTGGAAAATTCAAATTTGAACAAAATTTAATAAGCAGATTTAAAATTATTCGAAGAACAAAATTCTAAACCTCTATTATTCCCGCAAGTGTTCTTCAACTTGTTGTAGTTCAATATCATTTTCAGAGAGAAGCACCCGCATATTCCTTATCTCTGTCTCTACTTTAGTTTGCAAAAAGACAGGGCAATCTGAAATGTGAGGGGTGAAAGGAAACTTAAAGACATACCTGTTACATAAAATAAGTCTAAATCTAAGGCCAAAGAGACAATTAACATAGATGAAATAATAGTATTGAACTCAGGGTAAAATCATCTTCCAACAAAGATATAGTCTTACCTTATGGAGTTTCTTGATATCAGGATGCATCTTGTTCACTATTAATTCAAGAGAACTATGACATTAATCTATTACTCGATAGTGGTGAACAAAACACTCCACACTCCACATGAATTGCAATTGTAGTTGTACCTGTACGTGTTTACCTGAGAAGTAAAATATAATGAGCTCAAACACGTAAAATAAATCAGCTAAAAGCAATATTAAAATCTAAATCAAATCTAAATTTTTGGACTCCATATCTAAAGGCAAAATGGCAGACAATATCTTTCATTGATACCCTAAACTTATGTTTTCCCCTTTTGAAACAAACATAGATAACAATGTCCACTTCAATAAATACAATAATGATTCACAGAAAACTCAGGCAGCATTTTTCATGAGCATACAGTCAACGGTTGAAGATGGAGCCCACCAAGTTGTATTATTGGGGTTTCTCATTCACTGCTTCTTAACATGGAAATGTTAAGCATTACTGATCCTGCTTCGTTAATATGAATATTGAGGTCAGAGTAAAAGAAAACTTACCTGGCAAGTACAATGTCAATTAAAAATACTGAATTCAACTAAGAAATGACTCAACCAAATTAAATCAAATTTACTACATTTGGCAATGTAGTAAGCAGGTTTCTTTCCACAAACGGAGTTGTAGCTGCGGAACAACAAATCAATGAAGCGACCCAAACACTAATCTCTTTCCACATAGGCATTTCAGCGAACACATAGTGCACAGGCAAAAACCAAACCAAATTCCACAAGCCCACTCACCTTAGACAAGCACAGGTTAAACAACAAAAGATTATACCACTTGTGTTAACACCATTATAATCTTCGTATCCTGTTTCCAGAAACTGATGCTCTACATCAACAATTGCTAGAAACCTAGGATAATGTACCAAGGCAGTCATTTCTATTTAAGTCAAAAACAAGGACAACAATTGACACTCTAGAGTTTCTAGAACCCTACTAAAATCTGAACCCAAAAAAGCGATGCATACCCAATATCATACCAGTTTCATGACATTGAAGTTGTGTAGCGGTAGTGTAGCCCGGTTGATATGACTGTACATCAAGAAAAAGGATGCGACATCATTTCAACAAAGGTAGTGCTAAGTTTGTAATGATTAAATAAATAGACCAATGACCTAAGATTATACTAATCAGCACGACTCCAAGAAGAGAATAATGAAGAACATATCAAGCACCAACAGTCTCAGTATAATGCTAAGTAAGAGGATATGGATTTGCAATACAGATGTCAGAGTCAATGCATACACATGTTCTTGATACTTAAAGAGAGAAAAGCATTAAGCATGGAAAAGACCAGAATGACAAAGAGGCTCAGTAGATTGACATCTAGGAGGAGTCATTGTAAACCTGATGAGACATGTTTGCAGAACTGACTAATTATAGGGAAACAAGAGGATGTAATTTCTCTTGAATCAATAACCCAAGATAAATCCAACACCAAACATGATCTCTTGAATTATATGTGCATCAAACACCACTGACCACCATAACCAAGTATGCAAAAAAGAATCATTGACAAAAACCTTGGTCAGACTGAATTAAAATTAAAATTGAAAAGGAGAAAGCCACCCCCAAATTCAATCACCAGAGACCTCCCTTGTACACTGATGAACCTAACCTTTGCCTAAAAGATTAAAACTTTTAGTTCATTTGATAGTTTGATAACAAAAATAATAACTGCCAATAGTTGATCTCTTTGTTGATGAGAGCTTATTTTAGTACTTAATTAACACTTGCTTTTATTGACAACATTAAGATCTGGTCGTGAAGTCATGAATAACATAAATTATACAACTGCAGGAATCTTTTTTTCTTTTAGACAATGCAATGTTAGACAACAAAATATTACTCTAACCAAGCGAATAACCAAGCTTATTGTAGGCTTAAGCATTATAAAATAGACTGAAATTTCCAGAAATATCCAACCTATAAAAACAAAAATATTCATGGTTTCAATTTCAACACATAAGCAACACAACCCGCTGACAAGAAACAGGAAAGGCAAAAGGAATTGACACTCTGGCAACTCCAGTCACCAAAATGTGTACAAAAATCTTGATTGCAAATGAAATAACGAAAACCCACAGCTAAACCAGTTACAACAAATGCATTTCCATTTGATTCCATAGAGGGGGAAAATAAAAATAGCAGCTGAACACTCTATTGCAATTGAAAACAACGAAAACCCACAATTAAACCAATTACAGCAAAAGAAAATTCCATTTGATTCCACAGAGGGAGAATGTAAAAATAGAACCTCACTGGTTCATCGCAATTGATAACTAAGACAAATGGAGGAAGACAATTTAAATACCCAGAAATTATACAAATGGCAGGGGCAATAAATTTACAGAGCACTATAAATCACACAAAATCATAAAACAAAACAGGGCCAAATTATAATAGCCATGGAAGGCACATTGGAATGAAGTAATCCATGACGTTGCGGTATGGAAAATTAGAACCAGCACTCCCCGAGGGCGTTCCAGTATGGGATTTTCTTTCGTATGAGGGTAATTTTAATGTGACTAAATAACATTAATGGTACAGAACCAAACCACTATGGAGAAAAGATCACACAGAATGACAAGTATATTGCTACACAGCAAGATTGAGACACTTAATGACTATAGAGAAGAAATGAGTTAAAAGTATTACCCAAACGTAGGGGTGCGGCGAGGCTGAACCAGTGGCGGAAAAGCAGCAATGGAGAGTGGGAGACGGATTAAGTAGGGCAAATGGGGAACTGAAGGCAGCACGCAGGAAGACAGGTGCCACGGCGAAGGCGATTTTGGGGGAAAAGGGCGATAGGCTTTCTAAGGCGATTTTGGGGGAAAAGGCGAAGCGATTCCAGTCTTGAAGTGCTCCCTCCCTCTCTGTGATTCACCTCCTGGGTGCTCGAAAGCAACAATTTGACCTGCACGAGCGCTCCCTTCGGCACGATTCAGACAGGAAGCGGCGGAAGGGTGAAATTGGAGCTGTCGCGATAGTGGGAATTACGGCAATGGGAAAGGGTCGGGGTAAGCGCGGCGCCCCGAACGACGCAGTGTGCGGAGCAAGGTAGGCCGACGGCGGAGAATACGCGGCGGCCAGCGGGTGGGAGAGGCAGCGCTGCAACGGCAATGGAAACGCGACGAAGCTGAAATAATTGATGAAGAATGGAAATGCGACGAAGGCAAGGACGGGAGGCGGGGGACGGCGAGGGCAGGGCGACAGGAGGCGTGGGACGGCAAGGGCAGGGCGACGGGAGGCGGGGGACGGCGAGGATCGGAGGGCAAAGACCGATTAAGAATGAAATTGGAGGAAAATCGATGGAGTTTCTAGGGCTTAGGGAAAAGATAGGAGGAGGACAGAAAATGAAATCTGAAATCGGGTCGGGCATTGTGGGAAAGATCCGGCACTGTTGTTAAGAAACAACTGTAGCAGGATGCTACAACTGTAGCAAGATTCTCTCCCACATATATATATATTAGATATATTACACGAAACCTTTCGTAAATATTAGATTATAAAAGTATTCTTATTAATATATATATCTATATATTATTTTCACACATACTATCAAAACATATTGTATAACATGGCATATATACATATATTACATCATACCAATAAACTGTAAAAAAAGATCTCCAATCGTTCCAATAACTATCTAAATCAATAGAAATCCACATCGAAGGATAATTTCACTTATTATGTTGTTATCCAATATTTGACAATCGTCAAATATCCAGTACATTACCATAACCCGAAACTCCACAATCTTCCATTGTTCGCTATTCAACAAATACTCATATACTCAGGAACCCATCAATGTCCACTAAAATCCACACTCATCAATTAATCAATAGTTCATCACTCCATTGAACAAATATTCAAAGAATATCCATTACCTCATTAGTTTAGAAATCTCCAACTATCGGTAATAAAATAAATCTGGTGCATTCAATGTTCAACAATTACCTTTAAACTCCATAATAAATCAAGCTCGACCAAGTCTCCAGTCCAGAGAATAACAAGCAACATATAAATATCCCAACACCATAAACACACCTTATTCAATAATTCCCAACCTCTAACTAATTCTCCAATAAAATCTAATCAATCCCATATTACCCAATTTATTAGGTATTCAATTACAATCCCAACAAAGTCACAATTGCACCAGAATTTACCAAGCCAACAATTCGCCATTTAAATCAACAATTAATTAAAACATCGATTGACTAATTAGCGCAACCGAAACTCCAGAATATTCACTTATGCAGAAAAATATCCAACTCCACCCATTTCACAATTATCCAACCATCCAACAATTAATCCCATTATTAAGTTACATTAAATTAATCTTAACTATTTAAGAATTCACAATTCATATAAAACTCAACAATTATGTTTTAAACCCAACAATCCAATATCCTTATGTTAATTTAAATCAATTCACTCGAACCCAGAAATCCCAATTTCTCAATTCAATCAATGAATTAATCAATTCAATTTAAACCACAATAGATGCATTACTCAGTAATACCCCAATCACCAAACTATATCAAACACCCAAATTAATATATCAATCCCACAATTTCCAATTTCCGAATCAGTGGAAAAGAAAAGAGAGATAAGAGAGGAAGAAGAAATAATGTAAAGCCAAGACTCATCCACTAACATAGTTCATACTTTATAATCACAATTATTGATGTCTAATGATCCAATTACTCAACAATTTTTCCCATACTCCAAGATCTCCCACGTCATTATACATTTCAAAATTAGTCAATTGCTCAACCAAATTCGACCTTCAAGAGAGCTCACATCGAATTTCACAACTCCTCAATCTAACATGAAATCCACAATTAAGATTTTTACAACCAACCAACATTGATCAATATCCAATCCTAGAGAGAAAATATAAAGAATAAGGATGAGAAATAAGAACAAAGAATTGGAGACCACCCAGCAACGGGCTGCCCTCGCCGGAGGGCAGCAGCACCGCCGTCACCGTGAGCCACTGGAAGGGAAAATGGCAGCAGCCGCTTCTGCCATGGCCAGGGACTCCCTGGTCTCTAATCCTTCGTCGTTTATCGGGCGACGACAACCCTCTATCGCTGCTCTCAATTCAACAATAAAGAAGAAATGGGAAAAATGGGGTAGGGAGATGAAGGAATGGGGAAGAAGAAGGGGAATCCCAATACAAATGAAATACACATAAACTCCCTTGCCTGATTTTGACGAGTTTCAAGCCTCAAGATTTTTGTCCGTCTCCACAGCGAGCAGCAATGCTGCATTCTTCTTTGCTCTCCATCCCAAAATTCACGTCTAGTAAATAAGAATGGGAAATAGGCTTGGGTCATAGGTAGGGTTATAAGTCATTAATATGGGTGTTGGGCTTGGGTTAAGGAATATTGGGCTATTGATAATGGATCATAAAGGTTTGGGTCATTACATCCTCTCCTCCTTAAGATTATTTCATCCCCGAAATATGGTAGAATGGAACAAAAACATAAGACACGTGTAAGGTAGTTTATTACCTTACTTTGATGGATATACATCCAACTCTATGCAAAACGTATCTTCATCAAATTCTATCAGGCCAAGGCCATATGGTCTGCTATTAGCTCATGGCCCTCAATGCCCAACACCATATCATGCCACGTATGATCACTACGAAAAACTATTGCCCGAAGAGAGACATCAGCATCTGGTAGGCACCAATGGTCCTACTCCATGCTCGTATAAAAATTTCAGAGCCACAAATGAACATGAGGCTCCCGTCTCAAATAAAACAATTGTAACATGACTAGCAAAAAGAAGGTTCCCTAATACGGGGGTACGATTTCGCCACTCAACAAAGGAGTAATGAAGAAACACCTATCAGTTAAACATAAACAACGGTAACAGAAATCTCGATCATACAAAAGCATAATTATATAACAATAATAACAATATAAAAGCTCTTCACAGGCCTCAATGGCCGTGATGAAACAAAGATTCCAACTGGAGTACCACAGTTCTTTCACAGTTTCTCTGAAATGTGACTTAACCCGGTAAGCGCAATACTAAGAGCATAAGTAACATAAGTAATTTATAATGCAATCCTACACTACATGCAACCCCACACAGCTCACCACCTAAGTCTGAACAAGTTTTAACAAGATATGAGAGCACACAGGCTCTGATACCACTCTGTAACGCCCCAAAAATTCAAACCTGATTTTCGCAAGCATTACCGCCGTACTAGCCATCCTAAACTAGTGGCCGGTTAACTTAGAATAGTACAAGGCTGAGTACAAGCCTACAGTGATTATCTGATTAACCAATTAAGAGCGGAAGCTACAACAAATAAAAACATATAGGCATATAATAAGTCTCTACATAAATTCAATAATAAAGAACTAACATATTACTCAGGCTACAAGTCTCATAATCCAAAGCCAAATATTCCAAGTAAAATGGGCTACCAGCCAAAACAGTTAATCACATATGGCCACAGGCCAACAGAAAGTAAATCATAGGCTCACAGTTCTCTACTAGCAAATAGACCAATATCAGTCAAGTAATAGTAATAGAATATCATGTATAAATAACTGAATTCAATATAAACTCCTATCTAAGTGAGCTCTCAAAATTCCCAAATCCCATGTCATGATGTAGCGCCTCCAGTGAATCTACAAAACAGACAAACAAATGGAGTAAGTACAACGTACTGAGCAAGGGAGATATATGCAGAGGAAAATATAAAGGGGAGACAAATAAATAATATACCAAGCCAGGAAAGCATATAGTAAATCATCACACCACTCCATAACAGTACTTTATTCACCACATACAAACAACCATGAAACATTAATAAATAAATCATCACACCGTCCCATACCGGTGCTTCAACCACAACATACAAAGTACAAATAAATAAAGCGATGCATATGATGCATGGCCTAACATACACCTATCTACCCTATATGAAAATGCAGATGCATATGCCTAGCCGGCAACCTAAAAACCCGGGCGGTATGAACCCACAGGTGAGGATATCATCAACTCCAACCCGTTACAGGGTAACATACACCATCCCCGTAGGGATCCGCAATCGCGCCAGCCGTAGCTGAATATCATATCACAGGCATCACAGCCCAAATCATGCACCCCGAAGGGCCAACAGGCTTATTTGCCAATCTCACAGGCGTAACAGCCAATAATCCACCCCATAGGGCCATCGGGACTCAACAACACCTGTGAAGGTTGCCCGATCAATCATAAACATCATATCAACCCAATGGGTTACATAACCGTTAAATCCAATGCAAAAACGTGCATATAACAACACCATGATGCTCCAGCACCTAATCATTAGGTCACATACTCATCAATATCATATGTTCATATGCTTCTCAAATAAAATCCATTTATTCACAATAAAAATATATCATGCATCATACATAAATCATAAAAATCCACAATTAAGATTATTACAACCAACCAACATTGATCAATATCCAAAACTAGAGAGAAAATATATAGAATAAGGATGAGAAATAAGAACAAAGAATTGGAGACCACCCACCAACGGGCTGCCCTCACCGGAGGGCAGCAGCACCGCCGTCACCGGAGCACGGCAGTGCGCCACTGGAAGGGAAAATGGCAGCAGCCGCTGCTGCCATGGCCAGGGACTCCCTGGTCTCTAATCCTTCGTCGTTTATCGGGCGACGACAACCCTCTCTCGCTGCTCTCAATTCAACAATAAAGAAGAAATGGGAAAAATGGGATAGGGAGATGAAGGAATGGGGAAGAAGAAGGGGAACCCCAATACAAATCAAATACACATAAACTCCCTTGCCTGATTTTGACGAGTTTCAAGCCTCAAGATTTTTGTCCGTCTCCCCATCGAGCGCAATTCTGCATTCTTCTTTGCTCTCCATCCCAAAATTCACGTCCAAGAATGGGAAATAGGCTTGGGTCATAGGTAGGGTTATAAGTCATTAATATGGGTGTTGGGCTTGGGTTAAGGAATATTGGGCTATTGATAATGGATTATAAAGGTTTGGGTCATTACAATAATAATCAAAATGTACAACATATTAGGGAGTAAAATATTACTACCCTCCGTCCCATTTCAAATATCGCATTTCTATGTTGGTCCGTCCCACTACAATTATCAGATTTTCTTATTTAGAAAATTTTTACTCCTTCAAACAAACATCACATCAACTATTTATTGCACTTTAATACAATAACCCATTCTACATAAAATACCGGACAACCTTAATTATGCAAAAATATATTTTTTTCCTAATTTTGAATAGTTAAAGGGTATTTATTTTCCACTTGCTCTCATAATTTTAGATATGAAAGCAAAACCTATATATTTAGTTTCTAACAGTAAAAATAATTTATTTTATATAATATCCACTTGATTGTAGGTTTTTCTTTTAAATTTTGGTTGCATGCATTCAAAAACTATTTAAGTAAAAGACTTTGAACTTTATGTACAAAAAAACCAAATTCACATTTTATATCGTCTTATTAGTTCAACGCCCGTGCGCAGCGGGCGAAAATATCTAGTATATATAATATTTTGTTTTTAGTTGTATGGCCCCCAATATTATATGTGGCTCTGCCACTGAATATGATGCAACCATTACGACCAACCAACCATATAATAATGGAGTATACTCCATTAGACTATCTATATCTATAACCGTCCCAACCACCTAACCATCTAACCATCTCATTATTTAATTAATTTCTCTCTCCTCCAACTCATCAATATCCATCCCGACCCAACCACTATAATTTTACATACTTTATCAATAACCACCCAACCATCCAACCACAATATTATATATAATATTTTAATTTTTACAATTATAAATTTTATTGAAATATAAAAAATTAATGTATCAAAATATAAGATATTTTATCTTATTTATAAAGAATAAAAAATCTAAAAATTTTATATTTTATTTATTTATTTTTATTTTATATAAACTTTAGAGTGAGTTAAATATATCAAAATTGATATATTATATATTTAATAAAAATATAGCAAAAAGTGGTCTCTATTAGTAGAGAACGAAAAAGTATAAAATAAGATAAAATTTGTACACTGTCTCTATTCGTAGAGAACGAAAAAGTATCAATTTTTTTTGTACAATGTTGCGATTGGAAATAAAATAATTTTCTTCTAAAAAAATGAAAAAGTATAAAATTTGGTATATTTTAAAATTATATTTATTTATTTATATAAAAAAATATAATCATTTTATTAGATAAAATTTAAAAAATTACTTAACTAATGGATGGTGTACCATGCCACCATTTTTTATTTTTTAAATTAATGATGAGGTGGCGGTTTGGTCGGGAGTTTGAAGAATTATTGATATAGATAGTCTTAGTAGACAGCTTTAAATCTTTAATAATATTTGACTATTTTACACTAGTAAGCTGGTTCCGATATTCGGATGTACCTATCTCAATCTCTATATAAACAAATGTCGTCTACTTGTGCAAATAAAGTGATTATAAATAATAAAATATTGTATGTTTATCATCTATGGGCGGCTAACAGCCAGTGCCAGAGAAGAGAGGAAAACTTTTTCGGCCGCTGCGCATGGGCAGTGGCGGAACTATATGGGGGCTTGGGGAGGGAGGAATCCGCCCTCGAGTTCGAAATTTGCCCATTAAATTTTATATAGTTTTGTTTATTTTAGCTATATCAATAATTCTTTTTACATAATTTCACCCCCTCAAACTCAAACTTTGACATTAATATTTTATACAATTGTATAATATTAATTATATTAGAAATCATTTTTCAGTAATTTACAGGGAAGAAGAGGAAAAAGAATTCAACATATTTCTTTGTTAGTTAGCTTTTTTAACATAGGGTTTTATATTCTTTAAGGATATAGGCTCAAGTAGAGTTAGATGAAGAGAGTGACATCATTATTAATTCAAAAAGAACAAAAATAAATTGATATTTATCCTATGGAAATTAAAGATGAAATAAGGCAAAGTTATTTAGTCGCATCCTCGCCCCCCACCCCAGACACTCTGCGTCCGTCACTGGTACAGGTGTTAAACTTATATGCGTAGAGGTGTTGAACTTATATGAGTTTGTAAAATGAGAGTAGTTTTGGTTTACATGAGGTTACAGATGGGAATATGCCAGACTACCCGACACAGGCCTATGGCCTAGTCTACCGAAGACCCTGTCACACCAAACTTTTTTTATAAATAGGCAAGACTTAGGCTTTTTTAAAGCCTATTTAGCTAAATAGCTCCAGACAACACTTTATTAAAAAAAAAGAGTTAAATTTTTTTTTGGACCATTACAAGTACCATTTCCGATTTTAGGCCATGACTCATTCATATTATGGTTTTTAGCCATGATAAGGCATTTGGGCTCACTTTATAGCCAATTTGACCAATCCCAAAGTTAATCGGGCCGCGTGAGAATACTTGACAAATTGTTCTCAGATTTTGAAAGCGTTTTATTAAAACACGTTTCTTATCTAAATAGTAAATACCACTTCAACTTATTTCAACTTGTGGAGCCCGTTCTTGAGGTTAAAAATATTTGCACTACCTGGACGTAACTTAATAAGTGAGAGAGAAACAACTACAATTAAAAACAAAACTCGCGTGCTTCCTGAACTTTCCTGAAACAACTTCATCATTCCTAGACATGATTTCAGCAAGCATTTCAAAATTCTCAATTGAGATTCTCCTTCAATACAATTCTCCCTGCACAATTATAAAAATGGCGTAGAAAACCCTAATATTATCGAACAAAATGTTCAATCTGCAACTCTTTCGAACTCATAGAAGATGCGATCCAATCAATAAAATTGACGTAGAAGATGATTCTAAACCTCTTAAGGATCTCTTTAACGCTTTCGGACCACAAAAAAGACGCCGGAGAAGAATTGGCTCACCGGAGAAGAAAGTGAATAGTAAATCCGGTGAACATCCGAACTCTTCCAACAATGGTAAAATTTATATGCATTCAACTCTCCTCGTCAAAAGGATCACGGATCTGCGTTTTTATTTCAGAAGTTCTCACAGTAGCGTGCTATACCGTTTCTTGGCCGGAATTCTTCAATTTTTGGCCGGAAAAGGGTTACACTAAGTCGAAGGCCATTTCTTCACCGATTGTAGCAAACTTAATATTGATTTCAATCGAAATTGTCTATCGATTACAACGTAAGGTCAAAATACAGTTTCAATCAATATACAACAAAATCTATGAAAATTTCAGTTAATCTACTACGAAGATGACGATGGTCGGAGTGACCACGAAAGTGACGGAACATCTATGTAGAATATTCCAATTTGATTTTTCAATGTATATTACTTATAGCTACTCTAGCTTATAAAATATGGAAAATTGATCGATAGTTCTCTTTGGCACAAAAACTTTGTGCAAACTACTACAGAAAAGTGCCCATTTAAAACAGACGTGGATGAAGAGTTTGAAGAAAATGGAAGTTCAATTGCATATATATAGGGCTATGATTATTGACAAATCATAAAGTATTTAACTCAAGTATTACAAACTCAATGGTTCCTTTTTATATTCTTGCTGAAAGATAATCTATCTGGCCTTTTCCCTATAGCCTAAACAGGATCAAGGAGAGGACAACGAGGGAGATAGAAGGCTGTTGTTGGTGACTTGGAGGGTGTTGGGCAGCCGCTTGGAGAGGAAGACGGAGGAGGCAGCCAGAGTCGTGGATGGAAGAGAGACGACGAGGGCTGCACCTTGGCGCCGGAGGCCATGACGCGAAATAAGGGGTAGCCGGCTGGAAGCAAGGTTGGAACTTGGCAATGGCGATGATGATGCGAGTTAGTGTTGATCGAGCAGAAGAACAACGCGAGCAGCGGTCAACCGTGGAGTGGGTGAAGGCGATGGTGAAGACGGGAAGTTGAGGATGACGCCGGTAATGATGGCAAGGGACGGCTTTGTAAATGAGGTGACCGGAGCGGCGGCGGCGCTGCGGTTGTCGGAAGTTAGGAGTCAGCTAAATTTGTATGGGTCTAAAATATAATAATGCCAGGCGCGTGACATTTCTAGCAAGTTAGACACACCCGGCCCGATTTCCCTTGGACCTGGTCAAATTGGCCTTCAATTAAGCCCATATGCCTTCTTGTGGCTTAAAACAATAATAGCAATTAGTCATGGCCAAAAAAACGGAAATGACCTCTTGTTATGGCCCAAAAAGAAAATTAACTCAAAAAAAAAAAAACTATTAGACCTACCAGGTCGGCATAGTTATTATTATTGTATTAGGTGAATACCAGGGTATCTCTAGGCCGTATTGGATCCAAGACTAATCCTTCGAGGATTGGATGGGCATAGTTATAATTATTATTAGTATTTTATGTTTTTTGCCTATAAATAAGTGGTATCATTGTTGTTATTTTATGTGAAAATAATTATTAATTTGATTTCCTATAGTTTTTAAAATATTTATAGTCTTTTCCCGTGTATAAATAGTCATGGATGAAGACTTACCCAAGTGCACAAATTTATGTCTTCCAATCTTATGATTACATCCAGACATATATAAAAGAATTTTAATTTAATTTTAAAATAGGCTTAATCAGACTTTTAAAAGGCTTAAAAGCTGGCATATTTAATTTTAATAGGCCATGCTTAAGCTTATAAGACATGCCTTAAAAAATTGGCATAGGCTTAGGCCATTCAAAACTAACCCTGGCCTGGCATATAGCCTATTTCCACCCCCCCTACATGAGGTTCAAAGTATTTTGTTTAAATGGTATTAAAAATGCATGCAGCAAAAATTTAAAGAGAAATAAAGGAAATAATAAGATGATAGAAGAAAATTCAAAACCCCCAGGTGAACATATTATAAAATAAATTACTTTCACCATTGAAAAACTAAATACATATAGTTTCACTTTTATATCTAAAGTAATAAGAGGAATTGAACAAAAAACATAATACCCTTAAATTATTCAAAATTCACCAACGACAGTTGGCTTGAGTGGATTGGAATTCTACTCCCTTAAGCAAGGTCTCAGGTTCGAGCCTTGTGTATGCAAAAAAATTGCTTTGGAGAAGCGTCTTTAATTGCCCATGGATCCTCGAAGGATTAGTCTTGGATCCAATGTGGCTTGAAAATACCCGGTTAATCACCAAAAAAACTAAATTCGAATAAATTATATATTTGCATTATTAATGTTCTAAAAATATCAGTTTACTCCCTAAATGTTGTCCATTTTTCCTATTATCCCTAAAAAAATTTGGTGTGTACCGGGTATCCCATGTCACATTGGGCCCGAAACTAATCCCTCAAAGATCTGGTGGGCAATGAAGGGTTGCCTCTCCCAAAGCAGAATTCTGCATACACAAAGGCTAGAAACCGAGAGCTTTGCATAAGCTGCTAGAGCCCCATACTACTCAGGTCAACTGCGTTTGGTATCCCTAAAATTTTTAAAGAATAATATCTATACATTTTTGTTATCTTTTCAAAGTATCTATACTTTTTTGTTATCTACCCCTACATGAAGTTTAAAGTATTTTGTTTAAATGGTGATAGAAATTCATGCAAAAAAATTCGAATAAATTATATGTTTGCATTATTAAGGTTATAAAAATATCATTTTACTCCCCAATATGTTGTCCATTTTGACTATTATCCCTAAAACTTTTAAAGAATACTATCTATATATACTTTTTTTTTTGTTATCTTTTCATTTTTTAAGGGAAAACAAAAAGAAATTTCCAAAAGATATACCCCAATTAAAAAATTCTAAAATTAGTACTTAAACTAATTTTTTCTCAAAAAACAGACCCCAACTTTATAATATTAGAAAAACAATCAATTTCTACTTTTCCCTTTGAAATACTATCATTTTAACACTAATCAATTTTTTAAAGTTTTTGTTTTGGCCCTATTTTTTGAAAAAATATGTTTTATTCTGCATTATATAATATTGTGTAATATCCATAAATTTATATTTAATATTAAATATATATAATTTTTTAATAAATTGACTGATTATTACTCATTAAAATTTTTTTAACTTATTGATTTCTATTAATATTTTAGGTTCAAATTTTAATATAATTATAATAAAAATTTATTTGATAATATTATATATAAAGTTTTTAGGTGAATACCAGGGTATCATCGGGCCTCATTGGACCCAAGACAAAAGGAATAAATGGAAGGGAGAAGGGGCCGGGTGGTATTATATATAAAGTTTATAATATATAATTTTAATTATATATTTACAAAATATAAAATATAATTATGTAATTTAATTTGTTTTCAATTTATCTCTTTTTAAAATACATAAAAAGATTTTCTCAAAATCTTTTATAAAATATATAGATATATTTTCTAAATATAGATGAAATCTTAGAAAGATATTTTTGAAGAATATTTAAAATAGATTAAATTAATTCAAGATTATTTTATAGATCCCACATGTCAGCATCTGGTATTTTTGAGATGATGACGTGGCGTTTATGAGGTGTCATCATAGGACCGTAGATATGTTTATGATTTTTTATAATAATTTACAAATTTACCCTTGATTTGATATTTTTTTAATAAGATTTAAAATAAAAATATTAGATTTAATAAGGACAATATAGTCTGCACATGCCAAAAAGTATTCAGGATTTATTATATAGATAGATAAATAATGACTAAAAAAACGAAAATCTGGATGACATCATTGGGGAGAAATATTATAACAAAATAAATAATTTTAAGTAAATTATTAGAAGAAGAAGAAGAAAAATAAAACTCATTGAATAAGACTTGCAAATTTGTTCGATGTCCACATAATATGTCACCCTTAATTGCGTATTTATTGAATATGTGGTAATTTTATTCAATTACATATGTCACCCTCGTCTTATCCTTGCTAATTACATTACTAACAGCTGCTTGATTAATTACAATACCACGTCATTATTTAGAATTAATTTGATTTGGGTATTGAATCAGGTGATGATGTGCTGAATGAGTACTTAGTTTTCGTTTGGTAAATAAATAGACTTTAGAGTTTGGAGTTTGGTTTCAAAGATTAGAGTTTGGCTTCAGAGATTAGAGTTCTCAAAACCATAATTTGTGGAGAAAATCAGCGATTCAAAATCTTATTTTTCCAGGAAAACAAACAGATATGAATCTCTAGAGTTGGGAATGGGCTTTTAGCGTTTGGACCGCTTATTCCAAACGGGGCCTTAGTATGTGCGTGCTGAGTCTTTTTATACAACTCAAACCCGATTAAATACAAAACACACACCTCATTAACACCCAACACACCTCATCGGGTCAGCAAACTAGCACCTGTTGAATGATTTAAGAAAATTAAAGAAACCAATATATTGTTTCCAAATAAACTTTATACTACTATACAAACAACTTGTTCATGGTCAGATAGGATTCTGGCTTTGGGTCTGGTACCATAGTTAGGGGTACGGTTAAATTGGAAACATATGAGTTGACCAATTTGTCTATGCCTACTGAATGAAAAAAAAAAGAGTAAAAATTAACGCAGTTTTGGATAAAAGTGTATATTTTTCTAAGATTCAATAATTGAAGTATATATATTTTTTTTAAAAAAAATTGTATAAATAAACACTTGAAATAATTCAGGTATTAAAAATTTATTTACCTCTCCTACGTGAAATGCCGATCGAAAAATGAGAGAAAATTTCTCCATTGACATTTGCACGTCCCTCTCGCACGCAACATTGTATACATCATTATATCATTATATCATTATATATATATAATAACAAGATACCCCTTTTACGCACACAGTTTCCCGCCCACATATTTTTACACTAAATTAAACAATTTTTACACTCTCTCTCACCCACTGAAATATTTATCAAAATGCCATTTTCAAAAATAAAAAATCGGAAAAAAACTGTGTATTCATCTCATTCCCCTTTATTGCAGCCATCTTCCGAGAAGTTTCTTTTCCCAAGATCGTTTATCTTCCCAAACATCGTTTCTCTTCCCCATATCAGCCCATCATCTCCCACATTCGAAATTTCGATCTGTCGCCCATCACTTCCAAAATCAGTTCCAGACCGCCACTCCCTTCGATCCTCCCCACCACTCCGGCGCCGCCTCGCCGGTCTCGCGTGTAGCTGCTGGTGTTGAATACACCTTCCGGTAAGATCCGCTCTATCTTCTCGCTGTAAGATCCGCTCTATCTTCTCGCTGTTCTCCGTTAATTCCTGTAATTTATTTTTGGACATGGTAAAGAATGCACCTACTTTTCCGCTGCTTTCATCGTCATCGAATGCCCGTCTCTCCTTCCTCTCTGCCATTGCACCACTGTCTCTACCCTCCTCGAGCATCGTTACCGCCGCACTCCATATCCGCTCTGCTGCGTCCCCGCCTCCGCCCGCTGTCACTGTACCCCCTCATCCTTCGCATCTGTTGTTCGCTGCCTTGGTAACGAATATTTATTTCTTTCAGGCCTTTTCTGTTACAGATGTTGGATTAATTTGTGCTTATCTGATTTAAGGAATTCATCATGCTTTAACACTGAATTTAGGTGTTGGAAAAATTGGTTTTGGTTTTGTTCTGATTTATTCAGCCGACAGCTTCGAACCGTCTCTATCTTCCACTTCCAATTGGGTAAGTGGTGTAAAATCCCTAATTGTGATTGTGTTTCTACTATTTGTCTCTATCTTTCCCAATTGAATAATACCCTGAATGTTGATGTCTTTGTCTATAGTTAATGTATTTTCTTAATTTTCTGCTTATTGTATAGGCAAATGCAGCAAAATATAGACGCACTGATGAAGGCTCATAAACAACACATGATGGATTTGAATCGCCGGCACTGAGAAGAGATAAGGAATTCTGCACTGATGTGACCTCTCTAAACTATCTTGCCCATGCTCTTTGGATATCTAATTTTAATTTCCTTCCTGGCTTGAGTTTGGCCTTGCCGGCTTGCTTCGAATCATCATATTGTTGTTCAAGAATTATCACGGGTAACATCTTTGTAGTTTTTGCCTATATGTTTCAAGAATTATCTTCTAATTTGGATATTGACTTTGTTTTTCTTTATATGTTTTGTTTTCAGATTGTTGTTCATATACTTGGTATTGATTAAAGTTTGTTATAAATTGCATCATTGTGTTTTTTATTGACGTATTTCTATTTTTCTGTGTTTTGTATACACGTATGATCTTATTGTTGTGCATCTCAGCATTGTCTGATGGTGAATCTGCTGCTTACAAAGGTCTTCAGCAGTGCTGAATCTACTGATTAAAAAGGTCTTAGCTGAATCTGATGCTTAGAAAGGTCTTCAGCAGTGCATTTCCCATGGTAATTTCTTTTTTGTTCAGTTATTTTGACTAATTAGAAGTTCTTTACTTTAAGATCAATTATTGGATTTAGAATTATATCTTCCATTAAGTATTATTAAGGAGCAATGTTCTTTCTTTCACTTTGTTGGTATTATTAAGGAGCACCAAAGAGAAATGACAATGATGCTCTCAAGGTTGGTAATAGTGAGATTCAATGGGCGGATCTACAATTGAGAGAGGAAATTGGGCAAGGTAAACTTAAGTTGCTCTTTTCTCTTTTAATAACTTTCAATTTGCAATGCTTCTGATGTTAGGAAGAATATGAGTTTGTGATTTCCTGATGAGAACAATGACGGTCTAATGCCCTTATTTGGTATGGTTTGTATTTTCCAGTATTGTCCCAGTGATGCAAGTAGTGTGATGGTTACTTCTGCCGATTCACAATTTCGAATACTTTGTGGAACTAAAATTGTTTACAAAGTCAAAGGTAGTATTCTTCTTCACCCGTTGAAATTTGCTTTTTGGCAAATGATTGCCCAATTGCAATGGTACGAATAAAACCATCTTCTCAGCTAATAATTACTACTTGAATTAGTTAGATACAATAGCACTATGTACGAGCGTATGATTTGAGTGTAACTAATTGCATTTGTTTCTCAAAATGTTTAATTTTAGAGCATGTTGGCATATGTATATAATCCTTTCAATACAGGATGACTGATGCATTCGGTGAAGTTGCCAGAGTTGTTGGCATTTGTGAAAATTGAAGAGGATACTTTGACCCGGTTGCAACAGAAATTGCTTGAATTCTCAAGTATGAGCTCTATTGAGTGTGTGGCTTCCCCCATCTTCATATATCCTATAATTTCCGATTAAAATTCCACTTTATCTTTTGTACTGAGTTCTGATTGTGAGATGGACTTTCATTTGACCTTTCAAATTAGTGCTTTGTTCGATTTAGTCATCTTTGATCATCAGTACAACCATAATATCTTTCTATTGTTAATGATGGACCAGGTTACTATAGATGGAGATTGGTATTCATGTTGTGGATTACAGTGACAGGAAATTATTGGGCAGTGTATTGTTTTAATTTTGCAGTTTTAATAAATTTATTGCTGATTCTATTTGTTTCTTCATGACTCTTTTATACCGGCTAAGGATTGGGTGCATGAACTATATAAATACATTTATGTTAGACACTTTTAGTGTGTACACTTAATTTCTAGAGCACATATTACAATGATTTTTATTTTCTGTTATTGTTTGGGTTCTACCACGAGGTATCATTGGAGACACGAAACAGCAGATTAAGGAAGGATTTCCCAAACCTACAAGCAATTAGAGACTGAGCAGGTTGAATAACTTTTCTCAAATTGCAATTGTTGCTTTGTTTCCTCATTACAGATATAGGATCACTGGCTCTGTTTTGTTTCCTTTGATTGTTTAATTGCGATATTCTTATATAAGTTAATCAGATTAATATTATATTTGGATCTTGGTTTGCCAACTATTGATTGCTGGAGTTCTGTTATGTTCGGATTCCTACACAAAGAATGAGGTTTGTTTTTCTTATATAGGTAATCCGTTAGTGTACTTCCGACCATAATGTTTTACACTATTTTATTTTGTGTTAGCAGGTGAATGTGTTTCCCTAGCCAGTGCCATTATGAAGAAAGCATGAACTATATATATTCGCCCGGTCATATCTTAAACATGTTGACGTCGTGTATAGTGCTATTTTCGACCATCCTAAATCTCAAGGCTTCAACAACGATGCTAAGGTTGATGATCTGCTCGATTATTTTGAGAATGAAGGGATAAAGACTAGCTTGAGTCTTGGTCTTCCCAATTGAGATCGACTCAAATACATCAAATGCAGTCGAATAGTCAGCTTTTCATGTGTGTCAATGTCTTCTTCAAATAATATCGAAGTATCTGATTATCTATCTGTATTTATTTGTATTGTACGTTTTTATAGTTCAATGTCAATGGCGTTATCTGTCATTTCTAAAATAAATTCAATAATATTGCTTTGCAAGTCCTTAGATGGTGGATTGAAAATTATGTATTTTTAATTTATAAAATTGCAGTTGAGTTCGACAAATTTAATATATGAATTTCATCAAGTTTAAACATAAAAATCAAAATGCGGATTTTTAAACAATTCATATGGTTCATTCCCTTTTATATATGTATACATGTTATTATTAATAAAATATTTCATTTAGCTCTTCCTCACATATGAATTGGGTTTCCGACACTACCTTCTAGACACTATTTTCTTCCCCGAATGTGCAAGAAGCACTGAATTCACGAACTTCTTAGAGCATCTCCAGGGGTCTCTCTAAAATAGTGTAAAACTCCATTTTACAGTGAAATACTTCCCCAACGATTCCCTTTAAACGCCAGACGTCACTTCATTTTTTGGCGAGATGAATAGTGCCCAGCTCCTTTTAGCGTGGCACTGTAGCAGAACGGTATTTTTTATTTTTTATTTTTAAGTTTATTTTTAATAATAAATAATTAAATTATATATATGGGAGTTCTTTTATGTCCCGCACTCACGCTGCATGTGTATAATTTTATTATAGGATAATGATTAAGTTTAAAAATTATTTATGGTAGTTCCTTTATATATATATAGCAAATTTATAAATATTTAATTAAATTATATATCCAAATAATTTTATATATTTTATTTGGGTATGAGAATTTAATGAAGTGGTCAAGTTCCTGTCTTCCAACCTAATGGTTGAGGGTTCGTTTCCCCCATTTAGTCTTTTTTAATTTGTGTGGAATGAAAAGAAAAAATAGTTATTTTAATAAAATATAAATTATAAAATTTAAATATAATAATATAAATATATTGATAGATAAAATTAAATGAATAGTAAAAGGAATCAAAATAGAATATTCCTAAATAGAAGACAATTTAGAGTGGATTGTTGGAGATGAAAAGTGAAAAACTATAAACTGGACTGGGAAATAGAGTAGAGTTAACTGGAAAATAGAATTTATTGCTGGAGATGACCTTAAAACAGAATTATACAGTTGACGAAATATATCATCTATTCAATTGTAAATTATTGAATTTTAAATAACGCCTTTATGTTTTTTAAAGGTTTTTTGTGCATCTCAACTACATAGTAGTATGAATAAAATTAATATATTATCATGTTAATGTTGATTTATATCCAAATAAAACCAAAATTCGAAATAATATTTATTTTGTTACTTTTTCTATATTTCATTGGTTAGTTTACAAAATCAATATAAAAAAGGACCCTTAAGTTAATAGCATTGATATGTGAAGTAGTGGTATTTTATTTATTGTGTTTCACACTGTTCCACATTTCTCTTTTCAATTTAAAACCACACGGCACCCCAAGTGTTGGATTCATGATTATTCATGACATGTGAATTTAATATTTTTCACCGTATATAGGTTTAATGTTGTTAGCATCCAAAAGACTGATACATTCATTGAAATTGAAATACTATATTGAGAAATGAAATAAATTAATGAATGTTTATATATAAATTCAGCATTGAATTTAATGTTTACCCTTTGACAGGTAAATAAGTATTAAATAGTACATAGAATATGCATGTTCCATTGATTAGTTTGTGAATGCCATTGTTTCGATTAATAAAATACATTTTATCAACCCATAACTAATTCCACATAACATTACAATGCATCCATCATTATTCAATATAAAGTCTTTGATCATATATCTATATATTGAAAATGAATATATAATTACTCTAATTTTATATGGGACTATAAAATAATTATTAGCTTTTTATTCTTTTACTACTCTTCAACATTTAAAAACCTTTTGTGTAGTGTTGCAGTATATTTTTTATTATATAAAAGTTATATTTTTTAATTAATAAGTTATTATGTTCTATAGTATTTTAATTATTTTAATAGTGATTTATATATATATCTGTACAATGTTCTAAGAAAGATTTTTTTTTATCTCTGACATTATTACTCATTTGCATTAAATTCGTTGAACTTGCTAACACTAATTCATTAAATCAATTAAAGTAATTATTACGTAGTAAGTTCGATTATATATGACACTAATAAAATGTATTTATTATAAATCTTAAATGTGGAATTAGCTAAATTATTGCAATGACTTATAATTATTTTTCTGTTGAAGTGAAATAACACTGTTGGAAATCGTATCATTCCCATTAAACATTTGTCATGTAGATAACTATACTTGAAACCTGATAAATAATTTAAATATAAAAAAGTTTTCGAAGTCAGCATACATTAAAAATTAATTTATCTCAAGTCTTCATGATTTATCAAAAAAAAATTCAATTATTTATATTTCATACTAAGTTATATTAAAAATACAATATAATATATTTGGACTACTACCAATTTATTAAAAATATTGTATGAAATCTTCTATAAATTATTTGCTACGTAAATTAATCTAATGCGAATTAGAATTTCAAATATTTGAGCCTAATCATTATATATCATTTTTATGTAGACAATATTTATAGAACAATATTGACACACAAATATATAGAACAATATATATCATTATTTGCTATGAAATCTTGCTACCAGTTTTTTGCTACAATTATTTTGGAGAAATATTGTCTACTTTTAAAGTTTTTTTTTGTAAATATTGACACCTATGTGTCGGCAAAAATGTGTGAGAGCCCAAGTCACACAAATTACAAAGGGGAATAAAGGGGAGGGATAGGGGCTGAGTGGAAATCAAACCCTCAAACTATAATTGTAAGGCAAGAGACATGATCATTGGAATACAATATATATGGACTACTATCAATTTCTTAAAAATATTGTACGAATCCTATAGACAATCTTATTCTTATTTAAATAATAGAAATTATAAATAGGCATTTACAATATAGTGTCTTTTTCTTAAAGGATATAGTAGTGTTGATATAAGATATATATTTACGTATGAGTTTATTAAAAAAAAAAAAAAAGAGTATATAGTTTAACCAAAAAGATGGTACATCTTAAATAATTGTTTTAAGATATAAATTATATAATGTTATTATTATTATAATAATAATAACATTATGCGCAGAATAATTAAAATATTATGTTATTCTATATATAACAATAATTATTTTAAAATATTTAATTATGATTAAAAGTTCGGAATATGGTCTCACATAATCATTATTAATCTTATGTAGATTATTAATATAATATTTCAATAACCTCCTACTAAATTTTCTGAAAAAATAATAAGAAACATTTAAGTAACTTTGAAAACAGATTTTATTTAAATTTATAGAAAAAAATTGATTTTATATGGGGATTATAAATGCAATTGTATTAGTATAAAAGATATATTTTTTTAATATTCACAATTATTATTCACAGTGTTCTAAAAGATATATTTTATAATCTATATCATCCCAAAATTATTTTGTTCTAATAATTTCAAGACTATTAAATTTTTACTAATTTTATTAATTAAAAATAAGAATAAGCATGGATATAAATTATTTCTTCCATCTAATAAGGATTTAAGGAATTTATATAGAATATCTAATTTCGAAAATAATTGTTTTATATAATTTCCATTTGTACTTTTCATTAATCTCAATATTTTTACATTTTATCACTTTTCATTCTCATATTATACAATATAAAAAGAATAAACTAACGTATTTAGCAAGCTCTGATTTTCATATTAACACCAAGCATTCATTATATATTCTTTTAAGTATGAATTATAAATAATAATCAACACCAATACTTTCTCCCCGAATAGATATAGAAAAATGTAATTATGTTTTATGATTTAATTAATCATTCAGCTCTTATAATTTTATATTAATTTTTAGTTGGATTAAAATATCATAGACATGTACTAAGGCGTTAGGTTAAAGGATGAACTGTGTTATATGAGATATCATTTGGGCATTTACACCTATAGAGAAATCCGTTTGTTTTTATTATGCTGCCGTGTTTCATAACATCTCCTGCTGATCTATGGAAAATGTCTAATGATAGGGTGCTGGAGAGTGAAGTATTGACTCGCGAAAGCATGTGAAAAATGTATTGGAGGGTGAAGTATTGACTGGTTGTACATTGGCTCCGAAAAGAATGGGAAAAAACATACCGGGGGAGAAGTATTGACTAGCAGTACATTGGCTCCGAAAAGGATTGGAAAAATGTCATGGATGTGAAGAATTGGCTCGCGAAAGCAGTGGAGATTGAGTGATTATTCCACGAATGAGTTTGGTCTCATCTGATCATAGAATACCGCTTAAATTTTCAAGACGTCAGTTTCCACTAATTGTTTGTTATACAATGACTATCGACAAGAGTCAAGGTCAATCTCTGCACCTATTTTGAGAAATTCCTTTATTTCTATTCAGCTGTCATGTTGCATTTTATTTCTATTCCTTTATTTTTATTCTAAACCATGTTGGTGTGTTCCTGAAGGTTCAGTTTTTATATTTAGGCTATATATAATATAAACATTTTATAGTAAATGCCCCAAAAATAGGAATAACAAATTGAAGTTCATGTAATATAATCTTTTAATAGTTTTATTTTTAATAACATAAAGTTTTGTGCTTATTTCTTTCATCTTTAACTTCAAAATAGTGAGGAGAATAATATTCTTTATTTTCTATTTCATAATTTTTTTAAACTTTACATCCGCACGCATTGTGCGAGGGGGTGTTCTAGCACAAAATCAGTAATCATTTTAAATTTACAAAATGAAATAATAATAATAATAATAATAATAATAATAATAATAATAATAATAATAATAATAATAATAATAATAATAATAGATGTCCTGGTGATCTTGAGAAATTCCTTTATTTCTATTCAGCTGTGTTTCATAACTTCTCCTGGTGATCTTTGGAAAAGTGTTGGTAGTACATGACTAAGGATAGAGTATTGGAGGGTGAATGATCGACTCGCGAAAAACCGGGGAAGAGATGTCCTGAGGGGTGAAATATTGACTGATAGTACATTGGTTCCGACAATAGTGTGAAAAAATATCTTGAAGGATGATTGACTGGCATTACATTGGTTCCGACAAGAATGAGAAAACATGTCTCTGGGGGTGAAGTATTGACTGACAGTATATTGGTTCCGACAATAATGAGAAAAAATGTCCTGCGGGGTGAAATATTGACTGGAAAAGTAGTGGACAAAGGGTGTTTATTCCACGAATGAGTTTGACCTCATTTGATCATAGAATACCGCTTAAATTTTCAAGACATCAGTTTTCACTAATTATTTGTTACGCTATGACTATCAACAAGAGCCAAAGGTCAATGTCTAAAGCATATTGAAGTGTTCCTGAAGATCCAATTTTTAGATTTAGGCCTGCATATAATGTAAATATTTTGCAATAAATGCCCCAAAAATAAGAATAATAAATTGAAGTTCATGTAATATAATCTTATAGTTGTTTTATTTTTAACAATATTCAATAAATTTTTAATAAGACGTTCCGATTTGAAATTTTTATTGCTGAAGAACGATGATCCTCATGAAAATAAATTCACATTGAATTTTTTATATAGAGAAATTCTTCAAAAAATTTGAATACATTTGTTTTATTATATACTAAGTTTTTATTAATGTTTTTTTCTTTTCATGTATCAACAATTTGATTACTTCTCACCCAAAAAAACAATTTGATTACTTACAAATATAATTTATTTTTACATTAAATATAATATGAATGTTTTCCTTCGATAATTGATTTCTTTGAGTAAACCTTCACGTAAATTTTCAGATTCATGATTTATATATATAATATTGTTTAATATTAAAGATTGAGTGATCAATATATACTATTTTTATTACTTATAGGACCAATGGTGCATATTTCATTTAAATTTTTATAGAATTGAAATAATAAATAAAGTTGTATTAAATTGTGTTGTGTGTAATAATAAGATCCGATTTTAATTTTTATTTTGTAGAATTAATATTCGTTGTGAGGACAAATCCATACATGATGTTGTGTTTACACAATTAAATATCAAAATTATAAAAATTTTTGTTGATAATATTAAGATATAAATTATAACTTTATTGTAGGAGTCAATAATAATACTGATTCTATCGAATTTATTTTATATCCACGCGCATCGCGCGGGAGGGTGTACTAGTATTATTAATTCACTAATTACTTCATTAACTATATATCTTAAATATATGGAAAAAAGGCCAATATAGTCCTTTATTTTTACAAAAAAGCCAAATCAGTCCTTTTTTTATTTTTTGGCCCAATTGGTCCGCTACATATACTAATTACATCCCAATCGGTCCTCCATCCACTAATTATGCCATAATTACATATTTTTGGCCAAATCAGTCCTTTTTTTTCTTCAAAAATTTAAATTGGTCTGTTATTAATTTTTGCTACCTTTCATGCAGTCCAATGCACATTTCAAACCACTGATAACTCAAATTCGATATAAGTAAAAATTCTAAAATTTCGATATTTATAAACTACACGACGTGACGAATCTAACAAGATCCTACTTGGCTCATTTTAACTTGTATATCTATTTTTTAACTTTAAGTCAAAACAAATGTGTGAATAGTAGCAAATTAGATAATGTAATTATTAAAAAAATGGAGGGAGTATATCGCATAAAATGGTGTTTCGACATAAAACGTAGTTATTAAAAAAATGTAGTTATTAAAAAAATGGATCATCTTATAGAGTTCGGTGGTTTTTGGTGTTTCTCCATAAAATGAAGACCAATTGCGATATACTCCCTCCATTTTTTTAATAACTACATTGTCTAATTTGCTACTATTCACAGACTTGTTTTGACTTCAATTTTAAACATAGATATAAAAATTGAAATGAGCTAAGTAGGATCTTATAGATTCGTCTCGTCGTGTAGTTTATAAATATCGAAATTTTAGAATTTTTACTTATACCGAATTTGAGTTATTAGTGGTTTTGAAATGTGCATTGAACTGCATGAAAGGGGGCAAAAATTAATAACGGACCAATTTAGATTTTTAAAGAAAAAAAGGACTGAATTGACCAAAAATATGTAATTAGGGCATAATTAGTGGATGAAGGACCGATTGGGACGTAATTAGTATATGTAGCGGACCAATTGGGCCAAAAAATAAAAAAATGACTGATTTGACTTTTTTGTAAAAATAAAGGACTATATTGGCATATTTTCCCTTAAATATATATATGCCAAACTCCTATTCTTCTTATGAACAGTATATTTTCAATGTGAATTTCCTGTTCTGCCCTGATCCTCTACTCCGTCTTTTCCCACCACAACTAATGGAGTTTCCTCGAAATTTCGTGTTACGACTCACTTGTCTTCCTCATTCTTTTTTTTGTTGCACACTATTATGCCTCTTCCTCATTTTCCTCATTTGATATTTCCCATCTCTGTTGTCTGGCTGCGCTTCTGGAGTGAAGCAAAAATTAGTGCCACTGCCTCTACGCCAATGCCGCCGTCCGTGCGACGCTGCTGTCCAGCCCACGCTGCCGTTTCCGCCGCCGTTTCTGCCGCCGGGCAGTTCGACGACAGTTCCGTCGGCCGCGCTCACCCCGTTCGGTGCCATTATCGTCGCGTGCGAAAATCGGTAAAGTTCCGGCTTGGGATCGTTTAATTTGTTGAACTTTCATGATCCCTAAATTTATTACGCATTTGTTGAACATATTTTTTGTTTAATTATCAATTCTCCCTTTCTTTCATTTCTTGTTTTCTCAATTTTACCGAGTCTTCGTTTTGATGCTAAGGAAATTGATACTTGCCCCATTTTAACTTTGATTCCATGCGTACGGTTTGGAGTTTGTAGTAACTTTTATGTTTATTATTATTTTTTGTTTCTTCTTGTGGAGAACAATTGGAGCGCTGGGCTGCCCTTTTGTTCCTTGATTCGTGTTTTTCGGAAACTATGGTGAATCTGGGAGGAAACTGTAATTTGGCAGCTTTTTGGGGAATCTAAGTGTTTTGTAGTGAGGAATTGAGGGCAGAAGATGGGCAGGACTAAGAAGAAACTGTATGATTGGAATGAGGCAATGAAATCATTGAGCACTCTGTTGGAGAAGCAGCCTTTACTTCCATATGTAATTCCTCTACTGCTGACTCTTTGGGCCATTGAGAAGTGGTTTTTCTATATGTCCAATTGGGTTCTTCTTGGTCTTGCTGTGTGGACTTCTTTTCAGGTAAATTCCTGTTTCCTTTCTTATGGAGGATTCATTGCAGATCATATGTTTTGAGTAATGGTTTTGCATTCAATTTTTTTTTTTTTTTTCAGAATCTTGTGTCTGGTATGGAGTTATGACTTGTGAGAGGATCAATCAAATTATGTACTGTAGTTTTGAACATGAATTAATAAGAGCATCAAATGATCAGAGAGGGTGGTAATGCTTAGTCAGAGGTTTCCAGTAATGATTCATAGTCCATAGACGTTAAAGGAGTTAGTCATGAATGCTGGAAAATTAAGGACTGAATCGATGAGTTTTGGCGAACATTATAGAATTTGCAGTGTTAGATGCTTACGTTCTTTTCTGGAGGTTCACATATAAAGTATTTATCCCATTATTAAAGTAGATCGTCGATTGTGATGTAATGCCCTGTTAGAGATCTTGGAATTCTATTACTTTTGTTTTATTCAAACATATTTATTTGAAAATTTAATTTTCTTGCGGAATGCGACCCTTGATTTGATTTTAAATGAACTTATATATCTTTTGGCAGTATGGAAGTTACCAACGACGAAATATAGTGCAAGACTTGAACAAGAAATGGATGCAAATGACACTACAGGCTTCGGTAACTCTCTTTTCCTGGTTACTTGTGAGTGTGGATTTGTTATATCTGTCTTTTTTGTTGACTATTTTTCGAGTCTCCCTTGTTCTTGGGCAGCCCATGACACCTTTAGAACACTGTGAAAGGATGAACAAGCTATTAATTGAAATTTGGCCCAACTATTTCAACCCAAAGCTATCTTCACGGTTTGCATTTATCGTTGAGGTAATGATGCTGTCTTCATAACATTATATCCTCATTCCTCAATCACTCGATAATTGTATACATTTTTTGAGGTTAAAATAAGTTGCCTAATACCTTATGGTATTTATGCAGAGGCGTTTGAGGCATCGAAAGTCAAAGCTAATTGTAAGATTTGATGTTGTTTTTATTATTCGAAGAACGTTATGCCATTGCCTGTTGAGCACATATCAACCCAATAATTGATTTCGATATTACTGCAGGAAAAGATTGATTTACAAGAATTTTCACTTGGTTCGCTTCCTCCTTTGTTGGGGCTACAGGGAACTCGTTAGGTCACTTCAGGTGATCAGGTTTGATATCCTTTTTTTCTCAATATTTATAATACCCAAAATTCACGTCTATGGTAGCAATATTAATCCATGGTCTATAGTGTTTGGCAATGCTTATCAAATGAAATATCTTTATTACTATAGATTTTTGTTTGATTTTCTCCTGCTATAGTTTGAGCTCCTCAAAAATTTCAACAAGATTTTTGTTGAACTTTCATGATCCCTAAATTTGTTACGCATTTCGTAACCCTAATTGTCATTAGGCCTTTGATCATATTTTAGCCTTGCACAAAAATCCGTAAGTCTCCCCAAATCTGTGGCTTTCCGCAGACTCTCGCCGGGTGGATCGGTCCTCCTCGCCATTCCTGCTGCTGTTACTTGGTAATGCCTTATTTTGGATTGCTCATTTTGTTCATTTGTGTTCGGGGTAAATAGCTCGGGCATTTGGGGATGAATCTTTTATGCATTTGCTTACCTAGGACTTGTCACAATGAGTAAATGTATGAGTAGGACTCTTTTTCCCCAATCTTTTATGCATTTACAGTTGCTTAATTTGCAATTCTATGATGTGGGTCGCTATATTCCTTGTTGCTTTGTTAGAATTCTCATTAGGTTACATTGTTGAGGTAGCTTTTGATTGTGCTCCATTTGTTCCTGGTCCAATTTAGGTGCGTTCGGTGAACATTCACACTATGCCAGCTCCAATAACTTGCATGTCATGCCTCAGGTGGACATATATTATTTTACTGCAGGCACATCATATGTTTTTCTTATATGAATTTTTCATATACTAATTGCTGTCTTTTGCTATTGTTTAATGCAATGTACAATGATAGTTCATCTATATTTTATCCTCCGGGCTATGGCTATGACTCCCAGATGGCTTATGGGCAGTTTTCCCCTTTTGCTAGCCCTCTATCTCCAATAACATTTGATGGTCAACTATTCTCTCCGCATCAAATGCATGTGCCTCCGCCTTATTATCCTCCTATTTCACCAGGCCCACCACATGTTACTTCTACACTTCCAGCTTCACAGCCTGACTTATTGCCTCCAAGAAGTAACAGTCAAGACAATCTTATTGACAGTGCATTTTTTGGGTCGGGACCTGGTTATTTTCTACCTTTTAGATCTTTTGGGGCTGATCTGTCTGGAAGTAGCAGTCTTGGCCTTTACAAATTTCCAGAACTTGGATCGAGTGATTCATTGCAAAGCCATTCGAGTTCCTTAAGCTCAAGCAAGTTCACGTCTCCATTAACTTCTAGAAGCGCATACCCTCAACCTGTAGGCACACTTGGATCTTATGAGCAAAGTGTTGGACAGGTTTGCTGTAACACCCCAGATTTTTATCAACGTTCAAGGGAATAAAATTTATTCCGATCAATGTCGAAATATATCCGAGAAGAAGAAAATAATTTACCACAATAAATTATTGCTCGGAAATGAAACGCCGATAGATTTAAATTCAAAATGGAATAAAAGAGGGAAAGGAAGCCCGAAGACATTCCATGAATTGAGTAAAAATAATTGGAGTTAAGTTCATGAAGGAAAAGAATTTTAATTCCAAGAACCCGTGAAGTCGAAAGAAATTTAATGATACAAGTTATTACACGGGAATCAAAAGACGATGAATTGAAAGCCGACGAAACCGAGACCGACGGACTCAAGATTTTAACATGAGATAAACTTAAAATAAGAATTCATGACCCGAGAATGACCCGAAAAATCAAGCCCGAAACCGTAGGAGGATAGAAGTCCGAAAGAGAGGAGGAAAAGCACGACGGATCGCACGACCCCCGCCCGGACCGAAGTCCAGGCGAGAGTGGCGCGCACCCGGCGCGGGGTTTAGCCAAACAGCGCGCCAACCCCGCGCCATTGCCGCGGCGACGTTTGTCGCGTTTTGGGTGGCGCGCACCCGGCGCGGCCTTTGGCCGATTCGCGCGCCAACCCCGCGCCAAAGTCCTGACAGCAGCCATTGTCGCGTTTTGGCGACTTTCTTGCCATATTCCTTGACCCCAACGCGAGAATCTTGCTTGGTCACGGGGGAGGCATCTTTTGGACGTCATTGGTTGTCCATAACACTCCATTTTCAGTCATCAACACCCCCAAGTTCCTCCAAAACTCTCCCAAGACTCTCCCTAAGCCAAACACCTTTCCGGCGAACTTCCGGTGAACTTCCGGCAACCAAATCCTACCAAGGAAGGGTGAAGATCAAGGATTTGCAGGCATTGGATTGTTGGTAAGGTGTAAATCAAGTTCCTTATTGCTTTAAGATCATAATCAACCTTCTAACTTACGGATCTTTACTTGCAAACACGTTCGTAGCCAAAGGAGAAGAAGAACGTGTTGCGTAGATTCGTCCGTGGCGATTTTGGATAAATCGATCAACCCCAGAACATTCAAGAACTCACTCTCTGTAAGTTAATAACTTACATATCAATATGGGTGGTTTAAAGACATCCGAAACATTGGATCTTAAACGAAACGTTAAAATCAAACCTAAAAACCCCAATCTACGTATTTTCTGAAATCCGAGCAAAACTCTTACTTCAAGCGTTCAAACCTGAAAACTCAAAACTAAGATTTTGATCCTAAGATCTTCAGCTATATTGTGTAAAAATTTCAGAATTTTTCATCAAGTTTTGATACCCCAAATCAAGTCGGACATATTCTGCGTTTTTAAGAACTTTCAAAAATTGACAGATTTCATAACCGAACTTGATGAACTTATTTCTATCATTTCTAGTCCGAACCAATCTTCATGATCCAAACAAAAGTTGTAGATCTATGAGTCTTGAATACCTCTGTAAAATTTCATGCATTTTCATCAAGTTTTGATACCCCAAATCGAATCGGACATATTCTGCGTTTTAAAGAATTTTCAAAGGTTCACAGATTTCTTAACCGAACTTGATGAGCATATTTCTATCATTTCTAGTCCGATCCAATCTTTGAGTTCTAAACAAAAGTTGCATATAATCATGTCTAGTATGTGCATATAAAATTTCAGAATTTTTGAAGCTCATTTGATATGTTAAAAAGTCAAATCTTTGAGATGTGTCAAACCTGAATCCTGACAGCATACTATTTGAGTAGAAAACTTGATTTTTGACATGCTTCCCATCGTTTTTACGAAAAACTCAAAACATGAAAGTTGTTCATTGGGATGTTTTTGAGCTAATGTGAAAATTTCAGATCAATCGCCTAAGAAATGGATTTTTAAACTGAAAAGGCGTAAACTGTGACATCGATCGGTTTTAACTTGTGAAATTTTGAAACTTTAAAACAACGATCGAAATCTTGTGATACGATAAAGCTATATTTTTGAAAATCCCGTTACACTAAAGTTGAAACAATATCGGTTACATAAAATCAGGGGGTGAGTGCTCTGCAGGGTGCCCTCCTAATTGTGCAATTTGTGCCAAAACGGCAATGACTATCACGCGCGAAAGATCGCCAAAACGGCATCTTATATTTTTGGCCTATCCTCTCGGGTGTATCCGTATGGGTTACTCGAGGCTCGACGGAGCAGTACTGGATATGGCATATTTGGTCACAAGAGACCGACTGCCTACCCTCTCGAGTGTATCCGTATGGGTTACTCGAGGCTCGACGGAGTGGTACTGGGTATGGCGTATCGGCTGCGGCCGCCGGATCACCGGCTATCTATGACATGTTACTTATGAAATTGGCTGAGGCCGCCGGATCACCGGCTAACTGTTACTATTGGCTGCGGCCGCCGGATCACCGGCTATCTGTTACTATTGGCTGCGGCCGCCGGATCACCGGCTATCTGTTACTATTGGCTGCGGCCGCCGGATCACCGGCTATCTGTTACTATTGGCTGCGGCCGCCGGATCACCGGCTATCTATTGTTGAGATGATGGCGTAACGGGAAATATATTAAAAAGCTCAGATTTTATGAAATTGGCTGCGGCCGCCGGATTGCCGGCTAAATTTAAATATCGTTTTGATGGTGGCGTATCGGGGAGAATTTTAAAAGCTCAAATTTTTATTTACTTACTTACGGCATTAATCATGTTTTTAAATCATGTCTTAAATAATTGCCCATGCTTAAGTTTTAAATTATGAAATTTAAATGTGTCTTTAAAGTATGCATTATTTTCGCATTTTTTTAATGTTTTTATGCATGGCAAAGAGTTTTATCTTAATTACTAAAATTCTAACCCCTTTATTGCTATGTAAGGATTTACTTACTCAGTATTTTATAATACTGATAAAAAAACCGTTGTTCATTTTTTTTCTGTTACAGAGTACGGAGCATGATCACTCATTGGGGGATCATTTTGGATACTTAATTATTTATTTTACATGACTTGCATGAACGGGTCTGTTTAACCCGTGGTTTGGCCATGTCGGCCCTATATTTCAATTTCCGCTGCATACACTTTACTTCCGCTGCGTACTTTATATATTCTCGCTGCAACTCTGATGTAGTATTTTTAAATTATCTATAAATGGGCTACTTGAATATTTTAAATTCTGAAAAACCATAGCCTTGCATCTCTTTAGTGAGCTCGGAGAAACCGTGTCTTGCTAGGGAGGTGTGGCGGTGACATCCCGGCCTGGGTTACCAAATCCGGGGTGTTACAATGTGGTATCAGAGCCCAGACTATTTTAAATCTATTTATTTTAAAGAAAATATCTGATACCAATGTGGTATCAGAGCCCGGAATATTTTAAAGCTATTATTTTATATAACCCGGAATATTTTAAAACTACTATTTTAAAGAGCCCGGATTATTTTTAAACTATTATTTTCAAGCATTATTATTTTTAAAGTTATTATTTCTAAACTAGTAATATATTTTAAAGAGCGCAATTATTATTTTGAAGTTAAAGCCCAAATTTTTAGCCCAAAATTTTTTTAGAAGCCCAAGAAATTATTTTGGCCCAATAACCTTGTTTTTATTAAAAGCCCAAATAATTTATTTCTTTCGGCCCAATATAGCGGCCCAAATCTTTTATCCTTATTTTAATCTATCCATGGAATAAATATACTTTTAAAACCCATGGATAAATAAATATACGCAGAAAATTTTTTTTTCGGGGGGGGATCATCACTGCATGTGCATAATGCATTTCTATACCTTAGAGAACCTAGAAGCGTTATGTTGTAACCTAGATCTTTTCCTTGCGCTAGATGGCTAACCAAGACATGATGAACTTAATGATCAAAATGATGAACGCTTACCTTGATTCCCAACAAACCATACAACAAATGGAACATCGTATGGCCCAATTGGAGGCAAATCTGCACCATATGGGAAACTTAAGAGAGGCGGACCACCACCGCATAAACCAGCTCGAAGACCAAATCCAAACCCTTACTACACAAAATCTATGTTTGAAGGAGCTTGTTGAAGCTCATGGGGATGACTTGAACCGCATTTTCGATGACCTACTACCGTCAAGTCCAGTGGAGGAAGATCCTGAAGAGGATCCTACCACTGTGCCGGAGGACGCCTAGAAACGATAGGAGGATCCTATCTTGGTATATCCTATCACTTGTACTAGAAATTCCTTTTAAGGAAATAAAATGCAAGATTTATCTATTTAGATAAATTTAAATCCGAAATTATAAAAAAAAAAAAATAATAAAAAAAAAAATAAATAAAATAAAAAAAAAATATAAATAAATAAATAAATAAAAACACACGATGCATCAAACTATGCAGTACAAATAGAGACACGCACGGAATCGGAGTAACGTCACAATACCACATCTTAGGAGAAATACCAAACCAAGTCTAACTGAAAACGCAAATGGAAAATACTAAAACAACCGCTGCTAACACGAGTCTAGATAAAACATAAACGGGAAACATAAAGTCACTAATCAGGAGGAGGGAACCGGCGACGCATGTAGTCATCCATCTGACGCATGTAGGCGTACATGTCCGTCAAGGTGGCCTGCTGCTCCGCCTGTCTCACAGTGAGCGTGTCCATACGATCCTGATAGAGATCCATCCTAGCATCCAAGGCGTCAAAGCGATCCTGATAGTGATCCATCCTAACACCCAAAGCGTCATAGCGAGCCTGCCCAGCTGCAAACCCGGCATCCATACTGATGCGCATCTCCTGCATCATCTGGAGCATCTGCGTCATGTCCTGACCCCGCGGTGGAACCACACCCTGCTGTGGAACCACAGGAGGAGGAAGTGGTCGCTCAGGAGGAACAACTAAGATCAAACCACCATCCTCAGGATGCGGGTGCAGTATAGCCCGAGGCGCTCCACGACGCAAGGTGCTGCGCCGGGCGGCATAAGACGGAACACGGTAGTGCTCACCTGGAGCTAAGGGATAGGGGTCCGTCTCGGGAGACGTGCGGATCCCCTGGGCAGCGCATAAGCCACAAATGAGGTGTGCGTGAGTGATCACCCTACTCCCTCGCCCCCGTCGTAAACCCCTCAGGTTGTCCGCGATGCAAGCGCCCACATTTACCCGGCCGCCCCGTGCGATAAAGCAGATAGTCTCAAAGACATGATCTATGACGATATGACTACGAGTGATCGGCCGGATGCGTCCTAACCAAAGCTGAGCAAGCACACGCCAATGAGCATCCAAGGATGTCAGTCGCAACTCGTGGGGTTCCCCAGTCCGCGGGGGTACCTCGGTACACAAGACACCCCAGGCAGGGGCATAAACCCGACCCTCTGGCTGCGGTCGGAACGCGCCATCATCTGGAAGGCCGAAATAGGTGTTAATCGCCCGAGCACTGAAGTCTAAGTAGCGACCACGAACCCAGACTCGAGAGAGGTCGTCGTCTACCCCAAGACCACTGATGTTGGCGATAACCTCCATGGCTAGATAGCCGGAGGCAACGCCCTCGGGATGATGTGCAAGACCGGTCCACTGGAGATGCCCCAACACGGCACTGATCCGGTCATCGCCCATATGATCGGGATACAAGCCTCGCTCGGGAACGTAAGCCCTCTTCCGACGAAGCTCGTCGAAATAGAAGTCCTGGGAGGCCATCGTATGGAAACGGAACCGATCATGCCGGCGAGGACGCACCTCGTAAGGGAGACCCCTGAGCCTCGGCTCTCGCTCCTCGTCCTCCTCGGACTCACTGTCGTCATCGCCGTCGCTATCATCACCATCCGGCATCCCCGGAGCGGCAGTGCTAGGGCCAGCAGTATCGAGTCGAGAAGCCCGTCTCTTGGCCCCCGGAAGGACCATAAGGAACGCCAAGATGAACCACAGAAAAAGAAACATCCTGCGAACACCCAATATCAAGGGTAAGACTAATTTTCAACACATCAATTCACAAGCAAAAATACATAAAGACATCATAAATATGAAGTTCCAACGGGGAAAATCTAGGAGGAATTTAGACCCAATAGTTTGCCAATACATATTGGGAGAGAATCAAACCAAGAAATGTGCCCAAACAAATTCAAAAACCCATTGTGGCATTCTGTCGAACACCTTGTGCGCGCAATAATTAAGTTCAAAAATATGTTGTAAACACATGGCAATTAACCACAAAACCAAACAATTGCTTGAACAACAAATCATAATCACAAGTGTCAACAAACAACACCAACGAAACCACTTTTACACCAATAACACCAACAAAATCGAAAATTTCATAGTTCCCCTAAAAATCCAAGTTCTAGCAAGAAATTCCACAACTTAAGCACATATATACATGCCAATATTTCCTAAACAATAGAAATGGCACCAAAGTACTACATACAACCATTAATTCGCGAGAATTAAGCCGAAAATGTCAAAACCCCAATTTACATGCCAAAACCCTAATTCCTCAATTCAACCAAATTCTAACAAATCAAGGCATAAAACTTGAAATTGACAAGTGAAAATAGAAGACACATACCTTACAAAGAGAAATCGAAGTCGGAACTAGGAGAATCCGAGCACGAGGGGACGAATTTGAGAGGAAGTTGGGAGGAATTTCGGAATGGGAAAGGGATGAAATGGCTCGCGCCCCGCGCGAGCCCTATTTACTGAACCTGGGAGCGCCGCGCGGACCTCGCGCGCTAATCCCCCAAAACCCGCGCGGGACAAAAAAAAAAAAAAAAAAATGATGATTTATTTACTCCTCCTCTGCTCTACAAAATACGTGTGCACCTGAGCGTGCGAAACGGCAAGACATAGAATTTCAAGTCGTAGATAAGGTCATGTTAAAGATATCACCGATGAAGGGGTGATGCATTTTGGCAAACAAGGAAAGCTAAGTCCACGGAATATAGGACCTTATGAAATTCTAGTAAAAGTCGGGAATCTAGCATATCGTCTAGTCTTACCGCCACAATTGGCTAGAGTTCACAATGTGTTCCACATATCACAATTTAGTAAGTATGTGCACGATCCGACCCATGTACTCCAACCGGAAGGAATTAAATTGGATGATGACTTGAGCTATGAGGAAATTCCGGTACAATTACTCGATGTTAAGGAGAGAGTAACAAGGAACAAAACTGTAAGGATGGTCAAGGTCTTGTGGTCCAACCACGAAATGGAGACGGCAACCTGGGAATTGGAAGCCAACATGCGACAACGTTACCCTACCCTCTTCCAAAACGACCGGACCACAGTTATGGGAACATAACTGTATTCTTAAGGGGGGGAGGATGTAACACCCGAGGAAAACCAAATTCAAATTATTTTGAACTACGTAATGACTTGATCCCTTCACAGGGTACGTAGGCAACTTGGAAATTTCAATTCTGGGTTCAGTCGAACAATAATCAAACAATAATCAAACAACAAACGACGATCAACAATCGAACAATAATTCAATAACACAATATCGCAAATAGTAAACAAAAAGGACCATAACTCTTCGCGCGAGAAAAGCCGAAGCACAACTTCGAGGACGAAGTTGATTCTTAAGGGGGGGAGGATGTAACACCCCAGATTTTTATCAACGTTCAAGGGAATAAAATTTATTCCGATCAATGTCGAAATATATCCGAGAAGAAGAAAATAATTTACCACAATAAATTATTGCTCGGAAATGAAACGCCGATAGATTTAAATTCAAAATGGAATAAAAGAGGGAAAGGAAGCCCGAAGACATTCCATGAATTGAGTAAAAATAATTGGAGTTAAGTTCATGAAGGAAAAGAATTTTAATTCCAAGAACCCGTGAAGTCGAAAGAAATTTAATGATACAAGTTATTACACGGGAATCAAAAGACGATGAATTGAAAGCCGACGAAACCGAGACCGACGGACTCAAGATTTTAACATGAGATAAACTTAAAATAAGAATTCATGACCCGAGAATGACCCGAAAAATCAAGCCCGAAACCGTAGGAGGATAGAAGTCCGAAAGAGAGGAGGAAAAGCACGACGGATCGCACGACCCCGCCCGGACCGAAGTCCAGGCGAGAGTGGCGCGCACCCGGCGCGGGGTTTAGCCAAACAGCGCGCCAACCCCGCGCCATTGCCGCGGCGACGTTTGTCGCGTTTTGGGTGGCGCGCACCCGGCGCGGCCTTTGGCCGATTCGCGCGCCAACCCCGCGCCAAAGTCCTGACAGCAGCCATTGTCGCGTTTTGGCGACTTTCTTGCCATATTCCTTGACCCCAACGCGAGAATCTTGCTTGGTCACGGGGGAGGCATCTTTTGGACGTCATTGGTTGTCCATAACACTCCATTTTCAGTCATCAACACCCCCAAGTTCCTCCAAAACTCTCCCAAGACTCTCCCTAAGCCAAACACCTTTCCGGCGAACTTACGGTGAACTTCCGGCAACCAAATCCTACCAAGGAAGGGTGAAGATCAAGGATTTGCAGGCATTGGATTGTTGGTAAGGTGTAAATCAAGTTCCTTATTGCTTTAAGATCATAATCAACCTTCTAACTTACGGATCTTTACTTGCAAACACGTTCGTAGCCAAAGGAGAAGAAGAACGTGTTGCGTAGATTCGTCCGTGGCGATTTTGGATAAATCGATCAACCCCAGAACATTCAAGAACTCACTCTCTGTAAGTTAATAACTTACATATCAATATGGGTGGTTTAAAGACATCCGAAACATTGGATCTTAAACGAAACGTTAAAATCAAACCTAAAAACCCCAATCTACGTATTTTCTGAAATCCGAGCAAAACTCTTACTTCAAGCGTTCAAACCTGAAAACTCAAAACTAAGATTTTGATCCTAAGATCTTCAGCTATATTGTGTAAAAATTTCAGAATTTTTCATCAAGTTTTGATACCCCAAATCAAGTCGGACATATTCTGCGTTTTTAAGAACTTTCAAAAATTGACAGATTTCATAACCGAACTTGATGAACTTATTTCTATCATTTCTAGTCCGAACCAATCTTCATGATCCAAACAAAAGTTGTAGATCTATGAGTCTTGAATATTTCTGTAAAATTTCATGCATTTTCATCAAGTTTTGATACCCCAAATCGAATCGGACATATTCTGCGTTTTAAAGAATTTTCAAAGGTTCACAGATTTCTTAACCGAACTTGATGAGCATATTTCTATCATTTCTAGTCCGATCCAATCTTTGAGTTCTAAACAAAAGTTGCATATAATCATGTCTAGTATGTGCATATAAAATTTCAGAATTTTTGAAGCTCATTTGATATGTTAAAAAGTCAAATCTTTGAGATGTGTCAAACCTGAATCCTGACAGCATACTATTTGAGTAGAAAACTTGATTTTTGACATGCTTCCCATCGTTTTTACGAAAAACTCAAAACATGAAAGTTGTTCATTGGGATGTTTTTGAGCTACTGTGAAAATTTCAGATCAATCGCCTAAGAAATGGATTTTTAAACTGAAAAGGCGTAAACTGTGACATCGATCGGTTTTAACTTGTGAAATTTTGAAACTTTAAAACAACGATCGAAATCTTGTGATACGATAAAGCTATATTTTTGAAAATCCCGTTACACTAAAGTTGAAACAATATCGGTTACATAAAATCAGGGGGTGAGTGCTCTGCAGGGTGCCCTCCTAATTGTGCAATTTGTGCCAAAACGGCAATGACTATCACGCGCGAAAGATCGCCAAAACGGCATCTTATATTTTTGGCCTATCCTCTCGGGTGTATCCGTATGGGTTACTCGAGGCTCGACGGAGCGGTACTGGATATGGCATATTTGGTCACAAGAGACCGACTGCCTACCCTCTCGAGTGTATCCGTATGGGTTACTCGAGGCTCGACGGAGTGGTACTGGGTATGGCGTATCGGCTGCGGCCGCCGGATCACCGGCTATCTATGACATGTTACTTATGAAATTGGCTGAGGCCGCCGGATCACCGGCTAACTGTTACTATTGGCTGCGGCCGCCGGATCACCGGCTATCTGTTACTATTGGCTGCGGCCGCCGGATCACCGGCTATCTGTTACTATTGGCTGCGGCCGCCGGATCACCGGCTATCTATTGTTGAGATGATGGCGTAACGGGAAATATATTAAAAAGCTCAGATTTTATGAAATTGGCTGCGGCCGCCGGATTGCCGGCTAAATTTAAATATCGTTTTGATGGTGGCGTATCGGGGAGAATTTTAAAAGCTCAAATTTTTATTTACTTACTTACGGCATTAATCATGTTTTTAAATCATGTCTTAAATAATTGCCCATGCTTAAGTTTTAAATTATGAAATTTAAATGTGTCTTTAAAGTATGCATTATTTTCGCATTTTTTTTAATGTTTTTATGCATGGCAAAGAGTTTTATCTTAATTACTAAAAATCTAACCCCTTTATTGCTATGTAAGGATTGACTTACTCAGTATTTTATAATACTGATAAAAAAACCGTTGTTCATTTTTTTTCTGTTACAGAGTACGGAGCATGATCACTCATTGGGGGATCATTTTGGATACTTAATTATTTATTTTACATGACTTGCATGAACGGGTCTGTTTAACCCGTGGTTTGGCCATGTCGGCCCTATATTTCAATTTCCGCTGCATACACTTTACTTCCGCTGCGTACTTTATATATTCTCGCTGCAACTCTGATGTAGTATTTTTAAATTATCTATAAATGGGCTACTTGAATATTTTAAATTCTGAAAAACCATAGCCTTGCATCTCTTTAGTGAGCTCGGAGAAACCGTGTCTTGCTAGGGAGGTGTGGCGGTGACATCCCGGCCTGGGTTACCAAATCCGGGGTGTTACATTTGCCTCTTGTTTCTCATGAAAAGATTTGATAAGCATACACATAACATTTATATATTGATACAAACAGTGAAATACAAAGAACTTGATGTCTTTTATTTTGACGACTCTATTGGTTAAGGTTTACTATGCTGTGTGCAAATGTCATTTCCGATAACCAAACTTTAAGGCCTTGTTTAGTTTTACAGATTTGGATTTGAGAGATGGATTTAAGGGATGAATTTGGCTGCAATCTGATACTGCATTGATGTTTCAAATCCATTAATCTAATCTAAAATTCTAAATCCATTGAGGCATACAAGGCCTAAATGAATTTGGTTGGTTTGAGACATGATTATATATATGCCACTTTGGTCATTAATCATATGATTTATACTCATTTCAGGGTTTTGGGTTGATATCAAGCTCTTCATCTAGACAGTTTGCTCAAACTGGTTCTCACCAGGTCACCCTCCGTTCTAACCGCATTCAGTTTGCCACTGATAGAAGTGGGAAACATGAAAGGGTTAGGGACTCTGTCAGTATGCCAAATGATGCATTTGATCTGCCAAGCGATAGAAACCGAGGACCAAGAGCTTCTAAGCAGAAAAGCAATGGATCCCCTAAAGATGGCTCTTCATCAGTCATCAAAGGCATTGAATCTCCCTCTGGGCTCAAATCTCATCAGTTTAACTCCCCAGAATTTGTAACGGACTATGAACATGCAAAATTTTTTGTTATCAAGTCTTTCAGTGAAGACAATATCCACAAAAGCATAAAATACAATGTGTGGGCCAGCACTCCACTTGGAAATAGAAAACTTGATGTAACCTACCGTGAAGCAAAAGAAACAGAAAGCATTTGCCCAGTCTTCCTTTTTTTCTCAGTAAGTATTCAAGCATTTTTCTCAGCTGTGCCTCAGTTGTGGATTTATTTGTTCTTGGTTCTCTTTAAGGAGAAAGCTACTTTTCTTGCTATGGAGTGACTTTTAGAATTGAATGAGTGGAACCAGAATCGCATGTTGGTTTTTGTTATTATTAGATTAGATAAAACATTTGTGAGTTGTTGCTTGTGTGTCTAATTTCCCTGTTTCATCTCATCCTTTAATAATGAGCTCACAACAATCTGTAGGTTAATGCTAGTGAATTTAATGTTTTTGATGACATTTCCCCTGGCGAGAGGTTTTTGATGACAGACAGTAGTCACGAGCCAAGCAACACTCGCGATCAAAATGTAAGAGTTCTTATTCTGGATTCATTATTCTATGTATTACCGTTTAAATTTTTTATTGTCACAGATTTCCTTACTGAGGGTCGTAATCCATATTTTTCACATGAGAACTGGGAAACCCATCAGAGATTTTAAGGGAAGTGCAGATGAATTTGCCACGGGAGGAACTGGAGACGTAGTTGGCGTGCCTTGGCCTGTTTTTAGGTATTTCTGGTTTTGTTCCCTCATATTTGTTGATACATCGTATCCACACATATATTCATATTATATATCTTGGGATTGGTTTAGTTGTGCATTCTTATGGATTACTACTGTTATATTTCCAGCGGGGCTGGTGGGAAAGAAGACATGTACTTCGCTAGAATTGGGAAAATGTCATCTCTTTATGAGATTGAAACATTTACTCTTCTTGACAAAAAATCAGTAAGGGTTGAAAATGTTGTGGACTTCAGTTGGGGATCCTATGCTTGCACTCTTTGTTCTTGAACTAAGTGGTGGAAATCAGCTGGAGAATTTACAGACTTATTTGTTAAATGTTGTACATATTAGCACATGTAGGGATCTCTCATTCAGTAATTTTGTTGTGCTTTGTCGACAGGTGAGTCGACAAAAGAATCTATTTAGCATTAGCACTGTCAAATGTCACTAAATCAACTTATGCATCTGAAGTTGGACTGTCTTTTTCATATATTCCTACTATAGTTTATGTTGGATATTTCCTTGAAAATGGCACCTAACATTTGAACTATTTATATCAATTTTGCTTTGATTTTCATAATTTTTTTTCTCACCGAGCGCGCAGCGTAGTGCGCGTCGCCGGCAGAGACCTAGTATATATATATACACTAGAGCCCATGTCTCACGGGCGTTGCTCCATGCGTATGCTGAATGATGAAGAGATTCGATTGTTTAATGAGAAGAAATACGGTGAAATACCTGAATTGATTGAAATAGGGCATGCAAATTGATTTATTTTTTTATATTATTATTATTATTATTATTATTATTATTTGAATATTTTTTCCTGAGTGAACTTGATTTAATTTTTTAATGCGGTTATATTAGATAAAACATAATCAAATAAAATTTTATTGGATTCATATAATGAGGTGATTTTAGAGTATCAAATTTTTATAGTTTTAATTTATTTATAAATTGAGTTATTAAGATAAAAATATGTGTTTTAAACTGCATAAAACACAGAAATTGAGCGGTTACTGAAAAACAGAAGAGAGGTATTGTAACACCCCGGTTTTGGTAACCCAGGCCGGGATGTCACCGCCACACCTCCCTAGTAAGACACGGTTTCTCCGAGCTCACTAAAGAGATGCAAGGCTATGGTTTTTCAGAATTTAAAATATTCAAGTAGCCCATTCATAGATAATTTAAAAATACTACATCAGAGTTGCAGCGAGAATATATATAGTACGCAGCGGAAGTAAAGTGTATGCAGCGGAAATTGAAATATAGGGCCGACATGGCCAAACCACGGGTTAACAGACCCGTTCATGCAAGTCACGTAAAATAAATAACTAAGTATCCAAAATGATCCCCCCCAATGAGTGATCATGCTCCGTACTCTGTAACAGAAAAAAAAATGAACAACGGTTTTATCAGTATTATAAAATACTGAGTAAGTCAATCCTTACATAGCAATAAAGGGGTTAGATTTTTAGTAATTAAGATAAAACTTTTTACCATGCATAAAAACATTTTATTTAAAAAAAATGCGAATATAATTGCATACTTTAAAGACACATTTAATTTCATAATTTGAAACTTAAGCATGGGCAATTATTTAAGACATGATTTAAAAACATGAAAAAAAAAATGCCGTAAGTAAGTAAATAAAATTTTGAGCCTTTTAAAAAAAAATTCTCCCCGATACGTTACCATCTCAACAATATTTGATTTAGCCGGCAATCCGGCGGCCGCAGCCAATTTCATAAAATCTGAGCTTTTTAATATATTTCCCGTTACGCCATCATCTCAACAATATATCAGATAGCCGGTGATCCGGCGGCCGCAGCCAATATCAATAGTAACAGTTAGCCGGTGATCCGGCGGCCGCAGCCAATAGTAACAGTTAGCCGGTGATCCGGCGGCCTCAGCCAATTTCATAAGTAACATGTCATCTTAGCCGGTGATCCGGCGGCCGCAGCCGATACGCCATACCCAGTACCACTCCGTCGAGCCTCGAGTAACCCATACGGATACACTCGAGAGGGTAGGCAGTTGGTCTCTTGTGACCAAATACGCCATATCCAGTACCGCTCCGTCGAGCCTCGAGTAACCCATACGGATACACCCGAGAGGATAGGCCCAAAAATATAAGATGCCGTTTTGGCGATCTTTCGCGCGTAATATCATTGCCGTTTTGGCACAAAATGCACAATTAGGAGGGCACCCTGCAGAGCACTCACCCCCTGATTTTATGTAACCGATATTGTTTCAACTTTAGTGTAACGGGATTTTAAAAAATATAGCTTTATCGTATCACAAGATTTCGATCGTTGTTTAAAAATTTCAAAATTTCACAAGTTAAAACCGATCGATGTCACAGTTTACGCCTTTTCAGTTTAAAAATCCATTTCTTAGGCGATTGATCTGAAATTTTCACAGTAGCTCAAAAACATCCCAATGAACAACTTTCATGTTTTGAGTTTTTTTGGAAAAATGATTGGAAGCATGTCAAAAATCAAGTTTTCTACAGAAACAAAAAGCTGTCAGGATTCAGGTTTGACATCTGTCAAAGATTTGACTTTTTAACATATCAAATGAACTCCAAAAATTCTGAAAATTTACAGGCACTTAAAAGACACCAAAATAAACAAGTTTTATTAGAGGCAAATTATGCAAATTCATCACGGATTAAGTCAGATTAATCTACTAAGTTCGGTCTTAAAATCTGTCTCAGTTTTCGAAAGGTTCATGCACCACAGAATATGTTCGACGCGGTTTGGGATAGCAAATCTTAATGAAATTGCATGAAATTTTACAGAGGTATTCAAGACTCATAGATCTACAACTTTTGTTTAGATCATGAAGATTGGTTTGGACTAGAAATGATAGAAATAAGCTCATCAAGTTCGGTTATGAAATCTGTCAACTTTTGAAAATTCTTAAAAACGCAGAATATGTCCGACTTGATTTGGGGTATCAAAACTTGATGAAAATTTCTGAAATTTTTACACAATATAGCTTAAGATCTTAGGATCAAAATCTTAGTTTTGAGTTTTCAGGTTTGAACGCTCGAAGTAAGAGTTTTGGTCGGATTTCAGAAAATACGTAGATTGGGGTTTTTAGGTTTGATTTCAACGTTTCGTTTAAGATCCAATGTTTCGGATGTCTTTAAACCACCCATATTGATATGTAAGTTATTAACTTACAGTAAGTGAGTTCTTGAACGTTCTAAGGTTGATCGATTTGTCCAAAATCGCCACGAACGGATCTACGCAACACGTTCTTCTTCTCCTTTGGCTACGAACGTGTTTTGCAAGTAAAGATCCGTAAGTTAGAAGGTTGATTATGATCTTAGAGCAATAAGGAAACTTGATTTACATCTTACCAACAATTCAAAGCCTACAAATCCTTGATCTACACACTTCCTTGGTCGGATTTGGTTGCCGGAAAGTTGCCGGAAAGTCGCCGGAAGTTCGCCGGAAAGTCGTCGGAAGGTATTTTGGCTTTTGGGAGAGTTTTGGGAGTGAAGAGGGGATGGGAATGGCTGAAATGGGGGTGTTGTGGGTGTTATGGCCATTAAAGGGACAAGGAATCCCGGATTTGGAGGCCTAGGCCGACAATTAGGCGGCCGCTACAGTAGTGCTACAGTAGTGCTACAGTAGTGCTACAGTAACTTTTAATATTTTTTTTTTTTTTTTTTTTTAAAATATTAAGATTCCTTCTCTACAAAAATAAAAATCATAATGTGGGAATTATCCGTGATTGTTGGGACAATTCGATAAACTCGTTTCGAGTTGTTATCTTCCGGTAAATAATAAATTCCGCTCTCTCGGAATTATTTCGGTTTTAATAATTTAAATCCAATTCTTTATTTTTGGATTTAAATTTTTCGATGGCGATTTCTCGGGTATTACACCAATAATGTCTCTTACCTCATTCTCATAAGAAAAGGGTCATCCATTAATGGGAATGCATATTTTTTTAATTATTATTATTATGTTAAGTTTTCAAAAGTCTTAATGTAATTGCCTATTAGAAAAAAAAAACTTATCCACTAACTATGACAATGGTAACAATAATAATAATTATAATATTATAATAAATAATAATAATAACAATATATACCAAAATAAGCTAGCATATAATTAAAAGTGATCTTGTAAGTCATACATAGCTCCAAAAAGGAATATATTCTTTATTTGAAAATGACAAGATATGATTAATATTCCACCATACAATTTCAAACCATAGTCAAATTATTCCCAATAATATTATGGCATTCTAGAATAATTCTATAAATAAAAATATGGGTAGAATGATTAATTAAGAATATATAGAAAATAGATAATTCTCATTATAATTTAAACATATGAATATATACATGTACATACATGTGTGCATGTTTGAAAAGATTATTTCAAGACCAAGGTATATATATGTGTATATAAACTTGTTTATGGATTTAAAATATTCTATGGACCATATACTTTTTACACTTGATATTGAAATCCATATATTTATTTGGAAAGACAAATATATATATAATTTTTCAAAGTATGTTTTGTAGAAAATAATATACTAATCTTTAAGCAAATATTTGAACATATAAATATATATAGATTTGATTAAAAATCTACTTAGTGAATTAATCAAAAATATATATTCATATATATATTTCGGGCAATTTCTATGGTATTACAATCTACCCTCCTTAAGAATCAACTTCGTCCCCGAAGTTGCGCGACTTGTTGACCGATTGATTGATTGCGGTTGTGTCATTGTGTTTTGTTGTTTGATATTATTTGACTGAACCCAGAATTGAAATTTCCAAGTTGCCTACGTACCCCGTGAAGGGATCAAGTCATTACGTAGTTCAAAACAATTTGAATTTGTTTTTCCTCGGGTGTTACATCCTCCCCCCTTAAGAATACAGTTATGTCCCCATAACTGTGGTCCGGTCGTCTTGGAAGAGGGTAGGGTAACGTTGCCGCATGTCGGCTTCCAATTCCCAGGTTGCCGTCTCCATTTCGTGGTTGGACCACAAGACCTTGACCATCCTTACAGTTTTATTCCTTGTCACCCTTTCCTTGTGGTCGAGTATTTTCACCGGGGTTTCTTCATAGGTCAAGTCATCATCCAATTCGATTACGTCCGGTTGGAGTACATGCGATGCGTCGGGTACATACTTCTTCAGTTGGGAGACGTGAAACACGTTGTGGACGCGTGCTAGTTGAGGCGGCAGTGCTAGCCGGTACGCTAGATTCCCCACTCTCTCGAGGATCTCATACGGCCCTATGTATCGTGGGCTCAGTTTCCCTCGCTTGCCAAAGCGCATTACGCCCTTCATCGGCGAGACCTTCAGCATGACCTTGTCACCGACTTGAAATTCCAAGTCCTGCCGTCTCACGTCCGCATAACTCTTTTGCCGGTCCTGAGCGGCTCTCATCTTCCCCTGGATAACCTTAACTTGCTGAGCCATGTCCTCCACCAGTTGTGGCCCTACTGTCATTACTCGATCGTTCTCTTCCCAACTCAATGGGCTCCGGCATCTTCGTCCATATAGTGCCTCGAAGGGCGCCATGCCGATGCTCGCATGGTAACTGTTGTTATAGGAGAACTCGATCAATGGTAAATGGTGCTCCCAACTCCCCTTGAATTCCAACACACAAGCCCTCAACATGTCCTCCAGCGTCTGTATAGTTCGCTCCGTCTGTCCATCAGTCATAGGGTGGAACGCCGTACTCATCTTTATCTGTGTCCCCAGAGCTGCTTGCAGCTTGGTCCAAAACTGGGAGGCGAATCTGCTATCCCTATCCGAGATGATGTCATGCGGCACCCCGTGCCGGCGCACCACATTGTCTACGTACGCTCTTGCTAGTTGGTCCATTGTCCAAGTGTCCTTCATCGGGATGAAGATGGCGGCCTTCGTTAACCTATCCACGATCACCCAGATCTTATTCATTCCTTTTGGCGAACGTGGTAACCCTGAAACGAAATCCATAGAGATACTATCCCACTTCCAGCTTGGAATCTCCAATGGTTGCATTAATCCTAAGGGCTTTTGCCGTACTGCCTTGATCTTCTGGCAGGTAAGGCACCTTGCCACGAATTCGGCCACCTCTCTCTTCATGTTTGGCCACCAATAATTTTTCTTCAAGTCCTTGTATAGCTTATCCCCTCCGGGGTGGACCGAGTAGGGGGTGCTATGTCCTTCCTCCATCACCTTCTTCTTCAGATCTACGGATTCCCGCGGTATACACCATCTTCCCCTGAAGCGGATGCTCCCGTCCTCATGAATCTGGAAATCTACTGCCTTTCCTTCGGCAATGCTTCTCCTTATTTCCTTCATCTGTTCGTCACTCGACTGGGCGAGTCGTATTTCTTCGTATACGGTAGGGCTTACTACCATTGCGTTGACGACCTCGGTTACCGTACCGGGATGCACCAGTTCCAGGCTTAATTTCGCCAAATCTTTGTACAACTCGGCCGGTATCACCAGTGAGTTCGTGACGTGTTGCGCCTTCCGACTCAAGGCGTCGGCCACGACGTTGGCCTTGCCCTCGTGATACGCAACTTGTAGGTCGTAATCTTTGATCAGTTCCAACCATCTCCTCTGCCTCAAGTTCAGTTCTCTTTGCGTGAATATGTACTTGAGGCTCTTATGGTCGGTGAACATCCGACACTTCCGCCCATAGAGATAGTGTCTCCAGATTTTCAGGGCAAACACGACCGCGGCCAGTTCCAGGTCGTGCGTCGGGTAGTTTTGCTCGTGCGGTTTCAGTTGTCGTGATGCGTACGCTATGACCTTTTGATCCTGCATCAGTACGCATCCCAGTCCTTCTCTCGAGGCGTCGCTATACACCTCGAAGTCTCCATGCTCTGATGGTAGCGCCAACACCGGCGCCGTGGTAAGTCGTTTCTTCAGTTCCTGGAATGCGGTTTCGCACTCGCCCGTCCAGTCATACTTCACCCCCTTCTTCAGCAGTTGCGTCAATGGGCGGGCGATTTTGGAGAAGTCTTGGACAAATCGCCTGTAGTAGCCCGCCAGTCCGAGAAAACTTCTTATCTCCGTTGGGCTCTTCGGTGGTACCCACTCGGTTACAGCCGAGATCTTAGCCGGGTCCACCGCCACTCGGCTGGCGGATACGATATGCCCAAGGAATGATACTTCCCTCAGCCAGAAGTCGCATTTGGACAACTTCCCATATAGCTGATTTTCTCGGAGGATCCTCAGCACTTCATGCAAGTGCTCGGAATGTTCCTCCTCGTCCCTTGAGTAGACCAAGATGTCGTCTATGAATACCACTACGCATTTATCTAATAGTCCTCGGAACACGTTGTTCATGAGGTTCATGAACATCGCCGGGGCGTTCGTCAATCCGAATGACAGTACTGTGAATTCGTAGTGCCCATAGCGAGTCCTGAACGCTGTCTTCGGGGTGTCCTTCTCAGCAATTCGCATCTGATGATATCCCGAACGCAGGTCGATCTTGGAGAACACAGTAGCTCCCTTCAGCTGGTCAAATAGATCCTCGATTCTGGGCAACGGGTACTTGTTCTTGATAGTGACTTGATTAAGTCCTCTATAGTCGATACACAGTCTCAGACTCCCATCCTTCTTTTTGACGAACAAGACCGGTGCTCCCCATGGAGACGTACTCGGTCGAATATATCCCTTTTCCAGCAATTCTTCGAGCTGTTCCTTTAGTTCCTTCATCTCCGGCGGTGCCATGCGGTAAGGAGCCTTTGATACCGGTTCCGTTCCCGGGATGAGATCTATGGTGAACTCGAGATCCCTCTCAGGGGGCATGCCAGGAACGTCATCTGGAAACACATCCGGGTACTCTCTCACCACCGGAATGTTGTCTATCTTTACTCCTTCAGCCTCGAGGTTGTGAACGTAGCATGCGTATAGCGTGTGGCCCTTACGCATTAGGCTACCTAACTCTAGGACGTTGACTATTTTGTTAGATTTCTTAGGGGGTTGAGAGTAGAAGATGACTCTTTTCCCCCTACTTTTTGACAGCGTGATCTTTTGCTTCTGACACTCGATCACGGCCTTATACCGGGTTAGCCAATCCATTCCTAGTATGACGTCAAAGTCTCTGACCTTGAACTCTACCAAGTTTGCGAAAAACTCTACGTTCTTTATCACTATGGGTATTCCATTGTAGCGTTTAGAGCAGGTTATTACTTCTCCAGAGGGCAGTTGGATGCTTAAGCTAATCATCTCGCACTTAGGTAGATCTAGTTCAGTTACGACTCTCGAAGATAAAATCGAACAACTGGCTCCGGAATCAAATAAGACTTTAAGTGGAGTACTTAGGACATAGAAAGTACCTGTCATCACGTCACCATGCGCGGGTATGTCAGCCTGGTTGATCACGTTCAACCTCCCCATCGGCCTCCCTTGATTGGCTGGCTGGTTTTGATTTGGGTTTGCGTTTTGCTGCTGGTTCGGATTTGGAGGAGGCCAATATCCTTGATTGTTGCCATTCCTACCCCCCTGGTTGAACGGCTTGATAGGTCCAATGACCAAGTCTTCTCTTTTCGTGATGTTCTCGAGTCGGGTTCGACATTCCTCCCTCCGATGGCCAATTCGGCCGCACCGGAAGCACTCGCCCATCTGAGGACATTTCCTCATCAGGTGCGGCCTGCCACACCTTGGGCACGGCGGCACTCGTCCTCCTTGGTTGACATTCCGACCATAGTTGTTTTGAGCATTCCCGTTCGGCCCTCGCCGAAAGTTGTTCCCGCCAATAGTGTTGCTCGTCCGGTTATCCCTGTTCCTTTTGTCTGGGCCTTGCGCCCCTCGGCTAGGTTCCCCAGTAGCCTTCCTCTTTAGCTGTTGCACTCGTGCTACTGCTACTGCCCGATCGTAGACAGATTGCAAGTCCGGGTAATAAACTCCAGTAATCACCTCTCGAATCGACAAGTTCAATCCCATTTCGAACTTTTGCGCCTTCTCCCCGTCAGTAGGTACCATCCTGGGCGCAAATCTCACCAATTCCTTAAACCGTGCATAGTATTCTTGAACAGATTTCTCTCCCTGCTTCAGGGATGAGAACTCCTCGTATAGTGCTGCCTTAGTACTCATCGAGTAGAAGCGCTCCCGGAGTAACTCCATGAACTCGTTCCACGAGTAAGGTTCGTCATCCTCTGCCAGCTTCCCTTGGGTAGCCTGCCACCAGTCGTCGGCCTCGCCACCCAGATAGTACGAGGCCACATGGACCTTCTCCCCCTCCGGGCATCTCACCGCCTTTAGCAATTTGTCGAAGGTTCTCAACCATTCTTCCAACTTAGCGGGGTCTTCCTCCCCGACGTAATGAGAAGGTCGGTAGGGGTTCACCGCAGCCAAGTAGTTGATCCTCGCTTCCGGTGGTGGCGCCGCGGCAGCTCCACCCTGGTTAACGTAAGCATTACCCAGTGCGACTAGTAATTCCTCCACATTTTTCAGTCGCCCTTCCGTAGGGTTGGGCATTGGTCCTGCCGGGTTTGGCACCTCCGCGTTAGGTGCCTGCTCATTGGGTTGTCCCGGCGTGCCGTGGGTGTTGGGGGTGGCAGGGAATTTCCTTGGTCGTCCTCGAGGCGCCATCTGTTGCAAGAACAGGTGATTTAGATTTTAAGGAAAATATAATAAAGGGTTTATACAATGATTATCGAAACCCCAGGGTCTAGGGTTTCAGGGTCTTGGGTTTCAAGGTTTAAATGAGTCGTGCGTTTGAGATGGATTTGTTGTTTGATTTGTTGGGAATCAAAGTGAGCGTTCATCATTTTGATCATTAAGTTCATCATGTCTTGGTTAGCCATCTAGCGCAAGAAAAAGATCTAGGTTACATCATGATGCTTCTAGGTTCTCTAAGGTATAGAAATGCAATATGCACATGCAGTGATGATCCCCCCGAAAAAAAATTTTCTGCATACATTTATTTATCCATGGGTTTTAAAAATAAATTCATTCCATGGATAGACTAAAATAAGGATAAAAGGTTTGGGCCGCTATATTGGGCCGAAAGAAATAAATTATTTGGGCTTTAAATAAAAACAAGGTTATTGGGCCAAAATAATTTCTTGGGTTTCAAAAAAAAAAATTTTGGGCTAAAAATTTGGTCTTTAACTTCAAAATAATAATTGGGCTCTTTAAATTATATTACTAGTTTAGAAATAATAACTTTAAAAATAATAATACTTGAAAATAATAGTTTAAAAAATATTACGGGCTCTTTAAAATAGTAGTTTTAAAATATTCTGGGCTCTGATACCAAATTGTAACACCCCGGTTTTGGTAACCCAGGCCGGGATGTCACCGCCACACCTCCCTAGTAAGACACGGTTTCTCCGAGCTCACTAAAGAGATGCAAGGCTATGGTTTTTCAGAATTTAAAATATTCAAGTAGCCCATTCATAGATAATTTAAAAATACTACATCAGAGTTGCAGCGAGAATATATATAGTACGCAGCGGAAGTAAAGTGTATGCAGCGGAAATTGAAATATAGGGCCGACATGGCCAAACCACGGGTTAACAGACCCGTTCATGCAAGTCACGTAAAATAAATAACTAAGTATCCAAAATGATCCCCCCCAATGAGTGATCATGCTCCGTACTCTGTAACAGAAAAAAAAATGAACAACGGTTTTATCAGTATTATAAAATACTGAGTAAGTCAATCCTTACATAGCAATAAAGGGGTTAGATTTTTAGTAATTAAGATAAAACTTTTTACCATGCATAAAAACATTTTATTTAAAAAAAATGCGAATATAATTGCATACTTTAAAGACACATTTAATTTCATAATTTGAAACTTAAGCATGGGCAATTATTTAAGACATGATTTAAAAACATGAAAAAAAAAATGCCGTAAGTAAGTAAATAAAATTTTGAGCCTTTTAAAAAAAAAATTCTCCCCGATACGTTACCATCTCAACAATATTTGATTTAGCCGGCAATCCGGCGGCCGCAGCCAATTTCATAAAATCTGAGCTTTTTAATATATTTCCCGTTACGCCATCATCTCAACAATATATCAGATAGCCGGTGATCCGGCGGCCGCAGCCAATATCAATAGTAACAGTTAGCCGGTGATCCGGCGGCCGCAGCCAATAGTAACAGTTAGCCGGTGATCCGGCGGCCTCAGCCAATTTCATAAGTAACATGTCATCTTAGCCGGTGATCCGGCGGCCGCAGCCGATACGCCATACCCAGTACCACTCCGTCGAGCCTCGAGTAACCCATACGGATACACTCGAGAGGGTAGGCAGTTGGTCTCTTGTGACCAAATACGCCATATCCAGTACCGCTCCGTCGAGCCTCGAGTAACCCATACGGATACACCCGAGAGGATAGGCCCAAAAATATAAGATGCCGTTTTGGCGATCTTTCGCGCGTAATATCATTGCCGTTTTGGCACAAAATGCACAATTAGGAGGGCACCCTGCAGAGCACTCACCCCCTGATTTTATGTAACCGATATTGTTTCAACTTTAGTGTAACGGGATTTTCAAAAATATAGCTTTATCGTATCACAAGATTTCGATCGTTGTTTAAAAATTTCAAAATTTCACAAGTTAAAACCGATCGATGTCACAGTTTACGCCTTTTCAGTTTAAAAATCCATTTCTTAGGCGATTGATCTGAAATTTTCACAGTAGCTCAAAAACATCCCAATGAACAACTTTCATGTTTTGAGTTTTTTTGGAAAAATGATTGGAAGCATGTCAAAAATCAAGTTTTCTACAGAAACAAAAAGCTGTCAGGATTCAGGTTTGACATCTGTCAAAGATTTGACTTTTTAACATATCAAATGAACTCCAAAAATTCTGAAAATTTACAGGCACTTAAAAGACACCAAAATAAACAAGTTTTATTAGAGGCAAATTATGCAAATTCATCACGGATTAAGTCAGATTAATCTACTAAGTTCGGTCTTAAAATCTGTCTCAGTTTTCGAAAGGTTCATGCACCACAGAATATGTTCGACGCGGTTTGGGATAGCAAATCTTAATGAAATTGCATGAAATTTTACAGAGGTATTCAAGACTCATAGATCTACAACTTTTGTTTAGATCATGAAGATTGGTTTGGACTAGAAATGATAGAAATAAGCTCATCAAGTTCGGTTATGAAATCTGTCAACTTTTGAAAATTCTTAAAAACGCAGAATATGTCCGACTTGATTTGGGGTATCAAAACTTGATGAAAATTTCTGAAATTTTTACACAATATAGCTTAAGATCTTAGGATCAAAATCTTAGTTTTGAGTTTTCAGGTTTGAACGCTCGAAGTAAGAGTTTTGGTTGGATTTCAGAAAATACGTAGATTGGGGTTTTTAGGTTTGATTTCAACGTTTCGTTTAAGATCCAATGTTTCGGATGTCTTTAAACCACCCATATTGATATGTAAGTTATTAACTTACAGTAAGTGAGTTCTTGAACGTTCTAAGGTTGATCGATTTGTCCAAAATCGCCACGAACGGATCTACGCAACACGTTCTTCTTCTCCTTTGGCTACGAACGTGTTTTGCAAGTAAAGATCCGTAAGTTAGAAGGTTGATTATGATCTTAGAGCAATAAGGAAACTTGATTTACATCTTACCAACAATTCAAAGCCTACAAATCCTTGATCTACACACTTCCTTGGTCGGATTTGGTTGCCGGAAAGTTGCCGGAAAGTCGCCGGAAGTTCGCCGGAAAGTCGTCGGAAGGTATTTTGGCTTTTGGGAGAGTTTTGGGAGTGAAGAGGGGATGGGAATGGCTGAAATGGGGGTGTTGTGGGTGTTATGGCCATTAAAGGGACAAGGAATCCCGGATTTGGAGGCCTAGGCCGACAATTAGGCGGCCGCTACAGTAGTGCTACAGTAGTGCTACAGTAGTGCTACAGTAACTTTTAATATTTTTTTTTTTTTTTTTTTTAAATATTAAGATTCCTTCTCTACAAAAATAAAAATCATAATGTGGGAATTATCCGTGATTGTTGGGACAATTCGATAAACTCGTTTCGAGTTGTTATCTTCCGGTAAATAATAAATTCCGCTCTCTCGGAATTATTTCGGTTTTAATAATTTAAATCCAATTCTTTATTTTTGGATTTAAATTTTTCGATGGCGATTTCTCGGGTATTACACCAATAATGTCTCTTACCTCATTCTCATAAGAAAGGGTCATCCATTAATGGGAATGCATATTTTTTTAATTATTATTATTATGTTAAGTTTTCAAAAGTCTTAATGTAATTGCCTATTAGAAAAAAAAAACTTATCCACTAACTATGACAATGGTAACAATAATAATAATTATAATATTATAATAAATAATAATAATAACAATATATACCAAAATAAGCTAGCATATAATTAAAAGTGATCTTGTAAGTCATACATAGCTCCAAAAAGGAATATATTCTTTATTTGAAAATGACAAGATATGATTAATATTCCACCCTACAATTTCAAACCATAGTCAAATTATTCCCAATAATATTATGGCATTCTAGAATAATTCTATAAATAAAAATATGGGTAGAATGATTAATTAAGAATATATAGAAAATAGATAATTCTCATTATAATTTAAACATATGAATATATACATGTATATACATGTGTGCATGTTTGAAAAGATTATTTCAAGACCAAGGTATATATATGTGTATATAAACTTGTATATGGATTTAAAATATTCTATGGACCATATACTTTTTACACTTGATATTGAAATCCATATATTTATTTGGAAAGACAAATATATATATAATTTTTCAAAGTATGTTTTGTAGAAAATAATATACTAATCTTTAAGCAAATATTTGAACATATAAATATATATAGATTTGATTAAAAATCTACTTAGTGAATTAATCAAAAATATATATTCATATATATATTTCGGGCAATTTCTATGGTATTACAATCTACCCTCCTTAAGAATCAACTTCGTCCCCGAAGTTGCGCGACTTGTTGACCGATTGATTGATTGCGGTTGTGTCATTGTGTTTTGTTGTTTGATATTATTTGACTGAACCCAGAATTGAAATTTCCAAGTTGCCTACGTACCCCGTGAAGGGATCAAGTCATTACGTAGTTCAAAACAATTTGAATTTGTTTTTCCTCGGGTGTTACAGGTATATAATCTATCTATATATTATTAAAACCATTAGTGGTCAACCAAGTCAACATTTAATGTGGTGTCTCCATTCTAAATTTCTAATTTTCTTAGATTTTTGCATTATGTACTAATTAAATTTAGATTTTTATATTTGTTATTTATTTATGTCAAAATATTTATTGATTTGGATATGAAAATCCTCATTTCTATTTTTAAAAATATATGAAAATTTCAATTTATAAGAAATTCCCATAGTTACCAATTTTAAAAGATTTGAAATTTGAAATTTAGTATATTTGCATTTATTTATATTAGATTTGGTTTTTTTATTTATATTAGATTTTTGCACTTTTTATTCCAACAATTTTAATTTTTACACAATTTTCAGTTTATAAAAGATATAAAATTTTGAACTTATAGGAATTCCTACAATTTTTAGCTTTTAAAAGATTTCAAATTTCTATTTTGCATTTATATATTTATTTATTTTAGATTTTTGCATAATTTATTTATTTTAGATTTTGCATGGTTTTATTCACATAATTTTCAGTTTTAAAAAGATATGGATTTTTTAATTTATATGGAATCGAGATATGGTTTGACAGATTGTTATTAATTGGTTACTTTTTTTATTCGAAATATCAAAAAAGAAAAGCGAGACATAAATAATGGGATAGAATTAATATTATTTATTTTAGTTATATAAAAAAATAATAATCTATATATTATTAAAACCATTAGTGGTCAACCAAGTCAACATTTAATATGGTGTCTCCATTCTAAATTTCTAATTTTCTTAGATTTTTGCATTATGTACTAATTAAATTTAGATTTTTATATTTGTTATTTATTTATGTCAAAATATTTATTGATTTGGATATGAAAATCCTCATTTCTATTTTTAAAAATATATGAAAATTTCAATTTATAAGAAATTCCCATAGTTACCAATTTTAAAAGATTTGAAATTTGAAATTTAGTATATTTGCATTTATTTATATTAGATTTGGTTTTTTTATTTATATTAGATTTTTGCACTTTTTATTCCAACAATTTTAATTTTTACACAATTTTCAGTTTATAAAAGATATAAAATTTTGAACTTATAGGAATTCCTACAATTTTTAGCTTTTAAAAGATTTTAAATTTCTATTTTGCATTTATATATATATTTATTTTAGATTTTTGCATAATTTATTTATTTTAGATTTTGCATGGTTTTATTCACATAATTTTCAGTTTTAAAAAGATATGGATTTTTTAATTTATATGGAATCGAGATATGGTTTGACAGATTGTTATTAATTGGTTACTTTTTTTATTCGAAATATCAAAAAAGAAAAGCGAGACATAAATAATGGGATAGAATTAATATTATTTATTTTAGTTATATAAAAAAATAATAATAAAAAGAAAAACTTAAAATAGGCTATCAGAGGGATGTGATTTCCATTTTTGAACCATAAGGAAAATGTAAAAATTCATATTCATTGGATAATTGGTTTATAGTAAATTAATTATTTTCATAAAGCATATTATAAATAAAAGAATCCGATGTATAAAGAATTATTGGGAGTGCGAATAGATCCATCAGTAAATAAAGGAAAATTTTATATTTTAATCTATTTTTTAAGAAATAATTCATTAGTCTATATTTTAACAGATTTGTAATTGACGGAATAACAAATATAAATATAGCTTTATTAGGAATTGAAAGGCTAATTGCTGCAAATTATATAAGTTTGAAAATTTTTCTCTAGAATGCCGATATTGAATAAAGTTTTAACGTCTGAAACATATAATCTATTAATACTATTAATACTAGAACAGACATACTCCCTCCGTCCCACTAATAGTGTCCCAAAACTTTTGGGCACGGTATTTTATGTGGGGATAGTTAGTATTTAATGTAATGGTAGATTAGTGTTCAAAATGGGGGTAAATTAGGAATTTATGTGATGTGATTGTAATGAGTTTGAATTTTTAATTGATTTATTTATGTGTGATGTGATAATTGTGTGTTTGAAATTTTAATATATTTATTTATTGATGTGATGTGATGAAAGAGAATTTGGTAATTAAAGTATATAATTATTTCCTAAAAAGGAAATGTGACAATGGTGTGGGACGGACTAAAAAGGAAAATGGGACGGAATTAGTGGGACGGAGGGAGTATTATAATAAGGAAAAAATGAAGGCGGGTCATGTTAAGCTATTATCTTTCTTGATTGATGAACGTAATAATGTTTATAATAAAATAATGTATATAGTTTATAGTAATGATTTTTTATTTTTTTCCTTTACATGGCGGAAATGATAAGACATCTATCAATAATCTATATATATATTAAAGCATTAGTGAACAACCTATCCTAAATTTAATGTGGTATCTCCATTTCCAATTTCTAATTTTTATAGATTTTTGCATTTTTAGTTTATTAATTTTGATTTTAGCATTTATTTATTTATTTATTAAAGATTTTCAGTTTTTGAAATATATGGAATTTCCAGTTTATATGGAATTCTCATAATCTCCACTTTTAAATATATTTGAAAGATATGAAATTTAAAATTTATAAATAAATTTTATTTTATCTATTTATTTTGCATTTTTAAATTTAGATTTTTGCGTTTATTTATGTATTTATTCATTAGAGATTTACACTTTTAAAAAGATTTGAAAGATAAAATTTGAAATTTATATTTTATATTTTATTATTCAGTATTTTATTTATTTTAGATTTTATTATTGTATTTATTATTTATTTATAGATTTTGAGTTTTTTACACTATAAGATTATTATGATATGAATATGCATTTTCAGTTTTTACACCATAGGATTATTAGGACGAGGTTCTGTACTGGCAACTAAGAATTATATTTCGTTTATGTTTCAATATGATGATCATATTGTAATACCGATAATTTTGTATAGGTTTAGTCATTTTCACAATTTTGGTTATATTTTTTTTGGTGTAGTAAATGATGTAATCAAAATGTACATTGCACATCATATTTATTTATTCATATTAAAGATATATTAATGTGTATATAAAATCCCAATTTTTAGTTTTTAAAAGATATTTAATTTGTAATTTATATGGAATTCGCAGTGTATATATGAAATTTATATTATTAAAAGATACATTAATAAATATATAGAAAAGATTTGTATATATTAATCAATGTATATGTATAGGCCATGTTTTTACAAAAATATGTCACTTCTCCTAAAATTAATATACAATTATATAGTTGCTAATCTTTAAAAAATATATTTTATAATTATATCATTCTAATTGTATATAAAATATACGAGTACTAAATAGTATAAATCTATTTATATTTTATTATATTAAAAATAATACAAAAAATTATACTTCCTCCGTCCCGTTAAAAGCGTCTCAAAACTTTTGGCCACAGTATTTTATGTGGGATAGTTGGTACTTAATGTAAGGGTAGATTAGTGTTAAAATGGTGGTAAATTAGGAATTTATGTGATGTGATTGTAATGAGTTTTGAATTGTTAATTGATTTATTTATGTGTGATATAATTGTTGTGTGATTGAAATTGTAATATATTTATTTATTACTGTGATGTGATTGGAGTATGTTTGTATTTAATTATTTTCAAAAAGGGAATGAGACAATTGGAATGGGACAGACCAAAGACGAAAGTGGCACAGAATTAATGGGACGGAGGGAGTAATTTTTAAGAGAATTTTGAAAATTCATATTCTGTATATAATTGGTTTAGAGTAAATTAGTTATTTTCGTAAAGCATATTATAAATAAAAGAATCGGGTGTATAACGAGTCATTGAGATACGAATAGATCCATCAATAAATAAAGAAGGAAAAGTTAATTTTTTTAATCTATTTTTTAAGAAATACTTTATTAATCTATATTTAAATAAATTTGCAGTTAACTGAAGAACAAATATAAATCTAGCTTTGTTAGAAATTGAAATGCTAAATGCTGCAAATTCTATAAATTTGAAAAGTTTCTCTGGAATGCCAGTACTGAATGAAATTTTAACGTCTGAAACAAATAATCTATTGATACTAGAAGAGACATATTATAATAATGAAGAAATGAAGGCGGATCATGCTAAGCTATTACCTTTGTTGATTAATGAGTAGATGAATGTTTATAATAAAATAATGTATGTAGTTGATAGTGATGAAGGTTAATTCTTTTTCTTTATGTGGTGGAACTGACAAGACATTTATCAATAATTTATCTAGAAATATTATGTTTAGCCCTTCGTAGGAGAAATGATATTGTGTTGCATGGAGCATCCAGTGGAATAGTATCCCTACTCCTTCCAAGAGGTATGACTGCATATTCTGGATTTTGTATTCCACTAGAGTGTGACGAGAATTCTACCTGCAAAAAAACTTATCCCAGAAAATTATTTGACCTCTCTTCTCATTAAAACAAAGCTCATTATTTGGATAAAAAATTTTGATTGGTGGAATGATTATTAGCCCGTCTGAATTAACAAAAATCCTCATTCGATTTCAATGGGAAAAAGTCACACTCGCATTTTGTTTTACTTTGACTATAAAAAAAAAAAACTCAATGTCATCAATCTATAAAGAATGTGGACTCTATCTTAAAAAGTTGGTTTTTGCCCATGTTAGTGACACGTTGCAATATATCATGTCACTAGAAAGAGGAGACTGCAAGTATTAATATGTAATTAAGATGAATTAACCCAAGATACTATAAGAAATGTTGTTTACAATGAAAATTATATATGATAGAAATTTGCACAATGAATTCTTCATATAAGTGATGGTAATTTGTAAATCTGGTATTGATCTTGGAGATGTCCAATTATATGTGACATTTACAGATGATAATTTATAAATCTACGGGAGATCCTATATCAAAAATTATTGAGAGTACTTATACACATATAAACTGCACCACTTCAAATCAAGATATTTTTAAAGATATTGCTATATTAATCCCTATTAGTGAGATTATTAATACAATTAATGATTAGATCATGGAATGTATGTCTGCAAATGAGAATGTATATATATCAGTTCCTAACAATATTTGTCAAGATGATGAAAGCATAGATAATGCCAATGAATTATTTTAACTGAAATATCTAAACACGATCAATATTCTGGATTATCGAATCATGAAATATAGTTGAATTAGGGTTGCATAGTCATGCTTATTAGGCATATAGATCCATCAAATAAAGTGTGTTATGTAAATAGGTTGATAGTAACCAAGATGCGGACCATATTATTGAGGTTAGACTAATTTTCAGGAAACTATGAAAGTAAAAAATTCTTGATTGCTAGAATGATTATAAGCCTATCTGATTTAACCAAAATCCTCATTCAATTTTTAGATGAGAAAATTTCAACTTGTAGTTTGTTTTGCTATGATTATAAACAAAATTCAATGCTAATCTTTAAAAAATATTTGACTTTATCTTCCAAAACCAGTTTTTAGCTATGAACAGTTATGTTGCAATATTTCGTGTCACTAGAAAGATGTGGCTCAAAATATTAATATGCAATTAAGATTGATTAACTTAAGATATCATAAGAAATATTGTTTACAATAAAATTTATATATGACATAAAATTTGGAAAATGGATACTCGAGGTTGGTGATGGTAAGCCGATATTGATTTTGAAGATCTACAATCAAATGTGACATTTCCGTATGATATTCTCATAATTTATACGGGTGATCCTATAGCGATAACTTTTAAAAGTACATATACAAATATAAATTGCACAACTTCAAATTTAGACATTTTTAAAGATAGTACTATATTAGCCCATACCAATGAGATTTTCAGGAATGAAATTTTTGTGAGGAAATTTTTCTTATTATACTTAATACTTATATTTAAATTTTATTTTATTTTAATTTAATTTTCAAATTAAAGAAAAATATTATTTTAATAATTATTTTTATTGATTTGTTAGGTTTGTACTAGATAAGCCAAAGAAGCTAAAAAAATGGTATAATATACTCCCTCCGTCCCACTTAACTTGTCTTGTTTCACTTTTGCACACAATCCAATGCACTTTTTTAATCGGTAATATCTCAAAATGTATACAACAAAAAATTATGTAAAATATATATTCTAAAACTACATGACTATACGATTCTAACAAGACCAAACTCAACTATTTTTTCGAAATATATACATGCAATAAAATCGAGTCAAAGTAGAACAATGAACAGTGTCAAAAAGTCAAACATGACGTTAGCTGGGACGGAGGGAGTAATTTCTTAGAGGGTGTTTGTTTGTGTGTTTTGGGATAGATTATCTGATTATTGCATTTGCAACATGCAAATAATCAGTTAATCCTGTTTGTGTACTAAAATCTAATAATCTATTTGCGTTAAGAGGGAATGAAAAATTATTTTCTTGCAGCTACATTTTGGTGCTGCAAGAAAATTGCGTTTAGCCAAAAATAGATTTTACTATATTGTTGCCTTTTGAGGTAATGAAAAGCGCAAATCCAATCTTTTTTAATGATTATCTGGTTATTGCGATTTGAAACAGCATAAGCTCATCCAAACACTTAATTTTCTACAACACATTTTGTTAATCTGATCTATTTTCTAAACGTTGCATCACTTTTTAAAACTCATATCCAAATACCCTCTTAGTTAGTTTTAAAAATAATTAAATTATATTATTATATACATCATCTTTTAAATAGATATAAAATAATCACATATTTTTTATTACTCAAAATATATTTTTTTATTATTTTATACAATATATGTATGTATATTATATAAAATATATAATTATGCCCGTCGAGTCTCGACGGGTTACTTACTAGTAAAATAAAATAATATTATTTCTTCCAGACTTCCACCCACCACCTACTACAAAAATTATATTCGACAACATATACACATTTATCAGACGTGTTTCCTGAAATAACAAATACAACTTGAATAATAGTTAAAATGAGTGCATAAGGCACCACACCACATAAAATCCGGAAGTGATATTTTATTTTAAGGCTGCTTCCATAGTACTCCCTCCGTCCCGCGAAAGTTGACGCGTATTCCTTTTTGAGCTGTCCCACGAAATTTGACACGTTTCCTTTCTTAGATAAATTAAATTAATTTAAATATAATTAGAATCTTAATGTTTTCTAAAAACCCATTAAAAGTAATTACTTTAACTATTCTGTACAACTCCCAATACACTTTTATTTTTCTATACAAATCCCTTACATTTCTTTAATTCTCCATATCTCAAAATAGGTACAAATAAAAATTGTATAAAATATATATTCTAAAACTAGACACCTAGACAATTCTAACAAGACCACACTTGAATATTTTTTTCTAATTAAATCATTACCATAATATTAAGTCAAAGTTAAACAATTACTAAAGTAAAAATTTATTAAAATTTTAAACACAAATACCCACAACACTTTAACAATTAAACTCCACTATATAAATTACTGTAACACCCCAGATTTTTATCAACGTCCAAGGGAATAAAAATTTATTCCGATCAATGTTGAAATATTTCCGAGAAGAAGAAAATAATTTATCACAATAAATTATTGCTCGGAAATGAAACGCCGATAGATTTAAATTCAAAATGGAATAAAAGAGGGAAAGGAAGCCCGAAGACATTCCATGAATTGAGTAAAAATAATTGGAGTTAAGTTCATGAAGGAAAGGAATTTTAATTCCAAGAACCCGTGAAGTCGAATTACACGGGAATAAAAAAAAGACGACGGATTAGAAGCCGACGAAACCAAGACCGACGGATTTAAGATTTTAACATGAAGTTCATTTGAGTCGGGATAAACTTAAGATAAGAATTTATGACCCGAGAATGACCCGAAAAATCGAGCCCGAAAGCGTAAGAGGATAGAAGTCCGAAAGAGAGGAGGAAAAGCACGACGGATCGCACGACACCGCCCGGACCGAAGTCCAGGCGAGGGTGGCGCGCACCCGGCGCAGGGTTTAGCCAAACAGCGCGCCAACCCCGCGCCATCGCCGCGGCGACGTTTGTCGCGTTTTGGGCGGCGCGCACCCGGCGCGGCTTTTGGCCGATTCGCGCGCCAACCCCGCGTGGGAGTCCTGACAACAGCCATTGTCGCGTTTTGGCGACTTTCTTGCCATATTCCTTGACCCCTAGGTTGGGAATCCGATCTATCACGGGAGAGAACATCATTTGGACGTTATGTAATCAATCATAGCTCCATTTTCAGCCATTCTAATCAATCATCCACTCCCAAACTCTCCAAAAACTCTCTCTAAGCCAAACACCTTCCGGCGAACTTCCGGCGAACTTTCCGGCAACCAAATCCTACCAAGGTGGTGTGGAGATCAAGGATTTGCAAGCATTGGATTGTTGGTAAGGTGTCAATCAAGTTTCCTTATTGCTTTAAGATCATAATCAACCTTCTAACTTACGGATCTTTACTTGCAAACACGTTCGTTGCCAAAGGAGAAGAAGAACGTGTTGCGTAGATTCGTTCGTGGCGATTTTGGACAAATCGATCAACCTTAGAACGTTCAAGGAACTCACTCTCTGTAAGTTGATAACTTACATATCAATACGGGTGGTTTGAAGACATCCGAAACATTAAATCTTAAACGAAACGTTAAAATCGAACCTAAAAACCCCAATCTACGTATTTTCTGAAATCCGAGCAAAACTCTTACTTCGAGCGTTCAAACCTGAAAACTCAAAACTAAGATTTTGATCCTAAGATCTTAAGCTATATTGTGTAAAAATTTCAGAATTTTTCATCAAGTCTTGGTACCCCAAATCAAGTCGGACATATTCTGCGTTTTAAGGCTTTCAAAAATTTACAGATTTCTTAACCGAACTTGATGAGCATATTTCTATCATTTCTAGTCCGAACCAATCTTCATGATCTAAACAAAAGTTATAGATCTATGAGTCTTGAATACCTCTGTAAAATTTCATGCATTTTCATCAAGTTTTGAAACCCCAAATCGAATCGGACATATTCTGCGTTTTAAAGAATTTTCAAAGGTTCACAGATTTCTTAACCGAACTTGATGAGCATATTTCTATCATTTCTAGTCCGATTCAATCTTTGAGTTCTAAACAAAAGTTGCATATAAACATGTCTAGTATGTGCATACCAAATTTCAGAATTTTTGAAGCTCATTTGATATGTTAAAAAGTCAAATCTTTGAGATGTGTCAAACCTGAATCCTGACAGCATACTATTTGAGTAGAAAACTTGATTTTTGACATGCTTCCCATCGTTTTTACTAAAAACTCAAAACATGAAAGTTGTTCATTTAGATGTTTTTGAGCTACTGTGAAAATTTCAGATCAATCGCTTAAGAAATGGATTTTTAAACTGAAAAGGCGTAAACTGTGACATCGATCGATTTTTGAAATCTTTTAAACAACGATCGAAATCTTGTGATACGATAAAGCTATATTTTTGAAAATCCCGTTAAACTAAAGTTGAAACAATATCGGTTACATAAAATTTAGGGGGTGAGTGCTCTGCAGGGTGCCCTCCTAATTGTGCAATTTGTGCCAAAACGGCTATGACTATCACGCGCGAAAAATCAACAAAACGGCATCTTATACTTTGCCTATCCTCTCGGGTGTATCCGTATGGGTTACTCGAGGCTCGACGGAGCGGTACTGGATATGGCATATTTGGTCACAAGAGACCAACTGCCTACCCTCTCGAGTGTATCCGTATGGGTTACTCGAGGCTCGACGGAGTGGTACTGGGTATGGCGTATAGGCTGCGGCCGCCGGATCACCGGCTAGATGAGATGTTACTTATGAAATTGGCTGAGGCCGCCGGATCACCGGCTAACTGTTACTATTGATATCCGCCGTTATTATTTTGGCCTATCCTCTCGGGTGTATCCGTATGGGTTACTCGAGGCTCGACGGAGCGGTACTGGATATGGCGTATTTGGTCACAAGAGACCAACTGCCTACCCTCTCGAGTGTATCCGTATGGGTTACTCGAGGCTCGACGGAGTGGTACTGGGTATGGCGTATCGGCTGCGGCCGCCGGATCACCGGCTAGATGATATGTTACTTATGAAATTGGCTGAGGCCGCCGGATCACCGGCTATCTATTGTTGAAATGATGGCGTAACGGGAAATAAATTAAAAAGCTCAGATTTTACGAAATTGGCTGCGGCCGCCGGATTGCCGGCTAAATTTAAATATCGTTTTGATGGTAGCGTATCGGTGAAAATTTTTAAAGCTCAAATTTTTAATTACTTTCTTACGGCATTATTCATGTTTTTAAATCATGTCTTAAATAATTGCCCATGCTTAAGTTTTAAATTATGAAATTTAAATGTGTCTTTAAAGTATGCATTATCTTCGCATTCTTTTTAAAAATGTTTTTATGCATGGCAAAAAGATTTATCTTAATTACTAAAAATCTAACCCCTTTATTGTCATGTAAGGATTAACTTACTCAGTATTTTATAATACTGATAAAAACCGTTGTTCATTTTTTTTCCGTTACAGAGTACGAAGCATGATCATTCATTGGGGGATCATTTTGGATACTTAGTTATTTATTTTACGTGACTTGCATGAACGGGTCTGTTCAACCCGTGGTTTGGCCATGTCGGCCCTATATTTCAATTTCCGCTGCATACACTTTACTTCCGCTGCTATTTTATATATTCTCGCTGCAACTCTGATGTAGTATTTTTTAAATTATCTATGAATGGGCTACTTGAATATTTTAAATCCTGAAAAACCATAGCCTTACATCTCTATAGTAAGCTCGGAGAAACCGTGTCTTGCTAGAGAGGTGTGGCGGTGGCATCCCGGCCTGGGTTATCAAATCCGGGGTGTTACAGAGTGGTATCAGAGCCCAGACTATTTTAAAGCTATTTATTTTAAAAAAAATATCTGATACCAGAGTGGTATCAGAGCCCAGACTATTTTAAATCTATCTATTTTAAAGAAAATATCTGATACCAAGAGTGGTATCAGAGCCCAGACTATTTTAAAACTACTATTTTAAAGAGCTCGGAATATTTTTAAACTATTATTTTCAAGTATTATTATTTTTAAAAGTAATCATTTCTAAACTAGTAATATATTTTAAAGATCCCAATTATTATTTTGAAGTTAAGGCCCAAATTTTAGCCCAAAATTTTTTTTCAGAGGCCCAAGAAATTATCTTGGCCCAATAGCCTTGTTTTATTTAAAGCCCAAATAATTTATTTCTTTCGGCCCAATATAGCGGCCCAAACCTTTTATCCTTATTTTAACATATCCATGGAATAAATTTACTTTTAAAACCCATGGATAAATAAATATATGCATAAAAATTTTTTTAGGGGGGGGATCATCACTACATGTGCATATTGCATTTCTATACCTTAGAGAACCTAGAAGCGTTATGTTGTAACCTAGATCTTTTCCTTGCGCTAGATGGCTAACCAAGACATGATGAACTTAATGATCAAAATGATGAACGCTCACTTTGATTCCCAACAAACCATACAATAAATGGAACATCGTATGGCCCAATTGGAGGCAAATCTGCACCATATGGGAAAACTTAAGAGAGGCGGACCACCACCGCATAAACCAACTCAAAGACCAAATCCAAAACCTCACTACATAAAATCTATTTCTAAAGGAACTTGTGGATGCCCATGGGGAGCACCGGTCTTGTTCGTCAAAAAGAAGGATGGGAGTCTGAGACTGTGTATCGACTATAGAGGACTTAATCAAGTCACTATCAAGAACAAGTACCCGTTGCCTAGAATCGAGGATCTATTTGACCAGCTAAAGGGAGCTACTGTGTTCTCCAAGATCGACCTGCGTTCGGGATATCATCAGATGCGAATTGCTGAGAAGGACATCCCGAAGACAGCGTTCAGGACTCGCCATGGGCACTACGAATTCACAGTACTGTCATTCGGATTAACGAACGCCCCGGCGATGTTCATGAACCTCATGAACAACGTGTTCCGAGGACTATTAGATAAATGCGTTGTGGTATTCATAGACGACATCTTGGTCTACTCAAGGGACGAGAAGGAACATTCCGAGCACTTGCATAAAGTGCTGAGGATCCTCCGAGAAAATCAGCTATATGGGAAGTTGTCCAAATGCGACTTCTGGCTGAGGGAAGTAACATTCCTTGGGCATATCGTATCCGCCAGCGGAGTGGCGGTGGACCCAGCAAAAATCTCGGCTGTAACCGAGTGGGTACCACCGAAGAGCCCAACGGAGATAAGAAGTTTTCTCGGACTGGCGGGCTACTACAGGCGATTTGTACCAGACTTCTCCAAAATCGCCCGCCCATTGACGCAACTGCTGAGGAAGGGGGTGAAGTATGACTGGACGGGCGAGTGCGAAGCCGCGTTCCAGGAACTGAAGAAACGACTTACCACGGCGCCGGTGTTGGCGCTACCATCAGAGCATGGAGACTTCGAGGTGTATAGCGACGCCTCGAGAGAAGGACTGGGATGCGTACTGATGCAGGATCAAAGGGTCATAGCGTACGCATCACGACAATTGAAATCGCATGAGCAAAACTACCCGACGCACGACCTGGAACTGGCCGCGGTCGTGTTTGCCCTGAAAATCTGGAGACACTATCTCTATGGGCGGAAGTGTCGGATGTTCACCGACCATAAGAGCCTCAAGTACATATTCACGCAAAGAGAACTGAACTTGAGGCAGAGGAGATGGTTGGAACTGATCAAAGATTACGACCTAGAAGTTGCGTATCACGAGGGCAAGGCCAACGTCGTGGCCGACGCCTTGAGTCGAAAGGCACAACACGTCACGAACTCACTGGTGATACCGGCCGAGTTGTACAGAGATTTGGCGAAATTAAGCCTGGAACTGGTGCATCCCGGTACGGTAACCAAGGTCGTCAACGCAATGGTAGTAAGCCCTACCGTATACGAAGAGATACGACTCGCCCAGTCGGGTGACGAACAGATGAAGGAAATAAGGAGAAGCATTGCCGAAGGAAAGGCAGAAGATTTCCAGATTCACGAGGACGGGAGCATCCGCTTCAAGGGAAGATGGTGTATACCGCGGGAATCCATAGATCTAAAGAAGAAGGTGATGGAGGAAGGACATAGCACCCCCTACTCGGTCCACCCCGGAGGAGATAAGCTATACAAGGACTTGAAGAAAAATTATTGGTGGCCGAACATGAAAAGAGAGGTGGCCGAATTCGTGGCAAGGTGCCTTACCTGCCAGAAGATCAAGGCAGTACGGCAAAAGCCCTTAGGATTAATGCAACCATTAGAGATCCCAAGCTGGAAGTGGGATAGTATCTCTATGGATTTCGTTTCAGGGTTACCACGTTCGCCAAAAGGAATGAATAAGATCTGGGTGATCGTGGATAGGCTAACGAAGGCCGCCATTTTCATCCCGATGAAGGACACTTGGACAATGGACCAACTAGCAAGAGCGTACGTAGACAATGTGGTGCGCCGGCACGGGGTGCCGCACGATATCATCTCTGATAGGGATAGCAGATTCGTCTCCCAGTTTTGGACCAAGCTGCAAGCAGCTCTGGGGACACATATAAAGATGAGTACGGCGTTCCACCCTATGACAGATGGACAGACGGAGCGAACTATACAGACACTGGAGGACATGTTGAGGGCTTGTGTGTTGGAATTCAAGGGAAGTTGGGAGCACCATTTACCATTGATCGAGTTCTCCTATAACAACAGTTACCATGCGAGCATCGGCATGGCGCCCTTCGAGGCACTATATGGACGAAGATGCCGGAGCCCATTGAGTTGGGAAGAGAACGATCGAGTAATGACAGTAGGACCACAACTGGTGGAGGACATGGCTCAGCAAGTTAAGGTTATCCAGGGGAAGATAAGAGCCGCTCAGGACCGGCAAAAGAGTTATGCGAACGTGAGACGGCAGGACTTGGAATTTCAAGTCGGTGACAAGGTCATGCTAAAGGTCTCACCGATAAGAGGCGTAATGCGTTTTGGCAAGCGAGGCAAACTGAGCCCACGATACATAGGGCCGTATGAGATCCTCGAGAGAGTGGGGAATCTAGCGTACCGGCTAGCACTGCCGCCTCAACTAGCACGCGTCCACGACGTGTTTCACGTCTCCCAACTAAGGAAGTATGTGCCCGACGCATCGCATGTACTCCAACCGGACGTAATCGAACTGGATGATGACTTAACCTATGAAGAAACCCCGGTGAAAATACTCGACCACAAGGAGAGGGTGACAAGGAATAAAACTGTAAGAATGGTCAAGGTCTTGTGGTCCAACCACGAAATGGAGACGGCAACCTGGGAATTGGAAGCCAACATGCGACAACGTTACCCTACCCTCTTCCAAAACGACCGGACCACAGTTATGGGAACATAACTGTATTCTTAAGGGGGGGAGGATGTAACACCCAAGGAAAACCAAATTCAAATTATTTTGAACTACGTAATGACTTGATCCCTTCACAGGGTACGTAGGCAACTTGGAAATTTCAATTCTGGGTTCAGTCAAACAATAGTCAAACAATAATCAAACAATAATCAAACAATAATCAAACAATAATCAAACAATAATCAAACAACAAAACGATGATCAACAATCGAACAACAATTCAATAACACAATATCGCAATAGTAAACAAATAGGACCATAACTCTTCGCGCGAGAAAAGCCGAAGCACAACTTCGAGGACGAAGTTGATTCTTAAGGGGGGGAGAGTGTAACACCCCAGATTTTTATCAACGTCCAAGGGAATAAAAATTTATTCCGATCAATGTTGAAATATTTCCGAGAAGAAGAAAATAATTTATCACAATAAATTATTGCTCGGAAATGAAACGCCGATAGATTTAAATTCAAAATGGAATAAAAGAGGGAAAGGAAGCCCGAAGACATTCCATGAATTGAGTAAAAATAATTGGAGTTAAGTTCATGAAGGAAAGGAATTTTAATTCCAAGAACCCGTGAAGTCGAATTACACGGGAATAAAAAAAAGACGACGGATTAGAAGCCGACGAAACCAAGACCGACGGATTTAAGATTTTAACATGAAGTTCATTTGAGTCGGGATAAACTTAAGATAAGAATTTATGACCCGAGAATGACCCGAAAAATCGAGCCCGAAAGCGTAAGAGGATAGAAGTCCGAAAGAGAGGAGGAAAAGCACGACGGATCGCACGACACCGCCCGGACCGAAGTCCAGGCGAGGGTGGCGCGCACCCGGCGCGGGGTTTAGCCAAACAGCGCGCCAACCCCGCGCCATCGCCGCGGCGACGTTTGTCGCGTTTTGGGCGGCGCGCACCCGGCGCGGCTTTTGGCCGATTCGCGCGCCAACCCCGCGTGGGAGTCCTGACAACAGCCATTGTCGCGTTTTGGCGACTTTCTTGCCATATTCCTTGACCCCTAGGTTGGGAATCCGATCTATCACGGGAGGGAACATCATTTGGACGTTATGTAATCAATCATAGCTCCATTTTCAGCCATCTAATCAATCATCCACTCCCAAACTCTCCAAAAACTCTCTCTAAGCCAAACACCTTCCGACGAACTTCCGGCGAACTTTCCGGCAACCAAATCCTACCAAGGTGGTGTGGAGATCAAGGATTTGCAAGCATTGGATTGTTGGTAAGGTGTCAATCAAGTTTCCTTATTGCTTTAAGATCATAATCAACCTTCTAACTTACGGATCTTTACTTGCAAACACGTTCGTTGCCAAAGGAGAAGAAGAACGTGTTGCGTAGATTCGTTCGTGGCGATTTTGGACAAATCGATCAACCTTAGAACGTTCAAGGAACTCACTCTCTGTAAGTTGATAACTTACATATCAATACGGGTGGTTTGAAGACATCCGAAACATTAAATCTTAAACGAAACGTTAAAATCGAACCTAAAAACCCCAATCTACGTATTTTCTGAAATCCGAGCAAAACTCTTACTTCGAGCGTTCAAACCTGAAAACTCAAAACTAAGATTTTGATCCTAAGATCTTAAGCTATATTTTGTAAAAATTTCAGAATTTTTCATCAAGTCTTGGTACCCCAAATCAAGTCGGACATATTCTGCGTTTTAAGGCTTTCAAAAATTTACAGATTTCTTAACCGAACTTGATGAGCATATTTCTATCATTTCTAGTCCGAACCAATCTTCATGATCTAAACAAAAGTTATAGATCTATGAGTCTTGAATACCTCTGTAAAATTTCATGCATTTTCATCAAGTTTTGAAACCCCAAATCGAATCGGACATATTCTGCGTTTTAAAGAATTTTCAAAGGTTCACAGATTTCTTAACCGAACTTGATGAGCATATTTCTATCATTTCTAGTCCGATTCAATCTTTGAGTTCTAAACAAAAGTTGCATATAAAAATGTCTAGTATGTGCATACCAAATTTCAGAATTTTTGAAGCTCATTTGATATGTTAAAAAGTCAAATCTTTGAGATGTGTCAAACCTGAATCCTGACAGCATACTATTTGAGTAGAAAACTTGATTTTTGACATGCTTCCCATCGTTTTTACTAAAAACTCAAAACATGAAAGTTGTTCATTGAGATGTTTTTGAGCTACTGTGAAAATTTCAGATCAATCGCCTAAGAAATGGATTTTTAAACTGAAAAGGCGTAAACTGTGACATCGATCGATTTTTGAAATCTTTTAAACAACGATCGAAATCTTGTGATACGATAAAGCTATATTTTTGAAAATCCCGTTAAACTAAAGTTGAAACAATATCGGTTACATAAAATTTAGGGGGTGAGTGCTCTGCAGGGTGCCCTCCTAATTGTGCAATTTGTGCCAAAACGGCTATGACTATCACGCGCGAAAAATCAACAAAACGGCATCTTATACTTTGCCTATCCTCTCGGGTGTATCCGTATGGGTTACTCGAGGCTCGACGGAGCGGTACTGGATATGGCATATTTGGTCACAAGAGACCAACTGCCTACCCTCTCGAGTGTATCCGTATGGGTTACTCGAGGCTCGACGGAGTGGTACTGGGTATGGCGTATAGGCTGCGGCCGCCGGATCACCGGCTAGATGAGATGTTACTTATGAAATTGGCTGAGGCCGCCGGATCACCGGCTAACTGTTACTATTGATATCCGCCGTTATTATTTTGGCCTATCCTCTCGGGTGTATCCGTATGGGTTACTCGAGGCTCGACGGAGCGGTACTGGATATGGCGTATTTGGTCACAAGAGACCAACTGCCTACCCTCTCGAGTGTATCCGTATGGGTTACTCGAGGCTCGACGGAGTGGTACTGGGTATGGCGTATCGGCTGCGGCCGCCGGATCACCGGCTAGATGATATGTTACTTATGAAATTGGCTGAGGCCGCCGGATCACCGGCTATCTATTGTTGAAATGATGGCGTAACGGGAAATAAATTAAAAAGCTCAGATTTTACGAAATTGGCTGCGGCCGCCGGATTGCCGGCTAAATTTAAATATCGTTTTGATGGTAGCGTATCGGTGAAAATTTTTAAAGCTCAAATTTTTAATTACTTTCTTACGGCATTATTCATGTTTTTAAATCATGTCTTAAATAATTGCCCATGCTTAAGTTTTAAATTATGAAATTTAAATGTGTCTTTAAAGTATGCATTATCTTCGCATTCTTTTTAAAAATGTTTTTATGCATGGCAAAAAGATTTATCTTAATTACTAAAAATCTAACCCCTTTATTGTCATGTAAGGATTAACTTACTCAGTATTTTATAATACTGATAAAAACCGTTGTTCATTTTTTTTCCGTTACAGAGTACGAAGCATGATCATTCATTGGGGGATCATTTTGGATACTTAGTTATTTATTTTACGTGACTTGCATGAACGGGTCTGTTCAACCCGTGGTTTGGCCATGTCGGCCCTATATTTCAATTTCCGCTGCATACACTTTACTTCCGCTGCTATTTTATATATTCTCGCTGCAACTCTGATGTAGTATTTTTTAAATTATCTATGAATGGGCTACTTGAATATTTTAAATCCTGAAAAACCATAGCCTTACATCTCTATAGTAAGCTCGGAGAAACCGTGTCTTGCTAGAGAGGTGTGGCGGTGGCATCCCGGCCTGGGTTATCAAATCCGGGGTGTTACAATTACCGTGCCCAAAAGAAACGCGTCAACTTTCGCGGGACGGAGGGAGTATATGTATAATACTCCTCTGTCTGACTGTTTATTTATGTGTCTTTTTTTTTTTTTTTTTAGAAAAAAAAATAAGTGTCTTACTGTTTATTTGAATGCCGACTAATGCATTATGTAACCGTTAATATCTTAAGATAAAGCGAAGTAAAGTTTATAAAAATATATATATTCTCAAACTATGTGAAAATCAAACATGTATATTTTTCTTCTATCAAACATGATATATATTCTGAAACTATGTGAAAATCAAACATGAAAATCAAACCATGTGTAATTAATCAAACATGATCTCACTTGAATATATTTTTTTTATATAACTATAAAAATTTTTTAGGTCAAACAGGAATAATAAACAGTATAAAAAGTTCAAATAGAACGGTGAAAGTAATTTATACAGGCACGTATTATAATAAATTTTATAGTAAATAAAATAAAAATATGAGATTAATGTCAAAATAGATCATTATAATCCTGGTTTCGGCTACACCCAAAGAAAAGATCAGTACAAAGGAATACTTTTATTTTAAGCGATAAGAAATACCGATTACAAAAATAAATACTTCTACAACCACATTGTATTGTAAAAATAAACAAAATTAATGACCTTTTTTTTTTCTTTTGGAGAAGCTGAATTAGAAGAAAGGATAGTGGAAGCTCATTTCAAACAAATTATAGAGAAGTAAAGGGAAGGGATAGGGGGCAAGGTTGGAAATTGAATCCCAAGCATAAGGTTGGAAAGCAGTGACTTGGCTATTCGGGCAAGTATTCATCCCCACCAAATCACCTTTTAGTAATCTATATTAATAGGAAAAAAGGATAAATATGTCCTTTTTCTTTTCAAAAAATTCAAATCAGTCATTTTTCTATTTTATTACCAAAACAGTCCTCTACAAATGCTAATTATGTTCAAATCAGTCTTTTTTTCACTAATTATATTCTAATTGCTGACGTGGCAAGGGTTTTAATTTAAACTTGACACGCGTGCATAATATTAGTCCTTTTTCTTTTATCTTTTGCCAATTCAGTCCTAAACTTTTATTTTGTTCTATTTAGTCCTCTACCCCAATCACTCATTTTTATATTAATTGGCCTCAAACCTTTCAAATTATTTCATTTTAGGCCCAGAACCTTATATTTTTTATTATTACTAATCCATTTATCAAATAAATGCACAACATAGTTCCATAAATAAAATTAAACACCAAACCTCATATATTGGGTTTGACTGCTTTGTTATCGGGTCTTTCAAGTACCGGAATTTTACGGACTCTCTCTAATAACCACTCGACCGCAACCGATTGTTCATTGGTTTTGGTTTCCTTCAGTAACAATCTACAGAATCTTACTTTGCGTCCTACCTTAGGATGTAGCAATATTTGAGTAAATGATTTAACTTGAATTTTTGGAAGGTTATGGATACAGGAAGCCTTGGTTTTATTGAAAAATATTAATATTATTAAAAATATTAACAAAATAGCCTGAATTTTATTGTCCACAAAGTATGATTGTGCTGATTGTTGCTGAAGGAAACCAGAACCAATGAACCATCGTTACGGTCGGGTGGTTAGAGAGAGTCCGTAAAATTCGGAACTTCGAAGACCCGGTAACAAAGCGGTCAAACCCAATGTATGAGGTTTGGTATTTAATTTTATTTACGGAAGTATGTTGGGCATTTATTTGATAAATGTATTAGTAATAATAAAAAAAATTAAGGTTATGGGCCTAAAATGAAATAATTTGAAAGGTTTGAGGCCAATTAATATAAAAATGAGTGATTGTGGTAGAAGACTAAATAGAACAAAATAAAAGTTTAGGACTGAATTGGCAAAAGATAAAAGAAAAAGGACTAATATTATGCACACGTGTCAGGTTTAAATTAAAACCCTTGCCACGTCAGCAATTAGAATATAATTAGTGAAAAAAGGACTAATTTGAACATAATTAGCATTTGTAGAGGACTGTTTTGGTAATAAAATAGAAAAAGGACTGATTTGAATTTTTTGAAAAGAAAAAGGACCTATTTATCATTTTTTCCTATATTAATAATTCAGGGTGTATTATAATGAAAGTGGAGGGTTGCGGTATTTGTCGTCGATAGTGTTATTATATTATTTCAAGTTGCATAGTAAGTGTGCACTTGATTTTAATTTGTTTCGATGCATATAACTTAGCCGGCGCGAAAGCAATACACCAACCGAAAAGGCAATTATTATCAACAATAATACTACTAATCATGGACAGTTGAACTCCGACTATAACTATAAATAAGGGTCGTCTCAAGAACCATTCTTTCATCAAAATTATTATTCACTTTGAACCCACCATCAAAATACTGTATATTCAATAATAATGGCTAAGCACAGCAGCTTCACCATTCTTTTTATCTCCTTTCATCTTCTCATCCTATCTTCATTGGCAATGTTCCATCCGCTTTCGCCTTCTTTTGCTTCCATCCAAAGACACTTCTGGTCCAACAATGTCGCCACCGATATGCCTACTGCTATTTCTTCAAAATTATCGCCCCTCAGTGAACTCGATGCCTATTACTATTCGGAAGCAATATCATCATCCACACCACCAAATTTCCAAGCAGATGATCGCTTCTGTAATCTTGCTAATCTTGCTTGTCCCGCTAATTCTCACACTGTAATTCGAACAGAATACATTGTAGAACATGTTAACCAAATGATCCCAATGGAGAAAGTTGATCCATTTGCATTCTTTAGGCTATCAGTTCTCAAACAAGGGAACACTATTCGCCTCGCCAATTTGACTGAACACTTACCTCGTCGCGCATTCCTTCCTCCTCAGATTGCATCCAAAATTAGTCTCCAAGCCCATGCGATCACAGAAATGTTTCCACTAATATCCACACAAGGGGTAAACGGTACACTATCACATTGCAATGCACCTGCCATAAAAGGAGTGACTAAAGCTTGTCCGAAATCTCTTGAACAAATGATAAGCTTCTCTAAAAGAACTTTGGGTGCGGAGAGGCTGCTTGCCCTGACTTCTGAAAGCACCAAAGGTTCTGGAAATCTGCTGACCATTAAAAATATCAGAAAGGTTGATGGTAACAAATTTATGGTTTGCCACGAAATGCTCCTTCCTTTTGCAGCTTACTATTGTCATTCGATTTCCTCCTCCAACGTGTATTCAGTGGAGCTGGTCGAGTCTGCCACAGGGGATCATGTGAATACAGCTCTGGCAATATGTCACATGGATACCTCGGTATTTCCAGCGAATCATGTGTCCCTTAGAATGTTAGACTTTGGTCCGGGGCAGGGTGAGGTTTGCCACTGGTTCGGTGAAATTGATCTTGCTTTCGCTGCTGCTGCTGATGCTGCTTTGATTGTTGATAGCTGATTCTGATTCCACCTAATAGTTATGCCCTTCTTATTTCCTATGCTAGGATGTATTATTTCCTAGCTAGCTGCTGTGTTATTTCATATGCTATGCTGTATTATTTCCTCGCTGCTGTTTTTGAAAATTGCTGTGATGTACTTCAACAGTACAAGTACATATTTGTTTGGTGTGATTATAAAAACTAAAAAGTATTGTGTTATTGTCTCCAAGGGTGAATATCTATTACAGCCCGTTCATTTAATTACCTTATGCTTACCTATTTATATGGATGTCATGTAGTATTTCTGTCAAACATAAATAAATAACCCAAAAAAAAAATTTGTATAATAAAAATAGAATAATCCATTATCTTACGGGACCAAAAATACAAATTTTATAGACATATGACCAGAAGTTAAACTGAGGAAAATCTGTGAGACCTCCAATTAATATTGCTGATACAAATTTTATAGACATAATGAGTTTACTGGCCGGAGCCTGCCTGGTTCAGCCAAAGAGGGCACATGAGATGAGAATGTTGCGGTCGATAACAACATATTTGGCCAACAGGCCAAGCTATTTTTGGGGCATCCGACCTGTAAACAACCAAACCTAATGCATTCACCAAATCTAAAAGTCCATAACATTTAGAAACATCCTCAAAACAACATATATAACAAGTAATCTGAAAACACGCACAAAGGCTAGATTCAATGATCATTACATAATTATGTACTAAGCTACTTGTCTTCATAATCAATAAAGCAACATAACACCACAAATCAAAAGCTTATACATGAAAACTAAGGCAAAGAAATTGTAGCACAAACTCCAAAAGACAATCCAAATAACACACAACTCAACATCCAACTATAAATCATAATCAATCAAGACCCAACATCCAACCAATTAGTCCAAACATCTTAATGCCCTCAATGAGCAGTGATATCACCTGCCATTCCAAAGTCACCCCGAGATCATCATCGCCATCGACAGGGGAGCGTGGTCTGTGTCCTTTCAATCTCTCCACGTCCTCCTCAATCGTCTTTGACCTGTGGGACCATTCCCCCATTGTTGTCTTTAAAGCTTCAAACTCATCCCTTCTGACATTGTACATGCTCGAGTCGTCAGTGGTGTCATCTCCGTAAGTGGTCGGAATAGCCTTGGCAAGCGAACCTATATATATTCATCAAGAAATATTGAAATGTCAAACATGATAAGGTACCGCAAGATTTATGTAATGTCGTATGAGCAACATCAAAAAAAAAAAAGAAATGCACCCTTACCTAAACCATAAATCGATTTGCGCCTATCACGCCCACATGCTACATCGAGGAAGAGCTGGTTTGGATCAAATTCCACCTGAGTTTCTGGATCTTGGGTTAATGTCCCCACAATAACATTGTAATCCTCCTGGTTTTGAAGTTAACAAACAATTTGAAAATTCTATAACAAACTTCTAACAAGTTTTTAATGGCAGTGAAAAACGATTCATAAGCAATACAATCAAATACAATTAAGTTTTGACAATAATGTGTGATTTGTAACATTGTACCTGGACCTCCTGATCCCGAGGTGTAATCCACTGCTCCTTCTCGTGCTTCCTCGTATGCGTGTGCTCGTGTAGTTCCGGATAGTAGACCGGCCTATCATGTTGAGTTTTCTATACAAGAAATAATTTTTTTATTTCTGTTCACACGTAATAAATTAGTTAATTGAGTAGCTTATGTTAGAAATAAAAGATAGAAATTTTATACCAGTGCCTCATGTGTAGCAAGATGTGACCTTGAACCAGCTGTGTGAATGGGGAGGGCCGGCGCATTTTCATCCCCCCGTCGACGGTTCAATTTGCCTCTGGCTTGTTTCTTTTTGAAATCTTCCGAATCCCAAATCGCCTACCATATCGCCTACCATCTGGCAGCAACTGCAGCATCCGACGGCATTGGCCTTTTATGCTTCCTTATATCCAGAGTTTAATCTTTGTACCTAGAAGTTCGTGAATTACCAACATATTAATATATTTTCATAGCCACGATATAAAATCAAGACACAAACCATCAAGAAAACTCCGAATACAAAGACATACCTTGCTATGTTCTTTTTCTCCCACTCCTTCACAATTAAATTGTGTACGGGTTCCCAACGAGCAAACTTTGCAATGCATGTACAATTTACCATCAGTAAACATACATTGAATGAGCTAATTTAATTGAAAGAGACGAACGAACCTGAAATTCACCCCAATAGAAATCTTTCGTGGCTTGTGACACCTTCCCCCAACTTATGCCCTCCTTGTCAGTCCTCAAACCATAGCATTCCGTGATTTTTTTCACAACTTTATTCGGGAAGTCAATTCTGCAGCAAGTAATAACATTAGTTTGAAAAAAATATTTACGAAATGGTTAACCATTTAAATAATTAACTTACACTCCCTTCTTGTTCAGTCGAATCAATATCCTATTTTCTCCAGTCTGTTGCGCTGGCGCATTCACAACATTATTTCCAGCCCCTAAAAAAGAAGATTTAATGACATTACATTATATAACACTGTTATAAATTCATAATATGCATACCTTGGGACATGTGGTGGCGGGATCTTTGGTACAGCAGGCTCGTCAGCGTCGGGGGCACCATGTGGTTGCTCTTCCGAACCTAAAGCAGAACTGCCATTCAAAAGTTTAAAACAAACCAAGATTAATAGGATATTATGTATAAAAAATTAAATAAAAACATATGAAACTTTTGACAATTTCCCACTATATGAGTAATTTCTGAAAAAGAATAATCCCGGTTTACTTTTTATTTAATGAAACAAAATTATGAAGATGGAGTTGGGATTAGGGATATATTTATAGGTTGTCACGTTTTTATATACTCATGTAGGAAACCGTGGCCCGAAAGCGCACGGTGTCAAAAATTGCAGTAATTTATAGTAAGACCGGATCGTTCACTGGAGGATGTGCGATAGAAGCAGGGCCCACGTCGTTTACTAAGATTTTCCACTCGGTTACTCGATTCACGTTTTGCAATGGTTTCTAACAACTACTCGACAATAATTTAGACTAGACTATGAAAGCAATTAAAATTATTCTACAAAGCATGGTAAATTTACTCTAAGAAAGCAATAAAATTATTCTAAGAAAGCAATTAAAATTACGCTACACTATCTAGAAAGCAGATTTAAAATGTGACAGAAGGGACAGGGAGACAATAATAAAGATTGGACAAGATTCAGATGAAACACAATTAAACTTCCATTTTAATACACAGATCTTTGTTTAGGATAATCAATCAGTTAGCTAACTCTCATGCTTTCAATATTATGTTCCATTTAATAGACAGATACTTACAGTAAGAATTTACATGCTCTTAAGACGACAAAATCTAAGATACCACAGACTTACAACTGCTCCCGTCAGAGCGTGTCATTTATCTGTGGTGGACAAGCAACACCTAACACATCATTAGTTGAAGTGCCAATTACTCCTATCATTCCCCCATGCCACACTCAAAGTTTCAAATCAAGTCCCAAACCATTCCATAACTCTTAAACCTTACAACCGGTGGCCAACCTCTAATTCTTCCGAGTGACCTCTATAAAAGCATTTAAAAGAAAGCAGTAAAGAAAGCAGTAAGGAAATCATTTAAAATCCTATCACTCGGAAGCTTCAAAAGTTATCTCATTCCGTTAGTATAAAAGAGCCCCTGGTCTTAGTGACCAGATGCAGATCTAGAACTCCCTAAATATCAATAAGCCACAGGGCTCACAACATTTGGGTAGTTATGAGATACAAACTGAATGAAACAGATCCATGAGTGAATCTGTTCCGGATGTACTCACTCAAGACTCAATTCTAGGCTTTGGCAGAAGAAGATAGCAGTTGAAAGAATACTCAACCCTACGTTAGAAATTAACCAAGGCCTACATGTTGTTCCTCTAGTATTATTTATCACATCTCATCTACACCCAAGTGGATATTGATTTGATGCAATATTTAATATAAGATTTCCAACATATAGCAATTTTGAGAGACAAATTGATATTTGAAAATCATTCCCTAAACAGGTACTAAACTCTCAATTAAAACACAGATACTGTCAGTCTAGATGAGACTTTTTTTTTTTAAAACATAAATGTTTATTTCCACTTAAATAATAGCATCAAGATTACATACGACAACCAGAAACACACCTGCTCCAAAGAGGCGGCCACTACTACTATCAATACATATACACCACAGCCTCCAAAACTGGTGCATACAACACCACCACTAAACCCAGTACGCGCCTAGAACAATAATAATAATAACATACACTCAGGAACAAAAAACTCCAGGCACACCTTTGATATTGTCACCAGAAGCGTCTTAGAAATCAGAATCAACAATCAATCAATCAAAACCAACCTTCGACAGTTCCTTCTTTTGCTGCGCCTCTCCTCGCCCAGTTGTCAGCGATTGAGTTCCGTTCTCTGTAAATATGTTGCACTCGGATATCCCCACCGCATCTAAACACTGCCATAATGGGAATAAGCAGTCTGTTAAATCTCCATGGAAGCCTCCCTGGTTCCCTCATCCATGCCACCACATTATGGGAGTCACATTCGAAAATAATTCGCGGTAATGGGAAGCCTTGATCTCGTACTAGCGCCTCACAAACTCTACTAATGGCTGTAATTTCAGCTTCCGAGGAGTCCGTCCACCCAATATGGTCCGAGAGTATATACAGCACTTCTCCCTTGTCATCTCTTATAACACCCCCAATTTCGGCCGGCCCAGGATTCCCAAGCGACGACCCATCTGTATTTACTTTCCACCACCCTACCACCGGTCGTTCCCACTGAAGCTCACCCCTCTGCACCGTACAACCGAGCCCCCTGTGCATCACTAGGCTCCCAGGGAAGCCTGAATCCAGGCAGGCATAGTTTGCATCCACCCCCCCTCCCTGAGCTCCTTGCCACCAAAATCCGATCCTCCACCTTATCTCAGCCTCATTTGTTCCTTTTACAAACGGGATCCCCTGGAAAGCAGCATTGTTCCTATGCCTCCACACTGGCCAAATTATGGCCATTCCCACCAGTAGCCACGCCTCCAACCGACCTCTCTTATGCTGCACCCCAAACCACCACGGCAGTAACAACTTGGCCTCATTTGGCATAGCCCATTTAACATCAAACCACTCCACTCCGGCATACCATAGATCGAAAACCATAGGGCACTTACAGAATAGATGATCAATAGATTCTACACCCGCCTCGCAGCAAGGACAAAGAACATTTGAAATATTCGGGCATCCTCTCTTTACCAACACCTCCCTTACTGGAATCGCGTCTTTGATGATTTTCCACACCAGAATTTTTACCTTCATTGGGCATTTGATTTTCCAAAGTATTTTCCAGAACCAGCGCCATTCAACTTCAGCTGCCCCTTCCTTTCTACTCCAGCACGAGCGTATGGAGAAGCGGCCGTTCCCTTCCTCAATCCAACGAACTCTATCTTCCATGAATCTATTTAGTTTATGACAGTTTAGTATCGATAACATACTTTGCCACACATCCACTTCCCAATCAAACAACCCCCTTCTAAACTTGATATTCCAGCACCAAACCAGCCCTTCCCATTCACCGAAGTCCCTAACCTTTCCCTCCTTTTTCACTGCCAGCGCATATAACCTTGGAAAAGCCTCTTTTAGCACCAACCCACCTCCCAACCATCGATCCTCCCAGAAACTCGCCCTACCCCCATTGCCTATTTGAATCACCCATCTGCTCCCTTCCCCGTCATCCCCAAAACTCTCCCAGGCTCTACTAATATACCCCCACACCGACCTGTCCTTCCTCGCCTCCGGCACCATTGGGTTGGTATTAGCATAATACTTAGCATCTATTACTTCCTTCCATAGTGCCTCTTCCGCTCCAAACCTCCATTTCCATTTTAGTAGTAGAGCATCATTGAATTCCTTGACATTCCTCAAGCTTAGACCCCCATCTTCTAGATGAGAGCATACATCACCCCAATTTATAGTGTGCATCCTTCTCCCCCCATCCCATTCATTCCAAAAGAATATTCTCTTCAATTTCTCTAAACGTTCCGCCACTTGCTTTGGAACCTTGAAAATAGAGAGAAAGTATGTAGGAAAGCTGTTTACCACTGTCTTAAGTAAACATAACCTCCCAGCCTGTGATAGCATCTGTCCTTTCCATCCGGCCAACTTCTTCTCCACCCTGTCTAACACCGGCTTCCAAATCTCCTTCCCATTAATCCTACCCCCGATTGGAATGCCTAAATAATTCATAGGCCAATATCCGATCCCACACCCCAGCGCTGCCGCAGCCTCTACCAAAACTTCCTGGGAGCAATTAACTCCATAAATACTACTCTTGCCGTAATTGATTCTTAGGCCCGTAGCCATGGAAAAGCACCTTAGGATTCTCTTAAAAATTACCACCTGATGAATTTCCCCTTCACAAAATAGCAATGTATCATCAGCATATTGCAAATGAGTTATCAATGGTCCTCCTCTCTTCACCTCCAATCCTCTCAACACCCCCAACTCCCCGGCCTTCAACAACATTCTATTTAGCACTTCACCAACTAACAAAAATAAATAGGGGGAAAGTGGGTCACCTTGTCGCAGCCCCCTGTGCATCTTGAAGTACTTTGTTGGGGATCCATTGATTAAAATGGCAGCTGCAGCAGACTGGACAAAGGCCCTCATCCATTTGATCCAATTCTCCTCAAAGTTCATAATCTCCAAGACCCTGAATAATGCCGCCCATGAAACATTATCATAAGCCTTCGCGAGATCCATTTTAATAACAAATCCCCTTTTTCCCGCTAATTGAGTAGAATTAATAATCTCTGCCGCCACCAACACTCCATCCAAGATCTGTCGGCCTTTGACAAAGGCCATTTGAGCCTTTCCAACCACATTCCCCAACACCTCCTTCAATCGGCTTGCTAACACTTTAGCCACGATCTTATATACGCTGCCCACTAATGAAATTGGTCTAAAATCACCGAACTCTGACGGATTCTCTACCTTCGGTATTAAAGTAATAAACGAATTTCCAACTTTTCCGGGCAGAATCCCTTTCTCCTCCAGTCCCTTAAAAACTTCCATAACATCCCTTTTGATAATTCCCCAATACTTCTTGAAAAATCCCAGGTTGAATCCATCTGGCCCCGGGGCTCTGTTCCCATCACAACCCCATATTACCGACTTTACCTATTCTTCCTCAAACCTCCTGTGCAGCCACCCCTTCTCCACATCTCCAACTCTTTGTAATCCAATATCAGAGAAACTAAATATCTCAGCAGCAGGTTGAACGAACAGTGCCTTAAAATATTCGACCGCCTTTTCTTTAATCATCTTCGGCTCCTCATATAAAACTCCTCCGAATTTTATTGCAGCAATATAGTTCCTCCTTCTGCGCATCCCAGTTACTGCGTGGAAAAACTTAGTGTTTTGGTCACCCTCTTTGAGCCACCGGATCCTAGACTTCTGTAGCCATCTCCGTTCCTCCGCTAACAGTACATTCTTTAGATCTCTTTTCTTTTTACACCACTCCTCCCTCGGCACCCCTTCAATGCTGACTCCCTGGTGACTCTCTTCAATCTCACAAATCTCCTCCTACAGCTTCTTAATATGGTTGTCTAAGACTTTTGCCCCATAGCCGTCCCACCCCCTAATTCTAGCTGCCAACACTTTAAGCCGACCACTTAACTTACATTTCCAGTGAGTTCTATCCTCTTCCCACGCTGCCTTCACAAGATCAAGGAACCCTGCTTCCTCCAACCAATAATTATATAGCCTAAAAGGTTTCGCTCCCCACTATTTCCCCCCCACCTCTATCCTAACTGGATAGTGATCCGAAGACACAGACTCACACCTCTTTTGAAACACCCCCCCTCCCGGCAGCACCAATTCGACGATAGTAAAAATCTATCAACACGACTACAAACACTCCCACCCCTACCATACCAAGTATATAACCCCCCCTCCATAGGCAAATCCACTAACCCCACCCGGTCAATAAACTCCCTAAAATCTCTCGCCAAATCCGTATCCTCGACTGAACCTACCCTCTCACAATCCCAAAGTACGGCATTGAAATCCCTTGTTATACACCACGACTCTCCATTCCCGGTATTACATTTGCTAATCAACAATTCCCAGAATTCAGCCCTCTCTCGACGACCATTCGGTGCGTGTATACAAAACACATTCAGCTCCCCGCCAAATCCCCCCACCTTGCCCCTAACCCATATGAAATTATGCTCTTTTTCCACAACACAAAACGAGCCCCAACTCTTGTCCCATACCACCAACAAGCCCCCTGCACTACCAGCAGCAGACTGATAGCAGAAATCACACTCAGACGAACCCCATAACCTATGCACCAACCTATCCTTAATCTCAACCATCTTTGTTTCTTGAAAACACACCATCGATAGTCTCAAACTCTTACAAAGCCGCACAACTCCCCTCCTCCTCACACCCCACTCAGCCCCCTCAAATTGCAAGTGATGATCTTCATTAATTCTTAAAAAACTCAAATCCCTCAAATCCTGAAGCTGCCTCATCTACTTTTCCTTGTCTAATTCCTCCATAACCCTTAATTCAGCCTCTTTCCTACCGACCAAACACCTCAGACCCAACCGCTCCGCCAGGGCCAAAGTTTCCTCCACCTCCGAATAGTCGACTAGCTGGACCCCCTCCTGTAACCTTACCGTAGCAAATTGCAAAGGAGCAAAACTCTCATCATCTTGCCCGAGCAAATTATGCACCGATGTCGCCCTACCCTTGCTACCTCGCCCATCCCCTACTTTTGTCTTCCCACCCTTACGGCCCTTCACCTTACATCTGCCAAGCACAGTCGCAAGAGCTTTATTTATTGTCTCCAACTCCTTACTTCTTCCCATCTCCACTAATTCGCCCCTTTCATGACCGACTCTAGAAGGTAGCCCTGTCTCCATGATCTCCCCACTGGACCGCCTCTCATTCAACGCCGTCTCCTTTCCACCCTCCGCCTCGCTCGGGCCCCGCCCCGTCACTTCCATCTCCGTTCCTTCCATTAATTTGTTTCTCGAGCCTTCCCTGGCACCCCCCGAGTCCTCCCCCCTATTTGCTCCTGGAATCGTTGACCTCTGAGAGGAGATATTCGGCCCATCTTTATCACTTGTTTCCAACCCCCTCGGCCCATCCAAATTAGCTTCAGGCCCATGCCAAACCACTCTCCCATCCCAACTACTCACCCCCATCAGCGGCCCATCAGACTTAAAGCCCACACTTCCCCCTGAGCCCATCAACTCACTTTCTGCCTTTAGTACTCCACCTAGGGAAGCGATATCAACCTCTTGAATGATTGTGTTTACCTCCCCAGCCGCACTATTCGAATTTTGTGCTCCCCCATGCACCGCCCCCTTTGTCCCTTCCACTTCCCCATGCACGTTGGGCCGGGACTTCCTATCGTCTGTCTTCCTCGGTGAGCCCACCGGAGTCTCCATCTCCGATCTCCCTCCGGTTGCTCGCCCTCCACGTCCCCCCGTACAGACTCAGCCACCACCACCGGCTCACAAAAATTTATTACCACTCTTACGTAGATCATATCATTTCCAATTTGGATTCTCACCACTGCAGGCGCCATTTTATCCCCTTGTAAAGCTACCAACATCCGTACCCTATCCAGTCGTTTTCTCCCTGCCGTCTCACTGTCGACATTAATCACTCTCCCCCAGCCAGCCACCAGACGCCTGAGGTTTTCTTCACTCCATACGTTAAATGGCAACCCGAAAACATAGATCCAGACCAGATGTTTTCGAGCCATCACACCTGCTGTCCACTTCCTCTTCCATAAGATGAACTCCCGATCTCCCTGATCTTTTAAAAAATAATCTCTTTGCTCTACCAGTCTAGATGAGACTTAATCGCTGACTCTGCTTCTAAGTTCTCAAAATCAACCCCCAGTAGAATATGAGTTAATCATAACTGTCAAATTTATCCCTTACTCAGATCCGGATTTTATAAAGGAATTTTTGTTGGAAATTTTTAGTGCAACATTTGATTTAGATCAAGACTTCTATGTCCAAGGGAAGGATCCCAAAATAATTATGACCGCAACGCTTACATAATAATATCATGCATACATGTATATGAGAAGTAAAATAAACAACCCCAAAATATATGGTGGGGTTAGACAGAATTTGATACACAAAGGTGGATTAGCCTTGAGATAAGAAGAAATTGGCTAAAAAGAGTGCTAGAAATAACTGGGGTGATCTGGACTGCAAACATCTGCTATCCAGTTCCCAATTATTCCAGATGGGATGTTTTTTAGACAGTAAGGATCCCTTAATGACAGTGATCGCTATCATCGAGGGTCCTACTGATGACAGTCACTTATGACTGTCATTTCTGTCCAATTTTGTGTCTTAGGGAACAATTTTTGATCATATTCTTTCTGAGAATATTGATAAAGAATGGAAAAGTCATGAAAAGATCTTGGAAAGAATAAAGTTTAGGAAATATCTGGGAATTGCATAAAATAGCTCGGAAGTTGTAGATTTTTCCATAAGAATTTCTCGCCATGTTTTTATCCGCAATAATCCTTGTTGTGTTTATCAAGCAGGATACAAGTGCAAGCTCGCAGTAGATGTCGCGAGGGAAGAATGGAAAGGTTGCGGGAACCTTAAGGTGGAATCAGCGCAAAGATCGAGTAAAGACATACAGTTGAAAGCCACGCGATGACTCAAACCGACATCGCGTGAGAAAGAAAGTCATGCAAGCCCAGGAAGCTGTAAGAGTCAAGGCGAGAAAAGTCATTTGAAGAAGGATCGAGATTGCCTCATTTTGATGAGAAAGATAACTTCATTTCAACTCACGCTTTGATAGAACTGGGACAAGGCGTGAGGAGTGCTACTCTGACGCGAGCGGTTATTTTCCAGGTGGATGGAAGTTATTCGCACACATCTATAAATATGACCCCTGGGAGATCAGCTCAATATAACTGGAAGGATGCAGAGTTTAGCTCAATTTTACTCTCCCGTTCAGTTTTAGAGTTTTCTTAGGTAGGTAGTTAGGTTTTTACTTTTCTGCAAGTATTTCGTATTCTTCAGATTTGTAATTTTGATTCTGCAATTAGATTTCTCCAATTTTAGTCAGTAGATTAGCTTGATAGTACTCTGGAAAGGAAGATTTGTTGTTGGGAACCAGTTTTGAGCAAATGTGTTCACAACCGATGTCTGAACTACTTTGTTGGACCAACTACGTCAACAGCAGACAAACTACGTAAAGGAAGAAGAGCTGGCGAATATACTCATGAAGATTCTTCAACGGCTAGCTGATCTTCTGCCCGGATCCCGCGCACGAAGTAAGGAAATAAGGATCTCCTAATCCGGGCAACTCCATTCCAAGGATCTGTGTAATTATGGTAAGAATATCTTACCTTGGAATGGAGATGCGGTGGTTCTCTTCAAAAAGGACGGCGGAGGACGACTGAGATTATTCATCTTCTCCCTTGTGCGATTAAAATCTTGTGTGCTAAGAGAATCACATTCCTTCCGAGTTCTTGAATTCATCATCTTGAAGGAAAACATACGATCAACACTTCCTCGAGTGGATTGATCGAAAGTGCTACTGTGAACTTGATTGAGGACGACAGATTCAATCAAGGCTTTCGAGGAGTTGTCAAACTCAAGAGCTTAATTGAAAGATTCAAGTAGGAGAGTCGCCAACAGGTTTCGGCCAAGGGCAAACTTGAAGGAGGAGCCTTCAAGGGATTTAAGCAAGGTCGGGGAGATCTTCACCAAGGCAGGGGGAGTGTCTTGGTTTGACAATTCAGTCTGCTTGGTGATTGGAGTTGGGCGAAACAAATCACTATTGTTTAGATCGAGGATCAAGTCAAAACAATTAGTGAATCTCCTGGATTGGTATCCCCCAGACGTAGGCTTGTGCCGAACTGGGTCAACAAACCTTGAGTTCTTTATTCTTACAGTTTATTTACTTTCCGCTGCTTAATATCTTAAACTGTTTAACGTGTCCACGAAAGGTGTTTGAACTAGTTTTCAGGACTACTCAATTGGTTATCCACGCAAACGGACCTAACAATTGGTATCAGAGCCACACGCTTTGGAAAGCGAGATCCAGACGTAGAAGCATGGAAAACCAAGGCGGATCAGTAACCAGACCTCCATTGCTCGATGGATCCAACTATGCTTATTGGAAAGATCAAATGGAGGCCTTTCTTATCGCTCTAGATGAAGGGGCTTGGGATGCAGTAGAAAATCAATACCATCCTCCAGTAGAAGAAAAAGGCGGTGTAAAAACTATCAAACCAAGGAGTGAATGGACTGCTGCCGAGAAGCTTGCTGCTTCAAAGAACTCCAAAGCCCTGAATGCCATTCACAATGCTCTCACAAAGGATCAATACAGACTCATCGCTAGATGTAAGGTCGCATACGATGTCTGGACTACTTTAACCAATACCTACGAGGGTATGGCTCCGGTAAAGAAATCTAGGATCATTACTCTTGATGCTCAATTTCATAAGATTTCTATGGATGATAATGAATCAGTCGGCCAATATATTGGTCGTATTCGTGATCTAACCAACCAAGCTCTTCAGCTTGGCAAAGTGTATTCTCAGCAGGATATTGTAGGAAAAATCATTGGGACGCTTCCGGAAAGGTTCCATGCAAAAGTAGCCGCACTTGAACTATACAAAGACTTTGATAAATTGCAGGTCGATGAACTAATGGGAATCCTACAATCGTGGAAAATGGATCACTGCCCCAGGGGCAAAAGTAAACCAGTGGCATTCAAATCCGTGACCAAGGATGTGGATGACTCCTCCATGGAAGATCATGATGACTACAGTGACGAAGAAGAATTGGCCATGCTGTCCAAAAGACTCAATCAGATCATCAAGAACCGTAGATCTAGATTCAACTCATCTTTGAAGAAGGATGCCGGGACATCAAACTCAAAATCCAATCAGAAAGGCTCGAAGTCATTCGACAGAAATAAATCCAAATCTTCTAAGACTGAAAATGACAAGGAGATAATTTGTTTTGAATGTGGGGGAAGAGGACATATGAAGAAGGACTGTGCCAATCTTAGACCAAAGGAGTCAAGCAAATCTTACCAAGTAACGTTCAGTGACTCTGAAGATGAGAAGGAGTCCAATGAACATGGTGCAGACTATGGAGTAGCCTTCATCGGCACATGGGATTCAGACAGTGATGATGAACCCGAGGCAGGTATTGGTACTAACTCAGTCAATATGGTTTCCTCTAACGTGGTTCGTTCTGTTGCTAGGGATCAGGATGAAAGCATCAGTAAACTTAATGATCTCTATGAAGAAACGTTCGAGAAACTGGAAATTTCTATTGCTGAATCAGTGGAATTACATGTTGAGAATGGAAGCCTAAGAAAACAACTCCAAAGTCTCACAAGCAGAAATCAGGAACTTGAAAAGGTGTTCAAAGAACTGTCTGAACAGGTGAACGAACTACGTGAGAAAAATGCAGAACTCCAGAAAGACAATAAGGATCTGGAGGTTGAAAAAGTTGACTATAAACTATGGTACTATAGTATGCTTGGAAAGAAAGATGCTCTTCACACCGAACTTACCGAAGTTCAAGACAAGCTTGCCAAAGCTGAAAGCACTCTAGCGGCACTAAACAAAGGAAAAGCCAAGTTAGATGATGTAATTGCTATGGGAAGGCCGAGCAGTTGATGCACCCTGTGAAACCACACTTATACAAGCTTGAATTGTACTAAAATATGTCCAACATTAGTGCATTTTACCTTAATTCATTGCACTTTTAGGTGTATTTCATGTGTTTTTATTTTTCAAGTGATCATGGTTAGATTTGGCTTATTTAGGTTAAATTTACCATGTTTTATGTGTTTTTAATAAGACTTTGGCAAACCTAATACATTGCAATGTTGTTTCAGGCATTAAAATGAAGAAAGAAGATGTTCGGAGGTCAAAGGATGTCAAATTCGGAATTTTCAACACTGGAAGGCTCCAGAATGCGCCACATATGCATGGCGGCGCATAAAAATGCTCTCCAGCGCCACTTTATGCGCCACCTCAACACTTGGGAAAATTTCGGATGGAAAATGCTCCAGGATGCGCCGCTTAAGCTTGGTGGCGCATAAAAACACCTCCAGGCGCCACTTTATGCGCCGCTGTTAAATTAAAAATTGGGAAATTGTCAGAATGCACCGTTTCTTCTTGGCGGCGCCTAAAACCACCTTGGAGCGCCGTTTTATGCGCCATTTGTTGAAAATTATGGAAAATCGTCAGGATGCGCCAACCCTTCTTGGTGGCGCCAAAAACCCATTCCGAGCGCCATTTAGGGCGCCACATTCGCGGTTTGGAGGTTTTCTAACCTCCCGAACACGGTTTTAAAGCCCGTTTCTTCCTCATTTTCGTAAGGCAGACTCATAATTCGACCAAAAACTCTCAGGAGGACTCTGCAACTTTGGAGAAGAAGATCGAAAACACCAAACCATGCCGGAGAAAGTGATCGGAGCGTCTTCTCTGACTGTGTTCTTCGCATTCTAGGTGTTGTCTTTCTTTTTCTCGCTTAGCAATGTTTAGGATTTGCTTTTAGACATAATTTCCTACTGCTTTCATGTTTGTAAATGGATTTCTATGTTATTCGTGTTAGAAGTGTTCTAGAACGGGAGTTCGGAATTACTTTGAAGTACGAATCTATCTTTTATGGGAGTAATATAAATGTCGCTGTTTTATGTTGTAATTTGGAGTAATCTGCAAAGATGTTAGAATCTGTATTAGGATTGTTAATCTGCTGCATAAGTTTGGTCGATAAATCTATTTAGGCAAAAATCTGATGTTTTATATTTTTATCTGCTAAATCTTAATTGATCGATCAATTTGCAATTTCTACTTTTAGCAATCTGAAAATCATTCTAATCTGTCTACATCTTAAAATTAATAATCTAATCCATTTTACCATGTTTTATTGTTATTTTACCATAATTGTTAGATTATTTACACTATTCTGCATAATTAAATGTTAGAATCTAATCTGTTTGATTTCTACTTTGCTAAATCGGGAGATAAAAAGTGGAAATTAGATTTTAGTACCGGTCTTGGGAATAAATCATATTAAAATAGATTTTGGCATGTACACGCTGATTTGGGAAATGAAATGTGTCGTTTAATCACAATAGGAAAATTTGTATGCTTGGGAAAGACTCAAATTTATGCCTAGACTGATGATTGCAGAATGTTAGATAATTTAATTTGCTTCCATGAAGTCTGTTTTTACAAATTATGAAAATTAGGAAATTGGCATATATTTAATCTTTATAAAATCATTAATTCTGCTGAAATTGATCTTTTTAGACATTGGGAAATGCTAAATCATTATGCAATTTCACTTTTATATAAAGATGGCATGTTCTAAATCATTACAAGCATATATCTTATTTTTATTTTTTATTATATTAAATTTTTATCTGCTTTATATTTATTTTTATTGCTATCAGTTTAATTTGATCATCATTAGAATTAAACAAACTCTTTTCAAAATATAAAATATATTATTAATGAACTTAAAATGACTAAGTTTTCTCCAGAATGAAATAATATTCTGAATTCCCTTGGGTTCGACCCGGTATTCACCGGTTTTTATTACTTGATGACAACCATCCGCTTGTGGTAAAATATGAGTGGTGAAAATCACCCATCAAGTTTTTGGCGCCGTTGCCGGGGAATTATTGTGAAAATTATGTTGTTTTAAGTTCATTTGAATACATTTATGTCATTTCTACTTTTTAAATATTGTTATAACTTTTTGCTATTCTATGTCGTGCAAGGGCATCAAGCTAAATCAGTGTGTGATCCCGAAATTTGAAAGAATATTGGGTTTCTCATCTAAAAAAGAGAAAGATTTACAAGAGAATAAGTGTGAGGATGTCGGCGAGGTGCATGCAGCATATATAATTGAGGATTTCAAATGGATAGCCTCGATTGGAAAGCCACCTACATTTTTAAAGGTATTACCAACACACTTGAGGTACGTATTTCTCAATAAATTAGGTTACTTTTAATTAAATGCATTACATCAAGTGTTGATATTGGATGCTAGAAAATTTGAGATTAAATTCCACCTCTTGACAACATTACAACTTTAATGAGTTTTTTTTGAGGGAATGCTGATATATTAGAATGTTAATCAATAATTTTCTTATGATTGCATTACCTTTATTTAAATTATTGTATAAAATTGTGGAATTTGATCTTATAACTTATGAATGATAGGATCATGGAAGTGCACCCACCATTTAGAGCTTTAATTTAGAAAATGGTGCATTTGTTTTTGAAAGCTAATTAGGAAATGGAATTCATATACTGCCGTTGCATGCTTAGTAATAGTTTTTTTTTAATAATCTTTTGCTTAATATTTTTGATTTTCTTTTATTTTAGTTTATATGCTTTATTTTACAATAAAAATGGTTCTTGTTAAAAAAAAAATTGGTTCTTGCATGATTTTCATTATATGTAAATTTGGAGTGACTCTTAAGAAATGAAGTGATTAATAACTAAAATATTTTTGTGGTGATTTAAGCGAATATGATAAAAAGGCTGTAATAAATTGATGAGAGAGGGGTTGATGAAAATGAACATAATTTTATAAATATTTATAGGAGATGATTAGAACTAATTAGGATAATTTTTCTTAAGATGAATAGGAAAATGGATGGAATATTATGTTTCGATTAAGCAAATCACACCCTTATTTTTGCTACAAAATTTGCACAAAACTGAATTTTTGATGCCACTCTTCATAAATGGTTTTCTAAAATTCAGTTAAGCACCAAAGTAACACAAGCAAGACATTTTGGGCATCATTTTCACCAATGATGCGTAAATACTTGTTTGATTACCACATGTAGTATTAAATGGAATTGTTGGGTTTGTGCCAAACTTGAATTTTTACAAAAGTCCATTCTAATTCATCTCCAATTAGCTCAAATTTAATCATAGATCTTCTAATTGGGCTTAAAAACCTACCCATTTAATGTAAACCTTAAAAATAAATAAATAATAATAATAATAATAATAATAATAATAATAATAATAAAAATAATAATAAAATAAAATAGTCATCTCCATCATGTTCTCTCTTTCACAGTCCTCTCTCTATTGAATCTCACAACCGCAGTCATCATCCTCAATTTCCTGTCCACCACAGTTCAAAAAATAATAATAATAATAATAATAATAATAATAATAAATAAAAATAAAAATAAAAATAATAAATATAATAATAATAATAATAATCATCTATTTTTGTTTGTCTTTATGATCATATTTATGGTTTATGTTTGTTTTTATTTTCATTTTATGTCACGTTATGCTTATTTGTTTAGGTTTTTAATGTTGATAATAAAATATGCAACCATATTCTAATTTAATAATAAATAGTGCATGTTATGTGGTGAAAGTAGAAGCTGAAATGTACTCGATAATTGAAGCTGAAATTGAGGCTCAAGAACCCTAATTTCTCAAATTTGGGGATTTCTTATTAAAGTGCTTCAAAGCTTCAATTTAGGGTAAGTATAGCTATCCTAGTTCAATAATCTGTCCAATTTTGTGATTTGGAATGCATTATTGTTGGTATTTGTGCTGTTGCATTGATTTTGGGTTATGTAGAATGTGGGATTAAAATTGATTTAAATGTATAAATCCTTGTTTAAAATGCACAATGAGTGTTAGAACATATTTTCAAGCCCTATGCCAAATTTATAGAGTGTTTATAAAATTTCAGATTACAGCTCTTTGGAAAATCTTATTACTGTCTGAAATCTGAAATTTTCTTATAAAAATGGGTTAAAATAACATGTTTAATCTTTTAAGTTGATCTATAAATATTGTTAACCATGTTGTTTTAATCTACATTAATAAATTTTGGTAACATTAAAGCTTGAAACTTCATGTTTTCTCTAATTTATGAAAAAGAAACATTTTTATTGTAAAACTCATCCTATGACTTTTTAACTAAAAAGGCAAACTTATGTTATTTAAAACAATAAACTAAAAGTTCTTGATCATTATTTCAAATCATTAATAAGAACTAGTTTGCTAATTTGGTTAGCTTTAAGTATTAAATCTGAAAATTTTAACAAAAAGGGAGTTTTGGTAACTTAAAAATGTGTTCTTTTTAATAATAAGTTTTAAGTTCTAAAAAGTGATTTTCTTAAATTTGTAAGAGACTTAGAACTTATAGCTTTTAAAATAAAATATATTGGTCATTTAGTTGTTTAGATCCCACATTCTAGGTTGATATATGTTTGCTTTATACAATGCACTTAAGTTAAACTTTTGGTTTAAACTTAAGTGTGAGGATGGGGAGGAATGCATATATTTATCACTAACCCGAAGTTTTTGTGTAACCAGGTTCCACAAATAATGTATAAGAAATACCTTTGTTACTTGGTTGGATGTTTTTGCTATGAATATTGGTTTGCTCTGCTATGCACTACTTAGGTGTTTTATTTATAGTGAATATGGTAAGCATGTGGTTAAGTTTATATTTATGTTTAAGTTATGTTTATGCATGTTTTTAATTCTAATAAAATAGCTCTTACTTGAATCATGTTAAACTGGAATGTTGTGAGCTGTTGATTTGATAATATGAAAGCAAATAACCATGATAATTGATGAAAGAAGCGGGATTAATGTTGTTGAAGTGTCGAATCTTTATGATTTTACACAATGCAGGCATTAAAATCAATAAATTATGATGTATAGATCATATTAAAAAAGCTAAAATTTTTATCTATTTAAAAAGTATGATCTAATTCAGTCTAACTTTTTAAATGCATGCTATATTCTTATTTTTGAAATTAAAAAGTTTTAATCCTATATTTTAAATATTTCATTATGCACTTAAACTAAACTGGTAGTTCAGTTTAAGTGTGAGGATGGAGGAGTTTCTATTATGATCACATTCTCGAAATTCTTCATCAACAGGTCCATTTAGTTTATTCAATGCATAAACAATTTATTTAATACATTATCCATGGTTGAATTATCATGAAGAATGAGGTATATTTTGCTATAGTTTGCATTTTGCTGTAAATTCTGCTCTAGAACTTATGATGTTTTGCTTTTGGTGAATTCTGAAATTTATTATCGATCAAATCTGTCCATACTTCTTAAAGTTGCTGGAAATTGTTGTTAAAATGTTATAATTTGAGTTATGGATGGTGTTTTATGATTCTGATTACTTAGGAATTCCCATATGCACTAACAATCATATTTTCTTGAGTAATTGTTACATATAAATATTAGAAGCAGGATATGCCAACAAAGGAGCAAGATGACAGCCGTGATGATGAAGTGAAATTCAAAGCCCTAAACATTCCAGGTGTGATCTTTTCATGTTTTATGTTTACTAAATTGCATGGGAATAAATGGATAAGAGCTTAGTTAAGTTTTTAATATTTCTTTATGTTTAGAATAAATATGGTAAATGCTTTAGGTTGGATATGTTGAATATGTTAGATTAAATTGTGTTTTCACAGTGTGCTATTATTTGAATTACCACATCACAGCCAATCTTAAGAGAAATCTGAATAAGTCTAATTGTTCTGCTTAGATCCGATTTTACAACTTAATGAGCATTATGATTCTTAGTTTAAAGTCCTAGACTTTGTTAAATTGTCATGCTAGTTGTTCGAACATGGGTGACAATTCTATTTACTTTGCAGAAAGCCTTTGATTAATTAGATTGGTTTATTTGTTATCTGGAGAGTTATCATTATTTTTATATGAATATGCTCATTCCAAGTCTTCCTAAATGCTTAATTACACATAAAGTCAGAGTAAAACCCCTATATAAAAATAAAAATCAACAATTAAATCTTGCAAAAAGAAAAAGAAAAGAAAAATTAGAAAATGCAAGATCAAAAAAAAAAAAAGAGAATGTTGAATAAAAGGGTATTAAACAGAATATTTATAAACTCTTGGCTATATGACTGGCACGTATTCTTAGACATGAGTAGCTTTTGGAATTCAACCGTCTACAACTCAGCCAAAGTGTCTAGAATAATTGTGAAACCGAGTCATTAATTGAGCATATTTGAAGACGGGAATAGAAAAGCATATTTACATTATTCACTCTCCCATTTTGAGTTGCTATGTGTGATTAATCTGCTTTTTGTACTGTAAGTGCTTTGGACACCTGGTTTTGATAGCTGATGCATGACAATTTACCTTATTCTAGCACATTAAACTTTGAACCGTTTTAGCGCATTGCGTTGTTGAAATCTATGATTTGGCAGAACTATAGTGACTTCATCGTTATTATCTTGATTGGCATGTCGATGTGTTAATTAATTTCATTGCTCAAGGGACGAGCAATATTTAAGTGTGAGGATGTTGATGCACCCTGTGAAACCACACTTATACAAGCTTGAATTGTACTAAAATATGTCCAACATTAGTGCATTTTACCTTAATTCATTGCACTTTTAGGTGTATTTCATGTGTTTTTATTTTTCAAGTGATCATGGTTAGATTTGGCTTATTTAGGTTAAATTTACCATGTTTTATGTGTTTTTAATAAGACTTTGGCAAACCTAATACATTGCAATGTTGTTTCAGGCATTAAAATGAAGAAAGAAGATGTTCGGAGGTCAAAGGATGTCAAATTCGGAATTTTCAACACTGGAAGGCTCCAGAATGCGCCACATATGCATGGCGGCGCATAAAAATGCTCTCCAGCGCCACTTTATGCGCCACCTCAACACTTGGGAAAATTTCGGATGGAAAATGCTTCAGGATGCGCCGCTTAAGCTTGGTGGCGCATAAAAACACCTCCAGGCGCCACTTTATGCGCCGCTGTTAAATTAAAAATTGGGAAATTGTCAGAATGCACCGTTTCTTCTTGGCGGCGCCTAAAACCACCTTGGAGCGCCGTTTTATGCGCCATTTGCTGAAAATTATGGAAAATCGTCAGGATGCGCCGACCCTTCTTGGTGGCGCCTAAAACCCATTCCGAGCGCCGTTTTGGGCGCCACAGTCGCGGTTTGGAGGTTTTCTAACCTCCCGAACACGGTTTTAAAGCCCGTTTCTTCCTCATTTTCGTAAGGCAGACTCATAATTCGACCAAAAACTCTCAGGAGGACTCTGCAACTTTGGAGAAGAAGATCGAAAACACCAAACCATGCCGGAGAAAGTGATCGGAGCGTCTTCTCTGACTGTGTTCTTCGCATTCTAGGTGTTGTCTTTCTTTTTCTCGCTTAGCAATGTTTAGGATTTGCTTTTAGACATAATTTCCTACTGCTTTCATGTTTGTAAATGGATTTCTATGTTATTCGTGTTAGAAGTGTTCTAGAACGGGAGTTCGGAATTACTTTGAAGTACGAATCTATCTTTTATGGGAGTAATATAAATGTCGCTGTTTTATGTTGTAATTTGGAGTAATCTGCAAAGATGTTAGAATCTGTATTAGGATTGTTAATCTGCTGCATAAGTTTGGTCGATAAATCTATTTAGGCAAAAATCTGATGTTTTATATTTTTATCTGCTAAATCTTAATTGATCGATCAATTTGCAATTTCTACTTTTAGCAATCTGAAAATCATTCTAATCTGTCTACATCTTAAAATTAATAATCTAATCCATTTTACCATGTTTTATTGTTATTTTACCATAATTGTTAGATTATTTACACTATTCTGCATAATTAAATGTTAGAATCTAATCTGTTTGATTTCTACTTTGCTAAATCGGGAGATAAAAAGTGGAAATTAGATTTTAGTACCGGTCTTGGGAATAAATCATATTAAAATAGATTTTGGCATGTACACGCTGATTTGGGAAATGAAATGTGTCGTTTAATCACAATAGGAAAATTTGTATGCTTGGGAAAGACTCAAATTTATGCCTAGACTGATGATTGCAGAATGTTAGATAATTTAATTTGCTTCCATGAAGTCTGTTTTTACAAATTATGAAAATTAGGAAATTGGCATATATTTAATCTTTATAAAATCATTAATTCTGCTGAAATTGATCTTTTTAGACATTGGGAAATGCTAAATCATTATGCAATTTCACTTTTATATAAAGATGGCATGTTCTAAATCATTACAAGCATATATCTTATTTTTATTTTTTATTATATTAAATTTTTATCTGCTTTATATTTATTTTTATTGCTATCAGTTTAATTTGATCATCATTAGAATTAAACAAACTCTTTTCAAAATATAAAATATATTATTAATGAACTTAAAATGACTAAGTTTTCTCCAGAATGAAATAATATTCTGAATTCCCTTGGGTTCGACCCGGTATTCACCGGTTTTTATTACTTGATGACAACCATCCGCTTGTGGTAAAATATGAGTGGTGAAAATCACTCATCAGCAGTAACAAACAAGGCTTGGGATATCAAGCCTCGACCTCAAGAGGAGAAAATAAAAGCAAGTTTGTGTCCGGAGGGATGCTAAGTGAACACCGAACTATCAAGAAACCATTCCACCATGAAGGAAGGAACAAATAGACAAGAAGACCACCTCCTCCAATCCCACTCAGATGCGACTACTGCAAGCTTGAAGGCCACAAAACTAAGAACTATGGAATCTCAGTAAGAGACCTACAAGCTGGAAGACCTATCACCTGGCCAAATGACAAAATCAAGATGAAGCTGATCTCCATCAAGTGCGAATGGGTTCCTAAAGTTCAGAACAGATGTCATGTGGCGTTTCTCTCAAAAAAGAAGAATGCTGCGGACAAAGTATGGTACTTCGATAGTGGGTGTTCCAAACATATGACTGGTGAAAGGAGCCTGCTGAAACATTACAAAGAAATTGATGGAGGATTCGTTGTATTTGGAGATGGGTAAAAGGGTGCCCTAGTTGGTCAAGGCAACATTGAGAACAATGGCTTAAAGGAATTGTCTCCAGTATTCCTAGTTGATGGACTCCAAGCAAACTTGATTAGCATCAGCCAGCTGTGTGATGAGGACCTTGTGGTGCAGTTCACCAAGAAAGATTGTCAAGTGCTCAACCAAGATCAAGAATGCATCATGAGAGGTTTGCGCTCTAAAAATAATTGCTATCATCTTGTTCAAACTTGCAATTTTGGTGCAGCTGCAGGTAAAGACCACATCATACTATGGCATGAAAAACTTGGACACCTCAATTTTAAAGATCTTATCAGACTCAGCAGAACAGAGGCAGTCAAAGGTCTTCCTCAATTCAAAAACTCCAATGCAGAATTTTGCAACGAATGTGCCAAAAACAAACAGCATCGGAGTTCACACAAGTTGTCTGAACACCCTGGATCGACCAAGTGTCTTGACCTACTGCACATGGATCTTATTGGTCCAACTGAGGTTGAAAGTTTGGGAGGTAAAAGATATATTTTTGTATGTATTGACGATTACTCCAGATACACTTGGGTAGATTTTCTCAGGGAAAAAGGCGACACGTTCAAAGCTTTCGAGAAGCTGTGCAATCGACTCATGACCGAAAGGGACACCAAGGTAAAACGAATTCGAAGTGATCATGGACGAGAGTTCGAAAATCAGTCCTTTGAGGAATACTGCACAATACATGGAATTAAACATGAATACTCGGCACCAAAAACACCACAACAAAATGGAGTAGTCGAAAGAAGAAATCGAACCCTACAAGAAATGTCTAGGGTGATGCTCAATTCAAAGAAAGTGGCTGAATTCCTTTGGGCCGAAGCCATTAACACCGCATGCTACACCATAAACCGAGTCTACTTAAGGCTCAACTCTCTTATGACTCCATATGAGATTTGGAACGGTAAAAAGACCTCAATTACTTATTTCCTTATTTTTGGTAGCAAGTGTTTTGTTCTAAATGACAGGGAACATGTTGGGAAGTTTCAAGAAAAAAGCAATGAAGGAATATTTGTGGGATACTCTACCACAAGTCGTGCATACAGAGTATATCTTCCTAAAACAAGGAAAGTACTAGAGTCCACAAATGTGACCATAGAAGATGTGCCCAGCAAGGAGGATGTTCAATCTTACGATGATGAAACTCTCAGCGGTCAGGATAATCAAAAATAGTACTGCTCAAACTACTTCTGATGACATGTCCACCAAAAGAGTCCAAACGTCCAACATGGACGCCTTGTCACGAGAAGCGGAGCCTCAAAAGGATCTAAATGGACGCATTCATAACACCATGACCCTGAAGACATTATTGGTGATGTAAATGAAAGGAGAAAGACTCGAGGGAAAAAGATCGACTTTAAAGAACTAGCTGGCTTGCACTGCTATACTTCAAAGATCGAACCCTCCAAAGTGGAAGAAGCTCTTCAAGATGAACACTGGATAAATGCCATGCAGGATGAACTACTCCAGTTCGAAAGAAATGAAGTCTGGACCCTGGTTGAAAGACCTCAAGACAAGAACATAATTGGAACCAAGTGGATCTTCCGCAACAAAAGTGATGAAAAAGGGAATGTTACAAGGAACAAAGCTCGGTTAGTTGCTCAAGGCTACACCCAGGTCGAAGGAGTGGACTTCAGTGAAACATTTGCTCCTGTAGCAAGACTTGAAGCGGTCCGACTCCTACTGTCCATCGCATGCTCGCTAGGATTCAAGCTCTATCAAATGGATGTCAAAAGTGCCTTCCTAAATGGATGGCTCAATGAGGAAGTGTACGTAGAACAAACTAGAGGATTTGAAGACCCCCATCATCCTTAACATGTCTACAAGCTCAACAAGGCACTCTATGGATTGAAACAAGCTCCCAGGGCTTGGTACGAACGACTCTCCAAGTACTTGCTTGAACACGGCTTCGAAAGAGGAAGTCTGGACAAAACTCTCTTCATCAAAAGAGAAAACAAAGGAATCCTCATTGCTCAAGTCTACGTTGATGACATTGTCTTTGGATCAACTCATCATGCGCTCAAAGACCAATTCATCGAAATCATGGGTAAGGAGTTCGAAATGAGCATGGTAGGAGAACTAACATATTTTCTTGGCTTGCAGGTTGCTCAGAAGAAAGATGGGATATTTCTAAGTCAAACCAAGTATGCTCGAAATATTGTTAAGAAAGTTTGGCATGGAGTCCAGTAAACCCGTCCGAATGCCTATAGGGACTAATGACAAACTGAGCAAAGACCCCAGTGGACAAAGTGTGGATCAAAAACTCTATCGAAGCATCATTGGAAGCCTGCTATACCTAGCTGCAAGTCGACCAGACATAAGCTATGCAGTAGGAGTGTGTGCTCGTTATCAAGCCGATCCCAAGGAATCACACCTAAAAGCTGCCAAACGAGTGATCAAATTTGTTTCAGGGACAAGTGATCTTGGTATATGGTATTCTAAAGAATCTAATCTTTCACTACTTGGCTAGAGTGATGCAGATTGGGCAGGTGATGCGGACGATCGAAAACGCACCAGAGGATGCTTCTACATTGGAACTAACTTAGTTAGTTGGTATAGCAAGAAACAAAGTTCCATCTCTCTCTCAACTGCCGAAGCTGAATACATTGCGGCGGGAAGTTGTTGTGCACAATTGCTATGGATGAAGCAAATGATGCTAGACTATGGGATTGATCAAGAAGTCCTCACTATACTATGTGACAACTTGAGTGCGATCAACATCTCAAAGAATCCAGTTCAACATGGGAGAACTAAGCACATTGACCTTAGACACCACTTCATAAGGGATCTTGTTGAAGAATGAATAGTGTCCATACAACATGTCGGAACTACTGAGCAACATGCGGATATTTTCACTAAGGCTCTTGATCGTGAAAGATTTGAAAAATTAAGAAGGGATCTTGGTCTTTGCACGATTGCATAAAATCCCAAAGATCATGGAATAAGTTTTAATTTATGCAAATTTCCCTAAATTCAATTACTATATTTTATTTCCTTAATTATATAAATTAGTACATTGTGTCTAACATATGCAGTGAGATATATTTGTGCAGGAATCAAAACGGCAACACAATTTGAAATCTTGGAAACAAAATTTTGAACTTGATGTGACAAGCGCGTGAGGCGGGAACGATTATCTCCTCCACCCGTTCAAAAACGTGATGATGATGGTTATGGGAAGTTGTGATTCTCTTGCCTTATTTTTATTGAGGGAGGCTGCTAATTATTTCCACAAGATCTCATTGTGATCGAGTTCCCTTAAGTTCTTTTCTCTCGGTTTCTTATACTTCTCCAGTTTGTTTCTTTTCGAAAACACATTCACCCTCACTTGTTCTTGCCAAAAGCCTTTGTTCTTTTCAGCAACCATGGTGAAGACACGAGGTAGCCAAAGCTCAAGGTCTCAAGATCCTACCCCCGCATCATCAACTGGAAGGAAGAAAGGCGTCTCCCCAGGAGAATCCAGCGCCAAAGGGAGGGTAAAGGCAGTTCAACAAGCTATTATCGAACAGACTATTTCGGAGACTCCCTCCATCGTTCCTGTTCCTTTCCCATCGTCCTCTCCTTCTACTGTCGGAGGACAAGGCACTACCACTGTTGGTGTCCTCGACCCTCTGGACATAAGGGCTGAAGTTGCTGGAGCCACTACCACAAAGCAAAAAGGAGACGGGCTACAGAAATCAAAAGGTAAGACTGTCTCCTCCTCAAAACCACGAGAGAAAGCCGTTGCAAAGAAGAATGCATCCATCAGTGAACGAGTTGAGGCAGACCTAGCCAAAGCACTCAAGCCCATTGAAGCTATTCTCGCTGACCTACCTGCAATGGGTTCCGGCAAAGATACTGAAGGAATCATGGCCACTAAAGTTGCTGATCCTGCTCCGACGGATGCACCAAAGGTGTCCACTGAAAGGTCAAGGAAGAAAACTCCTGCGAAGAAGGCTGTACCAGTGCCAAGTGTTGCTACCGACCCTGCACCAGTCACCACCATTGAAGCAACCCCTGAAGAACCCCTGCAGATCACTACCATAGTGACCCAAACTGGTTCACTGAAGGCGTCCGAACCTGTCACAGAACCACTTGATGAGGAAGAGCTCGACTCAGACTATGTAGAAGAGGCTGATGATGAAAGCTCAGAAGATGAATCCATGAGTGAAATCAGCGATGATGAAAGAAATATCACTGTCAACGCGATCACTGAAGAGATTGCTCGAACCACCAGTCAGAAAAGGAAACATGTCCTGAGAAAAGAATCTGAACCAGTTGCTCCTGCCCAAGATCCTATCCACACTGAGCAGGGAGAGGAAGAAGAAGACGAGAGTTTATCTGACTCTGAAGACGACCAGAATAATGAATCCGGAGGAGACTCTGAGCATCCTCAAATCGATGCCCAGGAACCACTTGAGGGGGAGAATCCTACTGACAACCAGTCCGAAGATTTGGGATCTCAAGACACTCAAAGTGAGGAGGAAGAGTCCGATGAAGAAGGTTCTGAAGAAGAAGAATCTGAAGAAAGAGTCGAGGTCGATGTTGAACTAGTCACTGTGCAAGAAGTAGTAACTCAACCAGAAACTCGAGAGCCTACTCCACCAACAAGGCATTCACCCAAGGAGTCCGAACCCAAGAAGCGGACTCGTTCTGAACCCGAAGGGTCTTCCAAGGCCACTGGATCCAAGAAGAGAAAAATCGTCTTATCCTCATCTGAAGAACATGAACCTGAGATCATTGATGCTGGAAACGCCATATCCACGGCCTTATACTATGTAGTGTCCGAGCAATACTTCTCAACTGTTCTGGAAAAGATGAACATGCACCCTGAGATCAGATTTGCTGCTGCAAGATACGAGGAAATGGGATGTCACAAGTACTTGGAGGATAGATCTCTTCTATTCTGGGGAACGGAGATCAAGCAGTATAAGGGACAGCTAGTTAGGCATTTCTATGCAAACCTGAGCTCTGAAGTCCTAAACTCCAAAAGCCCCTTTTTCGAACTGAGTTACGCACATGGTCTACTGTTTGAACTCAAAGCCAGAGCACTAAACCGGTTTCTCCAGGTACCCCGAACTTCTCTGAAATCTGTTTATTCTCGGAGTGCCAAGTTCCCTATGAACACTATTGCTGAAACACTCACTGGAGTTGAAGGGAAAAGGTTTCAAGGAAAGGGGTTAAGTGCAGGTGTTCTAACTCAAAAATTTTCACTGCTTTACAAATTATGTGCACACAACATCATGCCCACTGCTAACCACTCTGTTGTGTCAAAAAGCATGTGTAAATTATTGTTTGCCATAGACCAGAGGTATGAAATCAACTATGGAGCCCTTGTGCTCGACCAAATGTTAACATTCGCGGGCACAATCGAAAGGAAGTACAACACCACTCTTCCCTTCCCTGGCCTCATATCTGAGTACCTGAAACATCTCCACATTCTTGGAAGCAAGCATGATCGCCCAGAGGACATTGCTGACTTCAAACTTTCTTCAAATCTTGCAAAGAAGAAGCCAGACTTGGCTGGACCAGGGGGGAAGATCCCTGCAAAAGATGCATTCTCCATGCTCCGTGATGAACTCACCGACCACATCAACCACCTCAAAGTGGTTGAAGCTCAAGTGCACAGTCGTGTACAAGCTGCTGAAAAGCTGTTCAGACAGCTTCCTGATGTTTGGTCTGATGATGAACAGGATTTGGATACCAATCCAGAGAAGGAGTCCAGCGACTCAGTTGAGGATTCCTCTGAGGAATCCGAGTGACATGCCCTTTTTGGGCAAAATGTGCGCCAGAGGGGGAGTTAAGTTGATGTAACCGTTGATCGGTTCCTCTGGCATGCACTACAATCGACATGGGGCAGTCTGGTGGAAGAACGTCTCTGCTGATGAAGGGTAATTTTTTTTGTCTGGACTATTTTCGTTAACTAGTTATAACTGTTTTTGCTGGACAATTGCACAATGGCCTGTAATAATTAAATTGTGATCTTACATGCTTTATTTTATGATTATTGCCATGTGCTTGCTTTTGATGTAAATGCTCCTAGAATATTTGATAGACAATCTTGTACGGAGCATTAGTATAGTTTGTCTTGTGTTTGGGAATCATTGTAATTGGTGGTTGGGTCTCAATGGGAAGTATCTCTACATCATTGTTCTTGTGTCAATTGTTTAGACATCGGTTGAATCAACTCTTATACTGGCCCACATTCTGCCAAAAAGGGGGAGATTGTTGGGAACCAGTTTTGAGCAAATGTATTCACAACCGATGTCTGAACTACTTTGTTGGACCAACTACGTCAACAGCAGACAAACTACGTAAAGGAAGAAGAGCTGGCGAATATACTCATGAAGATTCTTCAACGGCTAGCTGATCTTCTGCCCGTATCCCGCGCACGAAGTAAGGAAATAAGGATCTCCTAATCCGAGCAACTCCATTCCAAGGATCTGTGTAATTATGGTAAGAATATCTTACCTTGGAATGGAGATGCGGTGGTTCTCTTCAAAAAGGACGGCCAAGGGATGAACGGAGGACGACTGAGATTATTCATCTTCTCCCTTGTGTGATTAAAATCTTGTGTGCTAAGAGAATCACATTCCTTCCGAGTTCTTGAATTCATCATCTTGAAGGAAAACATACGATCAACACTTCCTCGAGTGGATTGATCGAAAGTGCTACTGTGAACTTGATTGAGGACGACGGATTCAATCAAGGCTTTCGAGGAGTCGTCAAACTCAAGAGCTTAATTGAAAGATTCAAGTAGGAGAGTCGCCAACAGGTTTCGGCCAAGGGCAAACTTGAAGGAGGAGCCTTCAGGGGATTGAAGCAAGGTCGGGGAGATCTTCACCAAGGCAGGGGGAGTGTCTTGGTTTGACAATTCAGTCCGCTTGGTGATTGGAGTTGGACGAAACAAATCACTATTGTTTAGATCGAGGATCAAGTCAAAACAATTAGTGAATCTCCTGGATTGGTATCCCCCAGACGTAGGCTTGTGCCGAACTGGGTCAACAAACCTTGAGTTCTTTATTCTTACAGTTTATTTACTCTCCGCTGCTTAATATCTTAAACTGTTTAACGTGTCCCCGAAAGGTGTTTGAACTCGTTTTCAGGACTACTTAATTGGTTATCCACGCAAACGGACCTAACATTTGCATTGGAATGCTTGTGTTCATCCATTATGATGATCGCCAATTAGTTTTTCCAACTTCTCCGCTCTAATTCGCGATATTCTGATTCAAATCAGATGTCCAGGTGTACTGTTCTTAATTTCTATGCAAATCATGATGTATGAAAGAAGATTTATTCTTGAATCTATTGTTTTTTTATCTTTGGAGTTGCTATCTTGAATGGTTACAGTTGGAATTCATAGTTCGTTAATTCTGTTTGGAATAGAATAAACCTCAACTTTAGTGTTCAGATTAGAAGACCAGATCGAAAATGTTAGTCAGATCTGTAGAATTGTGCTCGAAATATTCTTTCAAATCTATGATCGATTAACCATAAGATTTTGTGAAGTTTGAATGTTATGATCGAGTTAGGCTTTACTCTTGATAGAATTATAAATTCCAGAATTAAGCTAGCTGTTATTATACTTTGATCTTAATTCTAAATGCAACTGATAAAGATCAATGTTAGTCATTAATTGAAGTTCTCAAAGACCCACGCAGTGCTGATCATAGCGTGATAATCTTTGAGAACTAAACTATACAAATACTTGACCTTTCAAGAGGTTCAAATCTTTTTTCTCGCTTTATTCTCAAAGGAATGAAGTAAGGAAGAGTTATAATATTTTACAGTCTACTTTCTTATAGGGAATTATCCTCGCTACATTCTCACTAGAATGACGCGAGGAGATTTCTCAACACTATATTCAATAACAAGTTATTTCAGAATTCTCGCTTTGTTTTCCTGACAAAGCGAGGAAATAATCTTGATATAGTGTTGGAATTGGTTCCTACTTTTGGGAAGCCAACTAAGTATTCAATATAAGTATATAACCCCTATTCTATAAATGGGAATTGAGTGGCCTCGCCGCATTCTACACAGATATTACTGCGAGGGACCTAGTTTTCTGTATTAGTCAAATCTGGGGAACATTCTTTGAATAATAGCTCCCTCCACGCTGTACAGATATAGCGCATGGAAAATGAGAATGTTCATAGTTTGAACCCCGAGATAGTTACTGCGAGCTATCTTGGACATTTATTTTGCAGAATTATTCCTAAAATCTTTTTCATAGGAAAGCAATTTCCGAATTCTGTCTAGCTCCTGCTTATATTCTTGGAGCACCATAGCATTTTGATTAAGAGGACTTAGAACCCTCATCGTTTTTCTATACATATACTATTACTTATACTTATGATATTTTGGGATATTTCCCTGTCTATGATGAGCATTCTTACTTCTCAAATATAGACTCATAAATAATATTTGGAACTCATGTTAACATTTTCACTAGCACATTGAGAGAAATGATAATATAAGATTTTTCAAATCATTATTTACTCAGGTTGATTAAGAACAAACTTGTTCTTTAGTTGGTCATTTAGTACCTGTTGTTTAAAAGGGAAAGATGTTTCAAAAACCATCTTTTGTCCCAATAATTAATGAGAATTTTGAAGGATCAATTTCCAGGGTTCATAGCCTTATGATTCTTAATCATATATTTTGGGTAGGAGAATGAACGTCTTCCTAAGTCTCATTAATCCTGAGTCAAATCATAGTATTTAGAATTGTTTATAGAGATTTCTCATGCTAACTCATCTTTATGAGTCTGAGTAGTTCAGATAAGTCAAGGAGTTTGAATAGCAATCTCATCTTGATATACTTGCAGGACTATTATTTCTTATAACTACTTGAAGGAATTACTCTGAGAAGCTAAGTTGTATGCAACCATTGGATAATAGATTTAAATAAATGCTTTTCATTTCTTGTAGAGGACATCCAATATAGGGCCATATGATTTCTAACTGACCTCAGAGTAATAGAGAGGACAACTTCAAGTTCAGATGAATATAAGATGAGTTAGATGTGACCTTGAGTTTTCAAAGGCTTAATCTGAATCCGAAAGAAACAGATTAAGTGATAATTCTAGAAGCATTTATTACAGAATGAGTCTGACCGATCATTCTATGGTAAAGGTAACTAATGATTTCAGAGCTTAGAATGTCATGACACTAGATCACAAGTACTCGTCTTGGGAAAGTGATTTAAGACATGAAGATTTGATTAATTTGCATAGAGGATTTGTCTTGTCTCAATGAGCTTTCATTCTGATTCAAATCATTGAAGTATAATAGACTCATCATATTCTTATTTTGTTTGTTTGTCTTTCAGTTCACATTATTTTTAACTCATGAATCATAACTCCATCTACCTGCATACGTTTTAATATCAGTTTAATAATAGAATCTTTAAAGTTTTCTTACAATTTACTTTTTACTTCTACAGTTTTAACTCATCATTACACCATTCATGAACCAAAAGAAAAGTGTTAAGTTCTGAGATTTGTGATTCTATTAAAGCACTTCTATCGTGTAACTCTCTAATGAACGATCCCGACAATAAAATAAATATAGCAGCTTGATACCGTGCGCTTTCGGTAGGGAAAATTAGGCAAGCTCTTGAACAATCCTATTAGAATTATAGTTTAAAGATTGTTGAGAGTATTGTAGCGGGATTTTCCCTAAAAGGTTCATGGTGCCGTTGCCGGGGAGGGTGTAGCGTTATGAATTTTAGAACTACATTTATTCTTTGGTTCATTTGTAATTATTATCTAATTATTCTTTAATTCCTCTGATTCTTTCATTTTGTCCATATCAGAAATCTCAACAGTTTATGACCGAAAGAATAACTAGATCTTCAAGACAACCCCTACTCCCTTTTAACTGCGAACTTGAGAGAACAGCAAGGCTAATCAGAACAAACGCAAGAAGGAGGCAAAAAGAATTTGTTGAAGGAACACTTTCAGCAATAACTGAGATGGCCAACAATGGACAAAATGACGGACCTGGAAATTTACCAAACGGACAGCCCGGGAATCAGAATAACGTACAACCAAGAGGACAGTTTCAAAGGGATGCAGTACCACAATTTGTTCATCAGCACTATTTTCCTCCTAACTTTGTCAACCCTGCTCCAAATCCTCAAGAAGAGCAATATCAACCTTGGCAGCCTAATGTTGATCAGTATTTGGCAGGAACGGACGAAGAAGTTGATATACCGCCTGGTATATTAAACTTGGCATCTTCCAGAGCCTTTTATGGACTAAGCGCTGAAGATCCACATCTGCATCTTAAGAAATTTGTTGAATTGAGCAAGACAGTTAAAAAGGGGAGAGCTTCAAGAGAGGACATTCAATTGGCAATGTTCCCATTTTCATTGGATGGATCTGCATAAGAATGGTATGATTCATTGAATGCTCAACAGAAGGCTACTTGGCAGATTTGGTTAAGAATTTCTTACTTAAGTACTTTCCAGAAGTAAAGTAGATGAATGGGTAGACAAAATTTCTAGCTTCAAGATGAGGAAGGGAGAATCGACGAAGGATGCTCGAGATAGATTCTTTGATATGCTTAAAAGATGCCCGCAGCATGGTATCATAGAGAGAAGACTTCTGAAGATTTTCTTCACAGGACTTACTCCTACTTGGCTGATGATGATTAATGCCACTGGTGGGGAACAAATACTTCAGATGGCGATTGATAAGGCTTGGTCAACTATAGATACCATGACTGCTAGCAGAGCAGTCCTCCAAGATGATGACCCTCCGTCACCTACACGAAAGAGTCTTGTCATCCATACGGATAAAAATGAGGAGAAATTCGCAGCACTCATTAAACAGATTGCAGAGCTACAGTTAGCTCAGAAAGCAAGTCAACAAATGCAGCAACAACGACAACCAATGATGATTCTTCAACCCACTGCCATGGAACAAGTTTATCAGTGTGGAATTTGTTCCGGGCCTCATCACAATGATCAATGTCCACAGCTTCAGGAAACATCTAATCAAGAGGAAAGCTGTAATTACACTGGATTTCAGAACAAGCACCCCAACTTGAGCTATGGTAACACTCAAAATGCACAGAATGCACATCTACTGAATCCCCCTCAACAGAACCAGCAGCAACAATTTCGTCCTCAGCAACCATTTTACCCTCCGCAGCAAATGTACCCTCAGAGACCTTTTCAACAAATGAATCAGCAGAACAGGCCATATGGACTGTTTGCACCAATACCTGTAAATTTTCCACCTCAACCTGTGCCTTATCATGCTGCTCAAGATAATACTCACTCTTTAAAAATTGAGAATGCCTTGAAGGAATTTATTGCTAAGCAAACTGAGACAAATAATCAGCTGCAGGCTTCAATCAAAAATGTTGAAAATTCAGTAACATAGATGGCAAAGTTACTACAGCAAAGGGAAAAAGGGAAGCTACCAAGTTCGTCTGAAACCAATCCACAATGTAAGGCAGTTACATTAAGGGGGGGAAGAGAAATTCTTGATCCTGAGTTTGAAAAGAAAAGAGAAAGATTGCTACAACAAAAGAAGTTCAAAGATGTCCAAACAATGGAGGAAGATGATCAGTTTAAGGAAGGGCAAATATTTGAAGATAAGGGATTGGAAAAGAATGTCTCTGAACACTCTTCTCAAAAGGAAAAAGAGGGAGGGAAACGAAGCGCATGAGAGCAACAAATGGTGATTATGAATCAGAGCTGCAGCATGGTCTTACAACAAAGGATTCCCCCAAAGCTTGAAGATCCAGGGAGTTTTACTCTACCTCTCATTATTAATCACAAGAAGTTGGACAAGGGCTATGTGATCTTGGAAGCAGCATCAATGTGATGCCACTGATTATGGCCAGAAGGTTGGAATTGGGAAAAATGAGGCCAGTAAACAAGACACTTTTCTTTGCTGATCAATCGAGTACTAGACCAGAGGGGATAATCGAAGATGTCCTAGTAAAAACGGGAGGCTTATGCTCCCCTGCTGACTTTGTCATCCTTGACATTGATGAGGATGTTAGAATCCCCATTATCTTGGGAAGACCTTTCCTAGTAACTGCTGGAGCAATGATTGACGCAAAGAACGGCATTGTCAAATTACATGTGGATGATCAGGAAGTCACTTTTGACATGATGAAGATGGCAGCATATCCTCTCAATGCTTTTAATTCCAATGTAAACGAAAGAGGAGTTGATTTTAGTAGCATAGAAGTAGAAAATATTTTAGATAGTTTCAATCTCTTTTCTACTGATGTAACCGAGAACAATCTCACTCCACTCACAAATGCTGAAGATGCTACTTTTGCTTACTTGTGTGCGGTTAGATTCGCTGATCCAGAGACTGGTGAAATCGAAGACGGATCAGAAAGTGAGGATGTGACATCTTCAGAGCAATCTGAGGATGTCACTGAATAAAACAGATCTTCCAAAAGAAGGACATGGTTTAAAATTGGAAATGCAAACTAGAAGTAAATTGATTCCATCTATAGAAAATCCACCAGAGCTTGAACTTAAAGTATTACCAGAACATCTTAAGTATGCTTTCTTGGCAGAACAAAAGAAACTTCTGCTGATATTAAAGGCATTAGTCCTCATATTTGTATGCACAAGATTCTAATGGAAGATGAGTACAAACCATCCAGACAACCACAGATAAGGTTAAATCCACCAATGCAAGAAGTTGTCAGAAAGGAGGTAATCAAGCTTCTGGATGCAGGTATTATCTATCCTATTTCTGATAGCAAATGAGTAAGTCCAACACAAGTTGTACCTAAAAAGGGGAGGTATTTGTATTGTAACTAATGAGCATGGTGATGAAGTGGCCACAAGACCAGTAACTGGTTGGAGAGTTTGCATTGACTATAGGAAATTAAACACTGCCACAAGAAAAGATCATTTTCCATTACCTTTTATTGATCAAATGTTAGAAAGACTTTCAGGTAAACCATTTTATAGCTTTTTGGATGGATATTCTGGTTATAATCAAATAGTAATTGCTAGTGAAGATCATGAGAAAACAACTTTTACTTGTCCATATGGAACATTTGCTTACAGAAGAATGCCTTTTGGTTTATGTAATGCTCCTGCTACTTTTCAAAGATGCATGATGAGTATCTTTTCTGATTTTATTGAGAAATGCATTGAAGTATTTATGGCTGATTTTAGTGTTTATGGCAGTTATTTTGAGGATTGTTTAACAAATCTGTCAAAAATTTTGCAGAGATGTGTGAAGACACTAACTGGTTCTTAATTGGGAGAAGTGTCACTTCATGGTCCAAGAAGGCATTGTACTAGGACACAAAGTATCCAGAGTAGGGATAGAAGTTGACAGAGCCAAAGTTTATGTTATAGCCAATTTACCACCTCCTAAGACAATTAAGGCAGTAAGGAGTTTTCTTGGACATGCTGGTTTTTACAAAAGGTTCATTAAGGATTTTTCTAAAATAGCAAGACTCTTATGTAACCTTCTCCATAAAGACGTACCATTCAGCTTTGATGAAGATTGTTTAGATGCTTTTAAAACTCTAAAGGACAAGCTTATCACTGCACTTATAGTTCAATCTCCTGATTGGAGTCTACCATTTGAACTTATGTGTGATGCCAGTGATAATGCTGTAGGTGCAGTTTTGGGGCAGCATAAAGAAGGCAAACACCATGTTATATATTATGCAATCCACACTCTTAATGATGCTCAGATCAACTACACCACAACAGAGAAGGAAATGTATGCTGTAGTTTTTGCCTTTGATAAGTTTAGACAATATCTTATTGGAGCTCAAACTATAGTTTACACAGATCATTTTGCATTGAGGTATCTTTTCTCAAAGCAAGAAGCTAAACCAATGTTGATAAGATGGGTTTTACTGTTACAAGAGTTTGATATTGTTATTAAAGACAGAAAAGGGAAAGATAATGGAGTAGCATATCACCTTTCAAGATTGGAAGAAAGAACAGAGAAGGAAGAAGCTGTGAATGATAAATTCCCAGATGAACAGTTGTATGCTTTGCAGTTGCATCAATTCGGTTGTCCTTGATTTTCAGATTTTGCTAATTTCATGGCTTGTAAAATTGTTTCAAAATTTAAAGACTCTCATCAGAAGTCAAGATTTTTCAGAGAAATTCAGAAGTACTACTGGGATGATCCTTTCTTAGTTAAGTTTGTTCAGATCAAGTAATTAGGCGTTGTGTTCACGAGAAAGAAGGGTTCCAAATTTTTAGGAAATGTCATGAGAACGCTTTGGGAGGTCATCATGGTCCAGCCAGAACTGCAAGAAAGGTTTTAGACTCTGGTTTCTTTTGGCCGACTATCTTTTTGGATTGTCAGAAACTTATCAAGATGTGTGATAGATGTCAAAGATTGGGAAATGTTTCTATGAGGGAAGAAATGCCACAAAAAGGAATCTTGGAAGTAGAAATATTTGATGTTTGGGGAATTTATTTTATGGGACCTTTTCCCCCTTCATATGGCAATCATTATATTCTAGTAGCAGTGGACTATGTTTCAAAATGGGTTGAAGCAGTAGCCTTGCCTAATAATGAGGCTAAACAAATGACCAAGTTTCTTCAAAAGAATATCTTTACAAGATTTGGAGCCCCACGTGCTATAATTTCAGATGGGGGATCCCACTTTGTGAATAAGCTCTTTGAGAAATTACTCAAGCAGTATGGAGTCCATCATAAAATTGGATCACCATATCATCCTCAAACTAGTGGACAAGTAGAGGTATCCAATAGAGAGATCAAACATATTTTGCAAGCCTCTGTGAATACTACAAGGAAAGACTGGTCCAAGAAACTTGATGATGCCTTATGGGCATATAGAACTGCTTTCAAGACTCCTATAGGAATGTCTCCTTATAGATTAGTTTTTGGTAAAGCTTGCCATCTTCCAGTTGAATTAGAGTACAGAGCATATTGGGCCATTAAGATGCTCAATATGGATGCCCAATCGGGACAAGAGAAGAGAAAATTTGATTTGTCAAAATTGGAGGAAATGAGACTGGAAGCTTATGAAAGCAACAAGATTTATAAAGATCGAACCAAGAAAATTCATGATTAAAAAATTAAACATAAGGAATTTTATGTTGGTCAATTGGTTTTACTTTATAACTCTCGTTTGAAATTGTTTCCAGGTAAGCTCAGATCAAGGTGGACAGGCCCATTCCCCGTTGTAGCTGTTAATGACAATGGAGCAGTCACAATCATGCTTAGTGAAGGAGAAAAGACTGTAAATGGACACAGGCTTAAAGAATATATTGGTCAACAAGATTTAAACATTCAGACTGAATACTTGGATAATCCCTAGTTTTCTGATTTTTCTTAAAAAAAATAGGGGGTGGATACTACCCAGGTTAACTGAATAGTATTTCCCTTTTCTTATGATTATTTGCTCTATCTCTAATTTTTATTTGTATTTGTTTTCAGGAACTCGAGAAATGAAGCTTTGATGGATTGGAGAAGGATAGGAAGGAAGTCTTCAACCAGGTTTTGAGTATTAAGTGATTGATAATAAAACATTAATGAATTCTGAGTTCACGACAAAGCGTGGTTAAAGATGAAGTATAATCATTCACGCTTTGTCAAATTTATAAAGCGAGGTGATAAGTTCAAGTTCTCATTATTATGAAAAAAAATTTGATCTGTCTCATCTTTATTCATTCTATCCCGCTTTGTTCATAAATGTCAAGAATTTGATGTCTACGCTTTGTTGAATCACAAAGCGTGACCATTTTCTCTGCAAATTACATAAGAATTCTCTCTCGCCTTGTAATTTACAAAGCGAGAAACAGTTTACATGATCACGCGATTGCAAGTAACAAAGCGAGAGTGTGGGAATTCTAAACGGATAGATTTTTCAAACTTCTAAGGACCAAAATACCCCTTTCAGACTCTTCTCCTTCCTCTGCACTAACCATCACACGTCCTTTCAACCTTCTGTAATTATGGCAGAATTCAATTCTTCTGCTATAAATTTATTCGATCCTTTCTCTCTTCATCGGAATATCAGAATGGCTGCAGCAGCCCCCAATGCTAGGACCTCCATCTTGGACATCCCTGATGAAATTTTAGGAGATATTTTATCAAGGTTGGGGAAGGAGGAGATTAAGGATGTGGCCAGAACAGTCCCAACTTGCAAGAAATTTCTTAGAGCAAGTCAGTTTCCTGCAGTTTGGAGGAGAGCAAATGTAGTTAAGTCAATCACTACAGAAAGAGTGCATGATGGCAGATACAGACAGTTTCTGGAAAGATGCAGAGAAGCAGGCAACTTCATGCTCAACCTTGAACCTGCTCTGGTGACTTTCCGAGATACAGGGCTTTTGCAGGCTGCATTTGAAGTTCTTAGGCCTGGAATAGAGGATGATCACCACCCTTCAATCTTTATTAAAGCTTTCATTTTGTTGAGTTCAGAAAGTTATGAAGAGATCAATGAAGGGCTGTATCTACTTGGATCAATCCTTAAAGAGGAAGAGCACATCCACAAGATCAAGGAGAAGATCAGCAGGGTCTTCATCAACAGTGAAGAAGAGCCTAATCCCTTTCTGGGACAAGGGCATCGATATTATTGTGATTACATAGCGCCACATAGCAAAGACTTAGTTAGGGAGCCTCCACACTATAACTATGGTGCCACAAACATTGATTGTTTGTGTTGTGAGGTTACCAATTTGATTAGAGAATTAAGAGAAGTATTTAATGAAACTATAATTGAATCTGAATCAGAATCAGAAAGTGATTCAGATTTTGATTGAATGATGATGTATTCTCTTAATTTTTGTCTAATTCTAAGTCTTGTGTTTATGTTATGTTTTCTTTACTTCTTGCTTTATTTTCTTGTATTGAATGATGATTTGATCTTATCTTTTGCACCAGATTTTATCTCAGTCATTTTAATAAGTCAGATTCTCAAATAGGCAAATTTTAGGCTTAATCGTTACTCTCCACAGAAAAAGGATTTACACTTTTAACCCTTGCACCATTTAGCCAGAAATAGGTCGGCCATATCTCTACAAATATTCTTTTCAGTTGTCATTTCCAAACTTTTCATCAGTCTCTCTCTCTCTTTTTCTCTTCCGAGAAGAAACCATCATAAACCAAGTCTCTCGTAACCATTTTCGTAGCAGTTTCTTTCAGAAAACGTGATCGGAGTAAGAGATGGCCGGAAACAATCCGTAAGCTTCTTAGTTCATTCTATTCTCTACATTGTTGTGTTTTAGTTTTCAATGCTTGCTTTCGGTTTGCGCCAATATACCTAGGGTTTATGCTCTGGAATTTCTCGATGAGTTTGTTCTTGCTATAGAAATTTTAGAATCAAAAACCTAGATTTCTCATAACTAAAAGCTTTTTCTCTCTAAAACTCGCCTAACAGCGTTAAAACTGGAGAGCATCCTTCTGAGGTCTCTGCACTACAACTGACGGATCTTCCACATGATATTATTGGAGAGATTTTGTCACGAGTAGGGCGGAGCAGCTTCAGAGACTTGCTCCATTGTAAATCAATCTGCACAACATTCAGAATCGCTTCTTATCATCCTACTGTTTTTCGGAGGATCAACTTAGAAGATGCTGATTTTAAAAACATTTCTACTGAGTCTCCAGGGAAGATGAGTTTCTTACATTCCTGTGCATCAGCTCGTAATCACTCTATGAATCTTCAGAGAGCATTGGAGTTATTTGTTCAGGGTGAAGAGACCGAAGCCTTTCACATACTGGATGATGGAATCTATGATAATCATAAGTTTTCTCAATACATAAAAGCCTTGTGTTATCTAAGTAAGGCTACTCAGGGAGAATTTGATAAAGGCCTTAATTTAATAAGTCCAATATTAAATGATAGACCTAATAGTTATGATTTTGGGTATAATTTTCTTACTCTGATCTCAGAATGGGAAACCATTCTAAATCCGTTCTTAGGACAAGCTAAGAGAGAGTTCTGTAAGTATGAAGAGCATAACTGGGAAATTATACATGGGCCACCTTTCTTTAACTATGATGCTGATCAAGTTGGCTGTCTTTGTTGTGAGGCAACTAGAACAATAGCAGATTTCAGGCTATGGGCAAGAGAAACTATGTATATTCATATCTCTTCTGGAAACTTTTATGATGATGAAGGAGAAGAATGATTTTGTTGTAAGCTTAATTTTGGTCAAGTGGCCTCAGTGGTCTGTATTTTGTAAGGCAATATGGCAATAGTTATAAAATCTTTCCTTCAAAATTGTTAGTTCCATCTCTTTCTCAATAAAAAGTTTTCTTCTTGATTCCTTATTGAATTCTTTTCTGGAAGCAGAAGTGCTAGAAATCCACGACTCTTGGGAACTCAGGTATCTGACTTACCTATTGAGTTGTTGGGAGACATTTTGTCAAGGCTAGGAAAGGATAGTGTGAGGGAACTTCTTCGAGTCTCAGAGACATCCACACAATTTCTTGCAGCAAGCAAAACACATCTTGTGTATAAGAGAATAAATCTGGAGACATGTATCAGATGGAGGGAGAATGTCTATCCTGATAATCAGAAAAGGTTCATTCAAGAATGTAAGAATGCAGGGAATTATATGTTTGAATTTGAGCCTGCACTCATAGCATTTGTAGATGAACGGGATGAGAAGAAAGCTTATGAACTTCTCAAGCCAGGACTAGATGATGAACATCCGCCCACCATCCTCTTAAGAACTTTGCTTCTCTTGTCAAAACAAGATAATAAGCTAATTGAAGATGGTCTAAAATTTATCAAATCAGTATCCTTAAATGTCTTAGATGTAGTCTTCATTAAGATTCATGTCTTCCATTGGTTGATCCACTTTGCAAGAATCCCAAATCCTTTCCAAGATCAAGAAGAAAGGAGTTATTATAAGGATCATTCATTGCAGGAACTAGCACTTTTACCTCCATATGTCAGGATGGACTGCATTCCTTGTCAATTCTTTGACATAGTTAGACAATTCAGGTTATACTGTGGTGAAGTTTTCCCTGATGTAATACTGTGGAGTGATTTTGATGAAGAAGAAATTGACAATCCTTGAGTAGTCCAGTATTTTCTAGATAGGAGAACTACTATGGCATACTTTTGTGTTTTTGGAAACTCTGGGTTGTAATTTCTTTTGGAACTACTTGTTGATATATTACTATCTCACTTGTTGCCTATAATTCTTGTATTTTCATTCTTTTACATTTTTTTTTGCTTCATTCAATTGCATTATCCTTTTCAAATATTACTCAGCTTTGAAATTGGAAGTTCCTCAAAGAAACCAAGGACTTCATCGAAGGAATCTGGATCAAGGGAAACTCAGATCACAGATCTTCCTTATGAGATTCTTGGGAATATCTTGTCAAGATTGGCATTTGATCATCTTGAAACTGTGTTCAACTGCAAATTAATGTGTAAAGCGTTAAATGAGGCTTCCAAGCATCCCTTAGTTCTGAAGAGGGCAACTCTTGAAGAATTCTCAGCCTGGGGATGGGCAACTTTTGAGAAATCACTGATAGAATTCATTGAAAGCTGCAGAAATGCAAGGAACTGGATGTTCCAATTGCATGAAGCGTTTGCCAGCGATAAGAATGAACAACCAACCTTTAACCTCTTGAAACCTGCTATTGCTGATAACCATCCTCCATCAATTTACATAAAAGCATTCATTCTTTTGAGCAAGGATGAAGCTGAAGAGCAGGAGAAAGGAATTTGGCTCTTTGCTACTCTTTGTAATAATAGACGAAGGCTGAAGGATCTCCAACTCCAAGTCAGAGGATGGCTATCAAATCAAGATGAATTCATTTCACCATTTCAAGGGCAGCCCAAGAAAAGATTCTGTAATTATCGAAACTACTATGACAACAATCATAGTTGTTCAAGGAATTTTTATGGAGTCACCTCGGTTTACTGTATGAGGTGTTTAGCTGCTGAGCACTGTAATTTGTTAACCAGATTTGGTGCTCACGGAGAAGCTCCTCCCCTTTGAATAGCAAGAGGGAGTTGAAGAAATTGCTGGATTTTGTAATTTCCTTATTCCTGCAAGAACATGATGAATGATATTTTGTAATGTGTTCTGTTTTGACAATGCTTTATCAATGTTATTTTGGTGATAATTTCTTTCTAATATCCAGTCAACAATTTAATTTTCACATTTAGAGCAAATCTCTAAATGTGAGTATGGTGATATTAGGAAAGAATATATGCGTAGAAAATGGAAAGATTAACACTGAATTTTCTTTGCACACCTTCACATTTAGAGCAAAACTCTAAATGTGACGATGTTAATCCTGATTTAATCAGTTTCTTTCATTTTTCTTACAGGATCCATAAGATGACGTATGAAGAATTAAAAGCTCGAGGTATAGAGTCGGATAAAAAGGATCAATCCTTGATGAAAAGCAGGAGAACATCTGATATGGTGAAGCAAATTCAGAAAAGCTGTGGATGGCTGGCGATGGAAATCTCACCTCCAATCTTTTATGTCAATCCAATGATGATTCAACATATACCAGAGAAAGAAAAGGAATCAGTGATGATTGATTTAGAAGAAGCATTCTGGGATAGGATGAGTAAATTTTGGGAAGACCAAATGGTATTTCTCATTAATGATAAGCATCTTCCCAGTGGAATCAGACTTGAAAGACTTTTGGAAAGTGAGAAGAAATGCATGGCTGAGTGGAACCAGGAATGTTATAGAATCATCAATCCAAAAGATCAAACAGGGCTGGAGCTGGATTACTTTGATCGTCAACCATTACCTAAATATGTGAGACGACTCACCAAATACAGCTGTAAACTTCAAGAAATCCGAAATGCTAGAGTTTATGATCCTCAACAGGCACTCCCTGCATACATGCCTCCAACGTTCTTGAATAAGAAGGCTCCTATTGAACAAAATTTTCTGACGAATCTGGCTTTGGATAGGATTATTGATGCTCGGATCAATCTGAGACATGCCCTTGAGCCTTACTTTCAGAAAGCTAAAAAAGGCGAGATGGTATGGACAGACATCCTCAGAACCATTCATGAAGCTAGGAATAGTTAGATCAGACTTATGAATGGATGGGCTAAAGGGGAGAATCTCAAGAGAAGAATTCTTAGGCCAGGGCTAGAAAGGAAACCTGATGAAGAATTTCCATTAGAAAATTTTGCTGATTTAATGCCAGAACAACAGGCATGGGTTAAGGATGCAGAAGAGAGAGAAGCTAAGAGATCAGGGAAGAACAGGAAGCAAAGATCAGATGCAAAGCAGACACCAATGAACATAGTGATGAATATTTTCAGAGAATCTGTTATTAATGAGGGTCTGGAGCCTATAAAGAATTTCAGGAAGGTTTCAGCCCCAGCAATAACAGATGCAGATGCAGATTTTCTCATTACCGATAGACCGAACAAGGTCATGAAGAAATTACCACCACCTCTCCAGCGAGAAGTTCATGGATTTGTCCAGGAGAGAAAGAGGGAATTCATTCAAAAGTATATGCGTTATGACAGTATGTGCAGAGAAAATGCATATAAGAAGCATAGAGCTTATACTGATCAGGCACAGGGAAGAATTCAGCAGGTAATCATCGATGATTGGGATGCATGGAATGAAAAATATCTGAACAGAGAGGGGATGAACTTGTTACTTGAAGGCTTGGGTATGAACTTCCATATCAAGGAAGAACCTGAAGAGGTCGGTATGGATGATGAACTTCAAGCTGATGTTGAACATTATTTAAAAGACTATAAAAAGAGAGATCAAGAATGGGGAGAATTTATGCGAGCTGAAGAAGAAAAGGAAAAGGGTAAGAAGAGAGTGTCTAACCGCAAGAGACAGCCAGTTACTCCTAATGCAAGTCCTTCAGATGAAGTACCCTTAGCTATGCGGAAAAGAGGGAGTAGGAGTAACGCCAAGAAACATGAGGCTGTAAAGACTAGCCAGCCTTCTAAAAAGAGGAAACACAATGAAGAACTAACACTTAAGGAAGTTATGGGTCCAATGGGAGGAACTTCAGAAACAAAGAAGTTGTTGGATGAGAATAAGGAATTGATGCATCCATCTCAGGGGAAGAAGGAAATTGTTATGTACCAAAGGAAAGGGAAGATGCGTGCCAAGCAACAAGAGCCTATTCCAGAGAAGCCCAAGAATCAGGAAATTGTTTCAGGGGAAGCTGCACAGCAAGGACCTAATTCTGAGAAGGTGATTCAACAAGAAAAAGAGCCAGATAAACCTGTTAAGCAATACAGAATAAAGATGATGGCCACGAAGTCAAAGTATGTGAGGCACGACACCAGCTCTGATGAAGAGAAGGTGGAACCAACTTTGGGAATAGTGCCTTATACAGGAGGATTAGAACACACTTCTTATAGTAATCTGGAAGCACAAGGTATAGATCCTGAGGGCTGGAAATTATGTGTTTATCAACATCTGCCTGAACCACAAGAATCAATTCTTACAATCACTGAACCTTATCAGACTCAGGCTGCTACAGAAAAAGACTTGGAGGAATAGACTGAAGATCAGCAAGCTCAGGTTAATCAAACCCTTATTCAGAGTCAGATTAACTTACAAGGATCACCAGAAAAAGGAGTTGAACAACAAACTCTTGAAGATCCCTCTAAGGAAAAGGACAGTCTTCCTAAGGCAGCAGATCAGTCTGGACAGAATTTACCACCAACACAAGATATTAATGATAATGAAGTTTTTGAACAAGTTAATGAATTGGTGGAAAGTACAATTCAAGAAGGATTTTCCAAGGATCTCCAAGATTTTGAGGATATGAATTTGCATGCTACTACTGTCGGGAACATGTCTCTCTCTCTGGAAGGATCAATTAAGAAGTTCAGAAAATTGGCCAGAGAAGGGGGAAATGTACACACTTCAGCAGAGCAAGCAAATGAATATGCAGATAAGCTTGAGTTGGAATTGGAGAAAGTGAAGCAGCAGATAAACTCTGAGCAGGAAGTGGAACCAAGTCCATTAGCACTCCAAGCTTATAGAGAAGAGATACAGAGAAATGAGATTCAGGAGAATCAAGGAAAGCAAATGGTTTTGTTTCAAGAGAGCACTAAGGAGACACAACAAAAAGAGTATCTGGTTGAGCAAACTTTTAACCAACAGAGTGAGACACAAGCAATTGCTGAGAATCAGACGAATCCATGGGTTCTCCCACCTCAAATCAGAAATGAGGTACTACAAAGAGCAGTTTCAAGAATGTACGATCCTGAATGGATAGAAGATTAGAGGAAGAAAGCAGAAGAACATTTTGGAATTCAGAACGTTGTTGTCTCAGAGCCTTCTGCTATCTTACTTTTACTCAATGAATCCACACAGGAGAAGCCCACAGAAACTCTGAACCAGCAAAGCTTAGAGGTCACTGAAAAGATAGAGACCAGCACATCATTACTTCTTGAGTCGGACATAGGTAATCCTCAATACAATGAACCTGAGGAGATCCAAGAGGAAAACTCAGAACATGCTCAGGATGATAATGCAGAACCTGCTCAAGAAGGAAATCAATCTGAGGGTGAGGATAATGAAAATGTTGGAAATGACCAGGAAGGAGCACAAGAGTCTGAAGGAAGTGAATCAGACACTTCTGAAGGATCTTCACCAGGAAGAGAAGTTCCAGAGTTGTTGCCTTTGAGTTATTGGGGAAAGAATAGTCCAAAAGTGAGGTTATCAATCCCTGATAGCATTGAAAAGAAAACTGAGTTCACTGAGGAAGAAATCAAGGTCAAGTTTAATGGAAGAAAAGAAGCACTAGAGAACTACCTGACAATGTCCAAGATGATTGTTCCAGACAAGGGATTTCATCCTAAGTACTTGAGTCATAAAAGCATCAATTATTGGAGAAGGATCAATGAATGGGACATATTTATGAGGCATAACAAGAAATGTGGTTATGTAGAGTTGACCAGGGAGTTCTATGCTAACTTTGATGTAGAGGCTGAAACAACATGGATTTGGGGTAAAACAGTGCAAGTCACTGTAGAGACTGTGAATGATTTGATACAGGCACCTCTACTGGAGCAACCGGAAGTCAGGTCTGAAATTCTTCTAAGAAAAAAGACTCAAGGAGTTAAACTGACTAATGCAAAGAAAATGGCATTAGGATTCTGTTCAACACACAGAGGAACTGAGCAGAATAAGATTCCCTTGAAGAATCTGAAACCTGAGTATCTGCCAACACTTGATTTCTACTACTCAAAGCTCAGACCCACTACTAATTTTCAAGGGCCATCTGCTGGAACCTGTGAGGGATTTGCTCTATTATGTTCAGGAAAGAAGTGTAGTGCTGCACACCATGTACTCAGTGTCATCAAGTCAAGAGTTGGGGAAGATGCAGCATTGGCCTACCCAAATCTCATAAGAAGGCTTTGTGAAAAGCAAGGAGTGTCAATGACACCATTTTTAACAGAAATCATAAGGATAGACCCTCCTATTGCATTACCAGTAGACACTCTAAGGGGAGAGTTGGTTTACCAAATGCCGGATCTGGAGGAACAACTTTCTGAAGGATCAGGATCGAAAGTACCATCTCCTAAAGAGAAACAAGCTAAGCTTTTTTCAAAGTCAAAACCATCTCAATCTAGAGTTGCAGTTAAAAGGAAAAAGATATCATCAACATCTCCTGCATTGAATCCTATTCCTGAAGATGAAGAGTATGAGAACACTTCTGCACCATCTCAACCTCTAAGGCAACCATTGAGGAATACAATATCAGTAGATGAATCTCAGAATATGAGCACTTCAATCCAAAGTTTTGCACAATCCATGGAGATGTTGGTGAAAACCATGTCAGAAGATAAACACATTCAAGAGAGATGGAGTAGAAAAGGATTGAACTTGAGCACACCAGAATTCAAACCGAGGAGAAGCTCAGAAAGGAGGAGATGGAAAGACAGGAGAAGATAAGGAAGGAAGAATGGGATAGGCAAGAAAGAATGAGAAAAGAGGAGATGGAGAGGTTTGAGAGACTGAGGAAAGAAGAACTTGAAGAAAGAAGGCAGGAGAGAGAGAGGGACATGGAGATAAAGAAACAGGAGCAGCAAAACAGCACAAGGCTGGTAGAAATTCTTGCTAACCTAGTCTCAGATTTGAAGAAACCACCCTCAATCCCACCAAAGGATCCGAGCAGTGATACAGGGCCATCCTGAGACCACAGGGGAGTTTTCTGGAACCTGTTATTTTCTGCCTAATATTCTTCTTGGTTTTCTTTTAGTATTTCTTATTCCTTGAATTTTCTTTGTTTCAAATCTGTCTAGGGTAGAGTCTTTGTTTATTCTGTGAGTCTGAATTGCATGATGTAGTTTATGCTTTGATAATTGGGACTAGAATCTCAGGATGGTAAAGGAAATCAACAAAGTAGTAGAAGACTGAGTCTAAGTGGCTGATTATGGAAACTCTCACTTTTAAAAGATTTTGATTGCATGCAGAGCCGCTCTTGACAACTGTTGAGAGTTGAGAGCTTTGAGATTGATTGATGTCATTACTAGATGAATAATTTGAAGACTTTGTGATTTTATTGACTTTAGTGATTTGCATACTATAAACAACAAAAATTGCACTGAGGTTAGAAGGATTGATCTAATCTAGTCTCTCTTGGAAGATGCGTGTGCATATTAGTGAATGATGGATTTAAGGCCGGAACAAAGGGAAACAACAGAAATAAAAGTGGTAAAATAAAGTGGATATACAATGCTGGCACAACTACCCCTCTGATCTATGAGTTGGAAAACTTTTAAAAAGAGCAAGGTTAATGGTAGGGGAGTTGAAGTTTCATCTGCAATGTCAGGATATGAGACTCCTCCTAATAATGTGAAACCGAGCTGTTGAAAGCCATGAAAAGCCACCCCTAAAAAAAAAAAAGAAAGAGAAGAAAATTTAGCAGTTTTGGCCAAGAATCTTGAAGCACAGAATATGCACATGAATTGGACAGGATTGAGCGTGAAAGGAGAAATTCGACTAACTGAAGGAGAAATCAATAGCTCACAAAAATGCAAATCACTCTTGTTAATACTTTTATGAAGTCTGGTGAATTAGAATTTAGGTATGAAGCATCAATCAGTTGAATGAGTTAAGCTTGAGATAGTTGGAATAGAGAAGGTAATGATCCAGAAAAAAGATCTCACAGTAATATTCTTACTTTTGGAAGCCACAAATTGAACTTGTTCTTTGAAACTTTATAAGTTTCCTACCACTTGAGGACAAGTGGTTCTAAATGTGAGGATGGTGATGACAGTCACTTATGACTATCATTTCTGTCCAATTTTATGTCTTAGGGAACAATTTTTCATCATATTCTTTCCGAGAATATTGATAAAGAATGGAAAAGTCATGAAAAGATCTTGGAAAGAATAAGGTTTAGGAAATATCTGGGAATTGCATAAAATAGCTCGGAAGTTGTAGATTTTTCCATAAGAATTTCTCGCCATGTTTTTATCCGCAATAATCCTTGCTGTGTTTATCAAGCAGGATGCAAGTGCAAGCTCGCAGCAGATGTCGCGAGGGAAGAATGGAAAGGTTGCGGGAACCTTAAGGTGGAATCAGCGCAAAGATCGAGTAAAGACATACAGTTGAAAGCCACGTGATGACTCAAACCGACATCGCGTGAGAAAGAAAGTCATGCAAGCCCAGGAAGCTATAAGAGTCAAGGCGAGAAAAGTCATTTGAAGAAGGATCGAGATTGCCTCGCTTTGATGAGAAAGATAACTTCATTTCAACTCACGCTTTGATGGAACTAGGACAAGGCGTGAGGAGAGCTACTCTGACGCGAGCGGTTATTTTCCAGGTGGATGGAAGTTATTCGCACACATCTATAAATATGACCCCTGGGAGATCAGCTCAATATAACTGGAAGGACGCAGAGTTTAGCTCAATTTTACTCTCCCGTTCAGTTTTAGAGTTTTCTTAGGTAGGTAGTTAGGTTTTACTTTTCTGCGAGTATTTCGTATTCTTCAGATTTGTAATTTTGATTCTGCAATTAGATTTCTCCTATTTTAGTCAGTAGATTAGCTTGATAGTACTCTGGAAAGGAAGATTTGCCATTGGAATGCTTGTGTTCATCCATTATGACGATCGCCAATTAGTTTTTCTGACTTCTCCGCTCTAATTCGCGATATTCTGATTCAAATCAGACGTCCATGTGTACTGTTCTTAATTTCTATGCAAATCATGATATATGAAAGAAGATTTATTCTTGAATCTCTTGTTTTTTTATCTTTGAAGTTGCTATCTTGAATGGTTACAGTTGGAATTCATAGTTCGTTAATTCTGTTTGGAATAGAATAAACCTCAACTTTAGTGTTCAGATTAGAAGACCAGATCAAAAATGTTAGTCAGATCTGTAGAATTGTGCTCGAAATATTCTTTCAAATCTATGATCGATTAACCATAAGATTTTGTGAAGTTTGAATGTTATGATCGAGTTAGGCTTTATTCTTGACAGAATTATTAATTCCAAAATTAAGCTAGCTGTTATTATACTTTGATCTTAATTCTAAATGCAAATGATAAAGATCGATGTTAGTCATTAATTGAAGTTCTCAAAGACACACGCAGTGCTGATCATAGCGTGATAATCTTTGAGAACTAAACTATACAAATACTTGACCTTTCAAGAGGTTCAAATCTTTTTTCTCGCTTTATTCTCAAAGGAATGAAGTAAGGAAGAGTTATAATATTTTACAGTCTACTTTCTTATGGGGAATTATCCTCGCTACATTCTCACTAGAATGACGCGAGGAGATTTCTCAACACTATATTCAATAACAAGTTATTTCAGAATTCTCGCTTTGTTTTTCTGACAAAGCGAGGAAATAATCCTGATATAGCGTTGGAATTGGTTCCTACTTTTGGGAAGCCAACTAAGTATTCAATATAAGTATATAACCCCTATTCTATAAATGGGAATTGAGTGGCCTCGCCGCATTCTTCACAGATATTACTGCGAGGGACCTAGTTTTCTGTATTAGTCAAATCTGAGGAACATTCTTTGAATAATAGCTCCCTCCACGCTGTACAGATATAGCGCGCGGAAAATGAGAATGTTCATAGTTTGAACCCCGAGATAGTTACTGCGAGCTATCTTGGACATTTATTTTGCAGAATTATTCCTCAAATCTTTTTCATAGGAAAGCAATTTCCGAATTCTGTCTAGCTCCTGCTTATATTCTTGGAGCACAATAGCATTTTGATTAAGAGGACTCAGAACCCTCATCGTTTTTCTATACATATACTATTACTTGTACTTATGATATTTTGGGATATTTCCCTGTCTATGATGAGCATTCTTACTTCTCAAATATAGACTCATAAATCATATTTGGAACTCATGTTAACATTTTCACTAGCACATTGAGAGAAATGATAATATAAGATTTTTCAAATCATTATTTACTCAGGTTGATTAAGAACAAACTTGTTCTTTAGTTGGGCATTTAGTACATGTCGTTTAAAAGGGAAAGATGTTTCAAAAACCATCTTTTGTCCCAATAATTAATGAGAATTTTGAAGGATCAATTTCCAGGGTTCATAGCCTTATGATTGTTAATCATATGTTATGGGTAGGAGAATGAACGTCTTCCTAAGTCTCATTAATCCTGAGTCAAATCATTAGTATTTAGAATTGTTTACAGAGATTTCTCATGCTAACTCATCTTTATGAGTCTGAGTAGTTCAGATAAGTCAAGGAGTTTGAATAGCAATCTCATCTTGATATACTTGCAGGACTATTATTTCTTATAACTACTTGAAGGAATTACTCTGAGAAGCTAAGTTGTATGCAACCATTGGATGATAGATTTAAATAAATGCTTTTCATTTCTTGTAGAGGACATCCAATATAGGGCCATATGATTTCTAACTGACCTCAGAGTAATAGAGAAGACAACTTCAAGTTCAGATGAGTATAAGATGAGTTAGATGTGGCCTTGAGTTTTCAAAGGCTTAATCTGAATCTGAAAGAAACAGATTAAGTGATAATTCTAGAAGCATTTATTACAGAATGAATCTGACCGATCATTCTGTGGTAAAGGTAACTAATGATTTCAGAGCTTAGAATGTCATGACACTAGATCACAAGTACTCGTCTTGGGAAAGTGATTTAAGACATGAAGATTTGATTAATTTGCATAGAGGATTTGTCTTGTCTCAATGAGCTTTCATTCTGATTCAAATCATTGAAGTATAATAGACTCATCATATTCTTATTTTGTTTGTTTGTCTTTCAGTTCACACTATTTTTAACTCATGAATCATAACTCCATCTACCTGCATACGTTTTAATATCAGTTTGGTAATAGAATCTTTATAGTTTTCTTGCAATTTACTTTTTACTTCTACAGTTTTAACTCATCATTACACCATTCATGAACCAAAAGAAAAGTGTTAAGTTCTGAGATTTGTGATTCTATTAAAGCACTTCTATCGTGTAACTCTCTAATGAACGATCCCGACAATAAAATAAATATTGCAGCTTGATACCGTGCGCTTTCGGTAGGGAAAATTACGCAAGCTCTTGAACAATCCGATTAGAATTATAGTTTAAAGATTGTTGAGAGTATTGTAGCGGGATTTTCACTAAAAGCTTCACCTACTATCCATGAATGAGGAAAAACCCACATGTTTTCTTACTACAGTATTACAATAACAGTGTTGATCGACACTGTCTAATATTACCATAGCTAGAAATTCAGGTTTGAAATTAAGATAAGGAAAAGAAAACTGTATCTACTTAGGAATTGGCTGAGTGGCTAAACGTTATCCCCGTGAAGGGACCTTTTTGCCGGAGCTTCCACCAATCACTAATCAGACCATGCAAAATAACGAGCAATAATTAATACACAGAAGACGAGCTAATTGTTATCCCTGTGAAGGAACCTTTTTGCCAACATTGATCTGTGATATTTCTTATTACTCATTCATACACACAATTAAAGAGAAAAGATGAAATTAAGAAAATATTTTTGGTATTGTGTGAGTATTACTCACACAATAATTTACACTAATGGGTTGAGATGTGTAATGGATAAAATTAGATGTGATGGGCCTAAGCCCAATACACCCATGCAACTTACACAACTCAAGAAATAAAATATTTTTTGGAGTTTTAAAAATAAAGGGAAGAGGTCAATTCGGTCTATTGGGTTAGGTGCAATATAGACCGAATTAAAAATGCATCAGGAATGAAGTATTTCCTTACCCAATTAATCCTTGCAAGGATGTGAAACATCATCTAATTCGATTTGTCAAAGCAATTCGGTCTAAACCGAATTGGTGAAGTCCTTCCCTTACTCAAATTTGGCTAAGGCAGTTGCTTCAGAATGAGGTTAATTCGGTTTGTCCAATTCGAATTGGTAAGACAGAAAATAAACAAAGGCATGAGGGGATGGAATGCATACAATGTGGTTTCCAACGCCAATTCGGTCTTTGTGAGCAATTCGATTTAAACCGAATTGCATAGACCGAATTGTGTGGAAACCACATGAAGAGAACACCTTTTGTTATGCAATTCAATCTTCATGGGCAATTCGGTTTAGATCGAATTGCCTTAGACCGAATTGCATACAATTTTCCCATGAAGGAAAGAGACAAACATTTTCACCATGCAATTCAGTCTTCATGGGCAATTCGGTCTAGACCGAATTGCCTAGACCGAATTGCATGCAGTTTTTCACATAAGTATATTTTTGTGCTCACAAGTGTTAGTTCGGTTTCCAATGTGCAGTTTATGATGGATGAGATTTACCAAATCCTTCATTTCACATCGTTGTCACCTCACAGCCACACTAGTGAGTATTTTAAGGAATATAGCATGGTACATATTCAGTAGGCATTAGCATGAATCAAACCCTAATTCTACAAACAAGAAATTCAAAGATTAAAGAACCTAAAACAACTAAAAAGTCTAAGAACTACATGCATATAATAAGAGCACCTACATCATCTAAGGCAACAATAATCAAAATATCTAGAACAAAAATAGTAAAATAAAGCATTAAAACCTATTTGTACAAACCCTAAAATTATCTAAAACCTAAGAACACTTATTTGAAGCTCTAAGGCATAAAAACATACCAAAAACCCACCAAACATGCATTTATTGAGAATGTAAGTCAACTAGGAACACATTAAATGAAACCTAGTTGAAACAAACAAACATTCTAACATTTATTGCTAAGGAAAGCATTAAAAGAGTGCCAAACACATGAAAATAAAAACCCATTTCTGGAATTTTTCCTTGTATTAGCACTTGAAAGCAAGTAAATAACCAAAACCATCATTAGTTTGAAGGTAGGGTTTATTCTAACTAGGAAAGCATGTAAAAAGTATGGAAATGGCTACACTAAGAGGTAGTAACAAGCTTTTACAAACTACACTAAGATCAGAACACTAAAACTAAACTATCTTGCATGAAAATAAACTAACCAACTACCTACCTAACCCTTAAGGGGTGAGAACCTTCTGCACTCCTTCTTTTTGTCCCAAGCCGAATATGTGAAAAGTGTAAGAATATCTTCATGTGTTGAGGAAGGTCAGCTTTTATACACATTTCTCAAAACCCTAGGCCCACCAGGGCCCATTAACAGTAGCATGCCTTCTTCTCATGTTCCACAGCTTCATTTGGATGCAGTTTTCAATTCAATTCGGTCTCCTCAAGCAATTCGGTATAAACCGAATTGGTGAATATTGAATTGCATGAGGTCTTCCTTCTTGATCTTTAGCTGGGATGTGGTCTTCACATCAATTCGGTTTAAATGTAAACCGAATTGGCTTTTTTGAATTGCTCAGGGTCTCCTGCTTGGCTTCCTTGTCTTGAGGCAATTCGGTCTATGCAATCAATTCGGTCTAGAACGAATTGCATAGACCGAATTGCATCTCTCCTCTTTGCTCTGGGTTTCTCTTCTCTCCATAATGCAATTCGGTCTAGGAGTCAATTCGGTATAGACCGAATTGGGAATTTCGCATCTCTTTTCAACACTTGACCATTTTTCTTCTTCTTCTCTTCAGCAATTCGGTTTACATGGGCAATTCGGTATAGACCGAATTGCGTAAACCGAATTGAGTTTCAACACTTAGCCAAAATTTCAGTTTGTGGGATTTTCATTCTTTTTCCCATCTTTTCATTCCTTTTTCTTTTCTTTTTCCTTTTTTTTTCATGTTTTTGGATTTTTCTAACACAAATACAATTAAAATTGCATATTTTTGTGTTTTTCAATACCAGATTATTATTCTTACAAACTCGCATTAATCTGTCGAATTCAACTGCTTTCTTATTAAAATAAGATGGGAATACGATCAAAATGTCCGTCTCAGCCACGGAAATGGATTGGAAATAATGGACAATTTTGGCCATTATCAACATCCTCACATTTAATATTGATCGTCCCCGAGCAGTCAGAGTCAGTGCTCCTAAGAGCATGGACTCTGCACATTCAATCCATTTGCGTGGCTTCAAAAATTTCATTCTTTTTATATTGGGATAATACAATCAAAATTACAAGTATTAAACTCTCTTGGTTGCAGTGTTTAATGAAATGATACATCTCACTTGAATAGGCATACAAATCAATCATTATTGTTAATTCTTCTTGAATATATGTTTAGAAAATCCCATCGACTTAATTCTTGAATTCAAGCATGACATGAACATTGATCAATTAGAACAGAGCCTCACATATAGTAGAGTCGGAAAGTTCACTCACTCTCAAAGTTGGGTATTAATCATTAACGCTCATAATCAAATCCAATTAAATTCTCCCATAAGCTTGCAATTAGACCAACTCGCCACCTACTCATTTCTTCAAATCGAGATCCCGAGGTCTTGTTCAAGGTTATAACGGGGCATACGGTTGTAACATTGGTAAGGAAGGAAATTATTGGGCTAAGAAGTGATACAAATCCATTCCATCATAACTTGGCATATTTTTATTTAAAATTTATGATCATCGATATTTCTTTCTTTCTTTTGTTTTTTTCTTTTCTATTGCATGACATTAGACTATGTCTAATTTGCTTTGTCAATTGCAATTCATTTTGTTGAATGAATCTCAACATTTTTCTGTTTTTCTTTTTCTTTTCTTTTCTTTTCTTCTCTTTTTTTTTGATCGGTTTTTGAATACCGATTGATGTTTTTGATGATCATAAACTATAATGCCTTGATGGAATTGGTTCATGCACACTTGGGTTTGATTTTCTTGGTCTTTTTATAAGGCTAGGAATAATATAGTGGCTTCAAAGAAAAATTAGGCTTATAGGCTCAGAGTGGTTAATCCTAAAGGAAAATATTTTTGGGTTTGGAATTCAAACGAAGGCCAAAAATTCAGGTTTTTCTAAGTGCCTCGATCATATGCTCGATTTTGGGAATATGGCGTGGTCTTGAATCGGTCCCAATCGCAAGTTCTAGTGTCCTTTAATCGAACTGATTTTCACATAATCAAAGAAATAATGAGTAAAAGTGACTCATGGCTCAGATCTCACATGGTATGGTTTGATCATGTCATACATTTATTCTCAAATTTAGCCTTTGAAAAGTTCTTGCGATTTATTCAATCAAATTCTCAACATAAATTTTTTTTTTCTTCCAAGTGATCATATCATTGGATTTTTATAGCTCAAAACCTCAAAAATTTATATCATGCATATTTTTAATTGTTTTATCCCAATTTAATAGTTTGAAAATTTCATCATTAGCCTAAATTCAACATGTGAATTTAGGTGACAGATTTTTGCTTGTTTTATGCCGGTTGTTTAATTGAAAGCAGTAAAAAGACACTGTGAACATGCAAGCATGTCACAGCTTTATTTTTGGCATGACAGTCACTTATTCATCTTGGACTGCCAAACATCTTTTCTTAAAAATTGGAACTCAAAAATTCCATTTTTGGAAAGCGAATAAATACATCAATTACAACAGATTTCCAACAGTACGATCGAAAGTGCACCGAATGATTAGGAAATTCTACTGCATGATGTTTACAATAAAGCTCGCATGAATGTGATCGTGTCAGCTCAATCCTTCTTCTCCGGTTGCTGTGTGGAGGGTTCGGTGGCATCTCTTGGCGGTGAGGGAAGCTTTCTGATAATGGCTTTCATCATTTCAGCTTGATTGGTGAACAGCATTTCAAACATCTTTCTATTCTTTTCTTCGCTCTCCATTCTTTCCTGGTGCTGCTTCGCCTCTCGTTCAGCCTGCCTTTCCTCTCGTTCGGCCGCTTTCACTCTGAGTTCTTCTTCTCTGTCAAGCATTCTCAGTCTGAACTCTTCCTCTTTTTGCATCTGCTTCTCTTGAGTCGAAATGATGATATCGACCAAAGATTTGACACTCTGCATCATTGACTCTCCCATTCTGCTCACTAATTCCAGAGTTTGAGAGTCAGCTGGAAACTGAGACACATCTTGGCTTCTTCGAGAGGGTCGGACTGGATGTCTTCTTGATTGGCTCGGAGTGGAAGCATCAGTTTCAGGATGACTTGGAGTGGGAGCATCATCTAGGGGATGTTCTTCTGCAGGTTCTGTTGGGGGGGGGGGGGGGGGGACTCCAGCTTCTTCTGTTGAAGGCACCGCTTCAGTACGTGCCTTCTTCTTGCGTGATTGGCGCCTAGCTGGTTGCCCAGGAGTGCATCTGGGCTGGGCATCTGATTCTTCTGGCATAGCATATACAACTGGATCAGTTACCTGAGTCTT